>JAXFYN010000114.1:45000-739750 GCA_036172215.1 Camellia granthamiana | reverse complement strand
TGCCAACACCAAATAATATCATGTTTATAATTTTTAAGTTATTTACACCTAAGATTTTTTAATTATTAAAATAAAATAATTATATAAATGTTTGCTTTATAATTAATTATATAAATGCCTCTAGACAATGAGGAGATTATGAGAGAATGTTTGTTTTGAATCTCAAACTTTTTATATTTTTTAGTTTCTTCATATATTCTCTTCTATATGATTTTTTTGTTAAAAAATATTACAACTTCTCTTTAAAAGTTACTCGGTCTTCTTATTTTGTATTTACATAATATTAATATTAATAAAGAGTTTACACAAAATAAAAAAAAATAAAAAAGGCCTCCAATTTTGAAAAATAAATGCAGTGAAAATGCCTCTGTTTTGAAAATAAACGTCTCTGTTTTGAGGAGATTGAAAATAAACATTCATCTCCAATTTTAATTATATAAATGCCTATGTTGTAACGCTCTCAAAATAATACATGGAAACCCACATTATTGACATGCATAGACATAAGTAAACAAAACTTAATACCATTCATCAGAGTATTCCTTACAAATGTATTACATGTTGACAACAAAAGTAAATGCCCAACGGGCTTACAACTTTCTAAGCCACACTTGGTTACACAAAAAGAGAGTACTAACTCAAAGCACATTAAGCCCTTGGCTTGAATTTACATGTAATACCAAAATAGCAAAAATAATTCAAGAGTCTTCAACTCCAAAAAACCGTCCAAGCTACGTCCTTGGAGGTGACATGTCACCTGAACTTGAAAATGATGTCCCATATAGGGTGAGCCACAGCCCAGTAGAGATATACTAAACCAAACATGAGCAATGACTAAAATAATAGCATTTGACAGAAGGTTAACACTTATAAACCAATTTATATCACCATACAATTCCATGACAATCATGTCCATGTTACATTCCACTTTCCTTTACTTATCCAAATCATTACATAAACATGGCTCAGAACCTAGCTAAGCAATTTAATGAGACTATAACTCATATAAAGACATTTCCATACTTCACAATTTGCATGAGATTACAACTCATATTAAAAATACTTCCAAACTTCAAATGATACACATATTTGCTGTATCAGTACTTCAATTTAATACACATATTTGCTGTATTAATGGAGTCCATCCCCTATCTCCTCCCAAACTGGTTTGAGAGTCCATCCCCTATCTTCTCTCAAACCATGGAGTACATCCCCTATTTCCTCCCACACAATACACATATTCCAAGTATATAAACACTCATCATATACAAGGATCAATCAATACACATATTTGATGTATTATTCTAATCGTCATATTCAATGACATATTCAATGTGATTAGTTTCAGTTTTCTCTAATCAACATACAGTATCTACAACAATCAAGACTATCCTCCACTGATAGCCCAAAGCAGTTATTTCTAAACAGAAAATAAATGCATTAAACAGATATAATATCAACATTTTCATAGGTGAGTGATTAATTTATCCAACTCCACCATTCAACTTTATAACTCTCCAATTTCATAATTTCCAACTTAATTTCATATTCCCACAAATTAATTATTCAAATTAATTTATCACATAGTTAGGGCATTTTTCCCTAATTCTCAATATCAACCCTAAGGTTCAATTTCATCAATATAACAACAACAATTTCATTTTCCAAGGTCTCATATACCCATGGAATTTAACATTTTGAAAACCCTTTTTTTTATAAATTACGAATCAAACCCTAATGTCACGACCCCATTCCGCCTCTAGTAGAATGGTGCCGTGATGGCCAGTAAACCGAGATACTGAAGGCCAACTTTCAAAAATCACACACAAACAGAGTATACATAGGGGGCTTACAAATGCGGAAGCAATAATTTAAAGTACAAGTGGTCCCTAAGAGCTGTGCATAGATCAAATGAAATGACATATCTCTTAATTACAATCTTACAACTTGAATACATGCAAAATGAAGTACATATTACATCTTGATCAAAAGGCTTCTCAGCCGACATGCACAAATGCAACGAATACAAGCCAAGAAGCATAATTTTAAAGATTGCCGATGTAACTACAGGGTTGCCGATGTAAACGACAAAATGCCAACATGAAGGAAACGAGTCAAGCCGACATGAATACAAAACAAAGCCGACATAATCATGAATCCAAAACAAGCTTGCAAACACATCTAGGCGTCGCCGCCGTCCTGCTCATCACCTACATATATATATAGAGAGGTGAGCTTGGATACTCAGTGAATGGTGCAAATAATAAAGGTTTTGCATGAACAATAGCCGAAGTCCTTTCAAAACGAAACATGTCAAACTTTACAAATCAAGGGATGAACCGTATTCATCTAGCAAAGCCTTACAAGCTCCAAGGGATGCTCACTAGCATCGGCTAGGTACAAAGCGATAGTATTCCGAACAAACCAACCCACGCGGTAAACCGTCAGTGGCAAAACAAAGGAATGACCGATCCGTAATCGATCAGACAAGGGTGCTGCAAAAAATTTAGAGTCCTCCAGCACGAGGGACTTGTGTTACTTAGGCCCCGTAGCCCTTTTTAACATGAGAGACTGGTGTTACTTAGGCCCGTAGCCCGCTTTAACACGAGAGACTTGTGTTACTTAGGCCCGTAGCCCGCTTTAACACGATGGTACTGCACAAATTTAGAGTCCTCCAGTACAAGGGACTTTCATACTTAGTGCTGCGAAAGTTTAGAGTCCTCCAGCACAAGGGACTTTCCAAGAAGGTCATCAAAACAGGCTTACACTTAATATACAAAACAAGGATATTCGCTCATGCTCAAACAAATACTTTTATCAAAACAAAACAAAGCAAGCTTTATCAAAACTTATAACATAGCTTTATAAAAATACCACTCACTTAGTTCTTCTCGGGTGTAGGCTCAAAGCGAAGATCAAGGACCTACAATCACATGGCAATCACATTCTCAAAACAAGCTTTACAGGCATGCAAATGATCCCGACATTCTTACCAGATCCAAGTCAATAACAAAGCAAAACATGCTGGGAGTTTAAACACTGCTTTCGTCTTATGAAAACACACTGGGTACCAACCAGGTCTTTGCCGAGGTCCCACACCTCCTTGCCGAGGTGTGGTCCCGATGGCCACATTCAAAAGCAAGGTCAGGAAAACCTGGGTTTCCCTCTGAAGAACATGAAGAACATGGTCATGAAGAAGATGAGTGCAAAGATCATAACTTGTTACAAAATCTGAGATTTCATGCCATGAGTTCAAAAACATGGACCTGGGTACCCATACAAGAAGATCATGCAAGAACAAACACAAAACATGGTTCTTGTTCCAAACTTTCAGATCAAAACGAGACTTTTCTTCAAGAACACATGAATACTGTTTTTCTCTTCCAAAACCAACTTCAATTCGATGCATGACATGCAAAACATATTCGATCATGCAATGCAGCTAGATGATCAATAAGAACAGCAAGAGTAGGTTAAGATTCTAACCTCAAGACACGAATCTAACGCTCAAACTCCCAAGATCAAGCTTGGAAGATCTATTCTTACTCAAGAATTCCTCCTTCTTCCTCTAGAGCTTCTCTCTCTAAAGGTGAAGATTTGAGATAAAATGATTTGTTTCTAGTCTGCCGGCTGTCTTAACACTCAGCTCGGACACGTGGCACTACCGGGTTGGTTCGACTCAAAAGGTGACTGATTGATAAGACAAGTCTATGACAAAGCGTATTCAACAAGCTAGATGGCAAGACACATCGGCAAGCAATGATATCGGCTAAAGACAAAACTTCGGCAAGTAAGGGAACAAAGACATTGGCTTGGAAGGACGACCCTGGATTAAGCTGTGCCACATCTCGGCCTAGATGTGCCACACCTCAGTCTAGGTCATACCTATCCGGGTACAAGATCGCTTTAGTGCAAGGATAAACATCTCGGCCCAGATGATACACATCTCGGCCATGGTGATGTACACCTCGGCCACAGATAGTGACATCTTGGCTAATATGCCAGGGTGAAGGTGGAGGTCAACCAAAGGGGTTCCAAGGTAGCTCTAGGTACAAAGGTTCAAAGGTGAACTAGGCTCAAGATGACCTTGGCTACACACCAAGCAAGGAACAAAATCATGCAAGCAACACTTAAACAAAACAAGACAAGGCAAGACTTGCAAAACAACATAACAAAGACAAGATCATACATGAATGTATGCAAGTATGACTAAATCAAAGTGAGGGTTGTTACACCTAACTTTTCCCAAAATTACCCAACAACACCAACTAATCAAAATGACCAAAATTTATGACAAGCTCATAAGATGGAGTAGGTTATCCCTACCTCGAAATTAGAAGCCCAAAGGAGAAGATGGTGAAAACCCAAAAGTGCTCCAAATCCATAACTTTTCAGATTAAAGTGAAGCCCTCGCGACCCCTCTATCTTTCTTACAAAGGGACTAGGGTAGAAGATCACTAAAAATAGATGAAACACCTAGACAGAAGGTATGTAGAGAGAGAGGGAGAGTCAGATCTAGGGTTTGTGTAAAAGAGGAGATGAAAAAGTGAAGTGTAATCTTGCTGCTGTGTACTGATATAACAGAGGCTCGCTCGAGCGAAAGGAGTGGTTGCTCGAGCGACCAGACACAAAGATATCTCGCTTCGAGCGTAGAAAGCCTCGCTCGAGCCAACAATTCGAAGCTTCAGGTCTGCAACCCAGAAGCACGCTCGAGCGAAGAAAGGCTCGCTCGAGTGAAGAAACCCAAAACATACAGCTTGCTCTTTCGAGCGAAGGAAAGCTCGCTCGAGCCAAGAATCACAACCATCAGGTCAAAAAGAGACGCAGACGCAAGCTCGAGCGAAGGAACCCTGGCTCGAGCCACCAGACACAACACCTAACTCTCGCTTGAGCGAAGAAATCCTGGCTCGAGCGAAAGATCTAAAACAAGGAGCTCGCTCGAGCGACAAAGCCTCGCTCGAGCGAAGACACCAAAATCTGGGTAGCAACTATTTGTTCCCAAACACAACTAACCTGTTACAAACCTGCCCAACACATCCTAAAACTCAAACATAAGGAATTAAAGGATGACATCAATATATATACAACAACCAACTCCACGGAACCTAAGTCCGGATACAACAACCAAAGGAGGAAGAACCGGGATCGCTATAACCTCCCCCCCCTTAAAGAATTTCGTCCCCGAAATTAGGTATGAGTTTTCAAAAACATGTTTTTCTCAATTTCCAACAATGTTACAATTCAACATTCCACAACTGACCCATTACCGGTCATCCCATCTCTATTCAAGAGGCAATTTACAATATATGTTCCAACATGCATTATCAACATGCATCTTTTGAAAATTTACTAATTTCAACACATATTCCATAATTCAATTACATATTTACCGATTTCAACACATATTCCATAATTCAATTACATATTCAATGCCAACAATATATTTGCATTTCTACAACACATTTAACATATACAATGCTTAAAATAAACTTCCATTCTTAAGGCATAATTCACAATACCTCCATAAATCGAAACATATACAATGTTTTACAACTTAAGACATATTCAATGCTCTTAAAGTTTATCAATACAGCAAAATATACAACATATGCTCAAACATCCACAAATAGATCCTGATATTTCTCTCGGACCTCCAATTCACGTTCCCAAGTGGCTTCCTCCACTCCGAGATGTTTCCACAAAACCTTTACCAAAGGTATCGTCTTGCCTCGCAAGACTTGATCCCTCCTATCCAAAACTCGCAACCGGTCTCTCCTCATACGAGGCATCCTCATCAACCTCTAAGTCGGTCTAATCCAATACATGTGATGGATTCGGCTCGTACTTCCAAAGCATTACTAACATGAAACACGTCATGCACTCCGGACAACTGCGGCGGCAAAGCTAAACGGTAGGCAACCTCGCCAATCCTCTCAAGGATCTCGAAAGGGCCAATAAACCGAGGGGACAACTTCCCACTCTTACCAAACCTCATCAAACCCCACCTAGGTGATATTTTCAAGAAGACATGATCACCCACACCAAATACCAATGGCCTCCTCCCTCCGGTCGGCATAACACTTTTGGTGACTCTGGACTGTAACAAGCCTCCTACGGATAAGCTCAACTTTCTTCGTCGTTTCCCGAACCAACGCCGGGCCCAACAAAGGTGCATCACCCACCTCGGCCCAACAAACTAGAGACCTATACGGTCGGCCATGCAAGGCCTCAAACGGTGCCATACCGATACTCACCTGAAACTGTTGTTGTAGGCAAACTCTACCAAGGGCAAGGTGCCTCTCCCACGACCCACTAAAGTCAAGAACACAACCTCGAGTATATCCTCAAGGATCTGAATAGTACGCTCGGACTTGCCCGTCAGTTTAAGGTGATAAGCCGTGCTAAAGGTCAATCTAGTGCCCAAGGCACTTTGCAAACTCTACCACAACCTAGGAGTAAAACGTGGATCTCTATCTGAGACGATCGACACTGGGACCCCGTGCAACCTCACTATGTCTCGAACATACAAGTCGGTAAGTATGATCTACCGAATCTCTCACGCGCATAGGGATGAAGTGCGCCCGACTTAGTTAACCGGTCTACAACACCCAAATAGCATCACTACCCCGTTGAGTCCTCGGAAGACCTACAACGAAAGTCCATAGTGACATGCTCCCATCTTCCACTCGCAATAGGCAAGGGGTGTGTAACAAACCCGCTGGCCTCTGATGTTGGCTTTCACTTACTGACAAGTAAGGCACTTAGACACAAAAACTGCCACATCTTTCTTCATACCCACCAACCAAAACTGGCGACCTAAATCACGATACATCTTAGTGCCTCCCGGATGCACCGCAAGGCGCTGAATGGGTGGAACTCTCGGAGTATTTCCTCTCGACAAGACTCCGACACAAAACAAACAGTCTCGGTATCTCACACTCAGGTCGGGATACACGTCAAACCTTTCTCAACCTTCCCACTGGAGATCTTCTCCCGGAGGGATTCTACCTCAAGGTCACCTCTCTATGCCTTTAACACTCGAGTCACAAGTGTAGGTTGCGCAACTACAGAAAACAAAGCCACAGCCTCAACGGATTCGCCCAGAAGCAGATTAAACTCGCCAAGTGCACCCAACATCTCCCACTCTTGGATGGCTATACAAGCTACATCACTAATGGATTTCCTGCTAAGGGCATCGGCCACAATATTGGCCTTCCCCCGAATGATAATGCAACTCGAAGTCGTAATCCTCAATAATTCCATCCACCTCCTCTGCCTCAAAATTCAAGTCCTTCTGTGTAAACAGATATTTCAGACTCTTGTGATCCGAGAACACCTCGAACCTCTCACCATACAGGTAATGCCTTCAAATCTTCAAGGCAAAAATCACGGCTGCTAACTCTAGGTCATGTGTAGGGTAATTTCTCTCGTGTATTTTCAACTGCCGCGAGCCATAGGCCACCACTTTTCCCTCTTGCATCAACACACAACCCAAACCCTCTCGTTGAGGCATCACAATAAACAGCATAACCCAAACCTCTCTCCGGAATAATCAACACTGGAGCGGTAGTAAGTCTAACTTTCAACTCTTGGAACGACTTTTCACAAGTCTCACTCCATACAAATTTGACCCATTTCCGCGTCAATCTAGTCAATGATGAAGCCAGCCTGGAGAAATCCTTCACAAACCGGCGGTATACCCAGCTAATCCCAGAAAACTACGGATCTCAAAAACACTCTAGGCTGTGCCCAATCTTGCACTGCCTCAATCTTGGATGTATCAACAGACACCCCTTCCCCGGAGACCATATGGCCTAAGAACTTGACCTCACTTAGCCAGAACTCACACTTCCCAAACTTGGCATACAACCTATGGGCTCTAAGCAACTCAAGCACCACTCTCAAGTGTTCCTCATGCTCTTCCTCAGAAGGTGAATAATCAGAATGTCGTCCACGAAAACGACCGCAAAACGATATATAAGAATTCTCGGAATATCCTGTTCATCAAGTCACATAAAGACTGCCGGTGCATTGGTGAGCCCAAAAGGCATCACCAGAAACTTATAGTTGGCCATACCGCGTACGGAATGCCGTCTTCGGAATTCTTCCTCCCTGACCCTCAACTGATGGTAACCCGATCTCAAGTCTATCTTAGAAAAAATAACGGGACCCTTTCAACTGGTCAACAAATCATCAATACGAGGCCATAGGGTACTTGTTCTTAACAGTAGCCCGATTCAATTTTCGGTAATCGATACAAAGTCTCAAAGCCCCATCTTTCTTTTTAGCAAAAGGAGTCGGTGCTCCCTACGGCGAAGTACTAGGGCGAATAAAGCCCTTATCTAGCAATTCTGGAGCTGAATCTTCAACTCAATCAACCTCGGCCGGGCAAAAACGATATGGTGCCATAGAAATCGGTGTCGTGCCGGGCACTAGATCAATAGAGAACTCAATCTCTCGATGAGGTGTGTAAGCTAACAAGGTCCTCGGAAAAAACATCTGAATACTCACATACCACTCTAGGCAATACAATCTGGGTCTCATCACACTCACTACTCATAAAGCTAGCGAGAAGACCACTAAGCTCACTCCGCCTTCGCGGATCATACACTGGTGGCAACACACTACCAACCCGATCTCCCAAGAAATGAAAACAATCCCCGCTCAAGGTACATACAGTCACCCTCTGGCGGTAGCAATCAATAACAGCCTGATATGACGATAACCTAGTCCATACCCAAAATCACATCAAAACCTGACATAGCCATAACTACAAAAGAAAATGGAAGCCGGTGGTCGGCGACCTTTATATCACAGCCCCGACACCCTTGTTTCAAGATCAATTCACCCCCAACAGGTGATACAACACAAATAAGAGATGCTAACTGCGCCAACTCCAACCCCAAAAACAGATGCAAATGCAACAGATATAAAGGAATGTGATGCACCCGTATCAATCAACATATTGGCAACCGAGTTACAAAACAAAAAGGTACCTCTCACAACAGATGGAGCCGGTACAAGATCCTGCGCAGGTAACAGCATAACACACGTCTAGAAGGTCTCCTGATCTACCTGCTCACCCCTAGGAGCAAAAGACTGCTGCACAGACTGAGATGATGACGCCCTCTGATTGGCCCTCAAGGCCTGAACAGACTGTACTGGCTGAAAAACTCTGCGTCTGCCTCGAACCAGACGCACCCGATGTGCCACTCAACTGCGGGCAGAACCTCTTCAGGTGCCCCGCCTGACCACACTGGTAACAAGAGAGCGGCTGGCCTCTGCCCTGACTCTGGCTCTGAGGACGAGTCGAAGATGAAGCTGCTCTCTGACCTCCTCCCCTCTGTAGGCAAGCTGGAGACTTGTGGCCCAGTTGACCACATTTGTAACAAGTAAGTCTCCCTGACTGCCTCTTCCAGAGCCTGCACTCGGCACTGGAAAGGTAGATCTAGCAAAAGCACCCTGGGACTGCTGAGGGTTAGAACCCCTCTGCCTTCTACCATCCCCCTGTCCATCCTGACTCTTCTTGGAGCCCCTCATCCTTTCCTTCTCCTCACGCTATGATAATCTCCATATGAGCTGCAGCATCCACAAGACGCCCATACTCTCAGATCATGGACCTCGCAACTCTAGTCTTGAGCCCGTGCCTCAACTTCTTCTCAAATTCTAAACAACGGCGTTCCTCAGATGCCACTAACTCAGTAGCAAACCACGACAAGCTAGTAAATGCGGCCTCAAACTCAGCCACAGGCGTACTCAGCTGATTGAGCTGACAAAACTGGTCCCTCAACTTCCTCCCTAACAGCTGGAGACAAAAATTTCTCCTGGAAATCATCTACAAAGGCCTCCCATGTACCACCAATACGGCCCTCATGAACTTCCACCACTGACCCGCGTCTTCCCTTCAGCTGGAAGGACGCTAAGGTCACCTTCAAAGCCCCGTCTTCGATGCCAAGCATTTCAAACGTCTTCGTCATCTGTTCCAGCCACTCATCAGCCTTAGTGGCTCTTTCGGATCCTCCAGAAACTCGTCCGGGTTGGACCGGAAAAACTCCTCTTCAGAAAAGAAGGCCCTGCCTTAGCAACATGGGCCTGGACTTGATTATGAGCTCTAAGAATGTCCATGGATTCCCTCAATGCTCCCTGCCATCTCGCGAGCTAAGGTGCCCATGGCTGCTGACCTACTGGCTCGGCCACATTGGCCTGGCCAACCCCCTCTTGTTGCGCTGGAATATCAATCCGGTGTAGGCATCTTCTGCCTCCTAAGCCCACCTCGCCTACCACGACGTCCTCGTCCTGATATCCTAATAAAAGTAACGAAGAAGATTAGCACATTTACAAATGTGCCGGAAGCTATAACACTCACGTCCTAATGCATGGACAATAGTAATTCATTCCACGTAAGCACATAATCACATAAGCACTTACGAATTTCATTTCGGATAATGACAGTCCCGAGGCATTGCCAGAGTTCCGGTTAGAAACAGCATTGATCAAGTGCTTTTCCAACAAGACTCCTAGAAACCCAAGGATCCAATCAACATCCTAGAAACTACATTCCATACCCATATAACCACATAAACATGTTATCAATTTAAACACATAACATCATACATAAGTCTCTAACAAGCAAGACAAACCCATTGTGGTACTAAACACTTCCCGCGTGCCCAAAGTATTCGAACCTGGTATGCTCTGATACCAAGTTATAACGCCCTCAAAATAATACATGGAAACCCACATTATTGATATGCATAGACATAAGTAAACAAAACTTAATACCATTCATCAGAGTATTCCTTACAAATGTATTACATGTTGACAACAAAAGTAAATGTCCAACGGGCTTACAACTTTCCAAGCCAACACTTGGTTACACAAAAAGAGAGTACTAACTCAAAGCACATTAAGCCTTTGGCTTGAATTTACATGTAATACCAAAATAGAAAAAATAATTCAAGAGTCTTCAACTCCCAAAAAACCGTCCAAGCTACGTCCTTGGAGGTGGCATGTCACCTGAACCTGAAAATGATGTCCCATATAAGGTGAGCCACAGCCCAGTAGAGATATACTAAACCAAACATGAGCAATGACTAAAATAATAGCATTTGACAGAAGGTTAACACTTATAAACCAATTTATATCACCATACAATTCCATGACAATCATGTCCATGTTACATTCCACTTTCCTTTACTTATCCAAATCATTACATAAACATGGCTCAGAACCTAGCCCAAACAATTTAATGAGACTATAACTCATATAAAGACATTTCCATACTTCACAATTTGCATGAGATTACAACTCATATTAAAAACACTTCCAAACTTCAAATGATACACATATTTGCTGTATCAGTACTTCAATTTAATACACATATTTGCTGTATCAGTACTTCAATTTAATACACATATTTGCTGTATTAATGGAGTCCATCCCCTATCTCCTCCCAAACTGGTTTGAGAGTCCATCCCCTATCTTCCCTCAAACCATGGAGTACATCCCCTATTTCCTCCCCACACAATACACATATTCCAAGTATATAAACACTCATCATATACAAGGATCAATCAATACACATATTTGATGTATTATTCTAATCGTCATATTCAATGATATTCAATGTGATTAGTTTCAGTTTTCTCTAATCAACATACAGTATCTACAACAATCAAGACTATCCTCCACTGATAGCCCAAAGCAGTTATTTCTAAACAGAAAATAAATGCATTAAACAGATATAATATCAATATTTTTCATAGGTGAGTGATTAATTTATCCAACTCCACCATTCAACTTTATAACTCTCCAATTTCATAATTTCCAACTTAATTTCATATTCCCACAAATTAATTATTCAAATTAATTTATCACATAGTTAGGGCATTTTTCCCCTAATTCTCAATATCAACCCTAAGGTTCAATTTCAATGTTTTGTTTATAATTAAAAAAGTCCATTAATCCAGTGAATAAAAAGCAGGGCAAATATTTTGGCTAATATTTTTGGCCAATATTTTGTATTTTGTGTTTGTGTTTGCATATCACAAGGCAACCACAAACAATATGTAAGCAAAGTTTGTTTGCAGCTCATGAAAATACAACCTGTTCAAGGGCCAAAGAGCTGTAGCAAACGAAATATTACACCCCCTCCACAAATGATTTGCCTAAGATACAATTCTTCCAACAGTCTAAATCTACATTAAAGTTAAACATCTGCTCAAGTATCAACACCCCCTCCACAAACAAAAGTTAAGGTGGTTTGCATGTTTAAAATTCCCACAAGCCATTCATTGTATCAACATTCTCACATGGTTTTGATTTATAAAATGTGTTTGATTCTTTAATGGGAAATGGGTTTTAATTTAAAATTAGTTTGGTAGTATGGTTACTTGATCTGAAATGGGTTTTGAACATCTGCTCAAGTAGAAAGCTAAGCCACTTTTAGTTGTAATAAAACCACCACAATGGATCATATTTAAATAGCAACTGTGTCAGAATTAAATTTGAGACCCATAACAAAAATAAAGGTGTGCTTTGTTTAGTTTAAAAGCTTTATTTAGTTTAATTACAAGAAAGCTTTATTTTCTTTGGCCAATATTTGGGTCAGACAGTTTTGGCCAATATTTGGCATGTCTGTTTCTATCTTTTTTTGTATTTGGTGTTTGTGTTTGTGTTTCCATATGTAAGCAAAGTTTTTTCAGGGGCCAAAGAGCTGTAGCAAAACAACTTAGAATAAAGTAAAAATCAAAAATCAAACTGGTAGTTAAACAAACCCCTTCAGAAACCCATTTTAATATTTTTGAAATAAAAAATCATTCAAAAACACATTTAAATTTAATCATTTTCAGAAAATCACGACCTCTCTTCACCTTGCACCCAGTCCTACCTTTGCAGCTCGCCTTGATAGATAACATGTTGAACAAAGAAATATCACCTCTCTTTTGGTGACACAGATGAGGCTCCAAATATTAATTCATTTCTTTGATAGTTGGCAACAATTAAAGAAATCACACTTTCTAATTCTGTTCATCTTAGTTTGTTCATCTTTCTCTCAATTTTGTTCTAATTTTTGTTCATCTTATTTTTTGTTCATCTTGGTTTCTTTGTTCATCTTAGTTTGTTATTTGCTGTGTGATTTTAATGTACAGATGATAAATATTTTTCATATAATTTATTTTGAATATCTAGAGTTCCTAATTAAAAGAAAAATTTCGAAGACTTGGCATTTTAATATTTATGTGTAATATGGCAAGAGAGTTTATGTTTTTTTATTTTTATTTTTATTTTTGCACCTTTTTAAGGAAGTATAATATTCTAAAATTCTAGTGAATGTATATGTGTGTATTACTTTAGTTGCCTTCATGAAATAATTATTCATTATTGCTTATAAAATGGCTTTGTTATCTGGTGAATTTTATTTTTTTTGGCATAAATTTATGTTTGGACTTTCCAAGTAATAAATAGTGAATTTCAAAATATTTATGATTATAATGGGTTTTGATTTTGGTTTTAATTTCATCTCTATAAAATTGAAGTCAGTTAGGAAAGAGAAGAGTTTAAATTTGGACAATTGTTGTGCTCCGATTTTAATTTATCATTTTAATGTGATTGTTAAAATACATCTATTTTAAACGTTGGGTTGGCTTAGAAAATCTGAGTTTGATTATGGGTTTCTTAGAGAATGTAGAGAGAGAGAGAGAGAGAGAGAGAGAGAGAAAGAGAGAGAGAGGGATTATTTGGGACTTGGTTTGTGGTTAGTGCTTTGTGTTGTATGAATTAGTCTGAGAGGAAAGTGACTGTTTGTTTGGAGCTATTTAAAAAGAAAGTAAGGGTGATTTGCTTAACTGATCTTCCTGTAAGAAAAAAAAAATTAAACTCACACACTTAAAAAAATGTATTTAACATTTTATTATATAAAAAAAAATTGTACCATTCAAATGTAATATATTTGCTGTGTGATTCTAATATACAGATGATAAATATTTTTCATATAATTTATTTTAAATATCTAGAATTCCTAATTAAAAGAAAAATTTCGGAGACTTGGCATTTTAATATTTATGTGTAATATGGCAAGAGAGTTTATGTTTTTTATTTTATTTTATTTTATTTTTGCACCTTTTTAAGGGAGTATAATATTCTATGTTGTATTTCAAAAAATTCTGGTGAATGTATATGTGTGTATTACTTTAGTTGCATTTATGAAATAATTATTCATTATTGCTTATAAAATGGTTTTGTTATCTATTGATTTTTTTTTTGGCATAAATTTATGTTTGGACTTTCTAAGTGATAAATGGTGAACTTCAAAATATTTATGATTATAACGGGTTTTAATTTTGGTTTTAATTTCATCTCTATAAAACTGAAGTAAGTTAGAAAATAGAAGAGTTCAAATTTGGACATATGTTGTGCTCCAATTTTAATTTTATCATTTTAATGTGATTGTTAAAATACATCTATTCTAAACATTGGATTGGCCTTTTTCTTTTTCTTAGATGTTTATATTTTTATTTCTTCTCCTCTTGATTGTAGCCCATTAAGTATTTTCTATCTATGGCAGCTATTTATTTAAATAAAATTTTGAAATCCATGTTAACTTTTATTATTGCTAATTTTTTATTTCTTGGTGTCTAAAATTATATAACCAAACATTTTTAGGTTGAAGTACAACAGTTATGGACAATATCACTATTTTTGGTCAAGTAAGCTTTTTTTTTTTTTTTAAAAAAAAAAAAACTTATCATATCTAATTTTCTTCTAATAAATTGCCTTTTTCCTCATACTTTATAGGTGGATGGAGATTTACACCGAACCGTAATATCACCTCCGTTTACTAATTTTCTTATTTATGTGTATAAAGTTTTATTTATCACTCTAAAGTTTTTGTATGTATAGGTTCGATTTCTTCAAGAAAGAAATGTTAATGTTGTTATCCGCGATGAGCGTGACCTTAATACTATTCGCATTCGTGAGGTAAGCTTAAAAGCCACTTGAATATTGGACATGCATTTTCTTATCATTTTAAAAATAATTTATAAATATATTCCACTTATTTTTTATAGGCAAAGGCAAAGGAAAAAGACAAAGCAGTATCAAAGGAAATAGAAAAGGCTATCCCTTCTGGCAAAGGAAAGGAAAATGCACATCCCGTGGTATGATTTCTCAACAATTTTTAAAAGTTTCTTTTTCAAATATTATATAAAAAAATTTGTATAGATTTTTTTAGGAATTGCATAGTATCATATACTCTTTTTTATGTAGATTTTTAAAAAGCTTCTTTTTCAAATATTTATTCAATTCTTTTTATTGAATGTGGAATGTTTTTCTGAAGTATGTTAAAGTAAGCATTTGTACAACATGCTAATGCATTTTTATGAACATTAATCTGAATTTTTAATATGTTTGTCTATTTGTATGAACACATGTTGCATTTACAATATAACAAAATAAAAATGTAAAAGAAAAAAACGAAAAAGGAAAAGAAGAATAAGGAACAAATATGTCATGAAAAGAAAACTACATAATATAATTTTTTTAATTTTTTTTTTCTTATAAGAAGTTCTTAAGGAAAGAAGAAAAAGACAAAAATAAAATTTAATATAACGGAAAGAACAAGAAGAGTGAAAAGGAAAGTAGAAAACATTACACGCTAATATTCAGATTTTACGTACCCAATGATCTAATATTTACCTTTTCAACTTACATTTTGTAAAGAGATGGGTAGTGTCTTTAAACCAATAAGTGCATAGTGAGTTTGTAGTTTTGTGTGCTTAATGTGTTTTCATATTATTTTTTCATCCCTTTTTAAATTTCATCAATACATGCATTGGTTCTTATATGACTAACAACTCAACCGAGTGAAGAGGAAAAGTTAGTTAAAAGGAAAAAAAAATACATGATGAAAGGAAAGCAAGAGAGGGGATAATCTTTACATTTTATGCACCTACTTCTATAATATTCTCATTTTAGGCACACAATGATAATGTATTATCAAAAGCTGCATTGGCCCAATGTGCACAGCGAGAACGAGAAAAAAATCAAAAGTCACGTTCTGCATACCAATTGGGAGAACGCCTGCGACGAGAACGAGAAAGATCAAAGGAATGTATTAACCCAAGGCAACCTTCTTCAATACCAAATTGGTAAACAACTATGTTTAATTCTTGAAATATATACTCTTACTATTACTACTTTATTATGTAGATTTTAATTTGTTCACAATCCATTTTTGTAGGCCTACTCCTACAACCCCATCTAAAAATATTGGTGTGGTCATCCGTAATGAGCACGACCTTAATGTTATTTGTGTTCGTGTGGTAAGTACAAAATCAAGTCAAATATTGTATGTATTTTATTTATATATGATTATATAAGATTTGATCTTTTGAATATTTTGTTTATATTTGTTAGGCAAAAGAAAAAGAAAATGTCAACCCAATGTTTAAAGGAAAAGAAAAGATGGTTCCTACTGACAAGAGAATGACAAATGCATGTCAAGTGGTATATGTTCTTTTTTAAAAATATGATGCAAAACTAATCAAAATTTCGAATAGTTAAAAGGTATGAGTGTATAAAATGAATTTTTTGTTTTATGTTCTTTTTGTAGAATGATAATATATTTTCCTGTAACTTGCTATTATTTGTATGTTTTTTTTCCAAATTTAATTATTTTTATTTTGCATGGATACATGTGCATTTATAATGTATCATCTATAAGTTGCTACTTACGTAAAGAAAAAATATATAAAGAAATGAGAAACTAAATAGCATAGGTTTTTAATAAAAAACAAAACGCATGAAGAAAGAAATAAATAAAGATAACACTATTAAAGGAACAAAATAAATAAAATAGAAAACAAAATTAAGAGAAAGAAAGAAATAAGAAGATAGTTTCATTTTAAGTACAAAATATTCACATATTTTGCATCAATGATAAAATATTTTCATTTTAGGCACAAAATGATAATGTAATATCAAAAGCTGCATTGGCCCAACGTGCACGGCGAGAGTGTAAAAAAAATGAAAAGTCATACTTTGAATTTCAATGCTTGCAACGAGAACAAGAGGGATTAGAAGAATGTATTCAACTAAGACAACCTTCTTTAACACCAATTCGCAATGATCGCACTCGCTTGGAGTGGGAAACAATAACTAAAGATTCTCATTCGACACAAAAACGAACAATGGTTACCCATCATTCTACATGTTCGTTTTCTATGCCAAGCACATCTTTAGCTCCACAAAGGAATCGGTAAACTACTATGTCTAATCTTCAAATACATACTTTTACTCATACCGTTTTGTTTTACAGAATCTTATTTATACACAAATATTCGTAGGTCTACTCCTATAAATCAATTTCTTCAAGAAGATCTATGTACTGATGATGAATTAGAAGATATGCCTTTGAGTACAGCGATTGATGCCCGGGCACACAAAGATTCTTGCCGCCATTATCTTGGCAAAATGGATGTATTATGTCCTTATTGTTCAGCCTTACATTGGATGGATGAAAAATTGACAAAATCATCTATGAAGCGCCCCTTATTCAGAACTTGCTGTTTGGAAGGAAAGATTAGGCTACCTTTACTTATAACACATCCTCCACTACTTCAGGCGTTATATGATGGGAATAATGATCAATCAAAATCCTTTCGAAGTTATACTCGAGTGTACAATGCAGCCAATGCTTTTACGAGTTTTGGTGCTACATTGGATCATAGAGTACTCAGTGGAAGGGGCCCTACATCATTCACAATTCATGGGGAATTGCGACATCGAACAGGATCACTACAACCACAACCAGGGCAGGATGCGAGTTATGCTCAATTGTATATCTATGACCCATATTTAGCTTTAGAAATTTGTAATCGTAGAAATCCTAACTTGAGAAGGGATGTTCTCAAAACTATTCAGGATAGTTTGTTGCAAGTCAATGCATTTGTAGATAAATTTCGCCAGGCTCATGCCATTTTACATCAATTAGACTCGGCAGGACACAATCTACCTGCTCATCTTCATTACAATTCAACAACTGATCGACGTCGGTATAACTTACCAACTGCAGATCAGATTGCAATTGTAATACCAGGTGATGGAACAGAGGTACATGGAATGAGAGATATTATCTTACATTTCCGAGGAAATAATGAGTTGATGCAAATTAATGAATGTCACCCAGCATACTTGCCATTACATTATGTTCTATTATTTCCATATGGTGAGCTTGGATGGGAACCTGAGTTGAAATTGTGGAACGTTCAGTATGATCGACCTTCAACTGATCGACTTACTCAAATGGATTTTTATAGTTATCGTTTGTTTGAATGACCCATAGAGTATTCAACAATTTTGAGAGGTGGGAAACTATTTCAAGAGTTTTTGGTAGATGCTTGGGCTGCAATTGAGCAAAATCGATTGACATATTACAAGCTTAATCAAGGGAAACTTCAGGCTAAGCTTTACCAAGAGTTGTCAGATATGGATTCAGATTATGTGCGATATGGATCTAGATTACGTGCGATATGGTCAAATTGGTCAAAGGTTTGTTTTGCCATCTTCATTTACTGGTAGTCCTAGACATATGTTTGAAATCTTTCAAGATTCAATGGCTATCACGCGATACAACCAACACCCAGATATTTTTCTTACCATGACTGCAAATCCCAATTGGCTAGAAATTATTTTAGCATTATTACCATATCAAAAACCTATTGATCGTCCTGATTTAATTGCTCGTGTTTTTGAGTTCAAGAGAAAATGTTTGATGAAGGAGATAGAAACAAATAAAGTGTTTGGAAATAAAGTTGCACATGTTTTTACAATTGAATTTCAAAAACAAGGCCTCCTTCATATGCATGCACTTTTATTTCTTAAGGGTCCAGACAAAATTCAGACATGTGCTCAAGTAGACAAATTGGTCTGTGCAGAATTTCCAGACCCAAAAGATGATCCTATGCTTTTTGAAACTATCAAGTGTTGTATGGTACATGGACCATGTGGTGCTCGAAATCCGCAAGCATTATGTATGGAAAATGGTAGATGCACTAAGAGATACCCTCGAGCTTTCATAGAAACAACAACTATGGATCAAGATGGATATCCTATCTATCGTTGTCGCAATAATGGTCAAGTATATACTGTGAGGGGGCAAGAAGTTGATAACAGGGAGGTCGTACCATACAATGCATATCTTTCTAAACTTTTCAACTGTCATATAAATGTGGAAGTTTGTGCCGGAATGAGATGTGTCAAATATATACATAAGTACATTTATAAGGGTTATGATCGTACAACGTTGGTGTTAGGAATGATAAATGAGATTCAACAATATCTCAATGCAAGGTATATTGGACCTCCAGAAGCTGCTTGGCGAATATTTGGTCATCTATGCAAAGATGCCAAACGTTGTACGATTGACACTTCATTTACTTGGAATGCATCGCGTTGTTTTTAACCCAGAAGAGTCATTAGAAATGATTCAATCTAGAGCTGGTCAACAAATCTCAACTCTTACTGGCTTCTTTGCATATTATGCTGCCAGTGAAGATGAATGTCCATTCACTTATCAAGAATTTTCACAACATTTTGTGTGGCTCAAGTCAGAAAAGAGATGGAAATCAAGAGAATGGGGATATGCAATTGGTAGAATGTACTTTGCTAGCCCTAATTGTCGTGAAAGATTTTATCTGCGTTTGTTACTAACCGTTGTCAAAGGACCAAAGTCGTTTCAGTCTTTACGCACGGTTGATAATGTTGTGCATGATACATTTAAATTAGCATGTATTGCAAGGGGACTTTTAGAAGATGATGAAGAATGGATACAATGCTTGAAAGAGGCTGCAGTTATAAAAACTGGATATCAATTAAGGAGGTTGTTTAGTATTATTCTCACCCAGTGCTCTCCACTAAATCCATGTGCATTATGGAATCAATTTTCAATGCATATATGTGATGATCTTGCACATAAGATTCGTACATTGTTTGTCATTTCTAACCCAACTGAGCTCAAATTGCAAATTATGGTCTCCATCTTTTGAATCAAATGCTTCATGAATCAGGCAAAGTTTAATTGACTTCCTACCCATGCCACAACCTACTGCAAATTGGAGTGCAGTAGTTGGTAATCGATTGATATTCGAACATCAACAACTGCAAAGTGAGACACAACATGCAGATCCACAAATTACTATTGATTGTCTCAATAATGGACAGCGGAATGCTTATAACACAATCACTTCTTCAGTTTTTCAAAATAAAGGAACTATTTTCTTTCTAAATGGGGGTGCTGGAACAGGGAAAACATTTTTGTACAATACGATTGCATTAAAATGTCGCAGCCTTGGGTATATTATTGTTACTGTGGCTTCGTCTGGAATTGCATCATTTTTATTGGTAGGAGGTCGCACTACACATTCAACATTTTCCATTCCGTTAGATGTCTTGGAAAATTCACTTTGTGAGTTTAGTAAACAATCATTACAAGCTGCGTTATTTAGAGAAACAAAACTCATAATTTGGGATAAAGTTCCTATGCAACATAGACATTGTGTTGAGGCGGTTGATCGTACATTGAGGGATATTTGTGATAGTGAAAAGCCATTTGGGGGTATTACTGTTGTTCTTGGTAGAGATTTTCGACAAATCTTACCAGTTATACCTAAAGGAGTTCGTGAGCAAATAGTAAATGCATCATTAAGACACTCTGTTCTATGGAAGGATATATATATATATATATATCTTAACTTTGGATTTGAATATGCGTTTGAATCATGAAGGCCATGAAAATGCTAATTTTGCAAATTTCTTGATGGAGGTAACACTACTTTAACCTTTATTATATAGATTATTTTAAATTTATAAATTGTGTTTACACTCTTACTTTTTTATTGATTTCACTTTTTTTTTTAGATGGGGACCAATCCTCAAGAAATCGTTAACCTTCCATCAACAATACACAAATGTCGAGATTTGAATGAATTACTCTCTACAGTTTATCCACAATTGAATATGATAGAGACGTCAACCCCAACATTTTTAACTAAATGCACAATTCTGTCTGTGCGTAACGATGATGTCAGTGACATTAATACTACTGCGTTGAATACCTTTCCAGGGAGATTATATACATATCTTGCAGCAGATAAAATGTTTGAAGATAATGAAATTGATCCTACTATTACAAATAGATATCCTAATGAATATTTAAATTCATTGGATCCTCTTGGGCTGCCAACTTTTAAGTTAGAGTTGAAAATGAGTTGTCCTATAGTATTGTTGAGAAACATTGCACCAAAAGATGGACTATATAATGGTACAAGATTGATGGTTACTAGGTGCGGCACTCGCATAATTGAAGCTCAAATTTTAACTGGAGAAAAGTTTGGCAATTTGGCATTCATACCAAGGATATCTTTGACACCATCTTCTTCAGAAATACCTTTCCAAATGACAAGACGTCAATTTCCAGTCCGATTGGCATATGCCTTGACCATTAATAAATCTCAAGGACAATCTGTGAAATTTGTTGGGGTTGATTTGCTTATACCAGTGTTTAGCCATGGGCAATTATATGTGGCATTGTCTAGATGTATATCCTTTGATCGTATAAGTATTCTCCTCCCTAAAGATGGTTTGGATTCTACTACAAATATTGTTTATCCTGAAGTGTTGTTGTAGTATTCTATGTAGATTAAATGACGTTTTATCAAAAGGTAACCATGTAGATTTATTTCTATTGATTATATAACTTTTTATAAAATTTCAATTTAATAATAATTTGAAATTTGGACTGTGTAGGATTGGATTGAAAAATCTATAGAGCTTAAAAGGAGAAATACAACTAGCTTACTTCGACGAGGATGTAATAAGGTAATTTCAATCTCAAAGTATTTTGATATGTATATTTCCAACAAATGTACTAATCTGTATTTTTTTTGTTTCCACAAATTACCAGATTATTGTGCATATTCCTCATTGGGGATACATACAAGTTGATACAAAGACTTTTCGGAAAGTAATGAGGAGGAAGTTTGGGCAAACACATATTTGAAGACATGTTATTGACACATCTTTTGTAAAACATACATATTTTGAAAAGCTTTAACCCACTTTTTGTAAAGTTTTAACCCACTCTTTTGGTGTATGACAATATAACTTTAATTTCTGTTTTTTGTTTAGTGTTTACACTTTTTTTTACTGCCTTTTATATTTTGATATGCAATATAACTTTAAATCTTATATGTTTGTTTCTTAATTTGCATTAAGATTAGGGAGAGTTGTTATTTTATTTGAGTTTTGTAGAGTTTGTAATAAAAGCAAAATTGTTATAAGTTCTTTAAGAAGAAAAATATTTCAATATATTTTTTCAGTATTTTTATCAGAAAATGGCACAAACTTCATAAATTTCAACATAATACGTATAAATTATAACTGCATTTTAATCTTAAAATTATTTACACCGTGCCTTTAGGCACGGGCATACGCTAGTATATATACATGGAGAGAGAGAGAGAGAGAGAGAGAGAGAGAGAGAGACCTGTGAGCATCTTGTACTTCTATGAAGGAAGAAACGCTGAAATCAACGCAGATGAGATGAGAGTGTTTAGATGTCTGATAGAATGTCGCCTTTGCCAATAATAATTGCCTCGTAATTCAACTCTCTTTGCATGTGTTTGCTTTATGGGTTTAGAGAGAGATTTAAAATGAAAAATGAACATAAAAGAGATGTGTGAAATAAAATAAAATATAAATATAATTTATTTATATTTTATTTATTTTTTTAAATTTCTCCTCAAATCCTTAATCTCCCTAGCCATCTTGGGGGTGTTTCTTTGATGGAATTAGGTTATGGAATTAGACTCTATGTTTATTAAAATGAATAGTCCAATGCTAAAAAAAATGAATGTTTTTGAGAATTAGGTTAAAAGTTAATTTTTTAATTTTTTTTGACTTTTTTAAAAAAAAAAATGTGTAAAAAAATAGAGAGGTGATGTGACTCAAAAAAATCAAAAGTTCAATTAGCTGGCTTTTAACCTTGTAGTCAAAAAAGGTCTAATAATTCAGTCAGACTAACGTAGTGTTTGGTCGAGAGATTTGAAAAGGAAAAGAAAAAAGGTGTGTAAAATTAGGTGAAATATAGATATATATATATATATATATTTACATTTTACTTACTTTTTCCATTTCTTTTCTAAATTCCTTCTCAAATCTCCTAATCAAACATAACGTAATAACCTCACATGTGTGGGATAACTCAATCCCATGAAGGGATGTGTGGAAAAAATGGAAGAACCGAGCCAAACTACAAATTAATTAGTTCAATGCCGAAATTGAGCCAAATGTATGACATTTCTTTCTTTTATTTTTTTTTTTCATATATATATATATATATATTTTTTAACTTGTTGAATTTTTTTTAAACATGTTTAAATTAATCTAGTAATATATAATTGTCTTATTTTTTTATTTTTTGGAGAAATTGTAAAAAAAAAAAACCAAGATTTGAGCCTTGTAAAAAATTAAATTTTAAGTTTTTAATTTTATCAATCTGAATTATTGAAAAGGGTATTGTAGACATTTTATATATACGTACATTAACTTCAATGACTAAAATATATATTTTTTCCGTTGGTTTTATTTAATGAAAATAGACGAATAATTTATATTAAAAAATAAATTAAAAGATGGGGCATTTATTCATAAATCACTTTTCACCTACTTATGTTCTACTTAGTCTAAATTATTTTTTTATATTCCAATAAGTCCTATGGGTGACAAAGTCACTAAAATATCCTTAATAATAATAGGGTAAAGCGCCCATTAATGTTTACATTGATAGTGTGAATGCTCCATAATATGAACATTCACACTGTCAAGATGAACATTCACATTGTCAACGTGAATATTCACATTGTCAAATTTATTTAATGTGGATGTTTATATCACCAAGTTGCTTTGATTTCAAAAAATATTTGTAAGGATAAAATTGTTCATAAAATATCTTAAATATGAAAATTAGGATTTAGTGGATCAAATATCCAAAATAATAAGACTTATTAGAATACAAGAATATCTTATGAATTAATTAGGATACAAGTACTTGAAAGAGAATTTTATAATAAATTTTCCTTAGTAGATTATGTTTAAATTGATAAAATTAAAAATTCAGAGTTTGTTTTGTCACAAGGCTAAAACTTTGAATTTTTTTTTTTTTATAATAATTGTCCCTTTTTTATTTTTATATTAGCAAAATAATAAAAAGAAATATAATTCTAATGTTCAAAATGAAAATAATATATAACACCTCTTTTTTTTTTTTTTAATATTTTTTATTTTTTAAACTTTGTTGAATTTTTTTAAACATGTGAATTAATCTCATGATGTATAGTCTTCTCATACTTTTACTCTTACTCTTACTCTTACTCTTACTTTTTCTTTTATTATCAAAATCATGAATAGAAATATATATCGTATTTAAATAAAATTAAAAGTATTCTTAATAAAATAAAATATATTTCAAATTTAAATTGTCTTTATGATTGGAATCTAAATATTACACATTTGACATATTAAGATACACTTTATTAGTCTATTTATTTGTATTATTTTATAATTTTATATAATATTATGTGTTTTCATATATTTTAAATATTTATATATAAATTGTTATATATATTATATTTTATTATAATTTATATGATATTATATTATTTTATTAATATTATATAAAATAATAAATATAATAAAACAAATAAATAAGTAAACCCTGTCGGCGGTGAAATCCAACAGACATTACATGTGTATATATATATGTATTGTATTATATAATTATATATATTATTATAATAATAAAAGGGTTAATTACACTAATAGTCCCTATAGTTTGGAACTTGTGTCACTTTGGTCCCTGACTTTTCAATTGTGACACATTTGATCCTGAATTTTGAATCTTGTTCCAAATAAAGACAATTGCAAATATAATTAGATTTTTCAAGGGTAAAATCGTCAATTTGATAAAATATAAACTAATTTGATAAAAATAAATGTCAAAAAAATATTTTTAATTTTTTTAAAATTATTTTTATCCACTAATGATGAAATTATGTAAAATTAATAAAAATTACATGATTAATTTTTTTAAATTAATTTTACATAATCATCATCCAAACACATAATAAAAATTAATTTGGTAAAAAAAATAAATAAATGTCTAAAAGATTTATCAATTTTACATAATTTTATTTTTAGTAGGTAGAAATAATTTTTAAAAATTCAAAAATATTTGTTTGACATTTATTTTTGTCAAATTGGTTTATATTTTATCAAATTGACAATTTTATCCTTGAAAAATCTAATTATATATTCAATTGTCCTTATTTGGAACAAGATTCAAAATTCAGGGTCAAATGTGTCACAGTTGAAAAGTCAGGGATCAAAGTGACACAAGCCCCAAATTATAAAGACTATTTGTGTAATTTACCCATAATAAAAAATAAAAATAAAACTAAAAATAAAGAAATAAAAAAAAAACAAAAACAAAAACAAAACAAACAAACAAAGCAATAAATGGAGGTTGAAAAAGCCCAACCACCCTCTGCCAATCGTTACATATATGTATATATATTAATATAATATTTATTTATTTATTTACATTATTTTTGCAAGTCTATCTCTATAAAAGGAGCTAAGTTGGGAAGAGAAGAGCAAAGGAGAAAGAAAAATAGAAAGAAAGGGAAAGTGGGGGAATTTAGTTTATACATATTAAAGTGTGGCAGTTTTTTTTTTTTTTTGATTCATAAGAAAGGAAACAGAGAGACAAAACACAGTGCTAGGCAAAGTTGCCTTAGACAGTAGAAGAAGACCCAATGATGTCTGCAACAAGCAGATTTGCAATCTCAGTGGGGAGGGATCATTAAGAAAAACAAAAGAGTCTTGGTGGTTCACACCCATGTTTGCCAAGCCATATGCACTTTTGTTACTGTCTCTAGGAATATGGGCTATGGTACAACTACATCTTTTCATTAGGAATCTAGCATCTTCAAGTATGGCCCTGTGCTAAGAGTGTTGAGATGATGCATCCTTGATGAGATTAACAACTTGTGTTGAATCTGTTTCAATGCATATGTTGTTCATTCCCTTCTCAAGCATTATTATGAGGCATCTGTAAATTGCTGTAGCTTGCTTTTCGTGCTCCTTTCGAATACGATAGCCCTACAGTTCAGACTCTCGTGGTGCTGAATCTGATTCCACTGTAAATTGCTGTAGCTTGCTTTTCGTGCTCATTTCAGATACGATAGCCCTACAGTTCGGACTCCCGTGATTTTGAATCTGATTCCACAAGTACAATGTGAAGTAGATAAACACAAATGAGTCAAAATTCAGCAATTCTTTTGGAAAATCGATTTTGAATAAAAAATACAAAAAATGGACCGTTTTGCCAAATTACAGAGTTGCTATCTAAATATTTTTGAGAAATTTAGGAAATCCGAGACTCGTGCCAAAAACAACTTATCCGTCATCACCAAAGTGTCTCGGCTCAGGAACTTAGGTATGAGAGGGGAATGTCATGAATTGAGCACCCCACTCACTCGATCAAGGATCGGCCTCTACGAATCATGATATGATTTTTATTTACATTATATACTCTTGTTCCGATTATTAAGTTAACATTACTAGGTGTTGCACACAAGTATAGACTAATTTACAAAAGTTGGAATACTTTGATTCCATGTTTGTTTGAAAATTATTTTGAATACGCGTCGCTTGAAAAAATGAGTTTGTATATACATTAGTCACTTTATCCTAATTTTGACAATTAGTCTTCATCTACTAGCATTCAAAAAGATATATCACTTAAGCAATGAGCCTCATGGAAAGCATGCTCGATATGGCGACAATCACACGTAATGCAATATGCTAAAGAAATAAACGCTCACATAGTACTCCAAGGCAAGCCAACAAAACAAAAGAATTAGAAAGCATGCATGCCGCTAAACAATGCAATATGACTAATGTGACACATGCAATCATGCAAGTAAATAGACCCGATTCTAGCATGATATATGATCCAATTCAAGACATGTGATAAATCATGTATTCATTTAAGAAAGTTAAATGCGATATTGGTTAGTATGATGAGCTGAACCCAAATGCATGTGAGACGAGTGTATGCAAACATGAGAAATGCTAAGGAAACATGATACTCTATGCTACCATTATAAACAGATAAATAAAAGGAACAAAGAAATGGGGGTTGGAAGATATACACCATTATTACATATTTTTACCATCGCGCAGGAGGGTTCGAATAAGTGTCCAAGTGTCCAGATTAATAGCTAACTATTACAACATCAAACAAGTGAATTGAGCTAAATTAACTACTTATTACATATTCAAATGAACTTGAAATTAACTAACTATCTAATTTTATTACAACAAGGGTATTATAACAATACTTAATTACAACAATAATATTAATACAAGCAACAATGAAGCACAACGATTGCATGCACAGTACCCAGAAGCTGTTCTGTCTGCCCAAATTTCTTTGCTTCACCCTCAGCAACTACCCTTTGTTTCTGCCGAAAGTCATTGTTTACCACATATTGGGGGTCGGGCGGCCCCAAATGAGATCCGGCCGGGTCCAAAAACAATCAGTCGTGCCCTAATTTCATGCCAAAAATGTTTTTGTGCTCTGAGGTGAGGACAGTGCAGACAGAGCCTTTCTAGGCCTTGTTTGTCCTTTCTACTCTTCTCTGTCATGTTAAACTCAAGAGAAGAACAAATTCGAGTCCGAAACCACCAATAAGCACAAGTTGATGGCTTGATGATCCCGAGCATGTTTGGACAAAATTGAATAAATGTAATGAAAAACCACCACCCCTCCCTCCTATCATGAAGGCTCAAAGAGAGAAGTAGACACGGTCTAAGTCTCATCAATGTATCATGGATTGATAAGTGACAATTCTCGGAGCGATGGTCTTAGCATAACGTCCGGCCAAATCCAACTATCTAAACATTTTCTTTATGTCGGTTTCATTCATTTAAAACCAATTTTATTAATCCTTTCCATTTTTTAATCAATTTGTCCAAAGTGATGTTTAAGTCCACTAAATGAGAAGAAATGTCAAACGAGAAGTGATTCATAGCATAAAAGGGAGACTACGCCTTGACGATGAACCTCCATAGAGATTAAGCCATTGAGCATAGGTCTCTTTCTTATGTCTTGAATAACAACCAATCGTTTGAAACAACTCTTAAACAAAAGTAAAGAAGAAAGGAGGGAGAGCGCAGAAATGATCACGTGAACTTGATTATTAGGATGAGACTCTTGATATGAAAACTAAGTAAAGCAAAGCCATCAACTCAAATGACTCGGTGTCTGAGGCATAAACAACCGACGCCACGAGGACTTACAACACAACAAGCTAGATATTCAAAGCATAAACTAATTAAATAAATTATGACAGCCCTAAACAGCCTCTAATATGTGAAAACAGTGGCTAAAAGTGCATAAAAAGAGAGGAAGAATGAAGAGACACAAAGTTAGTAAACAAGAGCAAGGAGAGATGACTAACCTCTCCACTTTTTGAGACTTTTAAACCATGTTTCAGCCCTTTTAAACTCTGAAAATCAGTTTGAAAGCCAAAGAAAAGAGAGCAAGAACAAGAGGTATGAGCTATGAGCTATGAGTTAAGGCACAAGAAAGGATGTTAGCCCTCTTTACCTTTGGTAGCTATTCAACCCCAAGTTCCAACACTTGAAATGGATCCAAAACAACACAAAAGCACTAGAAATAGATAGAAAGAGACAGAAATGAAAGCAAGGAGAAAGGTGGTAAGCTTCTACCTCTTGAAGAGGATAAACTCTTGTTGTAAATCAAACTCAATCTAAAGGCCCTCTCAAGTGTGAATTGTGATTCACAAGTATCAACCAAGGCTCTAAGGCTTTGTTCTAAGGTTTTATATGGTGTATAGATATGGCGTAAGGATAACAAAATATCCCAAAGCTAGCTTGCACAAGAAGAAGGAGCTCACAAGGGTGATTTAGCTTCTTTAAAATTTTTCTAACCCTCAACACAGTGGCTTAGGCTCGTATTTATAGAATTTGAGCAAAATAGATCGAAAATATCTTCAAAAATGAATAGCTGACTGATTCTCGCCCAGAATAGTGTTTCTCACCAAAGAGACCCGGCCGGCCCCAAATGGCCACAGTCGGCTCCCAGTGTTTCTGCAATAGGTATTCAAGCTCTTTTGAATTGGAGATTGTATTGAGTTAGTTAAATTTGTAATATGATAATTGAAGTTAACAGTGTATGTCGTAACATGTTAAAGAAAGGACCAGTATTGTTTTCATTGGGATGTCTCTTCCCCAGTGTGCGCATGCAAATGCACATTTACACCATACATTAGGCAGCTATAAACTCCACAAATATTTGTCTACCAGAAACGTAACTATTTTTTCATTTAGTGGATTGCTAAAAACAAGTTAGTAAAAACAGCAAGATTTAAACCTGTGTTCAAGGTGTTATCTTAATAAAGAGAACAACCTACCAAACATAATAACACAGCATCCTTAGTGTTCCCATGTTCTACTTCATTGAGTTTTTGTAATCAAGACTTCTCACATCAATCAATAATGTATGGAATTTACTGCTCTCATGAAGGATGATATTCGGGACTCATCTTTTATAATTCCATCTGAAGCACAAATGCCGCTACTGACATCAATTCCATGCGGTCTAAGAGTAGAAAGAGCTTCACAGACATTATCAGAGTTAACTCCTCCTGCCAAAAGCCAACCATATTTGCTTCTAATTGGTGGTAGTTTAAACTGGGACCAGTTGAATCCTTTCCCACTGCAGACATATGTTACAATGAGGTGAAGCAGGACAGGTAAAAATGATGTATTAGCGCAGGACAGTAACAGAAGATTAAAAAAATGACTCTCATTTCCTAATTGAATGAGGATATCTGATATTAACTATGATTACCAGCTGTGGAAAAGTGTCGCAACATTTTGAGAAATGTATATCCATAAAAACATGACTTTAGGCCAAAATTTTAGACAACCCAAACAATAAAAATGAAATAAAAAAATAAAGTGAAGAAGAAGAAGAGGATTTCTTTCTTCAATTGTTCATCCTCTCCAATTTGGACAATTTTGGAACCTAAAGGACTCACTATTGAGTGGCTTCAAAGCCCACTGTCTAAATTTTTTGTAAAATGTCTAGAATTTATGAAGTCGGTCGCTGATTCTTTATGATTGCTGAAGAAAGCCATTCAGAGCTGATTCTTTACTGTTGCTGAAGAAAGCCATTAAGGGCAAGCATACATAAAGAAACAGCTGACGCATTTAGTAATTGCAAATACAAATATTTCCAGCGCAGAATCAAACAATACCAGCAATCTAAGAAAATGCTGATTTTTTCAAATCAGTATGTTTGTCATTATCTTTTTTTTTTTTTTTTGAAAATAAACAACAAAATTTATTAAAGAAGAAAGTGTGGAGGACAAGTCCTCATACAGTGAAAAAGTGCCTAATCAAAAGAAAAACAGCCATCAAAAAGTAAGAGAAAACAAGAAAATCCAACAAACTGCATAAGATGCATATCTCGTCGAAAGTTCAATATTAGGAATGATAAGAGGACCAGTCCTTAGGCGGTGAAGATATAGTTCTTGGGCAGTGAATAAGGACCAAGACAAACTAAGGCATGCACTTCTTTCATGGTAGAAAAGCCATAATGATTCAATTCCAACATTGGTTCTTAGAAATTAAAAAGGATTGTTCGAACCTAAAGGCATGCATAAATTTTATAAGAAGAAACCCATGATTATTGAATTCCAATACTGGTTTATATAGATTTATATGGACTCATTAGGAGTAATACCATTTGCTTCCATCCAAGCAAGCCGCAAGAGCAACATTCTCAAGTTTGGAATTTTCACCTACTTTCGCTCTCAACTCCAGATCTAACAGATTTTTCTTTAAATACATGTCTACACAAATCACCTTTAAGTGGGCCCTCATTTTCAAATATTTGTAGTGGTGGATTCTCATGGATAATTATCTAACACAACAATAAGTAGGAGCTAGAATAATTGCTTATGAGCGATACAACTCCAAAGATAGTTTTTGCAGCTCAGGAAGATAGTGCAACATGAAGGCAAACAAAACGACATTCAAGTTATATTTAAAGAGGTTAAAGATTCTTACCTGCCACCCTCTGCACTATCCACAAGAATCCAATCAACCAAAGTACAGTCTTGGTCTGAAATATGGTTCAAAAGCTCTCCATCTTCTTTGGCATGAAGAACATATATGACTCGGCTGTCTTTCACTAAAACTGGAAACGCAGCCCGAGAACCATCTCCATGAAGCTGCATAACTTCAGCAAATTACAAACTGAAATAAACTAATTAATCCATATGCAGTGGAACTAAGATTAGACAAACTTACCTGTACATATTCAAGGTCAGCTGCCTCAGAAGCTCTTAATATTGTGTCAGCGTCATCATCCACAAATACACCAACGGGCTTGGCCCCATGTTCCCCTTGCAACTTGTGATATTTCCTTCGCAACAGAAAGTGAAATGGAACGTTTTGAGTTGGGCCATATAATCATCCCAATAAACTTTGCACCTGCTTTCGCTGCTAGAGCAGCATCTCTAGCTGATGTGATTCCACACATTTTAACCAAAGGCCGATTCTCTTCGTGTTCCTTGAAAGCAGAGAAAACTTCTGTTGACTGATTTAATGTGCATTTAATCAAATTTTTAGGTAATAACCTTATCCTTGACAAATGCCATTCTGCACCATGCAAACCTGTGAACAACGAGACACTTGACTTATCGACATTAGTATATTAAACAACAAAGGAATATCTAGTATTAAGAACCATTGAATATTGGAATAGAATTGAGTTTCAAGAAATAGATACATGTTTCAAATAGTTTTTCGCATATTAGCTTTTATGCACTAATGCATGAGTAATGTTAGGGCAGTACGGACTGAATTCAAGAGATTTCGGGGCTTTAAGAATGAAGAAGATAAGAGGTAACAGTGTCGCTGAATGAGTTAAAAGATAAACAAAAAAAAAAAAGAAAAAAAGAAAAAAAAAAAGAAATGGTATGATGTGCTGAAATTCAATATATGATTTTGAGTAATTTTTTCTTTCTATTGTGATTCTTTCATCTTTCAAATGAGTGAAATATCCGTAGGAAAATAAGAATACTGGACTAAATCCTACTGGGAAGGCAGTTAAGCAAGTTCCTTCTAGCTCCACCTACTTACATGTATTAAAAAAAAATGCCCCTTGAAAACAATACCAATTCTAAACCATCAGTGGGACTGTGGGACCAATTGAAAACAATTATCACAGAGCTAACATAGAGGAGAATAAACTTGTGACTCTACAACCAAGGTTCACAGCAAGGCAGGTAGAAGTGACAAATATAGATACATTATGTTGACTCACTAGTTTGAATGATTCTTTAAAGCTCACAAACTCTCACACTACATTAACATGTAAAAATGTATCAAATTTGTTCAATTCATAAAATTTTGAAGTGTGATGGAGTAAATCAAACAATCAAAGTAGTTCCATTAGCTGAGAGTCACATGAGCGCACGCAACCATGAAATATGTCGATCTGAACATGGCATTGCAACACAAATTACTAATAATCACACTTGCAAATCAATAACCTTAGGCCTATATAAAATAAGATACATGATATCAAAATCATGAAGTTTCTAAACTATGCCAGAGTATGTTTCAACTCATCGGTCTAAATTGGAATTGCATGTGACTTTCTGTGCCAGAAATAAGCATTTTATGGTTCGTTAGGTCCATTTAGACTTACATGGATATAGCAGAAATATCAAGGAAAAAGTGAGAGCCCATGAACCAAAGGCAAACACGACCTAAAACAAGACCGCTGACACGAATCAGAATACAGTACTTGAAAACATGCATTCAGAACTCAGTTCAGATTCTTCAAGTAATTGCATTATCTATCCATGCAAATTGAGCATTTAGGTTTTTTATTGTGCTCATATATGTGAGTGTGTGTGTGAGAGAGAGTAAATTGGAGCAAAGAAAATTTCGTTTTCTATTTCAAAATTCGACAATGAAGTAGAATTTTTGACTTCAGTGATCCAACAACCACCTGATAAATGAAATTGTATGCCAAATTAACTTGACACTAGTCATGTTATTACGAAAATTCGGGAAAAAGTGAAGCATACCATTGATTTGTCTCTGGTGCAAGTTTATGACTTTGGGTTGAAGGTGACTTCCCAAATTTAGCCCTAAAAAAACCAAGGGAATACTGGTAACATATATGATTCAATTAAAAAAATAAGAATTTACTAAGAGACAATTTATGAATAACTCCCTCATTTATGCTTTACACACAAGCTACTACAAAATTGTGTAACTGGTTAAGAGTTTTAACATTTGATGAAAACCGAAAACTAAATTTTCTATGGGGAAATTCATCGAACAGTTAAAGGGCAACCATAAAATCAGATATAACAAATACATTCATATATGTACATGGAGAGAGAGAGAGAGAGAGAGAGAGAGAGAGACCTGTGAGCATCTTGTATTTCTATGAAGGAAGAAACGCAGAAATCAACAATATGATGGAAGACAAGCAAGCAACGCAGATGAGATGAGAATGTTTAGATGTCCGATAGAATGTCGCCTTCGCAAATAATAAGAAGCATGATACAAACCCCTCACTATCCCCCCCCCCCCCCCCCCGGGTTGGTGGTTGGAGAGAGAAAAAAAAAAAAAAATAATAACAATAATAATTTACTAATGCTTGGGACCCTCAATCGGAGACTCTAGCATCTTCAATAGACGGTCATTGGTCAAAAATATTTCTTTTTTCTTCTTCAATTACTAATTCTGACGTGTGTGTGAGATAATGGGGTGGAGTATAGTGGGGGGTTTATATTATGGTTCAAATAATAATTGCCTTGTAATTCAACTCTCTTTGCATGTGTTTGCTTTATGGATTTAGAGGGCGATTCAAAATGAAAAATGAAAAATATGTGCGAAATTAAATAAAATATAAATATATTTTATTTATTTATTTATTTTAAATTTCTTCTCAAATTCTTAAATCAAATATAACTTTTAGGGACAGTTCAACCATTATCTCCTTGGCCGTCTTGGGGGTGTTTGTTTGATGGGATTAGGTGTGTTTGATTCAAGAGATTAGAAGGGATTATTTACTATTCAGATTGCTTATTCAATGGAGGGGGATGTCCATTGTTTGGTACCCATTTTAGTCCGCCGGACATGGAGTCTTGCCAGACTCCATATCCTTCATATGAGGGACTAAACAATCCTAGGGAGGAGGTGGGATTATTTCCGTGGGATTATTTCCATGGGATTGGTATCCCATGAGATTAATGTGTGAAATGTCCATTTTACCCTCATGTTATTACTTAGTAAATAATTGGAAAATGATAAAATAGTCTTTTGAACATTTGTAAATTATTTTTGTGTTGTTAATTTAAAATTATATATTAAATAAAAATAAAAATTATAAATTAAATTTAATTAAAAATAATAAATTGAAAATTATGGCCTTATAAATTAAATTTTTTTAGTGTTGTTAAAAAATTAAATTTATATATTAAATAAAATTATTTTTTAGTGTTGTTAATTTAAAATTATATATTAAATAAAAAATATAAAGTATAAATTTAATTTAATTAAAAATAATAAATTTAAAATTATATATTAAATAAAAATATAAATATAAATTATATATTAAATAAAAAATATAAATTATAAATTACAAGGGTAAAATAGTTTTTTGAACATTTATCTTTATCCAGTTCGACCAACCAAATATTAGATTCACTAAAAATAGTTCTTTCCAGACATCTAATCCCATGAGAAAGCAAACACGGGATACACATCAAATCCACCCATAGTCTGGGGGATTCACAGTCCTAGGATTCAAATCTGATGGATTCTAATCCCCCCTCCAACCTGTCTAATCAAACAGTTTATTAAAATGAATAGTCCAATATTTGATTAGAAAAATGAATGTTTTTGATAATTAGGTTAAAAGTTAATTTTTAAATTTTTTTGAATTTTTTTTTTCAAAAATGTGTAAAAAAATAGAGAGGTGATGTGACTAAAAAAAGTCAAAAATTCAATAAGCTGGCTTTTAACCTTGTTGTAAAAAAAGACCTAATAATTCACTCAGACTAACGCTGTGTTTGGTTGATGGATTTGTGAAGGGATATGAAAAGGAAAAAGAAAAGGAAAAGGAAAAAGAAAAATATGTGTAAAATTAAGTGAAATGTAGGTATATTTTTTTGCATTTCACCTACCTTTTCCCTTTTTCTTTCTAAATTCCTTTTCAAATCTTCTAACCAAACATAATGTAATAGTCTCACATGTGTAGGATAACTCAATCTCATGAAGGGATGTGTGAAAAAAATGGATGAACCGAGCGAGACTACAAATTAACTAGTTAAATGACAAAATTGAGCCAAATGTATGACATTTCTTTCTTTTATTTTTTTCAAATATATATATTTTTTAACTTGTTGAATTTTTTTAAACATGTTTAAATTAGGGTTTTTTTTTTTAAGGTCCCTAGTATTATGATTTTATAGCATAAAGGACACTCAATATTTTTATAATGTCTAAGATCCCTCAACATCAATCCAGAGAAAATTCGATCAAGAGAAAATTCAATCCAAAGAAAATTCAACCAGAGAAAATTCAATCCAGTGAAATTCTTTGGTCCAAACCCAGAGAAAATTCAATTTAATCCAGAAAAATTCTCTGGTCCAAACTAGAGAAAATTCAATTCAGTGAAATTCTTTGGTCCAAAACCAGAGAAAATTCAATTTAATACAGAGAAATTCTCTAGTCCAAACCAGAGAAAATTCAATTCAGAGAAATTCACTCTGGTCGAATTTTCTCTGAACTTCACAGAGAATTCTGGTTCACAGAGAATTTCTTTGGTGACTTCACAGAGAAATTCTCTCCAAATCAGAGAAATTCTCAAATTTCTCTGACCAAATCACATACTCACCCTTGTGATTTTCTCTGGCCATCATCTGAGTTGTTGGAGCTCTGTAACTTGTCTGTTTCAACATTCCTGTTAATAGAATAAACAAAATTCGAGAGTTAATTCAAATTTAGTAGGGTTTTGAGAATTCCACGCACTGATAGACGAAGAATCCATACATTCACATACACTAACGATCGAACCAAAACCCAATTCCCAAAAAACTTCCATGTAAAACCTCCCCAACAACCACCACCACCACCGGAGTGAACCAAGTAAAGAAAGCCCTACCCAACGGGGATCTCTACAGAGGCACATTCTGGGGCAAAGTCCCCCATGGCAAGGGCAAGTACCTGTGGTCCGACGGTTGCATGTACGAAGGCGAGTGGAAGCGAGGCAAAGCCAATGGCCATGGGCGCTTCTCCTGGCCCTACAGCACCACCTACGAGGGCCACTTCAAAGCCGGCCGAATGGACGACATCGGCACCTTTTTCGGCTCCGACGGCGACTCCTACATCAGCTCCTGGTCCTCCGATCGCAAACACGGCTTCGACGAGAAACACTACGCTAATGGCGATGTCTATGTTGGTTCATGGAGGTCGAATTTGCAGGATGGCGATGGTAGGTATGTTTGGAGGAATGGGAATGAGTACATTGGGGAGTGGAGGAATGGGGTTATTTCGGGTAAGGGGGTTTTGATTTGGGCTAATGGGAATCGATATAAAGGGAATTGGGAAGATGGTGTTCCTAAAGGAAATGGGGTTTTTGCTCCAAACAACAATCAACGGGGCTGAATTTTTCTGTGATAGATGGGAGGGACCTTAGACATCAAAAAAATAATATTGTGAATGTCTTCCATTACTAAAAATGGGAGAGGGACTTTAGACCAATTTTTTCTTTAAATTAATATAGTAATATATAATTGTCTTATTTTTTTTTAATTTTTTGGAGAAATTGTAAAAAAAATTTCCAAGATTTGAGCCTTGTAAAAAAATGAATTTTAAGTTTTTAATTTTATCAATCTGAATTATTGAAAAGGGCATTGTAGACATTTTATGAAAAGGGAATTGTAGACATTTTATATATACGTACATTAATTTCAATGACTAAAATATATTTTTTTCGTTAGTTTTATTTAATGAAAATAGATGAATGATTTATATTAAAAACAAATTAAAAGATGGGGCATTTATTCATAAATCACTTTTCACCTATTTATGTTCTACTTAGTCTAAATTATTTTTTTATATTCCAATAAGTCCTATAGGTGATATAGTTACTAAAATATCCTTAATAATAATAGGGTGAAGCGCTTATTAATATTTACATTAACAGTGTGAATGTTCACAATGTTCCATAATGTGAACATTCACATTGTCAATATAAATATTTACATTGTCAACGTGAAAATTTACTCTGTCAAATTTATTTAATGTGAATGTTTATATCACCAAGTTGTTATGACTTCAAAAAATATTTGTAAGGATAAAATTGTCTATAAAATATCTTAAATATGAAAATTAGGATTTAGTGGATCAAATATCTAAAATAATAAGACTTATTAGAATACAAGAATATTTTATGAATTAATTGGGATACAAATACTTGAAGGAGAATTTTATAATAAATTTCCCTTAATGGATTATGTTTAAATTGATAAAATTAAAAATTCAAATTTATTTTGTCACAAGGCTAAAACTTTGAATTTAAAAAAAAAAATAATTGTCCCCCTTTTTTTTTTTTTATATTACCAAAATAATAAAAAGAAATATAATTCTAATGTTCAAAATGAAAATAATATATAACATCTCTTTTTTTTTTTTTAATATTTTTTATTTTTTAAACTTTGTTGAATTTTTTTAAACATGTGAATTAATCTGATGATGTATAGTCTTCTCTTACTCCAACTCTTACTCTTACTATGATGACCGGGGTGTTATTCGCCCCGTTCTACTTTGTTTAACTTTAGATTCGTGGTGTTCGGAAGTTGTTCCTCAAGTAAATTCTTATTCTTGTTTGTTCGATGTTGATTTTCACCTGTTCCGGAGAGTGCGAGACCAGGTCCGAAGTGCTTAGAATTGAGCGGAGAAAAATTCTAGGCTGGAGAAATAGGGCCGCACGTGCGGGGCCTTGGGCCGCATGTGCGAGAGGTGAGGCCGCACGTGCGGAATTCAGGGGAGGTTTGGGGCAGCACACTGCAATAGATGCAGGTGTGGAGCTAGGTGCGAGAGGGGATGGCCGCACGTGTGGGGATGAAGGCTGCACGTGCGGGAAGGAGGCTCCACACGTGTGGGACACTGGGCAGTCCGAATCTCTGTTTTATTTTCTCTCTAGGGTTGTATTTGTATCACTTTTGGCTTATCTCTCTCTCTCTCTTTAAAAATCATCTCCTCTCCCTTCTCTTTACATTTCACCCACCAAAACACTTGGAGTTCTTGATTTCTCAAGATCTATTGCATTTCTAACCCTAGTTCCTTCATCAAAGCAGAAGAGCTCCTCAAGAGCTTCATTGTGTACGGTGGAGATTGGGCTTTGGCATCTTTGGTTTCTAGGGTTTCATCTCTTTTTCTTTATCAAACCTTGAGGTAGGGACTTCTTGAGTTATATATACATGTTTTGCATTATTGATGTTGATTTAAAAGTTCTCTTGAAGCTATTATGTTGGTTTTGATTTTATGGCTCAAAATGTAAAGATTTTCAAAAGTGAGTTTCAAAAATCTTAAATCCTTTTAAGATAGTACCTTCAGGGTTGAAATTGTTTTAGGTAAGAAAAGGATGTGTTCTTGAGGGCCCCTTTCAAGTGTTTGGTGTGTGTGTGTGTGTTGTTTGTAAAGAGGAAAACCTAGAATTTTGTGGGGGTTTCTTGAATAAAAGAAGATGAGAGTTTTATGGGTGATATTATATATATATATATATAAACTCATGTTCATGTGCCATGATAAGTAAAGAAAGCAGAGGTTTTCCTTGTTTAATTACAAATGCATATATATAGTGATGTTGAGCTTCTCTACTCATGAAAATTGTTGAGATTGGAGATTGTTGTTTAAATTTTGCTATCGTTTGAAATGATGAAAATGATGGAAGTACACGGATTGTGGACATGTTGCTGTATTAGTGATAATTGGTAGCAAACTTTGGGCTATTTGTGGAATGGCATTGCAAGGAGAAAAAGGAAATTTGATCATTATTGTATATTGTTGATATTATGTTGAAAGTGGACAATTATGACACTGCATACTCATTCAATTGATTATTACAAGATTTTTATTTAGCTTTGGCATGTTGTATAGACATCTCTAGCATCTATTGTTGCAAGTGTTGAGTTGAGATTTGAAATCATTTACTTTGATGAAGGAATAATGTGAAATGATATTATTGAAATGTTTTGGGGTAAATACGTTAGTGAGTCCGGATAGGATGTGTAGATGAGACTAATTAAGTTGGCCTGAGTGTCTAGGGTGAAAGACCGAAACACGTGCGGAGGAGGTACCACTTCCCTTCCGGTTAGCAACCGGTAAAGTGGGGTTTTTGGTAGTGCTTGTTGAACTTACTTGTAGACACCAACCTAGGGATTATTTGAGTCGTATTTACCACCCCTATTGAACAAAATTGGAAGTTTTCGAAATTATTGAGATTCCAAGTTATTATTGAAACATGGTGATTTTCAAAAGAACATGTAAATGAAATTCTCTTTAAATGGTATTGCATTGGCATTTGCATTTAAACATTGGCATTTGCGTTTAACATTGGAAATTTGCATAACTGTATATATTTTGTAAGGATTCTCTACTAGGCTTTGTGCTCACCCCTATGGGATTTGGTGTAGGAAAAGATGTGGTGATCCCGCCGAGTTGAGAGCGTGGATATATTTTGTGAAGAGTAGATGACTCTATTTTGTTGTGATTTATTTTGCTAGCCAAGGGCTATTCATGTATGGGTCTGAGAGGCCATTTTTGTGTAACTGGGCTTAAGCCTTGGAAATTGTAAGCCCATGAGGGCATTTTATTATTTTTGGGACGTGATGCTCTACATGCTATAGATTCATGTATTTCTATATCATTGAATGTATAATTCGCATGTGGGACTTTTGTATAAACCTTGTTGATTAATGGTGCAAAGATTGGAGTATTGTTATTTTTGTTTAGTGGACGTGGGTTGATGTATTAAATTTATGTTGGAATGTTTCGGGGCGTTACAACTTGGTATTAGAGCTACTCGGTTTGAATACTTGGGGCTCGTGGGAAGTGGTTGTTTTGCCACAATGGGTTCATTTCGCATGATTAGGAAATGTTTTGTTTTTCGTGATTACGTAATAACATGCTTATGTGACTATATGGGTATGGGATTGGACTTTTGGGATGTTATTTGTGCCTATTAAATTACTCGAGGTCTTATTAGAAGGGTACCTGATCAATACTCGTTCTGCTAAGAGATCTTGGTTTTTCGTGGGACGAATATCATCACAAAAGGGTAATCTGTATGTGTTTACGTGACTAAGTGCTTATGTGGAGTGAATTGAATTGTTTGTGTGGTAGAATATATATAATTGTTGTAGTTTAACGTGTGAGGTAAGTTGTGAGCACATTTGGAATTATGTGCTAAATTATCTATCTTGTTCCTTAATTAGGATGTTGGGAAGGGGTCAAACTCGTGGTGGTAGAGGTGGAATGCGTGGTAACAAATAAATTAAACTAAGTAATTAAATTAACAATTATAAATAAAATTGGATTTATTGATTTGGGGAAAAACCTAGGGTAATGAGTCCACCACTAGTTAGGTAAATAGGGTTTCAAATTGAAAACAATTATGATATGGTTTGAAGGGAATAATGCTTTGCAACTACAAGTTCAAAGCATTTAATACGAAAATCATTACGTTCAATGTACGAGCACGTACCATCTCAAGTAGTACGAATCGTTCACTCTAAACTAAGGTAGTGACACGACTCGTCTCTTGTAGTATGGTTCGTCTCATACCTTGAATGTGAAAGAATAGAAAACTCTTGTATGGAAAACATTCAACAATCACAGAAAGCTGGATATTTGAGGGGGTAATGGAAAATATATATATGAAACTTCTAAAACATCATACAATTGTTCAAACCTTTACATAATTGAAAATCAAAAAGAGAAACCTAATTACATGGCTAGGGTTTCATCAAAACCCTAGAAAAGAAGACTAGCCACTCATGGAGGAGTGGGAAGAGGAAGAAGATGAGGAAGAAGACCCAATGGAAGTGTCCTTCAAGCTTTTTGCAGAAAATCACCTTTTGGAACCCTAGCCTCTCTTTCATTGCAAAAACAATTTTCAAACTACTACAAAAATAGTTAAAGATCACACTTTGACCAAAAAAAAAATCTCACTTTTATTGGAAGTGTGATAAAAAAAATTAGATTGATATTTTAATCACACTTAATTTGATTGAGTGTGATAATATTTATTTTTTATGTCACTTTTCAATTAAGTGTGATTATATATATATATTTTTAATCACACCTTCTAATTAAAGTGTGATTATATATACACTACTTTTTAATCATACTTTTTAAACAAGTGTGATTATATATATATTCTTTAATCACACATTCTAATTAAAGTGTGATTATTTATATATTTTTTAATCACACCTTCTAATTAAAGTGTGATTATATATATACTACTACTTTTTAATCACACTTTTTAAATAGGTGTGATTATATATATTTTTTTTAACCACACATTCTAATTAAAGTGTGATTATTTATATATTTTTTAATCACACCTTCTAATTAAAGTGTGATTATATATACACTACTACTTTTTAATCACACTTTTTAAATAGGTGTGAGTATATATATATTTTTAACCACACATTCTAATTAAAGTGTGATTATTTATATATTTTTTAATCACACCTTCTAATTAAAGTGTGATTATATATACACTACTACTTTTTAATCACACTTTTAAAATAAGTGTGATTATATATACATTACTACTTTTTAAATAAGTGTAATTATATATATATATATATTTTTAATCACACTCCCTAAATAGGTGTGATTGTATAAAATATTTCAATTTGATTTTTATATAAAATATACAATTCCCAAATCCGCACCTCTATTCTACCCATGAATGATAGAGACGACTCACTACTAGAAAAGAAGGCTTTAGACACAGAACTTTTTTACCAATTTTTTCATCTTTCTATCTCTCTGTCTCTCTCTCTCTCTCTCTCTCACTCATCACTCTTCTCTGTCTGTCTGTCTCTCTCTTTCTCTCTATGTCTCTGTTTCTCTTATTTTTCTCTCTCTTACTCATCACTCTTCTCTGTCTGTTTGTCTGTCTCTCTCTTTCTCTCTGTGTCTCTCGTCCATCTCTCTTCTGCCTATCTCTCTTCTCTCTCTGTCTCTCTTCTCTATCTCTCTTCTCTTTATCTCTCTCGCTCATCTCTCTCTCGTTTATATTTTTTCGCTCTTTTTTTTTCTCTCTCTCTCTTTGTCTATATCTTTTCACCCATTTTTTCATCTTCCTCTCTCTCTCATTCATCACTCTTTTCTTTCTGTCTATCTGTCTCTCTCTCTCTCTCTGTGTCTCTCACTCATCTATCTCTTCTCTCATCTCTTTTCTCTCTCTGTCTCTTTCGCTCATCTTTCTTCTCTCTATCTCTCTCATCTCTCTCTGTCTCTCTCGCTCATCTCTCTTCTCTCTCTGTCTCTTTTCTGTCTCTCACTCTCTATCTCTTTCTTTTTTTGTCTTTCTCTCTCTCTCCCACTGTGTTTGCGTTGCTCACTCTCTCCCTCCCGTCTCCTCTATTTACTGAGCTCCCTCTCGATTTATCGATCCACTACAAGAAAATGCACTTTTAGCAACCACTTTGTCTCTCTCTCGCTCATCACTCTGTCCCTGTTTCTTTCTCTCCTATCCGTCTCTCACTCATCTCTCTCTCTCTCACCACCCATCTCCTCTACCACCTTCACCACTACTGCAAACGTCATTCCACCACCACCACTACTTCCATTGTCGCCACTTCATCTCGACGACCACCATTACTACTACTATCGCCACTACTCCACTACCACCACTACCACTACTGCCACTACTACTACCATTACCTCTCCTTCACCCCTGCTACTCCATCTACACTACCACTACCACAACCACAACTTCACCACTAATATCTTTCGCCATCACTACCACCACCACCATCATCTCTTATCCACCACCTCCACCACTAATGTCGCTCCCTTTCCTCTACCACAAAAAAATAGTTCATGATTTTTAGTAACAAAAAAAAATAGGCCGTAGAAAAATATTTTTCATTGACCACAGAAAATTAACTTTTATTTTAGTGAAAAATATTTTTCATTAAAATATTACCCCTACTTCTACCAAATAAAAAATAATAATAATATTTTTTTTAATTAAAATAAAAATGAAACAAATAAATTTTCAATCTTAGTAACTAAAAAAAAATGAAATTTTTTTCATTAACTACAAAAAAAAAATTATTTTAACAAAAAATAAATTTTTTTAGCGACAGCAACCCTCGTCACAAAAAAAAAAAGAAAAAGAGTTAAACGGCATTGTTTTGTTATTTAAATTTTATTTGTGACCCCAAAAAAAAAAAAAAGATTTTAATTTTTTTTTTATCCACCCCCCGTCTCCCTCTTTTTTTTTTTCATTCCCGTTTTTTTTTTTTTTTTTTTTCCATTCCCCCCCCCCTCCGGGGGCCCAAAACCAAAAATCCCTAATCTCTTAAGATTTGTTAAGCCTCAAGGAGATTACATAGAGCTTCACAGGAGAGAAATGGCTATCGCCATGATCATTTCGAGCGCAAATGAAAGAAAGAGGCTCGTGAAGTCCACAAGCAATCTCAGATTCCTCAGAAGGTTCAGTTTCTTCACTTTTTTATTGAGGATCTTGTTTACTATTTTGGAAAATGAAATTACTATTGAGGATCTTGTGGACTCACAAGTCACCAGATCAACTGTCTATAAATTCCTGGGATGTTTTGGGGGCTTTTTTTTCTTTGTGGGTTGTCTTTGTTTTTTCATTTGAATAGTATCAACTTTTGGAGTGGTTTGTTTTTGATTTTGACTCTTCTCTCTCTTCTTTGGACCTAAAGATTCATCAGATTTGGGTAATAATCTCAATTGGGTTTTCTGTTTCTTCTTCTTTGTATTGTAAGAGATTGGATGGTTAGTCTGTCAGTTGCTTAATGGTCTTATTTGTTTCACTCTCAAATTATAAAATATCATTTTTATAAATTTATTTTCTATTTTTGTTTTTGTTTTTGAAGGTTTGTAACTGGTGATTATGATGTTCATACGTTTTGATCTTGATATCGGAAGATGATTACTGTATTGGGCTTTGTATTAGTCCTGAATTCCTCTTTATTATTTTTCTCTCTATTTCTTATCAAGATTTGATGATGTTGAATATTTGGATTCTCACAAAAACAAATAAATGTGGACAGTTTTGATCTGAGCATTTGAATGTGGCAGTCATGACATCTAATAGATTTATGAATTTGGTTTTTGAATCCTTACTGCAGAACACTATTTTTCTTTTCATTAGTTTTTATTTTTATAAATCTTCATTTGGTGTTGGTAATTCATTTGGATTTTGTTAAATGCTGAGAACCGCGAGTTTCTATTTTTATTTTTATTTTTATTTTTTTAGGATGTATATATATCATTCTTCTTTTAGGATATATTTTCATTTTGCGGCTTTTATTCCCTGGAGAAAGCAGCTGCTCATGCATCATCATTGCTTGGAAGAACAGGGAAACATTTATTCTTGAGAGATGGTGATAATGAAAAACCTCCTATTTTACTTCAGATGGCCAACGATACTGATGATCTTCCATTTATGTGAGCCCTCGTGAATTTAATAGATTCTGATCAGAAGTCAAACAAATGTTTCTTTGTGACTGCAAATGATATAGAACCTATCTTGACTCATTGTCTTGTTTCTGTAGATCTGCTCTACGGCCCTTTATGCGTCGGGTTGCCTACGCTAATGCACGATATGATCGTATCCTGCCATACTATATACATTTGTTTATTAGTTTTTACTTGTTTATGTAGGAAAATATTTGGAGATAAAATGTCAGGACATTTAAACATATGCTCAAGCAATACATGAAAAACTAGTTAGGCTGTTCCAATTTTCTTCTTTTTGAAATCCTCTAATTTATGTGAAGAACTTAACACTTCCTCTTAGATCTTGTTGGATGGAGTACATCATCACTGCGGCGTCGAAGTGAGCTCCCAAAGGTAATTCTTAATCTTCATGGAGCTTTAGAATTGTGTTTCCAAATTTTCTTACTTTTTTTTTTCTTTCTTTTTTTTCAGCTTCAAAATCTGTCAAGAATTGACAAATACCCGCATGTCGTAAATGTGGAGTTAGCAAAACCTGTGAATACTCAAGAAGAAATGTCTTTAGAGGGCCAAGTCAATGTATGGAAGACCATTGATATGGAAGGTTAGTTACCAAATTTTTGTCAATGTTATTCATGTTCTACAGCACTAATCTTACAAGATTCAAGAACCATTACTTCCCATTAAAAAACCAAGTTAAAAATTAAAATAAAAAAGGTTTTTCCTTCATTTTAAATGTAGATTTCACTCGTATATTTAGTTTTTCTAGAATTGTGAAAGAGAGTAAAAAGTTACTGGCAATATTGTGAATCCCGCTCAATACCATGTTGTACCAGCTGGTACATACCATTTTAACAGGAAACTGGAATAATGGAGACTCAACACAGTTCCAGTTAATTTTCTGGTTTGTACCGGATTATTTTAGATGTACCAGGCTAGCTCAATTTCCCGGCATACAGACTGTTCTAGCGTATACCAGTTAGTGAAAAGAATGAAAGAACTGAAAATGAATTTCAGTGTGAAACAAGGTTGGGCTTCGAACTAGCATGTCTTGGTTTAGTCAAAACTGGAAGAAAAACACACACACACACACAACACACACAACCTGATTTGTTATAGCAAGTGGAAAGAAAATGGAAAAGAGAAATTGAAGAGGTAATACTAGAAGTTCTAGAACAGTTATTTGGTGAAGAACTTTATACAAGTAAATGAAATTTTCATTATGCTCTTGAGGATTTGAAGTTCAATATGATTTCATTACCATCATTTCAGATTGTCCAATTATTCTGAGCTCTATATGTAAGTAAAATATTTATTCTTGATTATTCCCTAATTTTCACACTCTTTCCTCATTGCGTCCAATTGTAGAGGCAATGATCAGGGGTCTCACAAAAATGAGCTGGGAAAGGGTTGATATTGACTTCAGTGGAACTAAACAAAGACTTTTGGCGCACAGTACTATTCAGGCAAGTTTCTTCTTTCTCTTTAATTTAACTACAGAATCAAGGAAAAACATAATAACCTCAATGAGTAAAATGTGGTTTGGAGATCAACCTCTTGAAATGGATTGGAACTCTCTAGTTTGAATTCCCCTCCAGATAAAAGAGGGTAAGCACAATCAGATTTCAGTCCATTTGGAAAAATAGGAGAGAAGTAAACAAAGAAATGATAGTAGTACTAGTTTATCTTCTTCTTGTTTGGATAGTATAAGAGTGAGATAAAAGAGAAAGAAAGTAGTTTATCATCTCTTCTTGTTTGGGAAAGATAGTAGTATCAACATTTCTAATGAGTGACCTTTTTCTTTTGTTCTGCTCGTGCAGGTAAAAACTTACTGTGTGAATTCCGCTGGAGCTGATGTGATACAACATATGATCGACAATTTTCTGTTATAGGTGTCACCAAATTACATTTATTTATGCATCAATTTATTTTATTTTATTTTTCAGTTTCTTCCATATGGAGATAATGTAAATATGCGCAAGCAATCCTTGAGCATTTCGTTCCTTTTAGAACTCTAATTTTTAAAATTTCAGAAACACTGGAGGGAGTAATTTTCCCTGTTTTAGAGTTATATGTAACTTTCTGCCTAACATGCTATTTTAGTAATTTTTTTTTTATTTTTTGACAAAAATATAAGGTAAAAAAATTATATTTGGGATCACTTGTTGACTTTTTACAGAAAAATGTACAAAAAGTATAGAGAAAAAACAATATTTGACTTTTTTTTTTGGTTTAAGTTGTTGATTTTTTTGATTTTTTTAATGATTTTTTGATTTTTAAATTAAACTATTGAGTTAAAAGTGCCAAGGAATAGTTTAAATTATAGTGCATTTGCGAAATGTTTGATTGGTGGTTGTTCGCTTGTAATTTCAGTTCGTGGATATTATTTTAGTGTAATTGGTATACTGGATGGTGTCCCGATTACTTTGACAACATGTGTGTGGAACCTAAATGTGGGCTCTACGTGTGGAACCTGAATATATTTTCAAACATTAATAAAATGAATTCATCATTTGTATTTCTATATTCTACAATTATTTTGCATTCTTTATATTGCAATTAATTGTCATGTGATTGATATATTGATGTTTTTAGGTTATGAAATTTATAACCTTTTAATTTTAATTAGTGTTATTTTGTTTTTTTTCATTACCTCTGAATAAGCTATTCACATAGTTGAAATATAATAAATTTATAAAAGTATAATTTTTAAAAATGTTCCAGACATATCGTGTCGTGCATTTTTTGAAAATCAACGTGGCCTTGTGTCAAAGCTATGCCCTTGTCACGTGTCAGTGCTACTTAGAGCACAACACAACAAATTATTTGGGAGAAACCAATAATTTAATTTTTGTGTGTGTGCGTGCGTGTGTGTGTGTGTGTGTGTGTTTCTTCACCAAGTTTATTTGGATTTGATGGTTTGAATTACAATTTTAACTTCACATTACGTAGCACTAATTGAGGATTAGAAAGCACCTGCAGGCTGCAGCACTTATATAGTTTTCATAACTAGCATTTGTTTCAATTTGTTAGGGGAGAACATATGTACTGGTGTAAAACTGAATAGATCACACTCCAATTGCATGAATCAGTTAAGTGTTCATTATTTTCTAATGCATAGATTTCTACCTTTGCTTGTTCCGAATGTTGTTCTAGATTCATTTCATTTGACTACTTCAAAGTTTCTTTTTATCGTTGTTGTAATAATTGTTATTCTCAACAGGGATGAGTAATTCTCAACGGGATGAGTAAAGCTTCTTGAGATATTTCTGACCAGACCATCTAGTTCTGTAATTGCTCTCTTCCTTCCCTTTTATTTGTTTATTTATTTTTTGAGGTTTTCTCTTCATTTTGACTCATTTATTTGTGTTTTTTCTTATAGAAAGAACATACTTGTTTATACTTCATAAAGTAAATCATTGTAATTTGAAAGATATCTGAAAAGGAAACACACTTGCACTTCCTTGAGTGCAGTAGGATTGGGATTGTGTTCTTAATTGCATTTATTCAAGAACCATAACAGTTCTGTGGTGAATCCAATCAATGATTAATCCTACTTAGAGGTGTGATATAAGAGATGATATGTTAATTCTATGATTTTTGGAGATTGTTGAGTGTTGCTGAGCTCTTTCATCTCAAGTCTAGAAGAATGAGGTTTACCATGATCAATGAAAGAGATGGGAATCGACACATTTAGTAAAGCCACTTAATTTGTTCATACATGTCAAAGGTGTTAGCAATCCATAATGCCTAACTATAATCGGTAAGACTCAAAACACAAGAAGAACAAACACACAAGAAAGAACACACAAACTTGACCTCTAGGTGACAATGCTTTAAGGCTAGGGAAATTAACAGAGAGTAAATTAGATATGAAAAATAATAGCAGAGAAAATAATATATAGTTTTAGTCATTAGGTGATCCAATCCGTTATTAGATAAAGAAGAAGAAGAAATTCTTGACCTAAATAACAGCAGAGAAGAAATTTAGAGAAATTCTTGATGGGTTTCCCAAATATTTGATTTTTGTTTAAACAAATCTTTCAAATTTTGAATTAGTAAGATAAGAAAACCCATTATGGTGTTTGAATGAAATTCTTGAATGGGGGGGCTTTAGTGTTCAAATGATTCTATTACAATGTTGAATTTCTTTTTTTTTTTTTAATCTTTTTGGGTATTTTTCCTGATTATGGTATTTGATTTTTAAATTTTTTTTGGTGGTATAAATAAATGGGTAATGTAGGGTGGTATAATATCTCCAAGTAAATTGAGGATGAAGCTAATAGGGGCAGCTGCTCAGCATAAGAGGAAGAAAGATGGATCAAATAGTAACTCAGCAAGAACATCTCCTTTCAAGCTTGAGGATTCTGAGTTTGTCAACAACAGTTTGTTAGCCACCATGACTGCAAGAGACTTTGATGACCATGGTATTTTATGTGACTCTGTTCCATCTTTGTTTTCTCATTACATCCATTGGTAATTAGTATTTAACATTATATTTTACTCTCAAACTAATTTTCTATTTTTTCTTTGTAAACAAAAAGCAGGAAACATATTGTCCCCCCCCCCCCCCCCCAAAAAAAAGCAAAAACTAAAAACATGTTTAATATACACATGTTTTCCAAACAAATACTAACAAAAATAAGAAAACATGTTTGGTGAGTTGCGGGAAGGGTGAAGTAGTCGCCGGGAAGGGAAGGGGTGGCTAAAGGGGGTGAGGGAGTGGCTGGAGGGGGGATGGAGGAATAGTGTTTTCAAAGGCTCAAGGAACCCCCAAGGCACCAAAGGTTTCTTGAGTTTTTATTTATTTATTTATGGGTACCTAAAATTATGGTTCAACAGTAATAATAATATACATTCACAAAAAGATCGTACACAAGCTGTATTGAGATTTATCATTTTTAAATACTGTGCTCATTAGTGACCTCCTAATTACAATGTCATTGACACTGAGCTGCTATGGCATCTAATTGTTAACAGGGAAGTTACTTCCAAAAGGATTAAGATCAAACAGAAATGATTAATGTTCCTATTTTGGTTTGCTGAATTAACTTTTTAGTTTATTCATATGTATCAGTGGTTTCTGGATTAATTTGTGTTTTCATTTTTCAGGTCAAAATTTTTTTGGAGAGATGCAAAATATGGTCCAAGAATTAAATAACTTAGTTTTTTAAGTTTTTTCATTTTTTAATAGATGTAAACACAGTTAATTTTTTTTATTTAATTCTTTTGTATATACTTTTGAATATTTAATTTTCATTTATGAAATATATGACGTTATTCTATTCAATATGTGGTTATGATTCAAAATATAATATATAGTGTGTATTACATTCTTCAAATGTGCATACAAAAATAATATTGATTATTTTTCAAATATGTCGAATCCTTTTTTTATCACATATTTTATTAGTTATTAATCACACTTAAAAGATGTGATCTAAATATTTTTAATCACACTTAAAAGATGTGATATAAATATTTTTAATCATACTTAAAAGATGTAATCTAAATGTTATTAATCACACTTAAAAAGTGTGATTAAAAATGACCATTTTTAATCATACTTCCAAAGATCACACTTAAAAGGTGTAATCTAAATATTTTTAATCACACTTAAAAGGTGTGATCTAAATATTTTTAATCACACTTCCAAAGATCACACTTAAAAGGTGTGATCTAAATATTTTTAATCACACTTAAAAGGTGTGATCTAAATGTTATTAAGCACACTTAAAAAGTGTGATTAAAAATGACCCCTTTTAATCACACTCCCAAAGAACACACTTTGATAAAACTTAAAAGGTGTGATTAAATAACATACATCACACAAAAAAAGTGTGATCTTTATCTGTTTTTGTAGTAGTAACCCTAATTCAGCCCTTTTCTTGCCTATTTATACTTCTGATGTCTTGCAAATAGGTTTAAAAACATCGGGCCCGTTTTTCCAGAAAAGTCAATGCATGTGTGTGAAAGTCAACGCACGTGCGGGAATCTGTTTTCTCTCCAAATTCTGTCTTTTTGCTCATTTTATGCTCCGACTATGTACAACCTGATTGACATTAAACACACATAAAATATACAGTTTGACAAGCAAGTAAAGTTAAGAGATCCTAATTAACGGCCTCAATGTTGCACAATTCGGTCTTAATCACATCCCCCAACTTACAACTTGCTAGTCCTCAAGCAAGTAATAAAAATAAAATAAAATAAAACAAAATCTAGATATTTCCTCTTTCGTGGGAAAATGGTTGTATTTAGCATATGCAACAAGCCTTTAAACCACAAAGTTACCCCAAGTGGACGAGTAAAGTCTCGTGAGGGTTTCCAGAAATGATACCCACAAACATTAACATATTCATATATACTCAACAATAATTAAACACACTACTCCACCTAACAATCAACTTATGTGCCACTACAGTGCGATATTAAGACATAATGAGTTATTAAAGGCACAGTGGACAAGCATGAAGGAATCTATTGAGTCAAAACCACAATTCAGTTAATATAAAAGTAAAGTCCCCTGTACTTGAGCATTCTAGTAGACAAATCATCAGTATTCTCGGTATAAAGTGCAATCTTCATATTAGTTAACTGTCCACTATAATAGCCCAGTGTAACTCATAATAACACCCAACATATACAGAAAAACTAACATGTTGAAGCCAAGATTCTCAAAAGTTTTTTTTGTTTTTGTTTTTGTTTTTGTTTTTGTTTTTTTTTGTCTTTTAAATGACTGTGCAATGTCCTGATCCATTAAGCTTTCTAATCAACCCATGTAGCAAGTATTGGGCCAATGACTCCCAAACCAGACGGTTTTAGGGCACTAGGTGTAGAGACACCCCTACGGGCTTAATAACTCGAGTTAAAAAGGCTATGAACCCAAACAAGTCAAGTTTTTTTTTTTTTTTTTAAGAATCTTGGCTCCTCATTTATTCTTTTCTGCAACCCTAGCTATTATCAATGATGTACACTAGGGATTATAATAAAAAGATCACCGCTATGATAGTGTGTTCATGTGAATTAAGGCATACTCATGATAAGTGTACTAATACCACAAACACAAACAACTCTCCTTGTGCAAACATTGCATGTAAGTATCTATCCAATAAACCATTTTCATACAAGTCTACTATGCTCTCCAATTAACATATGCAAATATCATCACCCTACTAGCAACAAGTCATATCAAGTGAAGTAATGCAATCAAGCGAAACAAGTATAAGCATTAATTATGAGCCAAATAGAAATGCACAAAAGGAAATACAACCCTCATCCCCCAAACTTGAATATGACATTATCCTCAATGGAAAAGTAAAGAGAAATGAGAGAAGATTACCAGAGATTGTTGGTGTGCATCTAGGTAGGCATATAGTAACACACACACACACTTCACAAATTTTTTTTTTTTTTTGAAAAGATAATAACTAAAAAGAAAAATAAAAATGAAAGAGACAAAGTAGAATATAGGCCGGTACTAGAGAGAATCCGGTGGCGGTGGTGGCAGAAAATTCTAGGCAAACAAGGTGTTCATCAAAGAGCGCGTCTCAAAGGCTTCATCCTGAACCCATTTATAGCGATCTTGGTTCTTCCTCTCTTTATTTATTGTATTCTGGACTCGGTTCCGTGGATGTGTTGTTGTCTCATTCTCATTTCCATCCTTTACTTTTTGTATTTGAGTCTTGGGTTGTGTTGGGCAGGTTTGAAATAGGTTGGTTGTGCTTTGGAACCAAAGTTGATGCCCAGAATTTGGCCTTCACGCTCGAGCGGGGCTTTTGACGCTCGAGCGAGCCCTTCGTTGTTGCTTCTCCGCTCGAGCGGGGGCGTTTTGACGCTAGAGCGTAAATTTCCAACTCCCAGTACTTTTGACTGCAGGTCTTCGTACACTAGAGTGGGAGTTTTGACGCTCGAGTGGGACCCTTTGATTTTGTTCCTCCGCTCGAGCGGGGAGTTTGACACTCGAGCGGGGACCATGGTCTGCAAAACTTCTGGAAGTGTGCAATCGACGCTCGAGCGGCGCTTTTGACCCTTGAGCGTGAGTCTGTGTCTGACGCTCGAGCGGGGGTTTCCACGCTCGAGCGGGGGCGACTGGTATATCACTTCGGGATTTCACTTTTTGGATCACTTTTCAACATCCTTTCTCTCTCTAACTTTTCAAAAATCACCATTTGAGAGCACCTCACTCTAAAACCTTACTTTCTCTCTAGGGATTGATCTAGTAGGAGTGATTCCTTACCCTTCGGCCTTTGTAAAAAGTGTGGGGATCATTGAGGGCTACATTTTGATCCGAAAATCTTGGAGTTTGGAGCAATTTTGTTTTTCTTCATCTTCTTCCTTGGGTTCTTCTCTTGCGGTAGGGATTCCTACTCATTCTTATGTGCTTTAACATAGACATTGAGTTATTTGTATAGATTGGTTGATTTGGAAAGTTAAGATTTGAAATGTGTTATTTTCAAAAGAGGGGTTTTGTTATTTTGACTCATAAACGTGCATTTTGGGTCTTAAAATGATAGTATTGATGTTGTTGATAATATTTGGACCTTTGGGTCAATATTGAGAAAAAGGGAAAAAATGCCATGTTTGGGTGTATTTGGGTCATTAGTGTAATTAATGACAATTGTTATGAAAATGTGAAATTGGATTTGGAAATAGTGAAATTGGCTTATTATGAGATAGCATGGTGGAGTTGGATTCATTAATTGCTCACTTTGAAAATGTTGAGATTTTATATCTGTTGAGGCATTTATTATCTGTTTAGAAATAACTGTTTTGGACTATCGGTGGAGGATAGTCTTGATTGTTGTAGACAATGCATGATGATTAGGCAAACTAAAACTAATCAATTGAATATGTCATCGGGTATGACAGTTGGAATAATACATCAAATTTATGTATTAATTAATTGTGTATATGATATGTGTTTATATACATTGTATTGTATGGGAGGAGATAGGGGATGTACTCCACGGTTTAGGGGAAGATAGGGGATGGACTCCTAAACCGGATGTTACGTGGGAGGAGATAGGGGATGGACTTCATTGATACAGCAAATACGTGTATCTATTAAATTATTGATACAGCAAATCTATGTATCATTTGTGAAGTATAGAAGTGTTTTATGTGTTATTGATACAGCGAATCTGTGCATCTATTGTGGCTTATGGAAGTGTTTTGATATGAGTTGTTATCTCATTTGAATTTTTGAAATGGAAGAGTTATTATATGAGATATAATCTCATTTAAAGTATATGGTCAGGTTCTGAGCTAGGATTATAAATTGAGAAATTGGATAAGTAATGAAAATGGAATGAAACATGGACACGTTTGTCATGTAATTGAAATGGGTTATGAATTGATTCATGTGAGTTAAACATTTGTCAAATGCTAATGTTTTAGTTATTGCTCATATTATGTTTAGCATATCTCTATTGGGCGTTGGCTCACCCTATATGGGACATCATTTTCAGGTACATGTAGTATGCCACCTCCAAGGACGTAGCTTGGGAGGCTTGAGGCCGTTGGACTCTTTTGTTATTTTTGGTTGTATTACATGTATATCAAGCTAAGGGCTTATTTTGTGTAGAGTTAGTATTCTCTTTTGTAACCAAGTGTTGACTTGGAAAGTTGTAAGCCTATAGGGCATTTACTTTTGTTGTCAACATGTAATACATTTTGTAATGAATACTCTGATGAAATGTAATTATGCTTACTTCTCTTATGTCTAAGCATGTCTTGAATGTTTGATTGTGGGTTTATTTTGAGGGCGTTACATAATAACACCCAACATATATAGAAAAACTAACCTGTTGAAGCCAAGATTCTCAAAAGTTTTTTTTGTTTTTGTTTTTGTTTTTTAAATGACTGTGCAATGTCTTGATCCATTAAGCTTTCTAATTAACCCATGTAGCAAGTATTGGGCTAATGACTCCCAAACCAGACGGTTTTAGGGCACTAGGTGTAGAGACACCCCTACGGGCTTAATAACTCGAGTTAAAAAGGCTATGAACCCAAACAAGTCAAGTTTTTTTTTTTTTCAAGAATCTTGGCTCCTCATTTATTCTTTTCTGCAACCCTAGCTATTATCAATGATGTACACTAGGGATTATAATAAAAAGATCACCGCTATGATAGTGTGTTCATGTGAATTAAGGCATACTCATGATAAGTGTAACTAATACCACAAACACAAACAACTCTCATCGTGCAAACATTGCATGCAAGTATCTACCCAATAAACCATTTTCATACAAGTCTACTATGCTCTCCAATTAACATATGCAAATATCATCACCCTACTAGCAATAAGTCACATCAAGTGAAGTAATGCAATCAAGCGGAACAGGTATAGAGCATTAATTATGAGCCAAATAGAAATGCACAAAAGGAAATACAACCCTCATCCCCCAACTTGAATATGACATTGTCCTCAATAGAAAAGTAAAGAGAAATGAGAGAAGATTACCAGAGATTGTTGGTGTACATCTAGGTAGGCGTATAGTAACACATACACACACATTTCACAAATTTTTTTTTTTTTTTGAAAAGATAATAACTAAAAAGAAAAATAAAAATGAAAGAGACAAAGTAGAATATAGGCCGGTACTAGAGAGAATCCAGTGGCGGTGGTGGCAGAAAATTCTAGGCAAACAAGGTGTTCATCAAAGAGTGCGTCTCAAAGGCTTCATCCTGAACCCATTGGCCGAGCTGATCAAAACGTTGTTGGCTTGACTCCGTATGTATAAAAGTCAGTTTACAGTGATGCAACTGACTGTTGAATGTCGAGCTGGCGGGCGTGTAGTTGGTCGAAAGCTGCCTGAGAATAGTCTCTATGCGCTTGAAAATCTATGTGCAACCCCATGAGACTCTAGTGGTGATCATGAAGAGTGCTGTGGACCTGATCCACAGAGTGCTGAAGCTGTAGGTACTCCTCGCGAGTCATATAGAATGGGTCCCCTCGGGGAGCACAGGGGAAGCAAGATGAGGTGGTTGGTCGTAGACAGGGTTCTGGGCCTCATCAACCGGGGCACCAACTTGCTGCAGGATGCAAGATATGCTATGCTGTCATTCCTGCTGGTCGAAAGTCGGATAAGCTCTATCAATCTCCTTATTCGAATCCATGGAAAGGCCGTTCAGCTCGAAGAGAAGTGTGAGCATGTTGGCAAATGGCAGGGGCCAAGTCAGGTTTTGCATAGGTTGAGGCCGAACTGCATCTCGTAGAAATTTGCGCATATGTATCTAGATGATGTGTGCAAGCGGGACTTGATAGCCATGCTGATACCGATGTAAGACCCGAACAAACTCCAAACGACGCTCAGCTTTATGCCCCAGTGGAATGGGCATTCTTATGTACCCACAAAATCAATGAATAGCAAGCGACCAGGTAGCTTGCTCCAGCGCAAGCATGTATAACTCGCGTCATCGTGGGCTTCCAGGAAGTACTCTCGAATGAGGCTGTGTATGGGTTGTTGGTCTTCAACAGTCGGGAAGGACTGGTGTTCCGTCTTGGAAAAGAACCATAACACATTGGCAATCATGGATTCGGTGACGCAAACGAGATGACCATCAATAATGGACAGCAGTTCGTCCTCGGTGAGTGACTCATGCAGGTTCTGGTAGAATAGTCGTACTAGACGAGGATAAGTTGGTGCTGTCACAGTGCAAAGGCTCAATTGTTGCCGGAGTTCGAGCTGATTCAACGGCCCAAGAAGTGGCCAGGTCACCCTGAAAATATGAAATGTTGAACTGCGTGAACTTGTGAAGCGAGCATGAAGCCCACTCCGGCTGTGGCAAGTCACCCGATGGTGGTGGTGAGGATGGTGGTGATAGTGGCGGCGGTGGGGCCGAGGAGGTGGAACCTCTGGTCTTTTTGGAGGCTCGGGTGGATAGCCGTCTACTCATATCCCGCACACACCAACAGCAAATGGACACAAACCTGTGGAACCAATCATAGGAATAAAGCAAAATATGAAAGCACAAGTCTGCCCACCAATATACCACATGCAATTCACTTTTTTTTTTTTTTTTTTTTTTTTTTTTTTTTTTTTGAATTAGCCTAAAATAATAGAATATATCTAAACAACTAAATAGATGGAAAATACAATGAATTAGAAAAACCAGGTATTAGATTTTTTTTTAAAAATTATATGTATATATATATATATAAACGAAAAGAAATAAATAAATGAATAAAAATGACTTTAAATTAAATTAACTATTGAACAACAGTACAATTTTATTAAAGTAACTAATGACTAAATAATTAAACCAACAGAACTAAACTATTTAAATGACCTAAACTATCAAGTAAAAAATGGAGTAATACAATAAAGTAACAGAAAAATAAGATAAACTAAACTATAAAACAAAATAAACTTAAACTATAAAATAAAATACACTAAACTAAAATATAAAATAAAATAAACTAAACTAAACTCTTTTTTTTTTTTTTTTAAGGATGAACAAACTAAATAAACATGGCTAAATTAGTATACTACAACTAAATAAACACAAATAAAAAAAAAAAAATAATAACAGAAAGAATAAACAACTAAATAAATAAGTAAATCACCTATGAACAAACATGGCTAAGCAGTATAAGAACCCCCTTTTTGTTTGTTTTTTTGTTTTTAAGGATGAACCATAGATGAACAACAAACAAAAACAAAAACTCCACATATTTAGTCCTACACTCACAAATCTACACAAAAAGGAAAAGTTACCTTAAAATAGTGGAAAAAATAGGGAGAAAGAATGATGATTCGCCAGGAAAAATGGTGGTCGCCGGAGATTCGATGGACGGAGAGAAAATAGTGATGCCGGCGGTGAGATGGTGGTGAGGAAGAAGGAAGGAGGGTTGAGAGTTGAAAGGTTGGTGATGGTAGAGTGTGATGAATTGGTGGATTTGTGGGGTTGTGAGAGATAGAGATAGATGAGAGGTAGAGAGAGGTAAAGAGAAAATCTGAGAGTGATTGTGAGAGAAGTGGGTTAGGTGTTGATAAGGTCAATTATTCTTTTTTTAACGAAAATAAAAAAATAAATCAGATTTTTGTTTTTATTTATTTATTTATTTTATTTATTTATTATTATTTTTATATGTAAATAAATAAAGAAATAAAATTTGTACATTTATTGTATTTGTATTTTTTTAAAAATAAAATAAAGAATAAAATTTGTAAATAAATAAAGAATAAAATTTGTAAATAAATAAATAAAATAAATTTTTTTTTTTAAATAAGTAAGTAAATAATAATAATAATAATAATAATAATAATAATAATAATAATAATAATAATAATAATAATAATAATAATAATAATAATAATAAAAACAAAGCAAAATCTGCAAAATTTTATTTTATTTTATTTTTTATTTGTTTATTTATTTTTTTAAGAGAATCACCGCACATACGGGAGTGTATGCCACATGTGCGGACACACACCTCGCACGTCCTCCTCCGTACCTGCTTTTAAAGCAGTGTGCTCTTTGGTGAAGTCAAAGAATTGCCGCACATGTGGTGGGTATTCCCGCATGTGCGGGATTTTTTTTTTTTTTTTGAAGAACGACGTTCTGCACATGCGGGGCCCAGGCCGCATGTGCGGTGTGCAAGCTGCACTCCTCCTCCGCACCTGCTTTTAATGCAGTGTGCACATTTGGGGGATGAACTTTTGCCGCATGTGTGGATATATATATATTTTTTTCCAACCCAACTTATACCAAATGCAACATTTTTTAGTACAACTATATATAAATATATTTTTAAAAGATTAAAGAAAAGTAAATAAAAACCAAGTACAACCCAAAGCATACTTAACCATTTCTACCTTCATTTGACATCTGAAATAAATATAGCACTTTAGAAAATATTGGAATGCCTAACAAGGGTATAATCTTCACGCGAAAAACACGGGTACTACTTTTCTCCCTAACAGTGTGTGTAACTTTCCTTATTCTCCAACAGGGTGACAGACTAGATTTGGTATCCAGAATCGAGGTGAATAAAACTAACTCGACCTATGAGGCTGCCATACAGAGTTCAAGCCGGGGTGGTTTTGAAGCAATCTCTACACCCCTGGGTATTTAAATCAGACTCAAGTCTCGGAAATTCCAAACCTTTGTGTTCTAGGCTTTGCCATTTGAACTCTAGTTTCCACCGTCTCAGTTGGTCTCCTAGGAACTCACTACAAACATAGTTAGGTGGCTATACCAGACCGTCAGATGCCGTTTGGGCACGGCTAACACCAAAGGAATTACACCTTTAGAGGATTTAAAGTCTCCTAGACGCAAATAAAGCACAACAAGAACAAAGAAAAACAGAATAGAATAGAAGGGAAAGAAAAAAGAATAAGAAATCAATCTATCAATCATAGTAAAAAGGGTCCATCAAGGCAATGGACTCAATCATTTCCCCATTCCCAATCCCCTCTATGTATGGCTTCAGTCTTTGGCCATTCACTTTGAAAGTGTGGCCAGTCTTTGGATCTTGCACCTCAACGGCGCCATGAATAAATGCCTCAACAACCACAAAGGAACCAACCCATCTTGATCTAAGCTTACCCAGAAAGAGTCTCAATTTTGAGTTAAAAAGCCACACTTTTTGGCCGGGTTCAAAGGATTTTCTATTAATGTGCTTGTCATGGAATTCTTTAGTCCAAGCTTTAAAAATTCTTAAACTCTCATAGGTGTCATTCCGGATTTCCTCAAACTCATTGAGTTACAATTTGCGGTTGAGCCCAGCCGCGGCCATATCGAAGTTAAACTTCTTTATGGCCCACAATGCTTGGTGCTCAAGTTCAACCGGGAGATGGCAAGCTTTGCCAAACACCGCCCTATATGGTGACATCCCAATGGGTGTCTTATAAGCAGTGCGGTAGGCCCATAATGCATTAATCAACCGTTGTGACCAATCTTTCCTATCTGGCCTCACCGTTTTCTCTATTATGTGCTTTACCTCCCTATTTGAGACTTCCACTTGGCCACTAGTTTGAGGGTGGTATGGAGTGCCAACTTTATGAGTGATAGAGACCGACTCAAAGAACCAGTTACAAAAATGCGTATCCTGATCACTTATTATGGCTCTAGGAAACCCAAAATGACTAAAGATGTTTTCATGCAAAAATTTGATTACCACTCGATGATCGTTTGTTCAGGTAGCTATCGCCTCCACCCACTTAGACACATAATCTACTGCCAAGAGAATATACTCAAACCCAAATGACGACGGGAAAGGTCTCATAAAATCAATCCCCCAAACATCAAATATCTCTACCACAAGAATAGGGGACATTGGCATCATGTCATGCGGAGATATCGAACCCATTTGCTGACAGCGCAAACAAGTTCTACAAAATTGATGGGCATCTTTAAAAATTGTGGGCCAATAAAACCCACTCTGTAAAATCTTGGCGGCCATTTTATGCCCATTGAAATGACCGCCACATGTAGAAGAATGACAAAATGTAAGAATGCTATGCACCTCACTCTCCGGCACACACCGTCGGATCACTTGGTCGGAGCAATATTTAAATAACTCCGGATCCTCCCAAAAATAATACCTGACCTGCGAAAAGAATCGGTCTTTGTCTTGCTTAGACCAATTTTGCGGAATTTGCCCAATGGCCAAGTAATTCACAATATGTGCAAACCACAGGGGGGCTTGCTTATGATAGGGCAACAACAACGGCGCCCGTGCATACACTACTCACACACACACAAAAAGTTCTGACTCTGTGCACTAAGTTACGAAGGCAAAATAACAAAGGGAGAAATACTCACAGCAGTTTAACGAAAACGCTTTACTTGTCTTGCGGGTGCTTGACGTGTAGACGTTGTCTGCAACCTCTAATTGAGTTTTGTCTTTCTTTTTAGCACTTTGGTGCTTTGCTTGCGAGTGTTTGCTTCTGTTTAAGCACTTTAGCGCTGCGGTTTTTTATTTTTTTAAAGCTCAGTTGGCTCCGTTTGCACTTCAGTGAGAGCTTCCACTTTCAAACGCTCTGCACACTTAGCAACATGAAAGCATCCTAAACTAAAAATTAAAATAAGAATATAACTTTAAATTAATTAATTTCGCCAGAAGTCCCCGGTAGCGGCGCCCAAATTTGATGGGTCGTTACACACACCAAAATTAAACATAAAACTACACCAAATTGTTTTAGAATAGTGACATGTCTAGGTATCGATTCATAGGGACAATTGTGAAATTAAACTAATTTAATTGTTAAATTCCTAAATTAATTTTGATTAAAAGATTGATTGTTCATAACCTAATTTAATAACAAATAAATTAAACTAAGTAATTAAATTAACAATTATAAATAAAATTGGATTTACTGATTTAGGGAAAAACCTAGGGCAATGAGTCCACCACTAGTTACGTAAATAGGGTTTTAAATTCAAAACAATTATGATATGGTTTGAACGGAATAATGTTTTGCAACTACAAGTTCAAAGCATTTAACAAGAAAATCATCACGTTCAATGTATGAGCACGAACCATCTCAAGTAGTACGAATCGTTCACTCTAAACTAAGGTAGTGACATGACTCGTCTCTCGTAGTATGGTTCGTCTCATACCTTGAATGTGAAAGAATAGAAAACTCTTGTATGGAAAACATTCAACAATCACAAAAAGCTGAATATTTGAGGGAGTAATGGAAAATATATATATGAAACTTCCAAAACACCATACAATTGTTCAAACCTTTACATAATTGAAAATCAAAAAGAAAAACCTAATTACATGGCTAGGGTTTCATCAAAACCCTAGAAAAGAAGACTAGCCAATCATGGAGGAGTGGGAAGAGGAAGAAGATGAGGAAGAAGACCCTATGGAAGTGTCCTTCAAGCTTTTTGGAGAAAATCACCTCTTGGAACCCTAGCCTCTCTTTCCTTGCAAAAACAATTTCCGAACCCTAATCTAGCCCTTTTCTTGCTTATTTATACTTCTGATGTCTTGCAAACAGGTTTAAAACATTGGGCCCGTTTTCCCAAAAAAGTCAACGTACGTGCGTGAAAGTCAACGCACGTGCGGGAATCTGTTTTCTCCCCAAATTCTGTCTTTTTGCCCATTTTATGCTCTGACTATGTACAACCTGATTGACATTAAATACACATAAAATATACAGTTTGGCAAGCAAGTAAAGTTAAGAGATCCTAATTAACAGCCTCAATGTTGCACAATTCGGCCTTAATTAAGGCCCTAGCCCAAGAAATGGCGGGGGCCTTGAGGGAGTCTATGAACATCCTAAGGGTGGAGAACCAAGCTAGGGAGAATGCCGTAGAGACGAGGGCGAGTTTCCTCACGAGGGAGTTTTTGTAGGCCAAGTTGGATGAGTTCCATGGTGGCCCCGAGCCTAAGAAAGCAAATGAATGGCTCGAACAGACAGTGAAGACATTTGAGATGCTTTACATCGAAGACAGTGAGCTTAGAGCGACTTTTGCGAGTTACTACCTTAAGGGGGACGCGGGCCAATAGTGGAAGTATGCCAAGGGTCAAATAGAACCGACATAGGAAGCGTTTGTAGTGGCTTTCCAAGACAAGTATCTACCTCCCACTGCTAGGGAAAGGTTGAGGCAGGAGTTCCAGGACCTTAAGCAACTCAATATATCCGTGGCCGAGTTTGAAGTGGCCTTTTCTAGTTTGTCCCGGTTTGCACCGGAGTTGGTAGTGACGGAAGAGCGCCGTTGCATTGAGTTTGAGAAGAAGTTGAGAAGTAAGATCTTGTTCAAGGTTGCCGGGAACATGATTCAAAATTATGACCGTCATGCGGAGGCGGCCGCGCATGTGGAAATTACCGTGGAGGACGAGGAGGAGAGACTTCGGAGTTCGAGGTCTAGGGGCCAAGGGTCACAAGGGGACTATAGGCCCAACAAGAAGAGTAGAAACACCTTTTCATCGCAGTCTCAACCATAACAGTCTAGATCTACCTTTCCCTTGCCTAGTGCGGGCCCGGGAAAGAGTGCACCGAGTGGGTCTTCTTGCTTCAAATGTGGCTAACCGGCTCACAAGGCTTTTGCATGTCCACAGAAGGGAGGAAGACAGCAGATGTTGCCACCACCACCACCTAACTGATCTCAGAGTCAGTCTCAGAGTAGGGGGCAGGGGCCTACTTACTATCAGTGCGGTCAGTCAGGGCATATGAAGAGAGCTTGCCCCCAGTTGGGAGGCACATCTGGCGCATTAGGGTCGAGGCAGACTCAGAGCCACCAACAGGCTCACTCAGTCCAGACTTCGCGAGCTAATTAGGGAGCCGCTTCGGTTCAGTCAGTGCAGCAGGCCTATGCTCCGAGGGATGAGCAGGTTGATGAGAGGCCACAGGGGTACGTGTATGCTGTTACCGCGCTAGAGCAGTTGCCAGGATCCTCAGTTGTGAGAGGTATTTTTGTTGTGTGTAACTCTTTGGCTAATGTATTGATAGACACGGATGCGTCTCATTCATTCATATCTGCTGCATTCGCATCTGCATTGGGGTTAGAGATGGCACGGTTAGCGCCTCCACTCAGAGTTGAGTCACCAGTTGGGGGTATAGTTGACTTAGATCGGGGGCGTTGTGGTTGTGAATAGAGGTTGCCGAGCATCGACTCCCGTTTGCTTTTGTGTTGTTAGACATGTCGAGTTTTGATGTTATTCTAGGTATGGATTGGTTGTCTTCGTATCGAGCAGTGATTGATTGTTTTCGTCAGAGGGTCACAGTGTGCACCTCGGGTGGTGATTGTTTTTACATTCTGGGGGACAGGGTCGATCGGGCCTTATCGCCAGTATTTGACCCTTGTAGTAGAAACGAGCTTGGCGGTCTTCTTGCTACTCTGTTGGATAGTGAGAGTGACTGGACTCGTGTTAAGTTTCCAAGGGTAAATTGTGAATACCCGGATGTATTTCCCAAGGATCTTACTAGTTTGCCACCCCACCGGGAGATCTAGTTCACCATTGACTTAGTGCTTGGAACGGTACCAATTTCCATGGCGCCATGTAGATTTGCACCCACGGAGTTGTATGAGTTAAAGATTCAACTCCAAGAACTTTTAGACAAGGGTTTCATTCGCCCTAGTACATCACCTTGGGGAGCGCCGGCTCTCTTTACGAAGAAGAAGGATGGGTCGTTGCGGTTGTGTATCGATTATCGCAAGTTGAATCGAGTTACTGTCAAGAACAAGTACCCCTTACCCTGAATTAATGACTTGTTTGACCAACTTAGGGGGTCTTGTTGTTTTTCGAAGATAGATTTGAGGTCAGGGTACCATCAGTTGAGAGTCCGGGAGGAGGACATCCAGAAGACGGCCTTTCGTATGTGTTATGGCCACTATGAGTTCCTTGTAATGCCATTTGGGTTGACTAATGCATCGGCTTCCTTTATGGATTTGATGAACTGAATTTTTAGAGAATACTTAGATCATTTTGTGGTCGTGTTTGTGGACGACATTCTAATCTATTAGACTTCCGAGGAGGAACATGAGGCTCAGTTAAGGGTAGTGCTTGATTTGCTTAGAAAGCATCAATTGTATGCCAAATTCGAGAAGTGCAAGTTTTGGCTCACTGAGGTGAAGTTTTTAGGCCATGTAGTGTCAAGAGAGGGAGTAACTATAGATTCTTCAAGGATAGATTTTGTACAGGATTGGGAGCAACCCAAAAATGTTTTTGAGATTTAGAGTTTCTTGGGATTGGCGGGGTACTATCGGCGTTTTATGAGGGATTTCTCTAGACTAGCCGCGCCTTTGACTAGATTGACTAGAAAGGGGGTTAAGTTTGTGTAGAGTGAGGCTTGTGAAAAGTCTTTCCAAAAGCTTAAAACTAGATTGACTACAGTACCAGTGTTGATAATTCCGGAAAGGGGTTTGGGTTATACTATCTATTGTGATGCGTCTCAGGATGGGCTTGGTTTGATGCAAGGGGGAAAGGTTGTAGCCTACGATTCACGGCAATTGAAAACTCATGAGAAGAATTACCCCGCCCACGACTTGGAGTTAGCAGCAGTAGTGTTTGCCATGAAAATTTGGAGGTATTATTTGTATGGCGAGAAGTTTGAGGTTTTTTCCGATCATAAGAGTCTAAAGTATTCGTTTTCCCAAAAAGACTTGAATTTACGTCAACGGAGGTGGATAAAGTTTTTGGAGCATTATGACTTCGAGTTACACTATCATCCAGGGAAGGCCAATGTAGTGGCCAACGCCTTGAGTCAGAAATCCGTGAGTAGTTTGGCGAGTGTGGCCATTCGGGAGTGGGTTATGTTGGGAGAAATCGGCAAGTTTGAATTGCACTTGGGTGAGTCCGAAAGGGGTGCAACATTGTTTACTTTGGGTGCTCAACCAATCTTAATTAGCAAAGTTGTAGAGGCACAACAAGGAGACTATGAAGTAGAGTTGATTCGTGATAGAATCTCCAACGGAAAGGAAGAGAAGGGTTTGAACATTTGCTCAAATCATAATGTATGTTACCTAAACTGTTTGTTTGTCCCTGAATCTTGTAGAAAGGAAGTGCTTCGAGAGTTCCATCCCTCACGCCTTGCAGTACATCCAGGAGGCACCAAAATGTATCGTGACCTTAGCCGTCAGTTTTTGTGGAGGGGTATAAAGTGGGATGTCGCATTCTTTGTGTCGAAGTGCCTTACTTGTCAACAAGTGAAGGCCGAACACCAAAGACCAGCGGGTTTGTTACAACTCTTACCAATAGCCGAGTGGAAATGGGAGCACGTTACCATGGATTTCGCAGTTGGGCTTCCTAGAACTCAGCGGGGCAATGATGGCATATGGGTGATTGTTGATAGGTTGATAAGTCTACGGATTTCATCCCGATGCGTACCAGTGACTCAGTTGAGCACTTGGCAGAGTTGTACGTTAGAGAGATAGTTCGACTTCATGGGGTTCCAGTAACCATTGTGTCGGATAGGGATCCCCGCTTTATAGCTCGGTTATGGCAAAGCCTTTAAGAGGCATTGGGGACCAAGTTGACCTTTAGTACCGCTTATGACCCTCAAACCGATGGGCAATCGGAGCATACCATTCAGAATTTAGAGGACATGCTTAGAGCTTGTGTCCTAGATTTCAAGGGGTCATGGGAGAGGCATTTACCGTTGATTGAGTTTACCTACAACAATAGTTATCAAGCTAGTATCGAGATGGCACCGTTTGAGGCCTTGTATGGCCGACCTTGTAATGTCCTAAAAAATAAAGAGAATAATCCAACTCGAGAGATCCATAAACATAATAGGACATGTATTACTTTCATTCATCAGAGCTTATATTACAAAAAGATTACATGCATTATACTTTCATAAATGTTCATTATGAAACTACAGCATGTAACACTAATTAATTACAACGAAATAAACGCCCTACGGGCTTACATCTTTCCAAGATATTACTCGGTTACAACAAAAGAGTCCTAAGCTCTGTACATATAAAGCCCTCGGCTTGAATAAACATTTAACACAAGGCAAAATAACAAAAATGGAGCCTTCAGCCCCAAATCCTTCCAAGCTATGTTCTTGGAGGTGGCATGTCACCTATACCTAAAAATGGATTCCCAAGTAGGGTGAACCAAAGCCCAATAGAGATATGCTAAAACAATATATGAGATTTAACTAAGATATGAACATCAGGTAAATGTTCAATAATCATAACCAACACAAATACTTTCCAAGACCATTCAAAATAGATAACCATACCTCAATCCATTTCCATTCATCCATTTCGGGTTAATTTATTAACCAAATTCATTATTATCCAATCAACCAAAATGAGATTACACCCAATGGTTCACAATTCAATACATTCATTAATCTAACACTTCTATTTTCTTGCCATTTTACGGAATTCACATCCGAGGGAATCGGCACCCATATATATAAGATTTTGGGTGGACACTCCGGCCAACTTAGTTTTCAATGGAGTCCATCCCCTATTTCCTCCCAAACAATGATACATATACAATATATTTAAAAGCGTTGTCATATACAATGACTAACCAAGTGACATAGTCAATAGTTTAATCAAATCGTCATATTCAATGACATAATTCAAATGATTAGTTTCAATTCACCTAATCCTCATGCAGTTTCTACAACAATTATAGCTATCCTCCACCGATACCCAAAATAGATATACAATCCATCAAACAGATAATTTATCAAATTTCCATAAGTGAGTGATTTAACAAATCCAACTACACCGTTCAATTATACACCCTTCCAATTTCATATTTTCCACACCAATTTCATTATTTATTCAAAATAGTTCTTTAACACAAATTAGGACAAAACCTTCCCTATTTTCCAATATCATCCCCAAGGCCCAATCTCACCATTTACTTTCATATAACATCATAGTCAAGTCCATACCTACATATATGGAGCCAAATATAGAAAACCCCTCTTTCAAAATTCAAACCCAAACCCTAGTTTCCCCCAAAATCTTCCCAAATTCCACCAATTACACAAAATGACCAGTACCTAGGTTAAAATCCATATCAAAGATTGGACTATTCCTACCTCAATGTTGGGAGAGCAAAGGAGAAGATGGAGACACTTCAAACAAGCCGACACCACGATCTATTCAGATCAACACGGAGCCCTCAAGGTGCTCTACCTTTTTAATGAAGGGACTAGGGTTGAGAGATCCCCAAATCAAGGTGTATTTATAGAGAGAGAGTATTTTAGAGAGAGAAGGAGCTGGGCTAGGGTTTTGAGTGAAAGAGATACAAAAAGTGATACAGAAAAGTTATGTTGCGAACTGATATACTGTAGACACCTCATTTTTGACTGTCCTCAAGACTTGGATGTTCTTGCAGGTACATCCGATGATGAGTTTGATTGCTCGTCGAGCGCTCGAAGTCCGCAGCGGAATGCCACAAGTTTGAGTTTTCCAAATCCTGCATCCATTCTGTCTCATCTTTGGACCATGTTTAGATCCTTTCAGCATGACGTTGTTAATGGCCTGCCGGCTATCCTTGGGCACTGCCGGCCATGGCTCTTGGCCTGTTGGCCATTGATGTGCCCTGCCGGCCATTAATAAGGCCCTGTCGGCCATCACTGATGGCCAGCCGGCTACCAGTGTATCAGCAGATATGTTTTGATATTTTGTGCCAACTGTTTGCACAGATTGAAGCATCTTCCAATGCATGTGTGGCTGGATCTTTATGAGGGGATTTTGCATTGTCTATATATAGAATCCCTCTCTTGCATGTGGAGGGGTTAGAAAATTTTGAAGACAAAAAAATTCTCTCTCTCTTGATATTTTGTGCCTTATAGCCTAAATTCTCTACACTCTTGCATATTAACCCTTGATCAAACTTGATCACCATTGAGTTGAGGTTACTTGAGGCCCTCTTTGAGCTTTAGAAGAGGATTTTAGCTTGGTTTAGCTTGGTTTTGGTGCCTAAATTGCATCTTGTCTTCAAGAGGTAAAACACTTGTATTTTGAGCTTTATTTAAATGCTTGTTTTGCCATCTTTACATACTATTTTAAGGCTGGTTTTAACCTCTTAAAATATCTTTTTTTATGGTTTAAAAATGGTGGTTTGAGGTTCGTTTTGAGTTAGGGGTGGTTCACCATTTTGTTCATTGGTTTGTTAAAGCTTTTGTGTTATCTTCCAACACTTTCAAATCAACTTTTTTGGCCCTTTTAACCACTGAATTTCAGAGGATTTTCAGTAGCAAAAAGCATGTTTTGAAGTCCAAAATAGGAGGGGTTAGCCTTCCCTCCTTGTGTCTTGTTTGTATGCCTAGATAGCAAAAAGCATATTTTCACGTTGTCTTCGGAGGAACGTGAGTGCTTAGTCGCTTTATTAAAAGATTTCAAAGATGTTTTTGCGTGGTCCTATGAAGACATGCCTGGAATCGATCCTGAGATTGTATAGTACTAGGTCCCTCTTGACCCTGAGGCCCGACCCGTCAAGCAGAAGCTTCGGAGAATACGCCCGGATTGGGTTTTGAAAATCAAGGAAGAGGTCACCAAGTAGATAGATGCAGGGTTTTTGCTAGTCTCTAAGTATCTTACTTGGTGGGCCAACATTGTTCCGATGCCGAAGAAGGATGGCAGAATTCGGGTGTGTGTGGATTTCAGAGATCTGAACAAAGCTAGTTCGAAGGATGACTTTCCTGTACCGCACATCGATGAATTGATGGACTTTACCGCAGGCCATGCGTTGCTCTCCTTTATGGATGGGTTTTCCGGGTATGACCAGATCTTAATGGCACCCGAGGATAGGGAGAAGACTACCTTCACCACGTCGTGGGGAACCTATTGCTACAGGTTGATGCCGTTTGGTCTGAAAAATACTGGGGCTACTTATCAACAGGCAGCAACCATGATCTTGCATGATATGATCCACAAAGAGGTTGAGGTGTACGTGGACGACATGATTGTCAAATCCAAGGAAAGAAAAGGCCACTACATCACCTTGAAGAAAATTTTCCAACGGATCAGAGAATATCAGTTGAGGCTAAACCCACAGAAATGCACTTTTGGTGTCACACCAGGGAAGATGCTGGGGTTCTTGATCACACAAAGGGGCATTGAGGTTGATCCTTCCAAAATCAAGGCCATCCTAGAAATGCCACCACCAAGGACAGAAAAGGAGGTGCGAGACTTTTTAAGTAAAGTACAATTCATAAGACGGTTTATTGCAAAATTAACCTTGACTTGTGAACCATTATTTGGTCTCCTGAAGAAAGGAAAGAAATTCCAATGGGTTGACCGATGCTAGGTTGCTTTTGAGCAGATCAAGTAGTATTTACAGAACCCACCCGTGTTGTCACCGCCGGAGTCGGGGAAGCCGTTGATTTTGTATCTTTCAGTAACCAACACGACAATAGGCTGCATGCTTGCGTAGGAATCTGAGGATAGACTGGAGAAAGCCATCTATTACCTGAGCAAGAAGATGCTAGAATATGAGACCCGTTACATCCCGCTGGAGAAGGCTTGCTTGGCCTTGGTATGGGCTACCAGGAAGTTGAGGCACTACCTGTTAGCTCACTCCATAATTCTGATTTCGAGATTAGATCCCATCAAATATCGCTTCGAGAAACTAGCGCTTACGGGTAGGCTAGCTCGTTGGTTGCTTCTTCTCTCCGAATTTGATTTGAAATATATGACTCGCAAGTCTGTGAAGGGGAGAGCGATAGCGGAGTTCCTAGCCGACCACCCAGTGGAGGAAGACGAAGCAGTAGAGTATTTGTTCCCAGATGAGGCCATTCTGTAGGTCGAGGAAGAGATTTGGACTATGTACTTTGATAGAGCGTCTAACCAGTACGGTTATGGGATGGGGTGTTGTTGATAGCACCGGACAATTCCCACATACCTTTAGCTTTCAAACTCCGGTTCAAGGTATCAAACAACGAAACAGAATACGAGGCATGTATCGTTGGCTTGGAAGCCACCCTAGAACTAGGGGCAAAACGGTTGGACGTTATTGGGGACTCGAATCTGGTTGTGTCTCAAGCAAAAGGAGATAGGAAGGTTAAAGAAGAAAGGATGAAAATCTGTCACCAAACCCTGGACGTCTTGATTCCCAGGTTTGAGAAGCTAATCTTCATGCATCTGTTAAGAGAGAACAACAGGTTCGCTGACGCTTTATCAACTCTATCTTCCATGAGAGACATCCCTTTGGGAGTCCGGATGCGTCCGATCATTATTGAATAGAGATATGTACTGGCCTACGAGTTGATTGCCGTGATAGATGAAGTACAAGATCAAAACCCCTGAATCATGATATCTGGAACTTCTTGGAAAAGGAGACTTATCCACTAGGGGCAAATGCCAGGGCAATACGGTGAATGGCCGCTCAGTTTACCATCTACGGGGGTAAATTGTACAAACGAGTCCATCTGGGAATGCACAAGCTGTGTGTTGATGGAGGCCATCCACGATGCAGAAGAGTCGAAGCGCTTAATGGAGGCCATCTACGGAGGAGAGTGCGGATTGCACGTGAGTGGAGTGATGTTAGCTCGGAAGATTCTCAGGCAAGGTTATTACTGGTCAACCATAGAGGAGGATTGTATCGGTTTTGTTCGGCGATGCCACAAATATCAGATTCATACAAATCGCATGAACATCCCGCCGTCGAAGCTATACAACATGACTTTACCATGGCCATTTTCAGTTTGGGGAATTGATGCTATTGGGGCAGTTACTCTGAAGGGGTCAAATGGGCATGAGTATATCTTGGTGGCAGTAGACTATTTTACAAAGTGGGTCAGTGCTGAAAGCGTCACACGTAGCCAAGTTCATCAGGAATAACATCATCTGTCGTTATGGGGTCCCGAATGAGATCATCTTGGACAATGGTTCCCACTTCAAGAAAGAAGTGATTGACTTGTTGGAGAAATACAACGTGGCTTTTCATAAGTCATCCACATATCGGCCGTAAACCAACAGAACTGTTGAGGCCACCAACAAGAACATCAAGCACATTCTATAGAAGATGGTGGAAACCCACAAAGACTGGCCAGATAAGTTACCATTTGCTCTTTGGGGCTATAGGACTTTAATTAGAACATCTACTGGGGCAACTCCGTATTCTCTGGTTTATGGGATGGAAGCTGTTCTGCCGATTGAAGTTGAGGTTCCGTCGCTGCGAGTTATGGCTGAGTGCCAGATAGCAGAAGTGGATTGGCAGCAGAGCAGGTTTGAGAAACTAATGCTGTTCGACGAGAGGAGGCTGAAAGCACTGTACCACGTCCAAATGTATCAACGTAGGATTGCCAGGGCTTTCAACAAGAAAATTAGGTCTAGGAATCTGAAAAAAGGGGATTTGGTGCTCAAAGGCAACCGAGCTCCCATCCATGACCCTAGGGGCAAGTTCAGATCTAATTGGATTGGTCCTTGTATCATCAAATCTATTTGGTCGGGTGGAGCTGTCATTCTTATGGACCTAGATGGCCTTGAATTCTCCCAACCAATCAACATGGACAAGTTGCAGAAATACTACTCTTGAGAGGCTCGCTACGTCAAAAACCCAAAAGGGTGACCTAGGTAAAAGTTAGAGCACAAAAAAATTTGAAATAAGAAAAACTGAGCTCGCAAGGTTGAAAACCCAGAAAGGGCGGCCTTGGCAAAAGTTAGAGCGCAAAAGGAGAGTGTTAATACTCAAGTGAACCCGAACCGAACTACGTAAGGCTTAATTCCCATCTTTGGGATACATAGGCAACTTCATTCTGAAGTCTAGCCATAAACACTTCCAAATCAACTGTGTCCATGAGATTGTTCTGGTCATCTTTGTCTTTTTTGCATCCAAGAGTTCGGTTGTGGTCTTCACTATGAGAGCTGGTTACAATACAGTGCAGTTTAGACAAGGGGTAACTTTCCATTTGCTGGATTTGGGATTGTACATCTCAAGGATAGATTCTGGGTGTGTCTAGTTGTGATTCTTATCGAAAATGGTTTTGAAAAGTTTTAATAAAAGTTGATTTTGTTCAAATTAATCTTTTTACAACTTAGACCATTTTTGGACCAAAAGGAAAATTTTCAGTGCTGTAGACACCCCATTTTTGACCATCCTCAAGACCTGGACGTCACCGTTTGAACGCCCGGTGATCATCCATGTTTGTGTTCGTTTGGAGTTCCCGGAGTTCTCGGCTACGTGCCTTGCCTCAGGAACTCCGAACTCGACTGTTTGTGTCTGGTTTTACACCAAACACTTGTGTTTTGCCTTAGAAAGGTAGAGGAGGCCTTGTGAGACATCCCCTTGCACCACCGGCAGTGGCTAGAGGCCACCGGCTGGTTTTGTGTTGCCACCGGCAATGTATATTGCCGGTCGGCACTATTTGTTGCCGGTCGGCACTCTTTTTTGGCAAAATGACATTTTTGCCCAGCCGACTACTGTTCAGTTGCTTTTTGAGATATTTTAAGGCAGCTGTCTTGCATCTTCTTTCCCTCCATACACGTGTATGGAGGGATGAGCTTCTTGGTGGCTTAACTTGTAAGTTTGGTTGCCTATAAGAGAACCGTTCCTCCTCTTGGCTCAAGGGTTGAAGAGTTAGACATTTTGGAGAGAGAAGACCTCAGAGGAGCTTTGGTTTTAGGGTTTGAGTTCTATATCTATCCTATCTTTTTTTTTTCTCTCTTGTTTGTACACTAGGTGCTTTAGTCCACATTATTGCACACAAGCACCTAGTGTTTCACCTTCCCTTGGCTACTGAGGTTCCAAGAGGTTGTTCTTGGTGTTCTTGGCCGGATTTGAGCCCAAGGAAGCAACAACATCAACACTTGTGAAGAAGGTCAACAAGGGTGAGAAACTTGCTTTATATACCCCATTCTTGCACTCCATTTTTACCTATCTTTGAACTGTTTTTGTGCTTGGTGTTTAATACAAAAAAGTTCTGTTTTTTAGTCCTCTTGATAGTTTATTAAGGGTGCTTTGTGCTTTGGGGAAGTTTGGCCCCTCTTAGGCCTTGAAAGGCTTCATTTTTGTGCTATTTTGTTGAGCTCCGGGATTTTGGTGTTCGGGTCTCTTCACCACTGAAATCTTGAGGGATTTCAGTGGTGTAGATGATGCCTTGAAGTCCCAAGAAGGAGAGGGCCACTCCCTCTCCTTGTTGTCCTTGAAAAGGACAAGTTTTGGCCTCTTGAGGAAGCCTTTGTTGGTGTGTGTGTTGAGTATGTCTAGGCTGCATTTTATGTTTATTATGCCATGATATAACATTGCTAAGAGTTGGTTTTGGTCCCTTATGCATTCTTAGCATAGTTGCCATGTAATGCCTTGTGATCCCCTTAACATGTCTTAGGTTGTGTGCCTTTGTTTCTAGCATGTTTTAGGCTTACATTTGTGAAGCTTGTATGCTTATTTTGCCATGAATGAGGTCTGTCCATAGTTATTTTGGTCGACCCTAGCTTGCATTGTATAGCCTCTTTGCATGTCTGGCTTGTTGGCCTTAAGTGCATAAATGTGTAGCATGCCTTGTTTGCATTATTTTCAATGGTTTGGAACCATTTAGCATGCAATTTCAGTCCCTTAGACATGCTTGTTTGATTGCCTTGCATGCCTCTTTGAAGCTTTGAATGCATATGTTGTATGCCTCATGCCTTGACCTTTGTGTATGCCTTGCTCTAGAGCCACTTAGATGCCGTCTAGGAGGTCCCATTTGTATGGTCTAAGGCTGCCTTAGACCTGTTTTAAGCCTTCTTGGCCTTGTGAGGCTTGGTTGGCTTAGCCATGGTTTAGGTCTCCTTTGGCTTGCCTTGGATGCTTGGGCCATTTGTTGCATGCTTAGTCTATTTTGTTGCTTGGTTTGGCACCACGTTTTGCATAATTTTCGGAGCTTTCTATGTATGCTAATTGTCCATGTTTAGCTTCCTTTAAGTGTGCTTAAAGCTTGCTCACTTGATGCTTAAGTTGGTACCTTAACATGTGCATGTGTGCATGCGTGATTAGCCTTCATTTTTGGGCACTTTGGCCACTGATTTTGGGCCTATTTAGAGTTGCCTAAGTCATGTTTAAGACCATCATTTGCTTGCTTGCATGCTTACCTCATGTTTGCTTGTACGCTTTGCGTAAGTACATGGCATTGTTCATGTTGCATGATAGCTAACATGGCTAGGTTGCATTGCATCAACATGCATTCCTTCTCCCTTGATTTGGTGATAGGGATTGGGATTTTGGTTTGTTTGGTTTGCATGCATTTGAGATTGAAAGTGCACATTTGATCCTTTGGGCCATCATGCATGGGAATGCGTGATTGGTGGCCCGAGAATCGAGGCACATGCCCCTTTGAGTCACAAACATGATAAGGAGTGTGTTTGGTGCATACATTGCTTGAATAACATTGCCATGCAAGATTTTTCCCTCTGCTGCTGTGAGTTGCAGGTTCTGCAGACATTCAGTGCCGATCGGCAACATTTAGTGCCGGCCGGCATTAAATTATCAGGCGATGAGTTCATTTTGTGCCGGTGGCCACATACTTCAGCCGGTGGTGTTTCCCCTCAGCCGGTGGTATCCCCCAGTGCCTCGAGAAGTAGTTCTGAGACTTTGGCAGTTTTCAGAAAGGCAGAGTAGGGAAAACAGAGGCAGTCTAGGCATGGCAGTGCGATTCCGAGCAAGTCCCGAGCGTGCGCTGCATCTGGCCCTCTTCCCGAGGCGGTTTATTGTTTTAATTAAATTAGTTAATTCGTTTAATTAATTTATTGGGTTTGTAATATTTAATTAGCTTGCGTAGTTAATTATTTGTATTATTCTTTCGGTCCCCTCGAGCGAGGGCATATCTGTAATAAGTGTGGGTGAGTGGTGTGTATGTCTTCCAACCCCCACTTCTTTCTCCCTTTTACTTACCTGCTTTTAATGGTTAGTATTAGGGCACGTTTATTTTAGCATACCTTATGCTATGCATGCGTGCATCCATGCATTTGTTGACATGCACCGGGCTCGGTACATCATACAAACTGCATTGTATTTTCAATTCCAAATTGAATACGTGCATCGAATAAAGTGCATTTCACATGCCATCTTTAGGGTTAGCCGAGCCTACTCTAAATTGCATCTTCGCCTGTGTTGCCTTAGCCATTTAACATGAACTAGGTCATGCATGTCTGCTAACTAGTTTCTTGTTTTGGCACGGAGTACGATGTAAGTATTTATCCTTTAGCATATCGCATGCGTGTGGATGTTAACATAACAGTATGCTTACCATGCGGCTAAGTGCTTATATGAGATAAACTGTTTGAATGCCTGTGGGTGGAGGTTGGATTGCTTGAGTTGGGAAAACTCATTGAAATCCGTGTTTTAGCCTACTTGCGAGTAGCAAATTCCAAAGCATTTTCAAAACGAACGGATATGCAATGTTTGTTTCCAAATTAGGCGATCTAGTCTATACTTGTTTGCTGTGCGCATAACATAGTAATTCTAGGCTAATAATTGGAATAAGAGCATGTAATGTTTTCAAAATCGGATATCACGGTTAGTAGAGGCCGGTCTTCGGACCGGGCGAAAGGGGGTGCTCATAGCTGACCTTCCCCGATCGTACCCAAGCTCCCGAGCCAAGACTACTTTGGTGATGACGGACACGTGGCCTTCGGCACCGAGTCAGGGTATCCTAAATTTTCCATTTTAAAATATTTAGGTGGCGACTCTGTAATCTGGTAAAGCAGTCCATGTTTGGTACTACTTTTCAAAAAATCTATTTTTCTTCAAAACGATTTGCCAGAGTTGGACTCTTTGGTTCAGATTTAGAACCGCAACAAACAAAAAGGGAGTCCAAACTGTAGTAGCGAGGTCCCCCACGGGCGCGTCTACAGTTTCTGGCGACTCTGCTGGGGAATTTAGAGAGCTTGACTCGAACTCATGATATCCAGTTTTGGTTTCACTTATGTGTTTCTTTGCATTGCATGTGCATTGGTGCGCCTAGGACACCGTGTTGGCCATCTGCTATTCCTGAGCGGTTTGCTGGAGGCTTGTCTTGTCAAGGCATGACCATAAGGCTGACCGGTTGCGGGCTCTGCCAGTATGGGAACACAAACCCCGGTTTTACCGGGGCACCCTTTTCGACCATTCGACCTAGTGCATATCGAAATCCATAGTGACCATTCCAAATCAGGACAGGTTGCTTACCCGATATAGGTTGTTTGAAACCGCTGCGTGTGTAGTGAAACCCTAACTCCTGACAAAATAGGACAGGGAAACCCTACCCCAACATAGGGGTGTATTGGCTCTCTTTTACCTGTTACGTGCTTTTAGAGTGTATCTCTACAGGGAACGCATGTATCAGCTTGCAAAGTTTGAGCATCAGGCCCGAGGGCACTAGTATCAGTGTTGCTGAGAGTCAGTTATGTCTGCGGGTATCAGTTCAGTTTTGAACAGTGATTCTGGGGAACAGTGATCAGTAGTAGAGTACAGTTGATCGGCTCCATCTGTATTTGATCTGTTTGGGGCTGATATATTGCTTGTTTTCCCGTTTCAGTTCAGAGATTTAGAGAGTTGGTCCAGAACAGCTACCGTCTTCTCCTTGCCGCGGCAGGACTTAGTATGGCGCAGAATTCAGAAGAGATCACGGTCATGACGGCCGCGTTGGATGAAGGAATCACCCCGCAGGGTGAGACTACTATTGACATGCCGCATCCACCCAGGTCGCCTGCCGTACACCCAGTCTGGGCCCCTCAGCTATATCAGGCTCGTGAGCCTACTACATTTGAACTAATGGGAATGATAGGTGATCTTCAAAGATCCGTGGCGGATCTCGCCTACGGGATGTCTGCCTTGCCACCAGCCGCACCATATGCCGGAGGCTTTGTATCCCAGGAGCCCCCGCTATTGGGACGGATTGTAATTGAACTCAGCCAACCGGAGATGGCCTCCAGTTATGGCAATGACGTACCAACTCAAACCCTAGATCAGGCTGAGTCTAGAGACAAAGGCAAGATGAAGGCAAATGCCGACCCTATCGAACAACTGCTGTGGGCAGTAGAGGCTATGAAAGCCGGGGGGATGAACAAGCAACAGACATCTGCAGTTGTGACAAAAGCTGTGGAGGATGCTTTCCCTACTCCGCCTGAGGGCAATTCCAGTCAATCAGAGAGTCGGGATAGGCCCCATCATGCCAAAACAGTTCTTCCCACTCCCAACCTTGCATCCGGAAAGGATTAGAAATCCAAGGCCGCACCCGCCGATCCGTTCGCTAGTGCATCTAGCAAGAGTGCTCAGGCTCCAAAGTACTTGCCCCGAGGGCGCAGGGTCTTCCATGCTCTCTACATGCCATTGTCCAAGGCACTTCAGATCCTTGCCGAGAGGGGACACCTTAAACCCCTGGAGCCTCGGCCTCTCCCGAAGAATCTCCCTGATACTCATGACCCTGCTCAGTACTGTGCGTACCACCAGCAGACTGGCCATGCTACCGACAATTGTTTCCGCCTCCGTCATGAGGTGCAAGATTTGATTGACAACGAGGTTATCCTCCCCTCCACCTCAGCAAAGTCCGTCACCACCCAGTTGTTGGATTTTGAGGATACAGATACTGCGAGTATGTAATCAGAAGGTGAACCGCCTGTGGGCAGTGCCTGGCGCATTTTTGGATGTGGCGTTTGGCACGCATTTTTGGGCATCTGTTAATGTTAGTTTTGTAAAATCTAACTTGGGTGTCGAGTCAGTCTTTTGTTTTGTTTTGGGTCTGTCTCTCTATATTGAGTCAGTCTTTCTACTTACAGGGTCTGTCTTGTTGTAATGAGTCAGCCCCTCTTGTATAGTATACCAGGTGATTTCGGGGTTGTTGCCTCAAACACCGTTTTGTCTTGTAATTAGTTGTTTTTGCTTTTTGAGTCTGTCTCAGTCGAGGAGCTAGTCACAATCAGGGAATCTGAATGAAACAGCCGCGGCTATCACATTTCCGTACTTGTTGTTGTTTCAGCTAGTTGTGCCAGAGGACGTGAATGGAATGACAGTACATTTCGCCTACTCTCTTGTGCCTTAAGCATCGTTGTAATGACCTAAGCTTTTCATAAAAACCCGTTTCGAGCACTGTGGTGATAAAAACGAAGAGGAAGTAATTCCTCGGGTTTTGCGAAACTTCGATCATTTTTGAGAGAAAGAGAGGCATGCTAAACTTTTAATGATTGAAATCATGTTTGTCAGCGTGAGTACTGAGAAGGACCCTAGCTTGATCCAGGCCGGTCCCACACTATCTTCAGCGCGAGCGATGTGTCGCTTTCTTAAAAAATTTTTTAAAAAACAAAACGTTTTGTGCGGTCCTGTGAAGACTTGTGTGGAATCACTCTTGAGATTGTGCAGCCTAGGATCGCTCTCAGCCTCGAGACTCAACCCGTTCGTTTTGAACCTCGAACTCATTCGGAACGTTCAACGGTCAATTATTAGAAGAAGCCAGTGTGGCCAGATTTGAAGCAGCCCTTGAACAAGGGGCACCGAAGTCAGATCAAGGAGATCAGATCCCACCAGGCAAGGCTCGTGAAGCAACCATGATGTACTTTTCTGCAAATCGACGCAACAGTCACCCTCCTAGATACAGAGAGGCTTCGATCTCAAAACCATTTGGCATGGGCTTGCTACACTTTTTACCCTTTGAGAGGCTTGCTGGGCCGAAAACCCGAAAGGGCGACCCAGGCAAAAGTTAGAGCAAAAGAAAAATACAAAATGCAAAAAAAAGAGAGAGAAAAAAATATATACAAAAAAGAAGCAAAAAAAGAAAAAAAAAGAAGAACAAAAAAAAAAAGCAAAAGAAAAATGCAAGAATAGAAAAGAAAAGAAAAGAAAAGAAAAATAAAAAGAAAAAGAAAAACATAGCTCGCAAGGTCGAAAACCCGCATTGGGCACCTTGGCAAAAGTTAGCGCCTAAACAGTGAAGGTTAAAATACCCGAGTGTACCTTAACCGGAACTACGTAAGGCTTGATTCCCATGTTTGGGATACGTAGGCAACTTCATCTTGAAGTCCAGCCCCCAACACTTCCATAGCGTCTCAGTCCATGTCATGGTTTTGATCACTTTTGCCTCCTCCGAATCCAATGTCTCGATTGCAGCAACCCAGAATTACGTGATTAACTTCCTCTTGAAGTCCAAACCACTAACGCCTTCCAGGTGATTGTGTCCATATATTGATTCAGACCGTCCTCGTCTCCTCCGCGTCCGAGGGTCCGATCGTCATCAATAAGGACTGGCTTACAGCATGCCGCGGCATCATCGAAACAAGGGGCAACTTTCCGTTGCCACGCATTGCCATAAGTTGCCCTGAGTTGTTGTCCAAACCAGGGGCAACTTTTCGTTGCCTTATCCCCCTTTAAGCAAGGGGCAATTTTCCCATTGCCTCCGATCCGAGGTCGCGCATCTCGAGGGTAAGTTCCGTGCTCGTCGAGCATCGGCTATTTGCAAAAGTAGTTTTTGAAAATTTGTACTAAAGTTGATTATTTTCTCGAAAACTGTTTCATTTTCCAAAATTGGACCATGTTTGGACCCAAAAAGGAGAATTTTCAGTGCTCACAGCCTGACTTGCATGATTTCCAAATCAAAAATCGAATAAGTGTGTTAATCCAACCCTCATTTTTGATCAAAACTGTTTTAGAAAACAAAAAATGGTCAAAATGACGAACTAGGGGCACGATTGAGTCAGGTCTTCTGTCTTTCCCCCGCTAGCGTGCTTGCCAAGAGGGCACTCTATTCACCAGAAGAAATAGCCGTGAGCTACCGGTGTCGGGTGTGAATCCACGACTTTCTATTCATCTATCAATGACCCAGGGGAGGGATTGAAAAAAAGAGAGAATAAAGAATAGAGAGGAGTAAGTTGAGAGAAAAGTGAGAAAAGGGTTTTTGACAAAAAAACCGAGCCTGAGGGTCGAGTGATGTGAGTATCACAAATGAGAAAGGGTGGGAAATAATACCCAGAGGAACTGGCTTCTCAAGATTTCAGGTCTTGTTGTAAACACGTCTGTGTGTCGTGTCTTTTGATTTGTCGACCTTAATTTTGGCTTTGAGTCTTTTCCGAGCATGTCTCGTTATTTCCGGCCGTGTGCCTTTTGTCCCTTTGTTTGAGTCTGTCTCGCAGTGTTTGTGGTAGGCTCGATACCCTGGTCGTGAAACTCTTTTTCAAAATCGTTTGTGCTCGGAGTGTTGTGCCATTCTCTACATTTATGCGAGGCAGGAGAAGAAAAGGAAAAATTTGGGACATCCAAGTGTGTTTCAACTTCAACCGTTTCAGCTTTCGTGGTCTGTCTTGTCAGATTGGGCTGTTTGTTCAGGGTTTGCTGTGGGCAGAATGAACCGAGCGCTGTGTTATGGGTTGTATGCAGATCAATCCCCAGTAGAGTGTGGGCTGTGTATTTCAGTTTGAGCAGTGATTTGTTTGAGTTGTTTTACTGCTAATTGGTTGTTATCTGATGATTATAGTACAATTGCTCAATTTTCAGACAACGAGTCAATATCATGCACATTCGAGGTGTAATATGATGCAATGCGGTGTAAAGTATGAAATACGCAAATGTAACATCTTTTAGACAAAAGTTTGTTTCATTTCATATTATCCTTTTCAAGTACATAGTTTTGAAGAAAACAAAAACCTGCCTGCGGCAGTACAAGGTAATCCAACTATCAACAAAAGAAAGAAAAGTACAGAAAGGAGAAAAATAGCAAAAATCTGCGGTAGCATCAGTGGTCTCAGGCCTGAGGGTCTGTCCTCGCCCTTTTCCTGGGCACGAGCCCAGGAGCATCGTCGTCGGCACCATCATCTGAATCCGAGCCTGAACCGTCTCCGGTCTCCTCCACAGATGACTCTGCCTCAGCCTCAGCCTCTGCCTCCGCCTCGGACTCGGACTCATCATCATCGCCAGCAGGAACAGGCGCCCGAGAGCTACTCCCGACATGAGCATGCCCTCCCCTGGTGCGAGGACCTGTAGTGCCTCCTCTCCTTCCTCGAGCAGGAATAGAGGGCCCAGCCGGAGCACTCCCTGTAGCAGGCATCGGGAACGGGACCTAAAAAAGGGGGGGAGAAAGAAAAACATGAATTGCAGACGTATCAGCATACTAAGTAAGCCGTGAGCAGTATACCAGTGCAGAATGTAGTGTATGAGTACAGTGTGTGGATGCCGTGAGCAGTATACCAGTGCAGAATGCAGTGTATGAGTACAGTGTGTGGATGCCGTGAGCAGTATACCAGTGCAGAATGCAGTGTATGAGTACAGTGTGTGGATGTCGTGAACAGTATACCAGTGCAGAATGCAGTGTATGAGTACAGTGTGTGGATGCCGTGAGCAATATACCAGTGCAGAATGTTGTATATGAGTACGGTCTGTCAAGTACCGGGACGATTGTATGTCAAGTTTTGTGGAGGGAAAAGTGAGAAAAGGTTTTGAGAGAAAAACAGAGCTTGAGGGCCGAATGATGTGAGAAACACATGTGAGAAGGGTTGGAAACATTACCTGCAAGAGTAGTGGACTTCTTGTGAACTTGGTTGTCTCCCGGTGATGGAAAGCATCCAAGCCCATCAAAGTCTCAGCTAGTGTCAAGCCAATGTAGCTTTTGCCCTCTTTTAAGCCTTGAGCTACTTCGATCAAGCGAACGCTAGACCCTCCGAAGCCAGGGGCAAGCAGGAAATGGGCCAACATACACAAGCAAAGGGCATGTTGCCGAAAACCTTGCCAAAGACGGTCGCTATAGTCACCGGCATCAGAAAATTGGTGAATGAAATTGGGAATATCCAACTCTCCATTGTGAACCAAAGATCGGGCATCGTGTAAAGTGAGCCCATACACCATTCCTAAATCCTGGATGTGGCCAAAACGGGACTGGGGCAAGATCTCCTCGTCACGCTGGGATTCCATCAAAACTTGGAACTCTTCAATTGTTGGACACATCTTTTGCCCCCTGAAGTTAAACACATGTGTAATCGGGTTCCAACATCTAGCTGCGACATGAAGGAACGGAAAACGCAGCGGGGTATGACTTAGCGGGAATAGTGCGTTTATCCTAAAACCCCGAAAATTCACTTTTTTCGAGCCATCTAAAGTTGCAATCCAAGTTGAGAGTTTTTCGGTGAAGAATGGCTCCATTTGTGGCAAAAACAGAGCTGGAATGAAGAAACTACGAAGTCCTAACTTTTGTAGAAGATAAGGTGCTGAGTGGAAGACAGGTGTCAATATTTTGTAGATTCTGTACATCGATGGCCGGCAAGGCTCATTGATGGCTAGCAGAGGCTCATCAATGGCCGGCAAGGGCATATAGATGGCTGGCAGTCCATCCTTCATGGCCGACAGCCTCCCTTTTATGCCCACTGTCCTCCTTTGTGAAGATTCAGTTGCATGCAACAATTGTATTTTGTTATTCGCGTCTTTTGAGGTCTTGTTTTCAATCCCTTTGGGCTTGGGCATGTTTAATTCAGTTGTATTTGTCTTGTTTTTCTTATTGAGTTGTATTTGTGTTGGTTATCAAGTTTTGTTTTGCTTATCGAGTTGTATTTGCGTTAATTAGCTTGTCGAGTTGTTGTGTTGTTTTACTCTGTTTGTCATTTCAGTTGTTGGTCAGTTCATTACCTGATTAAGAAAGTGCCAATACAATGTGCAATTTTCAATCAAGATCAATTTCGTTTTTAATGCTGTGTGATGTTATACGATGCTCAGAATGCAAAATATAACACTTTTTCATCAAAAGTTGTTCTCATTCCGATCATGGTCACTTTTTGCAAAAGAGTACAAGTTTTTAAAGAAATAAAACTCGTCTGAGCTGTACAAAGTGTCAACACTACTAGCAAAAAGAAACTAAGTCAAAATATAGATAGATCAGGGCCAGCTATCTCAGGCTCGAGAGGCCCTCTTTGTCATTTTCCTCGGCGGAGCGGACTCTATAGCATTGTCTCAATTGGCGCCATTGTTCAAATCTGAATCAGAGTCTGAATCAGAACCCTCCTCAACCTCTGTAGCCTCATCACTAGCAGAATCCGAGCCAATGTCGGCGTCTCCGTCCTTAGATGACTCTGACTGTAGACTCGTTGCCTTCTTATCCTCGCTTGTCTCGTCATCATCATTGTCTAGGATGGGCTCTGAAGGGCCACTCTCATCACGGATGCCCCTACCTCTACCTCGGTTGCGTGCTGGAGCTTGTCTCCCTCTCTTCTCTGCTGCTGGAAGAGGTACTGAAGGTCCTGCTGTGGCTGCTGCTACTGCCGTCTGTAAAGGTGGGACCTGAAAACTCAATTGGTGTATGTCAGCCACAGTATGTGTATCAGATGCAAGAGTGGTGTGCAGAATAGGTACATACATACAATGCGAGAACGTAGTGTGTTAGATGTGATCTATACATGCAGTGTATCAGTGCAGGGTGAAGAAGTGTTCAGTTGAAATGCTAGTTTCAGTATATCAGCATAGATTTGATGACCAAAATACAAGAAAATTGAAAATTTTTACCTCAATGCCATGGAAGTCGAGTATCGCCTCCGTCCTCAAGATCATGCCCTCGAATGAGGCCAGCATCTCGAGTAACCCCTCAACGTACTCTGTGGAGGTCTGCAAATGCAATTTGGAATGATCAGTGTCTGGAATGAATGAATGAATGTCTGAGTATCTAAGCAAGAATGAAAAATGAAATGAAAACTAAAGTGCATACCAGAGGTGCATCAGGCGCCTTGACGTATCTGTGACCAGCTAACGGAGGCTCGATCAAAATCTGATAAGCCTTTCCGGAGTACCGCCAACCTGTCCGCTCAGTCGGAAGCTCTGGCCAACCAGCCCTCTGTTCTGCCTGGGGAGTCCCTCTACCACGGGCTGTGCTCGCCCGACTCGCTCTGCGTCTCACCCTCACAGCAGGAGCTCTCACTCCCTCGCCCCTACGAACGCCGGTCAGAGGTGGCATCAGGTGTGTTTGGATGAAGGTCGCGTAATCGCCCTCTATATAGAAATAGTCTGCCTCTAGCCCTACCATGAATTGGATCACCTCATCGGTAGATAGACTATGTGTCGCTCTCATGGACGCTGGAGGTGCCATTGGTATGAATGGGGCAGGCAAGCCCAAAGTCTGGTGCGCGAAGCGCTCGCCCAAGAACCAGGTGCGGCAAATCGGGCCTCGAGAAGAATGTGATGGCGGCTGATGACCCGAGCTGTATCATATGGGGCTCGGAGCCTTGACGGTATCATGGCCCAAGGCTGCCATGTGATCTAAAAGAGAAAGTAAACAGATTATTAGTTGCTGTCGGTTGTTATTGTGTGGGTTAAAATGGTTGAAAAGTAAGATGACTTTGTTTTGGGTTACCTCATGCGCCGCAACCACATCAAAATACTGGCGAAAAAACATGAAGTTTTCCCGGGTCCTATGGTGGAGCTAGCCGTCGTATATCCGAGAAAAGGGGATTGTCGCTGGAACCTCCTCCACAGGCTCTGGAGCGAGAGCCGGGAAGTACCGCGAACACCCATAGCTGCAGGGAAAGTGTGACAATATGTGATCAATACAGTGCATGAACAGATATAGAAAATGCAAAGCATAAAGCATATAGTGCATGAACAAATATAGAAAATACAGAGTAGAAAGTACATGTGTTGAACAAGTGTAAAGCAAGAAATGTCGAGCAGAAAATATAAAGCGAAAAAAGGGGGGACTAAGCTGTGTACCTCCTAAGCCTGCCAGTAGCCTCCAATCAAGCTCCTACTCCCGCGGGAAGTCGAGCTCATATATCCGTACAAAGTGGTGAGGCCGGCTCCGCCCCAATCATAGAACTGAACTCGATGGAGCACTACCAAGGTGCTCAGCAAATACAGGCCCACGGTATTCCACCTGTTTGAAAACAAGGTGGCACCGAAAATGAACATGAGGAAGCCTCTGGCGTATTGCTCTCTCTCCTCGACCATCTCGAGCTCAGTCCCCCTGAACTGCTCCTCAAACCAACTGTACTGGGCCATGCCTGCCCGGAGTGTCGGTAGATGTGCCCCAAGCAGCACTACCCATGCTGCCTCTCACTTCCTCATATCAGGGTCGAGAGGGATCGGATCACCCCCTACGCCTAAGCCAGTGATCATGGCAAAGTCGTAAGGGGTCATCATCATCTCTCCCGTGGTGGAAAAATGGAAGGAGTTGGTAGTGTCTTACCACCTCTCCACCAGAGCCCCTAAGAGAGGACAGCTCGCTATAACCCGAGTCAGCCTAGAGCAGAAGATACCGAAGCCTGTCTCATCAATGATGTCGCGAACTCCAGCTGGGAGCTCACCGTACCAATCTCGAGCGGTCGTCGTGCCATAGCTTCTGAAGGCACGAGACTCATTCTATGGTAATGCATGAGATGCAATCAGATCGAGGTAATGTATGAGATACAATTGGATCAAGGCAGTGCATGAGATCAGATCAAAACAGTGCAAGAAATACAAACAGTTAAGGGTAGTACTACAGAAAAACAGTTTTCGTACCTCTACGACGCTGGCTGACAAATGAGATGCTGGCTCTCTCAGTAGGAGGTCCTCTGGCGCGTCCTCAGCAAAGTCAGTAAAGGATTTGATGCCTCCTGTGGTGGGTACTATGTGTGTCTGAGGATGGTACCTCCCTGGATTGAAGGGGCGTATGCTCAGTGGTAATGGCTCTGGCTCGGCCTCTGGCTCGGCCTCGAAGTCTGCCTCAAAATCTACTGGAGGAAGCTCGAGGAGAGCCCCGTCATGAGGAACATCGTCCGCCATCTGAAATAGGTGCAAGATGAGTAAAAAATGAGGAAAAGTGAAGAAAAAGGGAAAAACTTTGAAAAGGTCAACCCTAGGAGAGAGAAAAGTCAAAGAAAGTCAAAGCCGGGAAAAGTGTACAGAACTCGAGAAAAACTCGAGGAGAATGAGCCTAGAATGGTGGAAATGAGGAAAGAGGCGTCGAAATCAAATTCCAATCGGTTCAAAGTGAAGAGAACTAGGAGGGTTTCGCGAATAAAGTTTGTATAGGGTGTTGGAAAACGCGTAGAAAGTGTGGATCTAGAGAGAAGGAGCACCTAGAGAGAGAGAGGGAAGTGATTTTTGAGCAAGGGTTTGTGGGGAAATGAAGTTTGGAGTAGTGTACTTAAAGACCCAAGAGTGGAAAGTCCATTTTGTCCAAATCTACCATCGATGGCCGGTAGTGGCACATCGATGGCCGGCAGGGCACACCAGTGGTTGGCAGGTGGCCGGCAGCTCCCTCTGGTGGCCGGCAGGTTTCCAAAAGTCTCCCTTGTATCCCTGGCTCGGTTTTGTGTCCTTGGATTCCAAGAAGTGCAGGGGCTATTTAGTCTTTGATTCAGAATGGCTTCACGGAAGCTCATAATTGCATTTCTAGTGTGTGATGGTCGTCACTCATCCACAGAAACAAGGTGTATCCTTTTTAACATATTGCAACTCTTCCGAGTGGTAAATCGGAAGCTATTCTCAAAGTTGGGTTAAATGATTATATCTTCGTTATTGCATAAGAAAGTGCATTTTCTGATGTTGCATAGAGCACATATTTGCTACATTTGCATAGAATTTGTATTTTATTGTTGCATTGCACGTGCATTTTGCCATTGTGTTTGCTGCATTTTCTAATCTTGAATAGAATGTGCATTTGCATAGTTGCATAGAATATGCCTTTTGGTGTTGCTCAGAGTGTGCTCCTGTTTTCAACTTTACATAGAAAATGCTCTTGTCTCATGCATAGAATATGCTTTCAATTTTGCATAGAGTATGTCGTCACCTTCATATATCGGTTGTTTAGCTTGCATAGAACGTGCGTTCTTATCATATCACACTTGTTAAGTGTCTTTCTCTACATGCACAATTTTGTATGTACGGTTCATTAAGAGGAGTTCCAGGTGTGACCGCTCTTGCCCTTTGATCCACCCCGTTTCGATTAGAAGCATTTGGGACGTGTTCTGATGCTTATACCACCCTGTTTCGGTTAGAAGAATTTGGGACGTGTTCCGATACTTATACCACCCTATTTTGGTTAGAAGCATTTGGGACGTGTTCCGATGCTTATACCACCCTGTTTCGGTTAGAAGCATTTGGGAGGTGTTCCGATGCTTATACCACCCTGTTTCGGTTAGAAGCATTTGGGACGTGTTCCGATACTTATACCACCCTATTTCGGTTAGAAGCATTTGGGACGTGTTCCGATGCTTATACCACCCTATTTCGGTTAGATGCATTTGGGATGTGTTCCGATGCTTATACCACCCTGTTTCGGTTAGAAGCATTTGGGACGTGTTTCGATACTTATACCACCCTATTTCGGTTAGATGCATTTGGGATGTGTTCCGATGCTTATACCACCTTGTTTTGGTTAGAAACATTGGGACGTGCTCCGATGTTTATACCACTCCCCTCGGTGTTTACACCACTCCCTTTCTTCTCTCGCGTGCGACATGTTAGGACGTTTTCGGTTAGAGACACGTGGGCGCATCCTGGTGTTCTCGTTGCCCTTTCTCCTCTTGCGTGTGACACGTTAGGACGTTTTCAGTTAGAGACACGTGGGCGCGTCTCAGTGTTCTTGTTGCTTTTTCTCCTCTCACGTGCAACGCGTTAAGACGTTACACTTTAGAAACATTTGGGTGAGTCCTGGTGTTCACATCATCCCTTCTTTCCTTTCGCATGCAACGCATCGGAATCTTGTTTGAGACCACGGGTGCGCCCGATGGTCGCTCTTAGCCTTTCCTGCGCGTTGCGTAGTTAAGTTTGTATAGTTTTCTTACATCCTTTCTGCATGAAATGCGGTTCGACTAGTGATTCTCATGCGTGGCGTGTTTATTTACTTACTTCTTTTCATGCATAAGATTACTGTACCTCGTTGGTTTGTTTAAAATGTGGCATTTTCCTTGCATGACATTTGCATTTAAATGCTTCATTACAGCCTCATTACATGATTATAAGTTATGTTCTTGCATTGTGCATACCATTTGCATTTTGCCCTAGCCTGCAGGCGCAACTATATATTGTTATCTTGAATGTTTGTCTAAGTCTTGCGACCTTGTTAAAATGGGTCGTCTTTGGGTTTTGACATTCACTCACGTCATTTTGTGACTCTGAGTTCTGTCAAAGAGAGGCAACTATAGACACCCCATTTTTGACCGTCCTCAAGACTTGGATGTTTTTGCAGGTACATCCGATGATGAGTTTGATTACTCGGCGAGCGCTCAAAGTTCGCGGCGGAACGCCACAGGTTTGAGTTTTCCAAACCCTGCATCCATTCTGTCTAATCTTTGGACCATGTTTAGGTCGTTTTAACATGATGTTGTTGATGGCCTGCCGGCCATCCATGGGCACTGCCGGCCATGGCTCTTGGCTTGCCAGCTATTGATGTGCCCTGCTGGCCATCAATGAGGCCCTGCCGGCCACCACTGATGGCCGGCCGGCCACCACTGATGGCCGGCCGGCCACCAGTGTATCAGCAGGTATTTTCTGATATTTTGTGCCAGTTGTTTGCACAAATTGAAGCATCTTCCAACACGTGTGTGGCTGGATCTTCATGAGGGGATTTTGCATTGTCTATATATAGAAGCCCTCTCTTGCATGTGGAGGGGTTAGAAAATTTTGAGGACAAAAAAATTCTCTCTTTCTCTAGAATTCTCTCTCTTGATATTTTGTGCCTTATAGCCTAAATTCTCTACACTCTTGCATATAAACCCTTGATCAAACTTGATCACCATTGAGTTGAGGTTACTTGAGGCCCTCTTTGAGCTTTAGAAGAGGATTTTAGCTTGGTTTAGCTTGGTTTTGGTGCCTAAATTGCATCTTGTCTTTAAGAGGTAAAACACTTGTATTTTGAGCTTTATTTAAATGCTTGTTTTGCCATCTTTACATACTATTTTAAGGCTGGTTTTAACCTCTTAAAATATCTGTTTTTATGGTTTAAAAATGGTGGTTTGAGATTCCTTTTGAGTTAGGGGTGGTTCACCTTTTTGTTCCTTGGTTTGTTAAAGCTTTTGTGCTATCTTCCAACACTTTCAAATCAACTTTTTTGGCCCTTTTAACCACTGAATTTCAGTAGCAAAAAGCATGTTTTGAAGTCCAAAATAGGAGGGGTTAGCCTCCCCTCCTTGTGTCTTGTTTGCATGCCTAGATAGCTTTGTGTGCTAGCATGTTTTTCTAGCCTAACTTAGCTTTTGTCTAGGATGTTTTTGCCACTGTTTTGACCTATTTTGGCTTTGTTTTGGGCTGGTTAATTCATTTGAGGCTGGTATTGCATAGTTGTAGGGTTAATTCCTTCACTAGCTTGGTGTTTTAAAGCTTTGAGCATCATTACTTTGAGTTGAAAGCATGTTGTAGTGTCATTTTGCATGTAATTTCAGCATATATAGTTGTGTCATGTTCTCATTTGTTTCACTCTTTAAATTGCTTTTGAGAGTTGTTTTAAGCTTGGGATCTTTTAAGCTTGAGATAGAGTTTGTGCTTAACGGTTTTAATCCTCTTTTGAGGGTTTCTACTAACCAACGACATGAACTCTCTCTTGCCTTACATCATCCTTTGGTTGGCGCTTCTTTCTCTTTAGAGGACTCTCACCATTGGACTAAATCAATTAAAGAATGAGTTGGTAACTTAAAATGAGTAAACAAAAGTGACAAGTAAAACTTGAGCAAGATAAGCATGTTGTGTTGCATTGCATGTGTTCAATCATACGTTAGATTGAACATAAGGAAGATTGGAACATTTCATACTTAAAGTGATGAAATGAGCTAATCTCCTTGGTCTCCATTGCCTTTGATCACATATGATAAGGTGGTGGTCTTGAGTTTTGTTTTTGCATACAATGAAATTGTACTCCTTGGTTCTTTGACCATCATGCATCAAAGATGCTTGGTTGGTGGTTTTGGATCAAAATGTGCCACTCTTTTGAGAATTGGAGATGATAAGGAGAGGCACAGTACAAATAAACCCCTGGAAAAACCTTTATTTTCCTTTGTTTGTGCTCTGTTGCAGTGTGGTGACTCAGAGCACCAGTGGCTAGCATTGCCTCATTCTTGGCCGGCAAGGCACACTTTTGGCCGGAAGATGGCTGGCAGCAACCTCCCATAGCCGACAGGCCACTGGTGCAATCCTCAGCAAGTTTTTCATAAGGTGGAGCAGAAAGATTCTGGAGTATGGTCAACCCTGCAAACAGAGCCTCTCGAGAGCATAATGAAGGGCTTTTCGGGCAAGAACCGAGCATATGCATATTCCACTTCCCGAGGCAGAGCAGTGGCAGCATAGTTTAATATCTTGCATGTTTAGTTAGTGCGTATTTGTTTTAATTAATTAGTTTACTAGTTTATTAAAGTGTTGTAATAATTAGTAATAAGTTTGCTAGTTGTTCGATTGGTTTGTAATAATTAGTCTAACTAGTTTAATTAGATTAATTTTAATTAGCTTGGAGTAGCTTAGCTCTTATTCATTCGGACCCTCCTTCGCGAGGGCACAATGTTGTAATAAGTGTGCGTGTGTGTGTGCATGTCTTCCAACCTCGCGTTTTTCTCACTTTTATTTAATTGCTTACGATGGTTAGATTAGGGACATTTTCAATTAGCATACCTTATGCTCGCATGTTTGCATCCATTCATTTGTCTTGCATGCACCAAGGCTCGGCGCATCATTCAAACTGCATCGTTATTTCAATACACTTCTTTGAACATGTATTTCAAAGCATGCTATCGAAGTGTTGCTTCGTATGCCATATTAGTAGTCGCGCCTATTAATTGCATTATTGCATGTGTTGCATTAGGCATCTTGTATAGTTAGGATCATGCATGTTTTCTAACTAGTTTTTGTTTTGGCTTGGAGTACTCGGTAAGTTTTACGCTTTAGCATACTTGCATGAGTGTGATTACCATATTGCCATGTTTTGCATGCTTGCCATGAGGCTATGTACTTAAATGCTAAACTGCTTGAATGCCTGTGGATGAAGGCTTGTTGTTTGAATTGGAACAATTCAACAAATGTGCTTTTTAAGCTCACTTTGTTATGGCAAATCATGTTTTAAGTCCACTTGAGGTGGCAAATCCGCATTTCTAAGCCCACTTGAGGGTGGCAAATTCAAACCATTTTTGAAAACAAACATGAGTTGAATTGTTTCAAGTCTTGCGACTTAGTTTACATTTGCTTGTGTGCATCACATAGTAAAGTTAGCTAATAACTGGAATAAGAACACATAAGGTTTATAAAACAACATATCATGATTAGTAGAGGCCGATCTTTGATCGGGCGAGCGGGGGTGCTCATTTAAGGACCTTCCCCTCTCGTACCCAAGTTCCCGAGCCGAGACAACTTTGGTGATGACGGACTCGTGGCCTTTGGCACGAGTCAGGGTTTCCTAAATTTTCCAAAAACAAAATATTTAGATGGCGACTCTGTAATCAGGCAAAGCAGTCTAATTTTGGCGTTATTTGATTTAAAATTGGTGTTCCAAAATGATTTGCTAGATTAGACTCTTTGGTGTTTATCAGTTTCACATTGCACTTGTGAGACTAGATTCAAAACCATAGGTAGAGTCCGAATTGTGAGGCCTTCTTTTCAAACCTTTTCTGAAAGGCGGGATCTGGACAACAACAATCTAACCCAACTGACAACCAACCTGTTCCAAATTCGCCCAACAAGTTCTAAAACTCAAATACAAAGGGTCAAAGAGGGGAAAAAAAAAAGACATGTACACAATATTCAATCATGGAACCCGAGTCCGGAACACAATGAAGGCCGGGGCAAAACTGGGATCGCTATAGACCTTGTGGGTCACCAGTTTGTTGGGCCGAGGTGGGTGACGCACCGTTGTTGGGTTTGGAAATTGTTAGGGAGACAACCGAGAAAGTTGCTTTCATTTGGAAAAGGTTAGCTATAGCCCAAAGCCAACAGAAAAGTTATGCAGATAAGAGGAGACGACCTTTATCTTTTGAAGTGGGTGACCACGTTTTCCTTAAGATCTCACCTAGATGGGGTTTAATGATGTTCGGTAAGAGTGGTAAGTTATCTCCGAGGTTCATTGGGCTTTTCGAGATATTGGAGAGAATTGGGGAAGCGCCATATCGGTTAGCCTTACCGCCACAACTTTCGGGGGTTCACAATGTGTTTCATGTGTCAATGCTTAGGAAGTACGAACCTGACCATTCTCATGTGCTAGATTGGGTTGATTTGGAGGTGGATAAAGACGTCTCTTACGAAGAGCGACCGGTACAAATATTAGATACTCGAGAGCAAGTGTTACAGGGCAAAACCATACCATTAGTAAAGGTGTTGTGGAGGCACCACGGGGTTAAAGAAGCAACATGGGAAAGGGAGGCGGAGGTCCGCTCCAAGTATCCAAATTTGTTTGAAAATGCTTAGTTGTTTTGATTTGTAATATTCTCTAGTATCGAAAGGAATAGTGTTAAAATTGTTAATCATGTATTATTGTATGTATGGTTAATCTAAGCATGATGTTGTGAAGGAATGATGTTTTGTTAAAAATGCTTCATTTCAGATGTCTATTATAAGCAATTGTTGTCTTGATGAAATGATGTTAATGAGAATGGTAAATATTAGTTGAAGGTCGATGTTGCAATTTGGAATTTTGATAGAATGGTCATAATTGTTAGAGCCCTTTAATTTGGTTAGTTTGTTTAAATTTTGGGGATAAAATTTCCTATGGTGGGGAGGTTGTGATGAACGAGGGTATTATTCGCCCCGTTCTACTTTGTTTAACTTTAGATTCATGGTGTTCGGAAGTTGTTCCTCAAGCAAATTCTTATTCTTGTTTGTTTGGTGTTGATTTTCACCTGTTTTGGAGAGTGCGAGACCAGGTCCGAAGTGCCTAGAATCGAGCGGAGAAAAATTATGGGTTAGAGAAATAGGGCTGCATGTGCGGGGGAAAGGCCGCACGTGCGGAATTCAGGGGAGGTTTGGGGCATTACACTGCAATATATATAGGTGTGGAGCTAGGTGCGAGAGGGGATGGCTGCACGTGCGGGGATGGCCGCACGTGCAGGGATGAAGGCCGCACGTGCGGGGGCACGTGCTGCACTTGCGGGATGTTGGGCAGTCCGAATCTCTGTTTTATTTTCTCTCTAGGGCTGTGTTTATATCACTTTTGGCTCATTTCTCTCTCTCTAAAAATCATCTTCTCTCCCTTCTCTCTACATTTCACCCACCAAAACACTTGGAGTTTTTGATTTCTTAAGATGTATTGCATTTCTAACCCTAGTTCCATCATCAAAGCGGAAGAGCTCCTTAAGAGCTTCATTGTGTACGGTGGAGATTGGGCTTTGGCATCTTTGGTTTCTAGGGTTTCATCTCTGTTTCTTCATCAAACCTTGAGGTAGGGACTTCTCTACGTGTTTTGCATTATTGATGTTGATTTAAAGGTTCTCTTGAAGCTATTATGTTGGTTTTGATTTTATGGCTCAAAATGTAGAGATTTTCAAAAGTGAGTTTAAAAAATCTTAAATCCTTTCAAGATAGCACCTTGAGGGTTGAAAGTGTTTTAGGTAGAAAAGGATGTGTTCTTGAGGGCCCCTTTCAAGTGTTTGGTGTGTGTGTGTGTGTGTTGTTTGTAAAGAGGAAAACCTAGAATTTTGTGGGGGTTCCTTGAATAAAAGAAGATGAGAGTTTTATGGGTGATATTATATATATATATATAAACTCATGTTGGTGTGCCATGATAAGTAAAGAAAGCAGAGGTTTTCCTTGTTTAATTACAAATGCATATATATAGTGATGTCAGGCTTTTCTACTCATGAAAATTGTTGAGATTGGAGATTGTTGTTTAAATTTTGCAATCGTTTGAAATGATGAAAATGATGGAAGTACACGGATTGTGGACATGTTGTTGTATTAGTGATAATTGGTAGCAAACTTTGGGTTATTTGTGGAATGGCATTGCAAGGAGAAAAATGAAATTTGATCATTATTGTATATTGTTGATATTATGTTAAAAGTGGACAATTATGGCACTGCATACTCATTCAATTGATTATTACAATATTTTTATTTAGCTTTGGCATGTTCTATAGACATTTCTAGCATCTATTGTTGCAAGTGTTGAGTTGAGATTTGAAATCATTTACTTTGAGAAAGGAATAATGTGAAATGATATTATTGAAATGTTTTGGGGTAAATACGTTGGTAAGTCTGGATAGGAGGTGTAGATGAAATTGATTAAGTTGGACTGAGTGTCCGGGGTGAAAGACCGAAAACACGTATAGAGGAGGTACCACTTCCCTTCCGGTTAGCAACCGGTAAAGTGGGGTTTTTGATAGTGCTTGTTGAGCCTACTTGCAGACACCAACCTAGAGATTACTTGAGTCGTATTTACCACCCTTATTGAATAAAATTGGAAGTTTTCAAAATTATTGAGATTTCAAGTTATTATTGAAACATGGTGATTTTCAAAAGAGCATGTAAATGAAATTCTCTTTAAATGGTATTGCATTGGCATTTGTATTTAAACATCGGCATTTGCATTTAACATTGGAAATTTGCATAACTATATATACTTTTTAAGGATTCTCTACTAGGCTTTGTGCTCACCCCTATGGGATTTGGTATAGGAAAAGATGTGGTGATCCCGTCGAGTTGAGAGTGTGGATATATTTTGTGAAGAGTAGATGACTCTATTTTGTTATGATTTATTTTGCTAGCCAAGGGCTATTCATGTATGGGTTCGAGAGGCCATTTTTGTGTAACCGGGCTTAGCCCTTGGAAATTGTAAGCCCATGAGGGCATTTTATTATTTTTGGGACGTGATGCTCTATATGCTATAGATTCATGTATTTCTATATCATTGAATGTATATTTCGCATGTGGGACTTTTGTATAAACCTTGTTGATTAATGGTGCAAAGATTGGAGTATTGTTATTATTGTTTAGTGGACGTGGGTTGATGTATTAAATTTATGTTAGAATATTTCAGGGCATTACAACTTGGTATAAGAGTTACTGGGTTTGCATACTTGGGGCTCACGGGAAGTGGTTGTTTTGTCACAATGGGTTTATTTCGTATGATTAGGAAATGTTTTGTTTTTTGTGATTACGTGATAACATGCTTATGTGACTATATGGGTATGGGATTGAACTTTTGGGATGTTATTTGCTTCTATTAAATTCCTTGAGATCTTATTAGAAGGGTACCTGATCAATACTTGTTCTGCTAAGAATTCTTGGTTTTTCGTGGGACGAATCTCATCACAAAAGGATAATCCATATGTGCTTACGTGACTAAGTGCTTATGTGGAGTGAATTGAATTGTTTGTGTGGTAGAATATATATAATTGTTGTAGTTTAACGTGTGAGGCAAGTTGCGAGCATAAAATTATCTATCAGGAAGGGGTCAAACTCGTGGTGGTAGAGGTGGAAGGCGTGGTAGGGGTTGCCGGGGTGTGCATGAAGTATCGGTCTAAGGGGTTCTGGTGCAAGAGGAGGGGTTGGGCCAAGCTAATATGGCCAAGCAAGTGGGGCAAGCGGAAGTTTCGGGCAAGCGAGTCCAGCTGCAATGGGGGCCCTAGCCAAAGAAATGGCGGGGGCCTGGAGGGAGTCTATGAACATCCTAAGGGTGGAGAACCAAGCTAGGGAGAATACCGTAGAGACGAGGGCGAGTTTCCTCATGAGGGAGTTTTTGCGGGCCAAGCCGGATGAGTTCTATGGTGGCCCCGAGCCTAAGAAAGCGGATGAATGGCTCGAACAGATAGTGAAGACATTTGAGATGCTTCACATCGAAGACAGTGAGCTTAGAGCGACTCTTGCGAGTTATTACCTTAAGGGGGACTCGGGCTAATGGTGGAAGTATGCCAAGGGCTGAATAGAGCCGACATAGGAAGTGTTTGTAGTGGCTTTCCAAGACAAGTATCTACCTCCCACTGCTAGGGAGAGGTTGAGGCAGGAGTTCCAGGACCTTAAGCAACTCAATATATCCATGGCCGAGTTTGAAGCGGCCTTTTCTAGTTTGTCCCGGTTTGCACTGGAGTTGGTAGTGTCGGAAGAGCGCCGTTGCATTAAGTTTGAGAAGAAGTTGAGAACTAAGATCTTGTTCAAGGTTGCCGGGGAACATGATTCAAAATTATGACCGTCATGTAGAGGTGGCTGCGCATGTGGAAATTACCGTGGAGGCCGAGGAGGAGAGACTTTGGAGTTCGAGGTCTAGGGGCCAAGGGTCACAAGGGGACTATACGCCGAACAAGAAGAGTAAATACAACTTTTCATCGTAGTCTCAACCACAATAGTCTAGATCTACCTTTCCCTTGCCTAGTGCGGGCCCGGGGAAGAGTGCACCGAGTGGGTTTTCTTGCTTCAAATGTGGCCAACTGGGGCACAAGGCTTTTGTATGTCCACAGAAGGGAGGAAGACAACAGATATTGCCACCACCACCACCTAACCGATCTCAGAGTCAGTCTCAGAGTAGGAGGCAGGGGCCTACTTGCTATCAATGTGGTCAGTCGGGGCACATGAAGAGAGCTTGCCCGTAGTTAGGAGATACATCTAGCGCATTAGGGTCGAGGCAGATTCAGAGTCACCAGCAGGCTCACTCAGTCCAGACTTCACGAGCTAATCAGGGAGCTGCTTCGGCTCAGTCAGTGCAGCAGGTCTATGCTTCGAGGGATGAGCAGGTTGATCAGAGGCCACAGGGGCGTGTGTATGCTGTTACCGTGCTAGAGCAGTTGCCAGGATCCTCAGTTATGAGAGGTATTTTTGTTGTGTGTAACTCTTTGGCTAACATATTGATAGACACGGGTGCGTCTCATTCATTCATATCTGTTGCATTCGTATCTGTATTGGGGTTAGAGGTGGCACGGTTAGGGCCTCCACTTAGAGTTGAGTCACTGGTTGGGGGTATAGTTGACTTAGATTGGGGGTGTCGTGGTTGTGAAATAGAGGTTGCCGGGCGTCAACTCTCGTTTGTTTTTGTGTTGTTAGACATGTCAAGTTTTGATGTTATTCTAGGCATGGATTAGTTGTCTTCGTATCGAGTAGTGATTGATTGTTTTCGTCAGAGGGTCACAGTGTGCACCTCAAGTGGTGATTGTTTTTACTTTGTGGGGGATAGGGTCGATCGGGCCTTATCGCCAGTATTTGACCCTCATAGTAGTAATGAGCTTGGTGGTCTTCTTGCTACTCTCTTGGATAGTGAGAGTGACGGGACTCGTGTTAAGTTGCCGAGGGTAGTTTGTGAATACCCGGACGTAATTTTATACCTCCTTTTATTTTATTGCACTTTAATTTATCGTAAATTTTTTTTTTTTAAGGATGGTTGAATCGCTCGTTCTATTGTACTAGTTATTTTGCTTTGCGGGTTTTAGTTTATGTTGCAGGTTTCAAATAAAAAAAAAAAAAAAATGAGTTGTTGAGCATACCTTTAAAATCCTTTTGACTGAAACAAGGATAGGAGCTATCTAGCATTTTGGAGACTTGTGTATAGTGGAGATATGACATATTTTGAAAATAATTTTTGGGGATATGTATAGCAATTCTAGTTTAGACTCGACCCATTTGATATTTTAGATCCGGGTTTCATTGTCTTATGTGGTTATTCATGTTTTATTTCTTCTCATTCCTCAATGAGTTTCGTTATTGGAGTGTCTTGGTTGTGTTTGGAATAGGTTGGTAGCTTGTTTTTCAAAACGATTGTTTCCCAGAATTTTGCCTATTCGCTTGAGCGGTCTTTGTGAACTTTCAGTACTTTTGCAGGTTCGTAGAGATACTGGGAGATAGCATTTTTCGCTCGAGCGGTCTTCTTTGCGCTCGAGCGGTGTTGGCTCAAGCGGTCCTTCTTGCATTCGAGCGATGTTAGCTCAAGCGGTCCTTTTTGCGCTCGAGCAATGGTCCCCTGTAACGCTTCAAAATAAATAGAATGTGCCCATCTCATAACAATCGACAAGTGGCAACATATATGAATTGATAAGCTTTCATTAATCAGAGTTTGATATACAAAAGGTGACACATGCGATATACATTCAATAACAGTACATCTTGAATCTACAGCATGTGTGTGGATGTGCCCCGCGTGAGGGCCTCACCCCACAGTTCGGACTCAATTCGTCACGGTTCTTAATCTGAACCAAAGAGTCCAAATCCGGCAAATCGTTTTGAGAAAACAGATTTTTATAAAAGAAGGGCCAAACATGGACTGCTTTGCCAGATACAGAGTCGCCACCTAAATATTTTATTTTGGAGAAATTTAGGAAATCCTGACTCGTTGCCTAAGGCCACATGTCCGTCATCACCAAAGTTGCCTCGGCTCGGGAACTTGGGTACGATTGGGAAAGGTCAGCTATGAGCACCCCCGCTCGCCCGATCAAAGATCGGCCTCTACTAACCATGATATCTTGTTTTGAAAACGTTATGCGTTCTTATTCCGGTTATTAGCCTAGAATTACTATGTGATGCGCACAGCAAAACAAGTGTAGACTGGATCGCCTAATTTGGAACAAAACATTGCTCCTCCGTTTCGTTTAGGAAATAGTTTGAAATTTGCTACTCGCAAGTAGGCTAAAATACGAATTCCAATGAGTGGTCCCAACTCAAACAATCCAACCTTCACCCACGGGCATTCAAGCAGTTATATCACATAAGCATCTAGCAACATGGTAAGCATGCTGTCATGTTAACATTCACACTCATGTGAGATGCTAAAACATAAAACACTTATAGTGTACTCCAAGCCAAAACAATAAACATGTTAGCAATCATGCATGATCCAAGTCCATGTTAAGTGGCTAATGCAACGCATACAGCGTGTCGCTAGAATAGGCTCGGCTAGTCCTAGGATGGCACGTGGGATGCAACAAGTAGCACGTATTCAATTTAGATTTGGAATACTATGCTGTTAGCATGATGCGCCGAGCCTGGTGCATGCAATACTGATGAATGATGCACGCATGCATAGCATAAGGATGCTAAATTAAACATGTCCTAATACTAACCATCAAAAGAAGGTAAGTAAAAGGGAGAAAAAAGTGGGGGTTGGAAGACATGCACACACGCACCCACACTTATTACAAATCTGCCCTCGCTCGGAGGGACCGAAAGAATAATACAGATTTAACTAGTCTACAAGCTAATTAAATATTACAGATCAATTAAACTAGTTAAGCAAATTAACTAATCTAATAAAACAGTAAACAGCCTCGGGAAGAGGGCCCAATGCAATACGTGCTCGGCTCCGCTCGGAAGTCCATTGCCATGCACAAGTTGCCTCTGTTTTCCCTGCTTTCCTTCTCTGATCATTGCAAGATTCCCAAGGTGCACTCTATGAACCCTGTGGGATACCACCGACCAGGGGAAATGGTCACCGGCCAAAGGAAATGATCATCGGCCAAAGGAAATGATCACCGGCCATCAATTGTTGGTCGGTCAGCACTAAAGATTGCCGGCCGGCCAAAACTTCCTGCAGGATCCTGTTTTGACAGCAGCAGAGGGCAAAACAAGGCATAGCAATGCATTTCAAGCAAATGTGTGCACCAACACATCCCTCATCATGTTTATGACTCAAAGGGACATGGTTCTCGGTTCTCGGACCACCAATTGCGCATTTCCATGCGTGATGGCCCAAGGAACCAAGTTATGCACTTTGATTTCAAATGAAATGCAAACCAAACAAACAAATGGGCTCAACCTCTGTCATAATCTATTCAAGAGGCAAAGCATGCATGCCAAGTGTAACCTAAGCATGTGAACTAAGCATGTAACATGGCAATGCAAACAAGCAAGCAGTCAACAAGTATGCAAGCTAGTGGACATGCAAGATATGATGCAATCAAAGCATGCAAGGTGTAAGTAAGCCCAAAACAGTGGCTAAGTGCTATGGAAATGAAGGCGAAATGACATACAAACATGCATGTACACATACTCCAACACTTAGGCATATAAAAGCAACTTTTAAGCATACTTAAAAGAGACCAAACATGGGACTAAAGGCATGCATTGTAAACTCCGAAAGTCATGTTATAAAGGTGCCAAACCAAGTAAACAAGACAAGCTAAGCATGCAAGCAAGCCCAAAGCCTTAAACCATGACCATGTGACATATGAAGCAAATGATCAAAATGAACTAAAACAGTCCTAAATCATGCAAAAGTAAGCCCCCAAAACCACTTAGATGGCATCTAAATGATCTAATCCTAGAGGCATACACAATGGCACAAACATGGAGCAAGAAACACCAACCTTTTAAAGCACAAAAGGGGCATCAAATGCAAGCATACAAGCATACCATGAGGACTAAAATAACATGACAAGTGATTCCAAACCACTGAAAAGATGCAAGGATGGCATGCTAAAGGGGTTAATGCTTAAGGCATACAAGAGATGTTGCATGGTAGCTATACAAAGCAAAGCATGGACAACCCAAATGACCAAAAACAGACCTCAAACACATCAAAACATGCATATAAGCTTCACAAAGCTAAGCCAAAAGCATGCTAGAACAAGGCTCAAAGCACAAAGCATGTTAAGGCTAAAACATGGCATTACAAGACAAGTGTGCAAGGCATGCAAGGTGTGTCTAAACCAAGCAAAAACAGAGCTATATTATGACATAATAAGCACAAAAAATAGCTAAGGCATGGCCATCATACACTTAAACAAGATGCTCACACATGAGGCAAAAATGGCCCTTTTCAAGGACAACAAGGAGAGGGGGGTGGCCCTCTCCTTCCTAGGACCTTAAGGCACCATCCTCACCATTGAAATCCCTCAAGATTTCAGTGATGAGGAGGCCCAAACAAGGTGGTCCCGGAGCTCACCAAAATAGCACAAAAATAGGGCCTAACAAGGCCTATGGGGGGTCAAACAACCCCAAACAACAAAACAACCTTGAACAACTATGTTAAGCACTCAAAATCAAGAATTTTATTAGTTATATACAAAGTCTAAAAACAGTTGCAAGATAGGTCAAAAAGCTATGCAAAAATGGGGAATAAAGGGTGAAGTTCTTACCCTTGATGACCCTCTTCAAGAACAGCACTCCAGCTGGTTCTCCAAGCTTGAATCCACTCAAGAACACCAAGAATAGCTCTTCAGCACCTCAGTAGCCAAGAGAAGGTGTAACTCTATGTGTTTGTGTGCAATAGTAGGACTAAACACACACACAAGGCAAAAGAGAGGGAGATATAGAGATAGAATAGATACAACTATGTAAACCCTAATTCAGAGCTCCCTCTGTATTTTTTGTCTAACCCTAATGGAGGGAGAAGAGGCTCCCTCTTATAGAGCTCCCTCTTGCAAAGCTTCCCAAGTAAGCTAGTCAAGAGGGAAATCCCTCCATACACGTATATGGAGGGGAGCAAAGGTGTATGCCAGCTAGCACAGCTAGTAAAAAATATCTGCAAAAGCAGATGCACAGTGGTCGGCTGGCCAAAAATGCAATTTGACCAAAATAAATGGTCGGCCGGTCACAAAGAGTGTCGGTCGGCCAAACATTTGGCCGGTGGCAACAAACCAGTGGCCGATGGCATCAAGCCATGGCCGGTGATGTGTGGGGATGGCCAACAAGCCATCCCCTACCCCCCCAAAGGCAAAACACAGGTGTTTGGTGCAAAACCAGACACAAAACAGTCGAGTCGAGAGATCTTGAGGCAAGGCGCGTGGCCGAGACCTCCGAGAACTCAGGACGAACACAAACATGGATGATCACCGAGTGTTCAAACGGTGACGTCCAAGTCTTGAGGACGGTCAAAAATGGGATGTCTACAATGTGTTACAAAATTGAGAAAAGAAATGAAAGCTGAATAGATAATCATATGCCCTAAAGGCTTACACCTTTCCAAGCCAATGCTTGGATACATAAAAAAATGAGTCTTTAGCTCAATACATATAAAGCCCTAGGCTTGTACCAAATTAAATAATAATAATAATAAAAAAAAACAACACTAAGCCTTTAGCTTCACAGTCCTTCCAAACTAAGTCCTTAGTGGAGATATATCACCAGCACCTGAAAATGGTTTTCTAATATAGGGTGAGCCAAAGCCTAATAGAAATAATCCAACACAATATATGAATCTTAACAAAGGTATAAGGGTGAAATGCATATGCAATGATTAAGTCCAAAAAGTTTTACATTTCTTTCTCAAAAACCATGTCAAGCTCAGTTTATATCATAATTCTCAAATCATGTCTTTTACAACAGAAAATAAGGGAGAAATCTCAACCCGATACAACCTTTCATGGATATTTTTTTCTGCAGAAAACCGTCAAACGACACCCATGTAAACGTAGCCTATACAAGCGTTACTATTGCCATTTTACAGATATTTTGTCCGTGGGAATTGGCACCCATGTATACGCGAGTTTTTTGGAACTTTCACTCTAGACATACAGGCCAACTTAATTTAGTGATACACACTTCTTTCCAACATTCACCCATTTTTTTTTCAAATTCATATACATATGCAATGTATTGAATGAGCAACAATGTTTAATGCATATGGATGAGAAATTTGTTTCAATTCACTTAATCTTCATGCAATTTCTACAACAATCATAGCTATCCTCCACTGATAACCCAAAACAGATATTTCCAAACAGATATAAAGTCTCCAATATGGATTAACTTTCCAAATTTCAAGGTGAGTGATAATACATATCCAACTCTACCATTCATATCAATATCCATCAAATTTCACATTTCCAACATTAATTCTATTTATTTATACAAAATAAATATTTGAAACATTTAGGGCAAACCCTTTTTTCTTCCAAAATCCAATCAAAGTATCAAAATCAATAATTTTATCATAACTCAACCTCATTTCCACTTCCACAACCATTTTCCATACATCCCTTTGAAAACCCCTCTTTTGATTTTAAACCAAACCCTAGGTTTGTTCAAAATCCTTTAAAACCACAAGATTTTTTTTATGAAAAACAAATAGCTAAGTTAAAAATCATAAAAGAGTGTAGCAAATCCCTATCTCAAAGCTAGAAGATGAGATAAGCACGGGTGAAACTTGGATGAAGTCGAAACCCAACTCTATTCGGATGAAAACGAAGCTCTAGGTGAGCTTTACCTTTTTTATGTAGGGAGTGGGGTGGAGAAATGGGTAGATCTTGGTGTATTTGTAGAGAGAATGTGAGCTTGAGAGAGAGAGAGAGAGTCTCAACTTAGGATTTTTAGAAAGTTTAGATAGAGAGAGATGAAAAAGTGATGGAAAAAGTGACTTTTATGAACTTATATATGCACAGTCCACTCGAGCGCAAGATGTGTCGCTCGAGTGGCCAGACACAATAAGTTGTTCCGCTCGAGTGTAAGAAGCTTCGCTCGAGCATAGAATACACACTCCCAGTAGTTTTGCAGACATCAGACCAACGTTTGAGCACAAGAAAGGCTGTTTGAGCCAAGACGCCTCGAGCGCAAGAAGTATCGCTCGAGCGTAGAATATACTCTCCCAATAGTTTTGCAGACCTACAAAAGTACTGAAAGTTTGCAAAGATCGCTCAAGCGCAAGAAGCTACCCTTGAGCGTAGAGGTCAAAATCTCGGTAACCAAAGTTTTGAAAAACAAGCTACCAACAAATTTCAAACACAACCAACATATATCCCAATAGGCAAACTCAAAGAGGGAAAAGAGGAATAAGACCAGAACAACAGTACAAAATCAAGAAACCTGAATCCAAAATATCAAATGGGATAGGTCTTAAACCATAGTCGCTATATCCTTTATCTGTAAAACTTCTAAGAGTTGGTATTCTTAGTTCGAGCAGTCAGTTTGTGCGCTCGAGTTGTCCTATTTATTGTGTCTGGTCGCTCGAGCGACACTTCTTGTGCTTGAGTGGTCAGCGCGTATATCAGTCCATAAAGTCACATTTTTGGCTCACTTTTTTATCTCTCTCTCTCTCTTTAAACATTTCAAAAACCTAAGTTGAGAGCCCTTCTCTCTAGAACTCATCTTCTCTCTACAAACACACATAGATTCATTGATTTTTTCACCCTAGTCTCTTTGATAAAAAGATAGTGCACAGCGAGAGCTTCCTCTTAATCAGAACAAAGTTGATTTTTGGCGTCTTAGAGGTTCTTCCACTCTCTCGTCTTCTAAGCTTGAGGTAGGGATATCTTTGCACTTTCTTATGATTTCTAACTTAGTTATTTGTGTTTTGAAACAACATTGTGATTTATGGATTTTGGACAAATCTAGGGTTTTGGTTTGAAATCAAAAAGAGGGGTTTTCAAATGGGCTGTTGGAAATGATTGAGGAAATGTATTTATTATTGAGTTATGATGAAATGATGGATTTTTATCTTTGAAATTGATTTATAAAGGAAAAGGGATTTTGCTCTAAGAATATCAAATGTTGATTTTGTAATGATAAATGGCATTGATGTTGGAAATGTGGAATTGGATTGATATTGATGAGGATGGCGGAGTTGGACATGTATTATCACTCCCATCTTGAAATTTTTGGAAAGTTTATCTTTATGGAAATTATTTATCTATTTAGAGATATCTGCTTTGGGCTATCGGTGGAAGATAGCTATGATTGTAGTAGAAATTGCATGAGAACTAGGAGAATTGAAACTATTTTTTTTATCCGTTTGCATGGGCATTGTTGCATATTTAACACATTCAAAATATTTATTGTTTTAAGAAAAATGGGTGAATACCTTGGTGAATCTTGTTAGGGGTGTGGTTACGGTATTATGTTGGCCTGTGTGTCCTTAGTGAAAGTGCAGAAACCTGTGCGGTTAGGTGTCGAGCCTTCCGGTTAATATCGGTAAAAATGACAATTGGTAGTGCTCATACAACTTGCTTGTAGACACATACCTTGGGATTCCCAGAGTTGTATTCACAGTCCTGTTTTCTATTATAAAGGAAATGATTTCTTGAATTGTGATATGGACTTCGCTTTGCATGGTTTTGCAAAGAGATATAAAAATGTTTTCGGCACTAGTATTCACCTTATATCTTTGTTAAAATTCATAAACTGTGTTAGAGTATTTCTACTGGGTTTTGGCTCACCCTATGTGGGAAAACTATTTTTAGGTGCTGATGATATGCCTTCACTAAGAACGTAGTTTGGGAGGAACTTGGAGCTGAAGGCTTGTAACAACCCCGACCTGTGATTAGCCTATAACCTATGATTAAGAATGCCTAATAAGTAATTAAGAACAAATTCTGAATTAGTTACATGTGTATTGCATTATTTGTGTTTATATTTGTTTGCTGTAGAAAGATATGTCTGTGTTTCTGTTTCATTGTGCAAATGGAAGGCCTTCTCGGCTACAGAATACGAAATTGACTGAGACTCCGTGTTATCTAGGATTTTCGAATTTTATGATGGGTTTAATTGAAATTCGATTCGGAACGAAGTAATTAGAATAAAATAATGTTACTTGATTAGTCTTAAGCCAATTTGTAATTAAGTTCCTTAATTAGCCTATATAAGGCATAAGTGATCTCTAGAATACACTTTATACTCTCATTTCATCATTCTTGAAGCTACAAACACGAGAGGGAGAGAGAGAGAGAGAGAGAGAGAGAGAGAGACTATGAGAGAAAGTGAGATCAACAAGAAAAGGGAGAATCGCTAGAAATTGTTGAAGAATAGAAGAGAATTTGAAAGATTAGGCTTCAACACTTGGAAATTCAAGGTTTCAAGGTAGGAATTTAAGCCTCTAGTTGTAATTGAGTCACTTAACACATGGATTCAAGAGAACTAAGTTGATAAATGCAAGAATTGAGCTAAGAGTGGAGAATTAAGACTCAAGACATAGATGCATGCATATTCCATAGCATTTTGGAGTTGATTTCAAGTAATTCTCTCATGCATGTCATTGTTTCACCTTGGTTTTGGAAATTCATCAAGTTTCATGCTATTTTATATCACTTGATCATGTTTTGGAAGACCAAAGTTCATACCACTTCATGCATGTAATACAATTGGAATTTCAAGTGTGATTTTGCACAATTGGCATGCTTTTGGGCTTTAATTTTGCGAAATGATTTTGAATTCACAATGTTTTACAAGTTTACATATGTTCCTCAAGCTTTTGGCCCAAAAGAATATGTTTTGCAACTTTGAATTTGTGTTTTGGACTTAGAACATAAATTTGGAAATTCCAGAATTTGTACCCTCCACTTGAGCGGTGTAGTTTGCGCTCGAGTGGAGAATGTGAGCTCCTAGCACTTTTGTAGAGTTTGAGGGTTGGCTCGAGCGGCAGAATCTACACTCGAGCGACCACTCTTATTTTTGACCTTCCGCTCAAGCAACCGAAGTTGCGCTCGAGCGTACAATGAGAGCTCCCAGAAGTTTTATAGAATTTTGCAGACCATTCGTGCAGAGACCCTTTTTACTCAGTCTTGCGCTCGAGCAACCATCGAGTGGAAAAATCATGCAACCAGTACTTTTACAGACTTTACAAGCCGCTCGATCGACAAAAGTTGAGCTCGAGTGAAAGGCCCTATTTTTGAAAATTTGGCTAAGTGTTTCAAAGCATTAAGATATTATATGGAGGATGAGACTTAGAAACACACTAAGAACGAAACGTAATGAGCTAAGTATTTTGTGAGCGTGTGTTTCCAATGTGTATCCATTTTGTGTTGGTGTAGGTCGCGCGTCGTGGGCTATCTAGTTAACTACTTCATTTGTCTGCTTTATCTGCTCTATTTGTCTACTTTTAGAGTTAATTGTGAGTAATAACTTTGCAAAGCTTTGTTCAATTTACAAGTATTTCCTGAATGATATAAGATGATCTGTTTTTTGAAATATTATTTTCTATATGAATGAATGGTTGTCTAATGTTTCTGAAATGTACTCGTGGCATCATTAGCTTCAGATGACATCTGTTATCTGTTCTATTATGTCTCAATTATGGGCCAATTGTACGTCTCATGAGCCAACTGTTATGGATCCTTCTGTATACGTCCCATTTATGGGCCAACTGTACATTTTATGAGCCAACTGTACCGTCTTCATACACGTGAGTCAACTGTATGCCTTTATGGCCATCCCTTTATGGGTTAACTATTTTTGTCAGTGCTAATGGATGTACCACGTACGATTGATTGTGAATTTTGATTATGAATATGATTCTGATTCCATTTCTGTTATGAATACTGATTTCTAAACAAGAATATGATTCCACTTCTGATATGAGCTAAATTCTGTTTTTTGTATCTCATATGGACAACATTCATTAAATCCTTTACTCTGTTATTATTCACTGGGCTCTAACTCACTGTATTATTTATGTATGTAGGTGACCAGGCACACGACCAGGCTCAGTGATGATTGCCTAGAATTCTGTTTTGTCAGCTAACTTTTGTGCCTCCCGAAGAGGTTCCGGAAAAAATCAAGTGGTTGAGTTTTGTGAACTAAGTTTAAGACTTCGTTTTCCTTTTTGTGAAATTTGAACAAGTTTCTGTTTATCTTTTTTTTGGCTAAGTCCCCTTTTGGTTTTATCTGCATATGTGAGTGGCGTAAGACTAATGTAAATATGACGTTACATGTGCGTATGTAAAGTTTTAGATTTTCTGTCCCATATATGTCTGCACAGCTCAATGGACTATGTATGTTTTATATATCTGCTTCTGCAGCCTTTTATTATCTGTTAATTTGTTCATAGGCCTTTGGTAATCCAAGATTACTGGCCAGTTACGAGGCTAACCTATAGGGGCGGGTTGGGGTTGTGACAAGGCTTCTTTTTGTTTACTTATTGTATTTCTTCTGTGCAAGCCTAGGGCTCAAACTGTATTGAGCTTGGACTCACTTTTGTTGTAACCAAGCATCGTCTTGGAAAGTTGTAGCCTTTAAGGCATTTAATTACATGTTTAGCTTAGATTTCGTATCTTTTGTTTATAACACATGCTATAGATTCAGGGTTAGAACTCATGAATGTATAATCGCATGTGTAATCTTTTGTACATTTAAGATCATATGAAATGGAAGGGCATTATATTATGTATTGTATCTTTATTTCATTATTATCATGAGATGGTTTTATTGCTAGTTATTTCGGGTCGTGACAATATGAGAGTCAGCATTTTGATTATTTTGAGACCCCATTTGATTATTTTCAATATGAATATTATACTCTATCACTTGAACAAAATTCTTATTTTGAAAAGAGAATGTTGCAAATTCTTTAAAATATAGAATCTAGTATACAATCGTTGCACTCCCAAATTCCTCCTTAAGAATATTTCGATTTTGAGGACAGAGTGTTAGCACTTCTTCAAAGCATAGATTCCTACAGTGCAGAGCTGTATACCAAGAATCAACTGTTTACCAAGATAGAAGCCCATGTAGAGCAAATAGCTAATGTTGTCAGTAGGGAAGAAAGGATCGTTTCCCATTTTTCAATAGAAAATGTTTTAGGAGAATGTCTGGCTCATTTTAATTTTGATGAAAGTGATATAGATAAGCCATTGTCTACCCTTTCTAGAGAACTACATTTTTCTTCTATTGAGGATGATCCACTCTCAACCCCATCTGGAGTCAGAGCCTTACCCTCTGATGATAGTGATGATATTTTAGAGATTGTCTCCATCGATACTCCTCTACCTGTTTATCTAGTTTATGAGAAAGTAATGAGTGAGTTGAGGGGATTTGATAATGATTTGGATTAGGACTTCGGCTTTGGCAATGATCTTTTGATCTTTGTTCCTAAGGTCAGTTTACATGATTTGCTACTAAAAGACACATACCCTTGGTTTGCATTTATTGCTCCCGTTTTGATGAAGGATGAATTTTTAACTCACTTTTGTCCACTTTTGGACGGGTCAAATAATTTTTATTGGGATGACTCATATCTCATAAATCATAAGAAGCGGCAAAAAGTGGATTTGATGCATTCTAGCATAATAAATCATTTTAAATTATTATTATTATTATTTTTTATTTATTTAATTTTGTGTGTGTTTATAGTGTTGTGTGTTAGGGCAAATTAGACGAGTATACCTTTGAAGGGAACCGCTGAGTAAGACCAAATAAATTTGGTCTAAGATGGGTAACTTAAAGGAAGGAGGATTTTCAGCCCTAAAACGTCTTGGAATCTACCGATAAAAGACCAATTTTTTAATTTTGTTTTATCTGTTTATTTATATATATATACAAAAAAAAAAAAAAAAAAAAATTATTGTTACATAGAATCTGCTCTCCTTCTCTCATTTAATGGCATATTTGCATGACCACGGATTGCTGCCTGCAGATCATGGACTTCGTCCATTTCTTCTTCAAACTCAAGGATGCGTGTGTTGACGAAATCTCAATAAAAATTTAATCGAGTCTCCATCTCTGCACCCTGTCATCTTAGAATGCGCACCTTAATCTTAAGCTCTCTGTTTTGTTGTCTCAGTGTGCTCACTTGATGACGAGAGGCAGTTAGTTGATTGTTTAGAGTTTGCATTTCCAAACTCCACGCTTGCAATCGTCGTGCCACATTTGACAGAGATGTAGTGGCTCTCATATTGAGAATCAACGCTTTATCAACTTCCTTTGCATCCGTCACTGCTGTAAACATTTGTTGATCACATGGAGTGATGATGTTTCCGGCCACGGCCAGCACCGCTACATCATTCTACATGACAGAAGCTTGCTTGGAAAGGAGATGACCTTGAACCTCGAATTGTGGTTGCGATGGTTCCTGTTGAACTTGTGGTGGAGCATTCAAGTTTAAAGGACCTTGAACTGATGAAGGAGACAACACTGTGTAAAATATTAGAAGAGATTTTAAAGTTGATACTTTTGTAATTTTCTGAATGCAAACATTTATGAAATACAAGGGTATATATAGCATCCAAGGAGGTAATAAGACAAAGCTCACAAATCGGTGCAATCTCAATCTCTGTCAGATGAGCACACAATGTTTTACATTGCATCTCGACCAAACATTGCCATATCTTCACCACAATCTTCCAGCAGATCGTTCAACTGCACGAAGGTACATGCCGGGAGTATGGCCAGAGTGTTTTTATATATATATATTTTTGGTTGTATATTTGTGGTTATTTTCAAACCTTTATGTAGGAATAGTTTTCTTCAAGTCAGGGGAATAGTTTCCTTCAAGTCAGGGGTATCTTTCTCCCACATCTTGGTGATGTGTATTTTATCGTGTTTTAATTTTATTCCTTTTACCATTTATGTGATATGTGCCATTGAGGACAATGCAATTTAAGTTGGGGAGTCGAGTTTTGATTTAAAAAAAAAGAATAAAAAAATAAAAAAAAATATTTTTCTTTGTGTGCTGTTGTGTTTGTTTTTATTTTATTGTAGTTTTTTATTTTAAAAAAAAAATTATTACTCTTGTTTGTGTGCTGCTGTGTTGTAAAATAAATAATAAATAAAAATAGTGTTTTGTGTTGTGTGCGTGCGTTGTGTTAAAAAAAAAAAAAAAAAAAAATTGAAATATTTATGCAACTAATTGTTAATTTTGTTGCCTTGGCAATTTAATTATATCTTAGTTTATTATACTATTTTTTGATTAAAAACAATTTTCTGTCTCATCTCGAATTTGCACATGCACATAGCCACATAAATATTCTTTGATTAATTTTTGGACTTAGACTTGAACATCTTGATGACTAATGTGGAGACTCTTTAACCCTTTTGAGTTTAGAGCCATTTTTTTGTTGGAGGGTTATTAAATTTACTCTTAACTATTCATTTGGAAGCGCACTACGTCATTGTTCAGTATCATATTTTTCATTTTGGTTGAATGTGAAAGCATTTTGCATTTACACCCTGTAAAAATAATGGAAGTTGAAAGATTGTACCAAAATTTGGGGAATGATTTAAGCCGTTTTTGTATTATTTGAGCTTTAACATTTCTTTCTCTACACCCAAAATACCCTTAGAAACCAATTTGAGCATACATTGCGAACCTTTCATTCAATAAACCCCTGGTGATAATTGGCCACTGTCTTCAAGAGCAAAAGAATGGAAGAATCAATAAGGAAGAGAATAGAGAAGAAGAAGGGAAAAATTCAAAAAAAAAAAAAAAAAAAAAAAGAATAAAAAAGATTTAAAAAAAAAGTAAGATTATGGAAATGAGTCTACATTGGTACATATTGTTGAAGAAAGAGAATGTCAAAAGCATGACATAATAATTTTGACTATTCTCTTACACTAAAAAGGAGATGATGATTCTTACCCATTCTCTTACCCACTACAGGAAATCAGGGGTTTAGCGACGTTCAATTAGCGGTGTTTAATTAAACGTCACTTTTTTTAATCTTTAACAGCGTTTTATAACCGTCACAAAATTTTTTAACCAACACGGCACCGTTTTCTATTGAGATTGATGGATGAGGCCAAGGATGCTGTAAGATGAACATTTTACCTTATAAATGCAATTATCACTTTGTCACGGTTCTTAAGTTTTTTGTTGAATTTGCATCTGCTATTCACATTTAATTAGGTTATAAGACTACTTATTCTTTCCAAAGTTGTCAAATTCCATGTCCTTTTTCATACATGAAGAACCCTGCTTGTCTATGCTTCCCTCTGTTATCATATTTGCCGTTCGGCTGATGGTTATAGGGTAAAAAATTAGCAGTCTGCTCTGCTGCAACTAAAAGTTCTGTTGTGCTCTGCCTTGAGAACCTTATTGGAATTGTAAGTCCTTCTCAGAAATTTTTTATTTTTTTTTAATTAATTAAGATAGGGTAACCTATTTAATGTTGTCTTCATGTTTTAGGAGCACTTCAAAAATCTGGATTGCTTCCTTGGAAGTTGAATCAATTGAGTTGATCAATCTATATTTTTCAGAATGCTCTGTTCAATTTGTAGGGTTATGCAAGTAGTTGATCCCGTTTCATCCATCAGTGTCCTTTTGATTTCTAATTATTCTTTACTTGTTATTTGAGATTTTGTCACAAAATTTCAAAAAAATAAAATAAAAGAAGCAGCAGCTATAAGCAGCTCCATAAGCTGCACGCAACAGGGCCATAATTATGACCCCAATTGGATCATCTTTCAGGCGACCAGCTGGCAATTGCTAAGGAGACAGGGACACGGCTTGGAATGGGTACAAACATGTACCCTTCATCAGCTTTACTTGGTGATCGCAAGGACCAGTCTGTTGCGGCTCTACCAATTGATGAACTCATCGAGAAAGCTGATGGTTTTGCTGGTGTCTTTCCTGGTAATAATGCTGGCAAGATCATGAAAATTTGTGAACTCTGTTGTTTACCCTGTTTCTGACTTGACACTTTCCTTCAGAACACAAGTACGAGATTGTGAAGATATTACAAGGTAGAGAACACACATGTGGAATGACAGGTGATGGAGTCAATGATGCACCTGCATTAAAGAAAGCAGACATAGGAATTGCCGTGGCAGATGCAACAGATGCTGCTCGAAGTGCGTCTGATATTGTTCTGACTGAGCCTGGGTTGAGTGTAATTATTAGTGCTATTTTAACAAGCCGTGCCATCTTTCAAAGAATGAAGAACTACACAGTAAGATATTTTTGTTTTCTTTTTGGCATTCTTCAAGGAAGCAAAATTTTTAGTCAAAATATGCGTTTCTCGTATACAAATTCTTGAATACGAATGCTGAAGTTCTCTGTTTCTCCAGATATATGCCGTGTCTATCACAATTCGTATAGTGGTAAGTTTCCCTCAGTATTCTCTAGGATTTGAACTATATGAAAAGCTTGACAATGTGTTGACTGCACTAGAAACCTCTAATTGGTGACTGGGATTTGTCTAACAGCTAGGTTTTCTGTTGCTGTCTGCTTTTTGGAGGTTCAACTTCCCACCTTTCATGGTTCTTGTGATTGCTATACTTAATGATGGTGAGCACTACTGTGCCTTAAGTTCCATTCTCTTCTCTCCCTTGGTTAACACAACTGTTTCGAGTCATATCTTTAGCTTACATTTGTTAACATTGTCTGCTTCCTGTTTACAAAAAACTGGAAACAAGTTTTCGTTTTTGTTTCTAGAAAACTTGTTTGGTATACAAAAATGTTTTGAAAAATGAGAACAAAAATAGAGAAACATGTTTGATGAGTTGTCCAAGGTGGTGACTTAGAGTCGAGGATTGACAGATTTGGTGACCGGCGGAGCTTGCGATTTCGAAGCTCCACCGCCACCACCATCTGCACCGCCACCCTAAGTTACACGGACGCGGGTACGGGTGCGGGTGCGTATCTAGGGGTCGGACACTTCAAAATTAAAAATTAAGGATACGTGGATATGTATTCAAATTTGGATACGGATACGGGGATACGTTAAATAATTTTTTTTAAAAAAAAAATATTTATTATATGAAGATGAGTTATATTATATAAATAACAAATAAAAATCTATGGAGATGAGTTATATTATATATATATTTATAAATATTTTTATTTTAATATACATTAATTATTTAATTTATTTATTATATTTTTTAAACAATGTGTTCTAATTAATTTTTTTATTTTATTTTACATACATGTGTTTATTTTTTTTTATTAATATATATAAGTATATATTATCTTATAAATATATCATATGTTATATAATAATTATTATTTAATATATAATAATAATAGTTATTATTATAGTTATTAACTATTATTATTATTATATATTATTATAGTTATTATAATAAATATATTATCTAATAAATATATTATATATTATATAATAATTATTAAATATATTATATGTTATATAATAATTATTATATGGTATATACTAATAATATTTATTATTATAGTTATTAACTATTAATAGTTTATTAACTATTATTATTATTTATTATTATTATAGTTATTATAATAATAGATAGACATAGTTAAATAGAGTCAAAGGAAGAAGATATAGGCCCTGTTTGGTGCAGCTTAAAAACTGCTTATTTAAGCTTTCAGCTTAATTTAAGCTATTTTGATGTGTTTGGTTTAGCTTATAGCTTATAATTCATAACTTTTTGGAAGTCAGAAATCAGTTTATTCTTTGAGTGGGGCAGGAGATGCTTAATTTATAAGTCAGAAATCAACTTATATTTATAGTTATAAGCTATAAGCTGTTTAGGCATAAGCTATAAGCACTTTCCCACAGCTCTACCAAACAGGGCCATAATACGAATAGACAAACAGAGTCAGGAGGAAGAAGATAAAACAACAGAGAGAGGGAGAAGGAGAAAAGGCGAGGCGATCGCGATGGAGCTTCGATCGACTGAGAGATAGAGAGAGAAGATCGACTGAGAGCTTCGATCGACTAAGAAGATCGACTGGATCGAGCTTCGACCAGGTTTTCTCTTGCTTTCTCCTCTTTCATTTCTTTTGCTGTCTATGAAGTGCCATGTCCGAGAGAGAACAGGGGAATCCGACACAGATCCCACACCCGTACCCGTGTCGTGTCGTGTCGACACGGGTACTTCGCCCAAAAGTGGCGAGTCCATACCGCCACCGCCACCGCCATCTGCACCAGCGAGGTATCGATTTCTTGAAACTGGCTTCTCTCCAACACAACAGCACATCATGACTTTTAATTCCTGGTTTTAAATTTTTGTCTTCGGGAAATCACATCTTTATCTGTTGGTCAATCTTCAATTGCTCATTAAATTTCTGAACTTATTAAGAGACCTAAGCTTGAGGCAGGTATCTGTTATGACCCAGAAGATTTCCGAATCCACCATGATCAGACATACTCTGTCCTTTGTAGTTGCTGAAATCTTATCCATGATTCAGATTTACGCGAGATTGATTCAAATGAGATGATAGACTTGATCTCCAATCAAAAGATTTAGATCTACATGACCTGAAGCTGATCTTCTGAGGTATCTCTGAAATCTGATGCTGTTGACTTTGTCCATAGATGTCCCAATTCTTTGCAGATAAAAATGAAAAATATCCATCCTTGAACTCCAGGTAACTTTTGTAACTATGATGTTTAGATATACTAGATTCATGTTACTTGTTGCCATTTTTGCCACCTTTTATAAATTTTTAACATCTAATACCAATTTATTATTTTTCCTTTTGCAGCACAGGTGTCTCGCTTTCTTTGCTATTGGTTCAAAGTTGACTTTGAATTTCCTGGCTCAGATGCAAATGTGAGATGATAAATATGGGTCTTTACTGATATTTAAAAATGTTTTGCTATTTATATAAGCAGAATTATCAGGTGGAGTCATAGCCGGGATATCCATAGCAGGAGGAGTCATTATCCTCACCTTCTATCGTTACATAAGATTCAATTTTGGAATGCTTAATATTTTTTCCATTGATATTTGTATGTTGTAGGAATGTTTAGAATCCATTTGATTTCTAAATCAGATTTATTAGCTACTGTATGTTCGGGATTAAAAAATTTGAAATTTTATTTCACAGGGACGTTTCCTCACATCACTTAACACACAGTCCCCAGCCTAAATATAGTCACTCGAAGGTTGGTGTAACTTATGCCTTCTGTAGTGCTAAGTCATCAGAAGTTTGTTTGCTCTGGGGATTCCCTTGTCCAGTTTTGAGGCAGTCTTATTTTCTAATTCAGCAAGGTTCACGGTTTAGTTGCTTGTGGTGGCGATGATGGTGCTGTGGAATGCTTTGACATGAGAGTGAGATCTTCAGTTGGTAGGATAAATGCTGTTGCGCCTGCTTGTGATACTGTGCATTCATACAAAAATTTCAGTGATATCTGTGGAAATGGGGCAATACATTGTCATGTGAAATTGTTTTCATAAATACAAGATGCCTGAGGGTCAAATTTGATGAAGTTGAATTTGTTGCTTATATTTTCAAGAATGCTATGTTATTGACCACTTGCTGGGTACTTGTATGGATGGCATGTTCTTTAAGCTGAAGTTGTATTGATTGTCTTACTATGATATCAGTGTTCATTTATTTAAATTTCCTCTGGCATGTCCTAATCTTGTCTTCATCCTCATTAATTTTGAAAAAACAAATGAAAGGCAGCTGGAGTTCACTTTCTTTTTTTTTTTGGTTTTTTTTTTGAAACCATCTTCCACCATGTGGAGGAGGAGGAAGCTTTAGGTTTCAATAATGAATTTTCGTGGCTAAGAATATGCTCTAACAATATCTATGGATTCGTAGGAGGTTACTGCAATAGAGTTTGATGGAGAAGGAGGCTATTTCATGGCTTGTTGGCAATGTGCTCTGCCTGGTGCAATGGTTGAAGGTTGAGGGAAGTCAGTCACTTCCTGCTAATAGTTAAGGTTAGGTATGTATGCATAGTATCTTTCCTAGTAGCCTCCATTAGTGACGTGTAGCACTGAAGGATGGTCTTTTTCCCTTGTTGCATGATGATGTTATATAGATAGACATGGGGAGTGAGAGGGCACTTTCCACTATGGAATACAGCCTTATTTGATAGTTCAGTATGGGTTTTATTGAATATCCTCCCGTTATATTTATTTTTCATAAGTGTAGATATTCATGCCTTCGAATCCATTGCTTAGAAACTTCGTGATACCCCATGTGATGTGGAATCGGGTATGAGTATCGTGTATGGGTGTGTCTCTAAGTGTTAGACCTTCATAAACTTAAATCTTAGGATATTCAGATATTATCCAAATTAGGATATGGGTATGTGAACTCATTATGGACACACACATACACACACACACACACATTACATATAATGTAATATTCTTAAATGAGATGATGTAAATTATGTAAAAATGTACTTGAGATTAAATAAGATATAGAAAAAATGTGGAATTTTTGTCTCTCATCTATGAAAGAGGTTATAAATGTTCATTTTCTAGCAAATGTGAGTTTCTTATTCTTCAAATATTGTACAAGGTTGGAGGATCCAAGTTTCTAAATTGTGTATGGGTTTAGGACAGATATTCCACCTCAGCACCACATGCATACCTGTGTCCCTGTGATAGTGAATGTGGGTACAAGTGCATGTTTATTTGTATGTATGCAATGTGATGTAATCAGGGAACATAGTTTTCTGATGGTATTGAGTTTCTGATGGCATTGTGTAACCAAAATATTCCATGACATTTTATATTTCATTAAGGTGATGTGGAATTCTATCAGTGTGATTGATGTATTTGAATATTTATACAGTATTTCTATAATTTTGGTTATATGAGACATCTTCTTTATCCGCAGTGCAGCCACCTGAATCAACTTATGATCTCATGATCAAAGATGACCTAGAAAGTTCACAAGCATTGTCATGCTTGCAGATTGAGACATTGGTTTATGCTTGTCAGGTTGTTTTTACAACTGAACTTTGGATACTAATTTTGTGCATCATCATTTGTGATATAATGTAGTGGTTTCCATGACAGAGACATGTCCAGCACCTTCCAGATGGTGCCAGGGTAGTTTTTCTGTCGGAGATGGAGCTGGTGTGGGCAAAGGACGAACAATTGCAGGGTTGATCTTCGAGAACATGGGAGGAGGAAAGCATTGTAAGATTTTGGGTTGATGTAATCTTCTCATGCATACACATCTGACCATGGCCACATTCTTGATTTAATTGCACTTTATGAAGGTCTAGTAAATTGATGACTAGGTGGACCTTCTCAGAGAAGTGTTGTCACTCTAACCTAATGGATCTTTTTATTTGACTCTACTAAATTGATGACCAGGTGGAACTTCAATTCCATGGCAGTGCTGATGTAAACAAGAAGGATGCAATATTCAATTATCAAAGGAAATATCTTCCTACACAGCAGGTATGACAAATTGCATGCTATCTGTTCCAATTCTAATGGTGTTAGTTTAAATGCAAGCATAAAACATGGATTTAGTCATTACCTCATGTTACCTGATAGAACTTATAATTCATAGGTTCTTTCCATAGTTTTCCTTTCAAAGTTATAATTTTACAATAATTACTTGTGGAAAATAGTCATTGCCTTTGTTTACCTTGGATTTCCTTTTCTTGTGTCGTTCAATTGTGGTCCTCTCTCTGTGGTATCAAATAGGTAACTTTGAGTGGTGCCAAATTATTTCAGTTATCGATTGTCAACAAGAAAATGATATCAAATAGGTAACTTTGAGTTGTGCCAAATCATTTTAGTTATCTATTGTTAGCAAGAAAATGAATACTTTCATTTATAAACAGCCTGTTTGGAAATGCACCTTACTCTCTGTCTCTATCATCAAATCACTATATTAGAACATAATATTTTGGGTTAATTTCATGGATATCTCTTCGACTATCATTGAATATCGCTTAAATCTGTCTCTCAATTAAAAAAATCATTAGACTTGGACATTACAGCACTTTTGTTACTGCCTTGTTAGACTTGGACAATTTGTTTGAGAAGTTGAGTCCTATTGATTTTGTATTCTACAATTCTAACATTTTGTGCATAATGCAGCTTGTCCCTGGTGGTTCTCCTGATCCAGAATGAGTGTGGTGGTATGCAAGATTGCTTTTGTTAGTGTTGTCAAATTGGCAGATCTAAAGAAGAATGCTGATGAACAAGATTTCTAGGTGTGAGAAATATGAAACAATTTGAAGAGCATGTAGGTAAAGGGCCATCAAGATGCTAACTGTAAATCTGACCCGTTTTCGTTTCTTCAAAAAGAAAATCAAGTAATTAGAACAAATTTATTAAGTTGAGCTGAGTTTAGCTGGTGAACTTTTTTACTCGTATATATATATATATATGGATGATAATTCATTCTGAATAAACTGAATGTTAAGAACCTTAGAATATGTTTGTTTGACTGAGGAAATTAAATTAGACAAGATGAGCATTTTACAGCTATTAATTTTAGAATTATTAATCTCTTTAAATTGTGTAACATACACTGTTTGATTTGTGTGTGAATGTTTTTTTTTTGCACAATGATTGTGGACTATCATTTGATTAGATTTTACTATATGAATGGGAGTCATTTTATATTAGTGTAATTTTTTAGTTTAATTATAGGTTTTTTTTTTTATAAAAAAGGGGCTATGACGGCGTTTCTAAAAACGTCGCTAAATAGCATAACGGTTTGGATTTTTGTTTGGTAAAAGAGATATGGCGGCGTTTATAAACGTCGCTAAATAGCATGGTGACGGTAGTTACCGTTAGTAGAACTTTTAGCGGCGTTTTTAAAAACGCCGCCTATAGTAGTATAGCGACTTTTTTAAAGCGACAGAGAGTTATAGCGACGGCCGCATCTTCGGCGTTTGGTGCTAAACGTCACAAAAGGATTTGACGGCGTTTTTAGGACCTATAGCGGCGTTTTTTAAACGCCTCTAAAACCCTAATTTCCAGCAGTGACCTATCCCTAACCCTATTTGACTCCCAATAAAAGTCCTATTTGATCTCAGAGTTGGTAAAATCTAGATACAAATATGATGAATAGAGGTGTTAGTAGGGTTGGGCATAGGGTCATCCAACCCATTAAAACCGCCCAATCCGATTCGAACCGCGCATGTGCAAGTGGTTTCCAACCTACAGTAGGTCGGATGCGATTCCCAATATTGCTATATTGTAGGTTGCGGGTGTATAGTGATCCGGGCTTAGACCCAATCCATTTATTGCTTTCGAATCCAAGAAACCATATTCGTGATGGTTGTTCTTTTCTCTTCATATTTGGTTTTGGCTTCGGGGGTCGACACCACCCTTGTTGGGGTCGACACTGCCCTCTTGTCTTTGTTTTGTTAAGCTCCAAGGGTCAACACCATCTTGATGCTATGTTCTTGGAATAACTACTAAAATTTAAGGTCGACACTAGCCTTGGTGGTGTTGACACTTGTCTTTTGTTGTTGGCCTCAAGGGTCGACACTAGTCTGGGAATGGTCGATCGTTGTATACAGCAGAATCTGGATTTGGTTGCTGAAATTTAGTGTCGACACTAGTGTTGGAAGGGTCGACACCTTGTCTGCTACCAGCATTGTCATTTCTTCCTAAAGGGTCAAAACTACCTCCACATGGGTCAACCCTTGCGAGTTTTTTTTTTTTTTTTTTTTTTTTTTTTTTTTTTTTTTTCCTTCAGATTTTAATTTGGTTTTGGGCTTTACTTCTTGGGCATTTTGATTTGCTCTTTTAGGTTGACTTTGGGACCTTATTCTAATTTAACCTAGCACTATAAATAAGGCCCTCACTTACCATTTTCTTCACTTTTTCTTCTCTTTTCCCTCTCTAAACCGTGAGTCCCTCTTTTCTCTCTCTGAACTCACTTTTTCGCTCAAAGATCTTCAGATCTACTCACTTGGAACCATCTCCTCACTTTGCTCCTTTGAGATTAAGTATAGAGCTTGTCGAGGGCTTCGTTTTGATCGAAGCAAATCGTCGTTTCGTCTCTGTTGACTTTTTGGGTTTTCTTCCTTTTTCTTCTTCTAAGTTTGAGGTAGGGATTTTTCGCATCCTCTTATGAATTTTAACTTAGCTATTTGTTATTTCTAAAACAACATTGTGATTTTTTGAAGATTTTGGACTAATCTAGGGTTTTGATTAGAAATAAAAAAGTTGGGTTTTTAAATGGGTTGTTGGAAATGTTTGTAGAAAGGTGTCTATTGTTGATCTATGATGAAGTGATGGGTTTTCACCTTTGGAAATGATTTGTAAAGAAAAATGGGATTTTGCCCTAGAAATATCAAATGTTGATCTTGTAAAGATAACGGAAATGATGTTGGGTTTTATGTAATTGAAATGATATCTTTCTCTACTCAAAAAGGATTTTGAAAGAAAATGAGGTTTTTCTCTAAAACCATGGGTTTGACATGTGTTGGAAAAATATTGAAGAATGATATTGGTTTTGTAATATCACTCACGTCTTGATGATAGTGATAGAGGATATTGATGATGATGGTGGAGTTAGATATGGTATATCGCTCACATCTTGGAAATGATAATAATGTATATTGTTATTGAAATTTTATATTTATTAGAGATATCTGTTTTAGGCTATCGGTGGAGGATAATTATGATTGTTATAGAAATTGCATGAGAATTAGGTGAATTGAAACTAATTTTTCATCCATTTGCATTGAGTGTTGTCACATCTTTAATACATTGTAAATGTATGATTTTGGGAGAAGAAAGGGGCTGTACTCCATGTTTAGGAGAATAAAATGGATGTACTCCATTGAATTAAGTTGGCTGGAGTGTCCAGGATGAAAGTCCCGAAAACCACGAGTATACATGGGTGCCGATTCCCGCTAACGAAAAATCCGTAAAATGGCAAATAGAAGTGTTTGTATGATGGTTATATTGGTTGGAGACTGTAGACGCCCTTATGACTTGAACATCCTTGCATGCACACCCGATAATGAGTCTGTTTGCTCGCCAAGTACTCGAAATCCTCAGCGGAAAGCCACAACTTTGAGCCTTTCAAACCCTGCGTCATTTTTGTCTCATTTTTGGACCATGCCTTGGTTATTCTAGCCTACAATCTCTGGTAACCTGCCGGCTATCTCTAGAGGCTTCCGGCCATCACTTTTTGACTATTGGCCACTGATGTGGTTTGCCGGCCACCAGTGTTTTCTGCAGATATTTTATGCCAGCTGTTTGCACAGATGCATGCATCTGTCCACATGTGGAAGGCTGGATCTCCTTGAGGGAATTTCATGTTTTCTATATATAGAGACCCTCTCTCTCTCTTGTATGAAGGTTAGAAAATTTTGAACTCAAAAATTTTCCTCTCTCTCTCTCTACCAATTCTCTACTCTTTAGCTTACTTATACTACACTCTTGCCTATACTTCCTTAACCAAAGTTGATTACCTTTGAGTTGAGGTTCCTTGAGGCCTTCTTGGAGCTCTTGAAGTTGGTTTTGGCTTGAATTGTTGCTTAGAATCGATCTTTGCTTCAAGAGGTATAATACTTGGTCTATTAGCTTGTTTTGCATCTTGCTTTTCTATCTTTTTCCCACTATTTTTGGGCTATAAAAACTCTGTGTTTTGGGTTGAAATTTGTGGTTTTAAGCCATTTAAGGTAGGGGGTGGTTCACCCTTCTTTGTACCTTGTTTGTAAGGTTTTTCCACTTGTGTTTCCCACTTTCAAACTATCTTTTTCCAATCTTTTAAACACTGATTTTCAGAGTTTTTTCAGTGGTGAAAATCATGTTTTGAATTCCTAATTTGGAAGGGTCAGCCTCCCCTCCTTGTGTCTTGTTTGCTAGCCTAGTTGGTGCCATGCTTTAGCTTATTTTTCTAGCTTGTTGTAGCTTAATTCCAATATGTTTTAGGCTCTGATTTAGATTGTTTTGTCTCTATTTTGGGTTAGTTAAGTCATTTGAATCTTGTTTTGCATGCTTCTAGTGTAATAGTCCTCACAAGCTTGGTGTTTTAGGCCTTTAGACATCACTTGTTTGAGTTGATTGCATTATTTTTATGCTTTTCTCACTCATTTTCAACAAGCATAATCTCTGCAACCTCCCTCATTTCTTGACTTTTAATTTGGCTTTGAAAGTGGTTTCAAGTCACATGCTTGCCTAAATGTGAAATTGAGGTTTCATACTTAATGATTTAATCCCTTAGGGGGTTCATTACCAATGGTATGATGCTTCTTTCATACCTAAAACAACTTATGTTTTGAGCCATCTTTCCATTAGAGAACTTTAATCACCTTTGGACTTAATTGGATTAAAGAATGGTTGGTAAAGTAAAATGAGTAATTAAAACTTGGGACTAAAAGTGAGTAAGGATAAGAATTTGGTTGTGTTCAATCGGTTAATTGAATACAAGGAAAATTGCGACATTTCATACTCAAAGTGATGAAATGTGCCAAGTTTTCTAGGTCTCCATTGCCCTTGATCGTACATGATAGGGTGATGGTTTTTGTGTCTTGTTGTTGCATTTATTGAGCTTGCACCTCTTGAGTCACAAGCCACCATGCAATGAAATTGTTTGAGTTGGTGGTTTGTGGCTTAAGTTCATCTCTTCTTGGATTTGCTCATGAAAATGAGGGGTGAATTGTGCAAACAAGCCTTTGAAATACCCTGTATATGCTTTGTTGCAGCAAGATAAATCTGTGCATCAGTGGCTGGCAGGTGGCCGGCAGACCACCATCCATGGCCAGTTGGTGGCCGACAACCTTCATCTTTGGCCGGCTGGCCACTAATGCAAATTTCAGCAAAGTGTTGGTAAGGTGGAGCAAAATAGTTCTGGAAATATTCAACTGTGCAAACAGAGGCATTCAGGATCAAAACGGTGGTCTTTTTAGGTGGAAACCGAGCATGCGCATGCACATCTCTCATTTCCCGAGGCAAAATAGTTAATTACTTAGTTTAATTATTAGTTGCAATTGTCTTGTAATTGTTTAATTAGTTAGTTAACTAATTAGTTCATTTGTTGTTGTAATAATTAGTTAAGTAGTTTAGCTAGTTATTCATTTTGGTTTGTAATTAATTAGCTTAGCTTAGCTTAATTAGATTAATTAGCTTAGCTTAGTTAGTTAGTTAACTTTATTCATTTGGACTCTGCTTCGTGAGAGCAAAATGTTGTAATAATGTGTATGTCTTCCAACCCCACGTTTTTCTCCCTTTTATTTCTCCGCTTTTGATGGTTAGATTAGGGGTATCACGTTATAATTAGCATATCGCATGTTGGCATCCATTCATCTTGTCTTGCATGCACCGAGGCTCGGTTCATCATTCAAACTGCATTGTCGTTTAAATACTTCTTTGAATACATGCTTAGACCACATGCTATTTAATTGATCCATATGCCACATTAATAGCTGAGCCTATTAGTTGCATATTGCATGTGTTGCATTAGATATCTTATATAGTTAGGAATCATGCATATTTGTCTAACTTTGTTTCTTTGGCTTGGAGTACTGGTTGAGTTTTAGTGCTTTAGCATACTTGCATGAGTGTGAGTGATTGCCATGACTAGCATGCTTGCTATGAAGCTAAGTGCTTACTTGTTGAATTGTTTGAATGCCTGTAGATGAATGCTTGTTATTTGAATTGGAATGATTCAATAAATGTACGTTTAAGCCCACTTTGTTTAGTGGCAAATTCACAAACTTTAAGCCCACTTTGTTAAGTGGCAAATTCAAACCTTTTTCGCAAACATACATGAAATTGAATTGTTCCAATTCTTGCAATTTTAGTCTATACTTGTTTGTGCACATTATATAGTAATGCTAGCCTAATAACCGGAACAATAGCATATAATGTAAATAAGATTCATATCATGATTAGTAGAGGCCAATCTTTGATCAGACGAACGAGTATGCTCAATTCATGACCTTCTTCTCTCGTACCTAAGTTCCCGAGCCGAGGCAATTTTGGTGATGACGGACACGTGGCCTTTGGCACGAGTCATGGGTCTCCTAAATTTTTTCAAAATAAAATATTTAGGTGGCGACTCTATATCTGGCAAAGCAGTTCAATTTTGGCATTTTTGATTCAAAAATCAATTTTCCAAAAGATTTGTCGGATTTGGACTCTTTGATGTTTATCAATTTCACATTGCACTTGTGAAATTAGATTCAGAACCGCAGAAGTTCGAACTGTAAGGCTCTTTCGAGCTTCCAAAAGGGGGCGCGAAAAAGCCGGGCTACAGAGACCCACTGAGTTGTACTCTCAGTTTGGTTGTTTGAAGAAAACGGAAATGACTCACGAATGGAGATAAAATGGTTCGAGATATAAGTTCGACATAATGTGATTTTGCAAAAGAGTTATATATAACTTTATCATGAGCATTGCATATGTATTCACCTTATACCTTTGTTAAAATTCATATGTTGTGTTAGATTATTTCTACTGGATTTTGGCTCACCCTATATGGGAAAAACATTTTCAGGTGCTGGTGATATGCCCCCGCCAACGCAATAGCTTGGGAGGAGTTGGAGCAAGAGCTTCATTTTTGTTTAATTGTGTATTTGTTTTGTATAAGCCAAGGGCTGTTAAATGTATCAGATTTAAATCCATTTTTTGTAACTAAGTACTGGCTTGAAAGTTGTAAGCCTTTAGGTTATTCTTTTAATTGTTTATCTTTCATTTTACATTCTTCATCATGTAACATATGCCATAGATTTATGGTTAGACTTGTGAATGTATATCCGCATATGTTGCATTTTTGTACAAGAAACTGGAAGTTAATGAAAGATAATTATTTCATCTTGTGTTGTTGTTTGATTAATATTATAGATTGCTTATTGTATTTATTTCGAGGCGTTATAGATGGGTTACGGGTTTTACCCGCACCCCAGACACGCGCCCGCCCGTACTCTTCTTATTTATTTATTTATTTATTCATTCTAGAATTTGGACCGTCGATCTTGTCTTTCATAGTATATTTTTTGCCCAAACCCTAATCCTCTTTTCTCTCTTCTCTCAGCAGCAGCAGCCTTTCCTCTCACTCTCTCACTCACTACTCTTGTTTTATCTCTCTCTCTCTCTCTCTCTCTCTCTCTCTCTCTGTGTGGCATCTGGTCGGTGATTGGCAGGTGCGATGACCTTCACAACACCTTCGATAACAGGCAACACCTTCAGTCAGCTCACCTCTTTAATTTGCCTAACATTGCTGTGTGCTTTTCTTTCATCTGCAACTTGCTGTGTATGTATATACACATACATATACCAAATAATATATATATATACGTAACTTGCTGCAGTGTATATATATATTCCAGGTATTTTTTTAATTTTTTTTTTTGCTTTGATTTTAGTTCTGCTAGTGTTGTTATATATTTCAGGTATATATACGTAACTTGTTATTGTTGTTTTTCTAATGTTTTGTAGCCATATGCATGTATATATACGGCCTCTTTACTTAATTTTTATTAATTTCCTAACTCATTTCTTTGTGATTTCCTATAATTTGAGTAGTTTCTTCTGATGTTTTGCTATGGATGGCTTTATTTTTTAATGTTTCAGCTACAAACTTTTTTGCTTTACATAGCTTTCATGATAAGAGATATGTGATTTTATGGCTCAAAAATAAATTTTTAAAGAAAAAATCAAATTCACAAACCGTGTGCACATCCACAAACTTTATGCACACAAATCGCAACGCGCATTGCGGGCGGTTGCGTGTTCAATTTTTTTGGAAACCGCAGACATGCAGGCGGGTCCAAACCACAAACCAAACAACCAAAAATCGATCTGCGAGCACCCCTAGGTGTTAGTGTAACTTTTTCAGCATTTAGCATGCCTTTGAAAAGATTGTGTTCTTTTAGGCTAACGTCTTTCATAACTTATATGTGAGATATTTTGATTTTCTTTTATATTAACTCTACTAACATATGTTGAGAGCACATAAATTTGCATTGTATCTAATGATTCATTTGTTGAGTGAAATATTTGTGAGATTTGAATCCAACCCTGCTTATGATAGAACTAAAGTCTTCTTTTATTTTGAGATTAAATAATATTTTTTTTGGCTATAATTTACACACGCATTGAGATTTGAGATAGATAAATTATTTTTACTAATTGCTAGTGTTCTAAACTCTTATAATTCTTTTGCTAATATGTTAAAATTAACAATTATCTCTGTGAATATTTTCTTTAAAAGTTTATAGCAGAAAAAAAAATTAAATTTTGTGAGTGTATTCACTGTAAATCCTCACGAGACTACAACTTGTCCACTAGGAGTAACCTAGGGGTTTAAAGGCTAGTTGCATATGCTAAATGCAATCGTATTCCCTACGAAAATGACATAGATAAATTTTATTTTATTCTTAGTTAGTTTTGCTTGAGGACTAAAAAAATATAAGTTGGGGGGTGTGATCGGAATCTAAATATTACACATTTGGCCCGTTAACATACACTTTATTAGTTCATTTATTTGTATTATTTTATAATTTTGTATAATATTATGTGTTTTCATACATTTTAAATGTTTTTATATAAATTGTTGTATATATTACATGTTAATATAATTTATATGATATTATATAATTTTAATAATATTATATGTATAATAAATATAATAAAATAAATAAATAAGTAAAACCTGTTGGCCGTGAAATCCGACAGACAATACATGTGTATATATATATATTATATAATTATATATATTATTATAATAATAAAAAAAATAAAACTATAAATAAAAAAAATAAAGACATCAAAAAAAAAAGAAAAAGAAAAAGAAAAAGAAAAAAAACAAGTAAAGCAATAAATGGAGGTTGAAAAATCCCAATCCTTCTATGTCAATCTTTATATATATATATTATAATATTATATTATATTATATTTATTTATTTACTTTTTTTTTTTTCCAGGTCTTTCTCCATAAAAAGAGCTAAGTTGGGAGGAGAAGGGAAGGGGGAGAGCAAGGCTCTCAAGGCTCTAAAGCAAGAGGAAAGGGGAAAGAATAATAGAAACAAAGGGAAAGTGGGGAAGTTTAGTTTGTACATATTAGAGTGTGGCAGTTTCGGGAGTATGCGAAACTATCTTCCTTGTCTTAGGGTTGAAATGCAACCCTGATTAAGTAATTGTGGTGAGTTGTATTTAATATTTTAAGTTTTGATTTGATTTGAATAAATTGTATAATTTTTAGATTTTTTTGTACAATAAATGTTCTATTCAAACTATGTTATACAACTGTTTTTACTGCTGTGTATTAAAATTGTTAGACGAGTTATATCTAATAAGACGGGTTGTGCATCAATCGTATTTTAGTGTAATTTAGTGTTGACGTTCGTGTTAAGTGAAGATAATTTGTGCTTTCGGATTTTAATATACAAATTTTCTTGACGATGTATTTTTGAATCAAAATGCATTATATTATTCAAATTAATGATTTTCTGAGAACTATTATAATAACCCCTGATTATAAAGTTAGTGGTGGATTCAAAATATTGAGAAATTTCTTATTTTATTTTATTTTATGTTTTGTTATAGTAATTAGTTTTAGTTTTATTATTTTCAAAACCAATCTTCTTTAAATTATTTTAATTATTATTTTTGAATCAACACAACTCGATTAGTCCTTAAGGATTGATACCTAATATTAACCACTATACTTCGGAGTAGTAGTTATTACTTGGTTTTAAATAGAATATTTTGGTGCGTAAATGATCACATCACATTGTAAATAATTTAAAAGGATAAAATAATTTTTGAGAACTTATCTTCATAATTTTCAACTAAACATGACATTTACTAGAATAATCATTTTCAGACATTTAATTTCATGATAAAAACAAGTATGGGATACACATCATTTCAGCCAAATAGTCCCAGGACTAAGAGTATGTTGCATTACAATCCTCTCATCCAATCCATCCAAACAAACATGCCTTATATGGTTATATGGAAATCTCTGGATAAAAAATGTTTCAATGAAAAAATATGTAACACTAGCTTAAAAAAAATGTAATTTGAATCACAAATTATCTTAATTCTATTAAAAGATTTCATTATAAATTATCTTAATTTGCACACACTAGACCAACTCTTTAGAGTTATAGCAAGGTGCATATGATATACATTCTATAAAAGAATTTCTGTGATATACATGTCCCTTGAATATTTTAGAGCTCTTATTTTATTTTATTTCATTTCATTTTTTAATAAAACTTTTATAGTTTGTCCATTTAAATGTTTATGAAAAATCCCCCTCTCCCTCAGTGATTATTTGGTGGTCTTGAATTATTGTTCCACATTATTTATCACTTATACTTATGAACAGTGGCGGAGGTAGAAAATTAAATTAGATGGGGCACTTATTTATTACAATAATTTTTACAAAAATATTTCACACAAATTTTTACGATTGATTTCAAGAAACATTAAAAAAAAAAAATTAGTGTGTTTGGTTTCAGTTTTCTGAATTCAGTTTTTTGAAAACTGAGTTTTTTATTTTTTGTATTTTTTTGTTTTTAGTGAGTATTTTTTTTGAATTTTAAGTAATTTTTTTATTTTTTTAGATGCACCTTATTTAGATATATCTAAATAGTAAAATATTTGTAAAAAATTAATAAATACACAAAAATACAAAAAATATACTGATTTTTTTTTGGTATTTTTTGGTATTTAATATATTTTTTAAATATTTTTTTTCACAAATATTATACTTTTTAAGTGTATTTATGTTAGGTGTGTCTAAAAATTAAAAAAAATTCTTAAAATATTAAAAAAATTCATTCAAAACATTAAAATACAAAAAATAAAAAAGTAAATTTTCTGAAAACTGTTTTCTGAAAACTGGAAACAAACAAGCTGAATGTTATTTGTAACTAGTGTATCATGGATAATATAAAAAAAAAATATGGATGTAAGCCTCAAAATAAATTATATAATGATAAATTATTTTTTGATACAAAATTTGATTAAAAATTCAATATAATGGTAATACCATGTCATCATTGGTATGTGATATCACCCACTAATTGTCACACGCCGAAAATAAACTCACAAAACTATTACATCAACCCACTTCCAAAATGAGATATTGATCAAATTCATTTGCATGGTTCTAATATTTACCAAGTATTCTCACATGTCATATTACATTTATTTACTCACTAGTACATGAATCTATTGCATGTAAAAGAAATTATTAAATCACAACGAATAAGGCTCTCAAGGGCTTACAAGTTCCAAGGCAATAGCCTGGTTACATATAATAGTCTCTCGAACCTAAACACGTTAGCCCTTGGCTTACAAAAAAAATATCACAACAACATAAGAGTTAAACTACTCTTCTTCAAAACATTTCCACGCCTTTCGCTTGGCGGGATCACCACACCTTTACCTGCACCAAATCCCATAGGGGTGAGCATAAAACCCAATAGAGATTTCTCACAAAGTATATACAGTTATGCCAATTCCATTAACGTTAAAAATGCATATATAATGCCATGCAAGTGCCAATAGTGAAGGAAAATCTTATTTCAATGCACCATTTCAAAATTATCATGTTCTCAATTATATTCAATGCACTATTTTAAATCCACCATGTTCTCAATAATAATTAGCAACCTCATTAATTTCAATTTCCAAAATTTAAATCAACAGGGGCAGTAAATACGACATTGGTAATCCCTAGGCTGGTGTGTGCAAGTAGACTCTACGAGTACTATCAAACTGTCATTTTTACTGGTATTAATCGAAAGTCTCGACATCTATCCGCGCGGCTTTCAGGTCTTTCACCCTGGACACTCAGGCCAACTTATCAAATTCATTTACACTCCCTATCCGGACTTACCAACGTATTTACCCCATATACATTTCCATTAGTTCTCATCACAATAACATTTTTCGTCATGATGTAAATCTCTTCAATTTAGATTCACAATGCACAATGATAAATGAAGTAATATTTAATGCAATAATCTTTTCCATACCTCATAACATTTCTTCATTTTGAATATCTCTACAACAATGCCAACATTTACATTCTCATATTCTCCTTTCAATATTCATCAACAAAATTTAACATGAGTCATCAACATGTTGCCACAATTCTCTTTTCACATGCCATAACAATTTAATCGCTCCATGGCTACAAGTGACATATCTCAAATATAAATCCCCACTATTTACAATTTTCCCACCATTTATGATATCCAATAATTTATCACACACAAGCTTGCATTATTCAAGTATTAGCCATAACATTTAAATAATACTTTCTTCTCATACATCAAGTAAATTAGTCACCTTAGTAAACATTGATAAAAACCCTCTCATTCATCATTTTAACACAAGAAAGTAAGAAATTTCAAGACATTTTCCCTTTTACCAAAAATCTCCAATTTCTAGGGTTTTCATCAATAACAAACTTTCATTATTTTCTTATAGGAACTCCATCACACCATTTTCCATGAGTTTAATAGAGGAAAACCCACAAAATAATAGTAAAAGGTTGAAATACAAACTCACATTCAAGACCCTCTTCATTTTGAAATCAAAATCAAAGAAATCAACTCAAAACTTCAAAACCCTTTTTAAATCAACATTAATCTAGCAAAACTTGTATATATGACTCAAGAAAACCCTACCTCAAAGCTTGATGAAGAACAAGATGAGATGAAACCCTAGCTTTGAAAGATGAGAGAGAGCTTTGATTTCTTTAACCCAAATGAAGCCCTAGTTCTTGATCTCCAAGATTTAAAGGGAGAAGATGAAGATCTTGACCCAAGAATTTGCAAAATCAAAGTGTTTTGGTGTTTGGAGAAGTTTTCTTGAGAGAAGGGGGAGAGAAATAGGGTTTAGAGTGAGAGAGGAATGTGTATAATGGATGATATATTCAGACCAAAATGTTATATAAAAATAGAGCTTGGACTGCCCGTTTGGCCGCTCGTGCGGCCTTCTCCACCGCTCGAGCGCCCCACCTTGACCGCTTGTGCGGCCCATTTTCTCCACTCGTGCGCTCTAGACAGAATGGAATTTCCTGGGTCTCAGCCTCCACCGCTCGAGCAGCCTAGCCCACCACTCAAGCGGCCCAACCCCGTACGTACGGCCTAGGGCCCCGCACGTACGGCCCAAGCCCAGCCATAAAAAATTTATGCTTCGCTCCTGGCACTTTGGACTCACCCGCGCATCCTCCGGAACAAGCGAAATTTAACACTGAACAGAAAAACATTAGAACTCCAATCTAGGGAACCATCCCGGACATTTCAAATCCAATGAAGGCAAATGGAGAACGAAGTGAAAAGAGAAAGAGAAAGGGAAGGAACCCGGCCGTCACACTAATGGTAAATAAACGCATAAAGAGTGAACCTCACATGTTAAATGTAACTAATAATCTAATAAATTTCATATCTTTATAGTGAGATTACTTATACTTGCATATCATTAATAATGACATCGCCGTTACATTCAAAAAATTTCATAGCTAATATGGTTTATTTATAATAGTCTCTTTATTTTTAATCAAAACAACCATTATTATTTTCATAATTTTTAAAATATCATTGACATTTCACTCTAATAATATTTTTGTAATTTTTTATTTAAAATATTTTATTTTATGTTTGAGAAAAAAAAAACCCAAAATCCAGGGGGGCATGTGACCCCCCTGCTCCCTCCGCCACTGCTTATGAAGTTGTCTTTCAAAATTCTAACAAAAAGTACTAGGTTCCATAATTTTAATCAATAAATATCAAGTTAAGGCATCATGTGAATCCCCAAGACCACATAATTTCTCCTCCCTCTCTCTCTATATATATGTATATATATTTTGTTGATAATTCAAGATATCTCTCGTTCAGTCTAATTGGACCCAAGGTAGCTTTATCTTATAGTTGAAAAATAATTCTCAAAAGCTTTTAAGTTAACAATCAAACAAACCTCCAAAAACCTCTTGGGAAACTGAAACTCGAAATCTTTTGAGTTTTATGCTTAGATTTTTACTACTTTTTGCCAATTAAAGAGTTAATTTCTCTCTTTATTTATATATCTTATTTCCTCTAAATCACTACTAAGAACTAGCACTATCATGTTTCAGTTATGCTTCGACATTATTCATGGTCATCAAATGTTAATCTTCTCGTATGGAACCTACTCTACCATATAATATATCCCAAATAGAAATTAGGGTCGCTTTTCTTATATCTATTAGCTCATTTTTCTTACGAAAGAAAATATCATAAATGTGAGCATGCCAGTAAGGATTGAAAAATTCTTACAAATTAAAGTCAAGCCAATTATCAAGCGATTGCGTTGATGGTTGTAGACACCCCATTTTTGACCAACCTTAAGACTCAGACATCATCGATTGAGCGCTCGGTGATTGCGCATGTTGTGCTTGTTTCAAGGTTTCGGAGTTTTTGGCCGAGTACCTTGCCTCCGGGCCTCTGAACTCTTTGTGTTTCGGCTCGGTTTGCAGACCAAGCCTTGTTTCCCTTCCTTGGAGGAAGGAAGAGGTCCTGTAGACTACCTTTTTGTGGTCGTAGACCACTTTCCTCATTTGGAGACCAGTTTCTGATTTTCGGAGCCTTCGGCCGCGCGCCTTGACTCGGGACCGCTTAACGTTCTCCGTTTGGCTTGGTTTTTGAACCATGCCTTGTTGCCTCTGCCTAGAGGGACACTGTGGTCTAGGAGACCACTTTTGGGGTCGTTGACCACTTTTGGTGCTCGTAGACTAGTTTTCGGGTCTCTCGGCGGCGCGCCTTGCCTCTCGGACTTTCGTCTTGCATCCTTTTTAGTTTGTTTTTGGTGCAAACCTTGTTTTCCTTGTTTGGAAGGTGGTACAAGGGTGGGAGACCAGTTCTTCCCCTTGGAGACCACTTTTTCTCCCGCCAGCCAATTTTCTGGTCGGCCAACTGGCTTTCTTGGTCTTCGGACCACCTTTTCTGGTCGGCCACCACACATTTGCCTTGCTTTCAACCTACAGACCATCTCCCCCCTGTGGCCGACCACTTTTTGCCCTGGCCGACCACTTCCACTAGTCGGCTGACTAGTAGAAGTTTCTGGTCGACCACTTCAAGTGGTCGGCAGCTTTCCAGCTCATTCTTGGAGATATTTTCTATCCAGCTGTCATAGCTGGAAGGCACTAAAACTATCCTCCATACACGTGTATGGAGGGATGGCCTTAGACCCTAATCTTGTCCAACAAGCTTACACTTTTGTTCTCTATAAGAGAGAACCTCCCCCCTCCTCCTCCAGGTTCAGATTTTCTTGCTTGAGATATACATACAATATATCTCTATATCTCTCTTTTGGTCTCATATTTGTGCCTTAAAGTGTAATTTCTTCATACTTTAACACACAAACACACATTCAAACACCATCCTTTTGTTGCTGAGGCTTCTTGAAGTTGTTTTTGAAGTTTTTGGATTGGTTTTGATTCAAAAAGAGTGTTGGTGTTGCAGCTTTGAAGGTGTTCATCAAGGGTGAGAAACTAATCTCTTAAACCTTGCTTTTTGCTTAAGCTTTTAGCCCTATTTGCATGGTGTTTTAGGATGAACTTCCTACTGTAAAAAGTTCTATTTTTCAGTCCTTAACATGTTTGTTTAAGGTCACTTTTGTGTTGGGGGTAGTCTACCCCCTCTTAGGCCTTGTTTGGTCTTGTTCTTGTGCCATCTTTTTAAGCTATTGGGACCACCTTGTTTTGACCTTCTCACCACTGAAACTCAGAGGAATTTTAGTGGTGGAAATGGTGTTTTAAGGTCCCAAATAGGAGAGGGTCATCCCCTCTCCTTGTGTTCTTGAATGCTTGCTTTGAATGCCTCATGTTTGAGCATGTTTGTTAAGCTTATGTTGGCCATATCTTAGCATGTATTTGGGATTATTTCACCATGGCATACCACTATTTTGACTTGGTTTTGTCATCCCTTGCATGCCTTATACACTTGTAGTGTATTTCTTACAAACTAGTCTTGTATGCTTCATGAAGTAGCACGTCTTTCTAGCTTGTTTTGAGTCCATTTCAGCATGTTCTTGGTGTTGTTTTGCCATGATATACCTCTGTCAAGGTTTGGTTTGATAGCCTCATGCATGCTTCATGCACTTGTAGTGCAATTCCATGAATTAGCCTAATGTGCATTGTGCTTTAACACGTCATTCTAGCATGATTTTGGCTTAACTCTAAGAAGATTTTGTCTATGTTTTAGCATGCTCTAGCTCTGATTTGTGTTTTTTTGGTCATGCATGTCATGCTTTGTATAGCTATAATGCATTCTAGCTTGTTAGCTTTGTGTATCAAATCCACTAGCATGGATTGCTTGGTCTATTTGAATGATTTGGCATCATTTGTTATATGATTTCAGTTCATGTTTCATGCATTCACATCTTTCACGCTTTCAATGCGTTGGAGGGTTTGCCCTTTATGCCTTAAACATGAATCATTGCGTATGCCTTCATGCCTAAGCTTGCGAGCTATCATTTCAATGTATTTTTGAGGTTATTTTGCCATGATATAACTCTAATTTTTATTGGTTAAGTCATCTCATGCTTGGTCTTGATAGGTGTAGTGTAATCTTCCCTTTTGGCCTTGCATATTCCATGCTTCATGCCCTTTATGCTAGCTTGTTTTGGCTTCCTTCCATACATGTTTTGGACTCATTTTGACATGTTGTAGGACTGTTTTAGGTTGCCTTGACCATATGCTTCATGTTTTGCATAGTTGTAATACAAGTGCCTATGCTAGTTTCAAGCTTTGGGTACCATAGCATGCTTCGTTTGTGTTGTGTACATGATTTGGCATCATTTACCATGACATTTTAGAGCATGTAGCATTGCCATGTTCCCACATCATTCACTCTTTGGTTGCCTTTGAGTGTTATGCATTGTTGCCTTGTTCATGGCCTAGTGCGTATGCTTGCGTGCCTAGACATTTGAGCCTCCATCTCAGCATATTTTGGTCTTTGTTTAGACCTATTTAAGCTCTATCCATGGTTGGTTCATGCATTTATGTCATGTATCGCATGCCCTCTTTGTAGTCCTCTTTACTAGCTTCATGTTTTAAGGACCCTAGCATGCCATGCTTATATTGTTTGAGTGATTTGACATCATTTCATACCTTATTTCAGTGCATATAGTGTTTTTATACTTTCACATTTGTCACTCTTTGAGCACTCTTGAGGGTTGTGCTCTTATACCTAGTTGGTGGGCCATTGCATTGAGCATGCTTGTCTTGATCTTCATGCCTTGGTTTCATCATTATGGCCACTGATTTAGGCATGACTGAGGTCTGTCCATTTTGGTTTAAGTCCATCGAGCATGTTATGTGAATGTTGTTACATTGCCTCATGTTGTTACATGCTTATGTTGCCTTGCATTGTGTATGCATGCATTAGCCTTGACAGCATGCTCATGTTGCATTAGTATTGTTTGCATGTCATTAGCTTTGTTAAGTTGATCATGTCACATTGCATTGTGTATGCCATGTTACATTGCATTGCGTGTGCCATGTTGTTCATTGCATTGTGTATGCCATGTTACATTGCATTGAGTATGCCATGTAGTCGCATTGCATGTTTGCATGCTTGAGTTGCATTGCATTTGTTTGGATTAGGGGTTAATCCAAACACGAGAAACGAGGGACATTCATACTTGAAGTGATGAAATGTGCCTCAATTCTCGGTCCCTGACACTCTTGATCATACATGATAGAGTTCTAGGCTTTACGTGTTTGTGTGCATTCATTTTACATTGAATTGTGCAATTTGGTTTCTCGGACATTATGCATCGAGATATGTGATTGGTGGCCCGAGGGTCGAGAACCACACTCCCTTGAGCTTATGAAATGATAGGGAGAGTGGTTGTGCACACATATCTTGGAAATACATTGCCATGCCCTTTCTTGCTCTCTGTTGCAGCAAACTGGAGAAGTGCAGCAAAACTGGTCGGCTGACCAGTAAAAGTGGCTGGCCGACCACTTTTTCTAGTCTGCAACAAAGAAAAGTGGTCGGTAGGTGGCTGGAAACACCCCTAGGTGGTCGCCAGCACTCCCACAAGTCCCCAAGGTGAGTTGGAAGCTTTCTGGAGCTTGATGCATGGTTCTGAGAACAGTTGCAAACAGAGGCAAGTCGGGGCATCGCGTTGGATTTCCGAACGAGGCAACCAAGCATGCATATACTTCCCGCCTTGAGGCTCCTGATTTATCGTTTTACTTAGCTGATGTGATTAGCTAGTTAACTATTTGGTTTGTACTTAATTAGTTAATGCATTTAACTATTCAATTTGTGTTGTAATAGCTTAATTAGTTAGCTTGTTAGTTAGCTAGTTTTGTGATGTAATAATTAGTTTAATTAGCTTAGATTAGCTAGTTAGCTTCTTATTTGGACCCTCCGTCGAGAGGGCCAACTGTTGTAATAAGCGTGCGTGTGTGTGATGTATGTCTTCCAACCCCCATTTCTTTCTCTCTTTTACTTAACCGCTTACGATGGTTAGTTTTAGGGCATGTTTCGATTAACATACCTTATGCTTGCATGTGTGCATCCATTCATCTGTTTTGCATGCACAGGGCTCGGCGCATCATACTAACTGCATTGTATTTCAATTCCAATTTGAATACATGTACCAAGTTGCATTTCACATGACATCTTAGAATAGCCGAGCCTATCTGAGTTGCATTTTTGCATGTGTTGTATTAGCCATCTTAACATGAACTAGGATCATGAATGATTTCTAACTAGTTCTCTGTTTTGGCTTGGAGTACACTGTGAGTGTTTATGCTTTAGCATACTACATGTGTGTAAGTGCTGCCATGTTAGCATGCTTGCCATGAGGCTAATTGCTTAAGTGATTAACTCCTTGAATGCCTGTGGGTGAAGGTTGGATTGCTTGAATTGGAACAATTCATCAAATCCCCGATTTAGCCTACTTGCGAGTAGCAAACTTCAAATCATTTTCACAAACAAACATGCAATGTTTTGTTCCAAATTAGGTGATCTAGTCTATACTTGTATGCTGTATGCATCACATAGTAATTCTAGGTTAATGACTAGAATAAGAGCACATGTGTTTTCAAAAACACTATATCATGTTTAGTAAAGGCCGATCTTTTGATCGGGCGAGCGGGGGTGCTCATTGCATGACCTTCCCCTCTCATACCGAAGTTCTCGAGCCGAGGCAGCTTTTGTGATAATGGACACGTGGCCTTAGGCGCGAGTCAGGGTTTCCTAAATTTTCCAAAATAAAATATTTAGGTGGTGACTCTGTATCTGGCAAAGTAGTCCATGTTTGGCACTTCTTTATAAAAATCAGTTTTCCAAAACGATTTGCCAGATTTGGACTCTTTGGTGATTTATTGGTCTTGCATTGCACTTTGCGAGATTAGATTCAGAACTGTGACACGAGTCTGAACTGTAGTAGCTAAAGAACAAAACGAATTTGCGCCCTTGCGGCGCTGAGCCGGGAGTTCTCCGGGGCGGTCTACAATGGTTCTTTTGCTTTAATGAAGAGGACTTCAAAATTGGCTAGTGTAGAGAAAAAAAAGATTTATATAGATTGTTTATGTATATATATATATATGTATGTGTATGTATAATTTATATATGTGTGTGTTATTATAGAATCCACGCCCTATATGCAAATATGAATGTCATAACTAAAAATAATAATTATTAGTCATAGTCAAAGATCATATAGAGAATAATCTAAGACCTTTTCAATCATAATTAAAATAATAATTAAAATAAGTCACAATTAATATCACAATGAGTGATAATTAGGGCAGAATCAAGATTTCATCATCGGAGGGGTCAAAAGATAAATATTTTTTTTTTCACTATATACACAAACACACATATATATAGAATATGATATATAAATTATATATATACATAGAAAAAAAAAATTAAATACTGTAGAAGTAATCTCTAATTGGATGACTAAGTTTTCTTGGTGCAAAATAGAAAGATAATCCAAGGTGAGAGAAGAATGATATATATATATATATATTTATATTGGGGGTCATTTTATGTATAAATTGATATAAATATTTTTAAAGTGTTATGATAAACTATATTTTTCATAGAAATAGGGGGCTATGACCCTCCATGGTCTTCTCCTAGTTCCATCACTGATTATAACCAAGTTATAATTAATACTATAACAAGTTATAACCCAAAAGCGATGTGCCTTATAAAATTTTTCTATATATCTTTCATGTTTATATTGTGATAGTGATGCTTGTAATCGGAAGAAAAAAGAAAAACAAAGAATAGATGTGAAATTGTTGGTTTGAAGGCAATCTTGATTTTATTTATTTATTTTTTTGTGTGAAAATTGAGCTTATTTTTGCTGGGATTGAAGGTCATGCAATTTGTTAATTACTTCTTCCCAAAAAAAAAAAAAAAAAAAAATTAATTACTTACATAGAAAGTAATGAATCAACTTGTACATATATTTATATTATTATAAGGAATGGCTAAAAATTAGTGAATAGTTAAAAGGACAATTAATTGTAGAGCTTATTTTAATTAATTAAGAAAAATAATAGCAATTTGTACATTATGTTGTTAGTTTCATTTGTACAACTTTTTAACACTTATCTTGCTTTTGAAGCAAAAAATCAAATTAATTTTTGTATATATTCATTTGTACCACTTTTTAACACTTCTCTTTTTATTTTATTATCATATTATTGTTATTAATGGAGGTTGATAGAAGAGAATGCCAGATTGTTAAAAGTGCACACACCAAGTCTTGGAACTGAGTTTGAGTCAGAGGAAATTGCATATCAATTCTACAATGAATATGGAAGAATTATGAGATTTAGTATTAGAAGAGATTACCATACAAAAAGCAAGAAAGATGGTATAATGGTTAATAGAAAGCTTGTTTATTGTAAAGAGAGAGAAAAAGATAAACGAAGTGAAATGGTAAAACAACCTCAACAAGACACAATAACTAATCGTAAAGCATTCATGCATGTCTCTTTAGATTGGGAATTATCAAAATGGGTTGTTACAAAGTTTGATGATACCCATAACCATATTATGCATCTTCCTCAATATGCTCATATGATGCCATCTCAAAGAAAGGTTTTTGAAGCTCAAGATATAAATATGGAATAAGCCGATGCTACTAGTTTATCATCAAGGCATCACATGATCTCATTAGTACCCAAGTAGGCGTGAGGGAATTTGTAGGATTCATGCGAGAAGACCAAAAGAGCTACTTGCGTGTAAAAAGACAGAGAAACTTGCAATACGGTGAAACAAGTACTTTGTTGAGATATTTTCAAAAGCAAGCTGATAATAATCCATATTTTTACTATGTAGTTCAATTGGATGTTGATGAAATGATAACCAATATTTTTTGGGCTGATCATCAGATGATTATAGATTATGAAAATTTTGGGAATGCTGTTTCATTCAACACAACATTTCAAACAAACAAAGAGTATTGACCATTTGCTCTTTTTACTAGCTTTAATCATTTTAGAAAGACAATGATTTTTGGTGCCGCATTGCTATATGATAAAACCACAATATCATTTGAGTGGTTATTTGAAACTTTCTTGCATGCAATGTCGATGAAAAAGCCTAGTACTATTTTTACAGACTAAGATCAGGCAATGGCTAAGGGAATTTCTTATATCATGTCTGATGTTACTCATGGATTGTGTACTTTTCACCTAATGCAAAATGCCTTGAAGCATTTGGGCTATTTGTACAACGGCAGCTCAACATTTGGAAGTGACTTTAAAGTTTGCATTTTTGGATATGAAGATGAAAATGAGTTAGTTGAAGCTTGGAAATCTTTGATTATTAAATATAACTTGGAGGAGAATACATGGATGAAGAAAACTTGGGAACTTAGAGAGAAGTGGGCAAACATGTACATGAAATGGTCATTTAATGCAGGTATGCGAAGCACCCAACTCAGTGAGAACTTGAATGCAAAACTAAAAAAGTACTTAAAATCTGACCATAATATTGTTCAATTCTTTACCCATTTCGATCAAGTTGTTTTAGACAAGCGGTATAATGAAAGTTATGCTATTTATTAATTTAGACAAAAGTTACCAAGAATAAAAATCAAGAGTTGTCCCATGTTAGTTCAAACCGTGAAACTATATACCCCTTCTATCTTTGACTTATTCGATGGTGAGTTTGACAAGTCTTTTTCTTGTCAAGTAAGGAAATGCTGTGAGTTAGAAAGAGAAATTAAATATGTGATTGATTTGTATGGAGAAGATAGAGAGTATATTGTGGTGGGTGCAATGGAATTTGATAATTTAGGAGGCAAAACTCTACAAAATGTTCGTTGTACTTGTCGAAAATTTGAGAGTTTTGGAATTTTGTGTAGTCATGCGATTAAAGTGCTCCATCAGAAAAATGTTATGGAAATTCTTGATAGATATATACTAGTGCGATGGAGGCTAGATGCAAAGGATTGTTCATCTAAAGACAAAAAGTTATAGTGAATGAGGTAGATCCCAAGTTGGTGAGATCAGCGCGTTATGGACATCTTTGTCCTAGAATGGTAAAATTAGCAGCTCGATCATCTGAATATGATACTGTATATGAGTTTGTGGACAGTAGTATTTCTGATTTGTGTGTAAAAGTGGACAATATGATCATTTCACTAAATAGCTCAAATGCTTCAATTAGTGGAGGCCCCATTGACATGGGATTAAATGACATTGATCCAAATTTTGAAAGAGTTAAGGGTTTGAAAAAGAAAGATAATGTAGAAAAGAGTGGTGGTAGATTAAAGCCTTGGCATGAGAAGATTGGAAAGGGGACAAAAGTTGTTTCACGACCTTGCATTACTCAGGTATTAATCTTATTTAGCTAAGTAATTTTTATATTTTATATTTTTATTTATTTATCTTACTTTGTGCAATGTACTTATAAATAATTCAAAACATCCTTAGAATATTGACCAATGCAACAACAATATAGATGTCCAAAATTCATCTTCAAACCAACCGCATGTGAGTTTTTCTTTTATTTTTATTTACAATATATGGTGCAAATGTAATGATAATGACACATTGTATTTACTTATAATTATTTAGAATGTTCATACACCTTATTGGTCACAAATGATGAATTTTGGGTATAATCTTTTCACGCATGACGCTAATTGTCCACCATCACACCCACAGTCAGTGCTTTTGTCTTCCCAAGTATCATATAGTCCACCAATTTCTCAAGTATTTAATATACTTACATTTGAAAATAAAAAATAGTCAATAAATTTTATTCTAAATACATTTTCTTATATACTTTTTTCTTCCAGGACATTTCAGTTGATCCAACAGTGCAAACTTCTATAGAGGCTTCGTCATGTTTGGACAATGATGAATTTGTTAATTTCTCTAGCAATTCACAACCACCCCCACAAAATTGAAAGAGATGACATTTGATTAACATGTAACTATTGCCTTGTCATTACTGTAATTTTTTACTTTCCAGAAATATTAGGCTCAATCATATTATTGTTTATTCATTTTAATGATTTTGAAATTTGAATTTTGGATGATTTGGTATGTGAAGGAATTAGATTTACAATGATATTGAATATTAAATTTGCTAGTTGGTTCACAATTTAAATTCAACTTTATTTTTTTTTATTTTTGATTTAATTTAGTTGTTACAATTATATATATATGGTAGCTACATGTACTTTTTTGTATTATATTGTTGTTACAGGTTGTATAATTGAAATACCATTTGTTTTAAGTACTTATATTTCAACATTGGTTTTCTTTTAAAATTGAAAGTAAATTACATTGGTGGTTTCTAAATTTTGTCACTTGTGTTGTACTGGTCCTTACACTTTCAATGGGCTTAATTTTGATCCTTAATTTTTTAGATTTTTGTGTCAATTTTGTTTAATTGATAATAACGTTAGGATTTTTGACAAAAAATAATTACTAAGTTGGTTGATGTTAACTCAGTAAATTAATAAAATTTGTCCTTACGTGATACATGTCGCTCATATGCATATTTTTCATAAATAAAAAAATAACAATTATAACGAATTGAATTAAATTGGGACAAAATAAAAAATATATAGTTAGAATCGAATTAATTAAAATTACATAAATTAAAATGACACAAAAACAAAATATAAAAATATCGATACAATTTATCCAAAAATCTATAAGAACTGATGGTCACATACTTGTGTTTCTATTTTCGTATTTAAAATTTTTTATATAGCTTCTCTTTATTGTCTTAAACTCAGCCTAAATGTTGTTCACAGTAGCCTGCTTGTGATTCAAAATTTTTTTTTTATTTTTATTTTTAAAAGCTTTTGCTAAAGTCAACCTAAACCTAAATGTTGTTCTACAGGAAAGGGAGGCACCGTTCTGCGTGTGATTCAATTTTTTTTTTTAAAAAAAACAAATTAAATGAGGCCGTTCTGCTGTCACAGCATGGTGTTATGACAACACCTACCCCATTTTCCTTTTTACATATGTTTAATACTTCATAACTTCTTATAACCTCTAAATGAGTAGGAGAGTGCAACATGTCTTACAATTATATAAACAATAATAACTAATAATAAAAATTACAAATATATGATGCTAACAATATCATCTCATTTGGCTCATTTAATTTAATTACAAGTAAATTCACCATCAATTTATTTGTACCAATTGTAATTCTGCTAGGTATGCATTTAAATTGTTAGCATTTTATGTTATCAAAAGTCCCCATCAAGTATGACAAGGCTAGTGTGGTAAATTTTTGAATCCACCTCTGTTTTAAACTATTTTTGTTTCTCCATAATTTATTTTCAAACTCTATCACTAATTATCGACATATACTCAACTGATTGAGCTAATGAATCAAGCTTATGCATACTCGCCGTCCTATAAATTATTCTGAAATATCATATGATATTATTTATATAATATTTTTAATAAATAAAAAATCACAAAACACACACTAAATAAGTTATTTTTTTTAATATTTCTTTAATGAATATAAATCAATTCTGTTAGAAATGATTTGGGAAAAAATAGATTTTTCCTAAACTTTGGTCTATTTTTAAAGTGGGACCCATGCACCAAAGTTGGCAGGTCTATGTGGGAACACATTCTTTGCTGCGTAACGATTCATATCTTATATTTGGTTGCACAAAACCATTATTGGGTGAATGAGAAATTGATGCCAAAGTGAGCTCTATGGAAATGGTGTTTTGGTTAGTTTTCCATAAGGGATGAAGAAAGGCTTGCTCCACATTGTTTGGTGGGCAAACATGGTGTGGGTTTATAATCCTTGAGTTTGTATCTTGGGGAGGGCCCCAAGGGGCACCCAAGTTTTTTGGAGGGAGAGGTTATGGGTAAAATGGGCCTTGACCCATTGAACCTAAAAACAACCACATGCGTGTGCCGCTGCCCGAACCAGGCCTAGGCTTGGGCGCGGGGGTGAGGGTGGGTTGGGCTTGGTGTTGTCTAGCCCGGTGCTTATCTTCTTGGGCAAAAAACCTTTGCATTTTATTTTTTCTAATTAAATTCTTACAGTTTAGAAATTAAATTTCTGTTTGAAATTCAAAATAAATTCCAAAATAACCCTAACGTTTTTGAATATCAGCAATGTGGTCCAACCTACCTTTTTAGCCTCCCTTTAAACCTGAATAGGCTCCATGCCTGTTCAATTCTGTCTCGAACAACCACCATGTCTTCTTTAAATAGGCAGCTGTAGACACCCCATTTTTGATCGTTCTCAAGACTTGGACGTCACCGCTTGAACACTCGGTGATCATCCATGTTTGTGTTCGTCTTGAGTTCCCGGAGGCCGTGGTAGCGCGCCTCGCCTCAGGACCTCTCGACTCGATTGTTTTGTGTCTGGTTTTGCACCAAACACTTGTGTTTTGCCTTTGAGGTGCAGGGTAGGGCTTGTAGACCATCCCCACCCATCACCGGCCCTGGCTTGAGGCCACCGGCTATGTTTTGTTGCCACCGGCCAAATGTTTGGCCGGCCGGCACTATAGATGGCCGGCCGGCTATCTTTTTTTGGTCAATTGCATGTTTGGCCGGCCGGTTACTGTGCATCTGCTTTTGCAGATATTTTTTTGCAGTTGGCATGCACTTTCACTCCCTCCATACACGTATATGGAGGGATTGCCCTCTTGTTAGCTTCCTTTGGAAGCTTTACAAGACAAAGTTGTCTATAAGAGGGGGTCTTCTCTCCCTCTTTGAGAGGTTAGACAATTTAGAGAGAATTTTCAGAGGGTTTTGAGTTTTAGGGTTAGGGTTCATATGTCCTCCATCTCTATATATCTCTCTCTCTCTCTTTGTTTTGTGAGTGTTTTTGCCTTAGTTTTGCACACAAACACCCATCATCACACCTTTTCTTGGAGCTGAGGCCCTTGAGGGTTGTTTTTGGAGTTGTGGAACCAGCTGGTCCACCATTGGTGAAGAGGGTCTACAAGGGTAAGAAACTTTTCCCTTTATACCCCATTTTTGCATTGCATTTTTGCCTACCTTGCATCTATTTTTGAGCTTTGTGTATAACATATAAAAGTTCTAATTTTTGGTGCTCTAAATAGTTGGGTAAGGTTGCTTTAAGCTTTGGGGTTGTTTGACCCCTCTCAAGCCTTGAAAGGCTCCATTTTGTGCCATTTTGGTTGAGCTCCGGGACCATTGTGTTTGGGCCTCCTCACCACTGAAATCTTGAGGGATTTCAGTGATGAGGATGGTGCCTTGAGGTCCTAGGAAGGAGAGGGCCACCCCTTCTCCTTGTTGTCCTTGAAAAGGGCCCCTTTTTGCCTCTTGAGGGAGCATCTAGTCTAAGTGTGTGTTGGCTATGCCTTAGCTGATTTTCATGCTTATTATGTCATAATATGCCTCTGTTTTTAGTTGGTTTGGACACACCTTGCATGTTTAGCATACATGTCTTGTAATGCCATATTGTAGCCTTAACATGCATCTAGGTTTTAACCCTTGTTCAAGCATGCTTTTGGCCTAGCTTTGTGAAGCTTTTGTACTTGTTTTGCCATGTTTAAGGTCTATTTTTGGTTGTTTCGGTCAACCATAACATGTATTGCATAGCTCCTTTGCATTGTTAGCTTGTAGGCTTTAAGTATATGAAGTGTTGAGTATGCATTGTTTGATTTATTTTAGTGGTTTGGCACCACTTATGGCATCATTTCAGTCCCCATGACATGCTTGTATGCTTGCCTTTGATGCCTCTTTGATGCCTTGAAAGCTTGTGTTGTACGCTCCGTGTTTTGGCAACTATGCATGCTTTTGGATTTGAGCCATTTAGATGCCATCTAGATGTGTTGTTGGCTTTGTTTTAATATGTTAAAACTCCGTTTTTGATCATTTAATTCATGCCATGTTTAGTTTTGTTAAGGGTAGTTTGATGCCTCCCTTAGCTTACCTTGGGTTTTGGATCTTGGTTGCATGTCTTGGCTTATCCTGTTTAATTGATTTGGCATCATATTTAACATGATTTCAGGGCTTAATGTGCATGCTAATTGTCCATGTTTAGTCTCTTGTAAGTGTGCTTAAAAGTTTCTTTTTATGTGCTTAAGTGTTGGCCTATTAACATGTGCATGTGTGCGTGTGTGTTGGACCTCACTTCCATAGCATTGGCCACTGTTTTAGGCTTGTTTGAGAGTCGCCTAATTTAGTTTAAGTCCATCCCTTTGTTTGTTGCATGCTCTCCTTGTATGTTGTAGCATATTAGTGAGTTGTTGTGCGATTGAAATCGCATGATTCAATGAAGTCACATGCTTGTTTGCATGCTTAAACACCCACATTGTGCCTTGAACTTGTAAGTTGCGTTGCTTCATGCCTTACATGCTTTCTTTACCTAGGTTGTATGCCTAACATGCATTGCTTGCTTGCATTATCTATGTTGCATACTAGCCAACATGCTTAGAGTTGCATTGCATTAGCATGTATACTTGGCTTCTTGAATTGCTTGTGATAGAGGTTGAGTTCAATTTGTTTGATTATGTGCATTGCATTCCATATCAAAATGCACACTTGATTCTTTGGGCCATCATGCATGGAAATGTGCGATTGGTGGTCCGAGAATTGAGGATCATGTCCCTTTGAGTCATAAATATGATAAGGGGTGTGATTGGTGCATACATTGCTTGAAATGCATTGCCATGCCAAGTTCTGCCCTCTGCTGCTGTCAAACCAGTTTTTGCAGGAAGATTTGGCCGGCCGGCCATATTCAGTGCCGACCGGCCATCATTTTTGGCTGATGGAGCAACTTTGTGGCCGGTGACCATTATCCATGGCCGGTGGCCAATCCCCTCAGCCGGTGGTGTTCCACAGCACTCAGAGAAGCAACCCTGAGACTTTGGCAGTCATCAGAGAAGCAGAGCGGGGAAAACAGAGGCAACTTGAGCATGGTGGCGGATTTCTGAGCAAAACCGAGCGCGCACTGCATTGGGTCTTCATCCCGAGATTGTTTACTGCTTAATTAGATTAATTAATGTGTTAATTAATTAGGTGGTTTATAATATTGGTTAGCTTGTGAGTTAGTTAATCTGTATTATTCTTTCGGTCCCTCCGAGCGAGGGCAAATTTGTAATAAGTGTGCGTGAGTGTGTGTATGTCTTCCAACCTCACATCTTTCTTCCCTTTTATTTAACCGCTTACAATGGTTAGATTTAGGGCACATTTCAATTAGCATACTTATGCTTCTCATGTTTGCATTCATTCATCAGTATTGCATGCACCGGGCTCGGTACATCATGCTAACTGCACTTGCATTTCAATTCCAAGTTGAGTACTTGTTAGTTGCAGCATTTCACATGCCATTCCTAGATTAGCCGAGCCTACTCTAGTGACATTTTGTATGCGATGCATTAGCCACTTAACATGAACTAGGGTCACGCATGATTACTAACATGTTCTTGTTTTGGCACGGAGTACTTTGTAAGTATTTTATGCTTTAGCATCTCGCATGAGTGTGAATGTTAACATGACAGCATGCTTACCATGTGGCTAAATGCTTATGTGTTATAAACTGCCTGAATGCCTGTGGGTGAAGGTTGGATTGTTTGAGTTGGAGCAACTCGTTGAAATCCGTGTTTTTAGCCTACTTGCGAGTAGCAAATTCCAAAGCGTTTTCCAAAAACAACGGATATGCAATGTTTCGTTCCAAATTAGGCAATCTAGTCTATACTTTTGTGTTGTGCGCATCACATAGTAATTCTAGCTAATTAACTGGAATAAGAACACATAACGTTTTCAAAAACGGATATCACGGTTAGTAGAGGCCGATCTTTGGATTGGGCGAGAGGGGGTGCTCATAGCTAGGGGTGCAACTCGGGCGGGCTCAACCCGAGCAACCCGAGCCCAGCCCGAGTTTTTTTAGGGCTTGGGCAACTATATCTTGTAATCTGGACGGGCCTGGGCAGATTTTTGATGCTCGAATTGTAATTCGGGCCGGGCTTGGGCAGAACCAATGGCCAACCCGAGCAACCCGAACCCGAATTGAATTTAATATATTATATAATATATAATATATATATATAATTTAATAAATTATATAATATATATAAATTAAGTAAAAGAGTTCTTAATTTTTATTTTTTATTTTTTGGTGACCAGAAAATAACTTTGAATAATTCTCAATTCTTTGTTAATTATCAATTCTACCTACAGGTTTCAAAACAAATCTACCTACAAGTTTCTGGGCAATTCGGGCAATTCGGGCAACTCGGGCTAACTCGGGCCGGGCTTGGGCAGCAAAGCTCGGGTTCATGTTCGGGCTTGGGCGGGCTTGGGCACTGCTCTGGGCAATTCGGGTCGGGCTTGGGCAGACCCCCAACCCGACCGAACCCGCCCGAGTTGCACCCCTACTCATAGTTGACCTTCCCCAATCGTACCCAAGCTCCCGAGCCGAGGCAACTTTGGTGATGACGGACACGTGGCCTTTGGCACTGAGTCAGGGTTTCCTAAATTTCCCCATTAAAAAAAATTTAGGTGGCGACTCTGTATCTGGCAAAGCAGTCCATGTTTGGCACTTCTTTTCTAAAAATCTGTTTTCTCAAAACGATTTGCCGGATTTGGACTCTTTGGTTCAAGATTAAGAACCGTGACGCAAATCGAGTCCGAACTGTGAGGTGAGGCCCTCATGCGAGGCGCATCCACAGCAGCCCTTCATTTGTTATTTTCATTCAATTTTTCTTCCTTCTTCTTCTTGCATATTTTTGCATTTGTTTCTTTGAGAAAGAGTATATGCATAAAGTGTGTTTGCTGAACAATTAGTGTGTAGTGCTGCTACTAGTTGTTGTCGATCATTTTATCTTGGGAGATAGACGTCCAGATTCTAATAGCACAGTGGAGATGACGAATCTGTCTTAAGGAAGCAGTGTCAAACGCTAGACTTGATCATTTTTCTGGAAAAGTAATTCTGTAAGTATTTTTTCCTATTTTCTGGTTTCATTTTTTTTCCTTGCCAAATTCTATTTTGTTTCTGAAATAAAATAAAATATGTTTTTTCATATTTAATTGTTTTACATAGTCTGATTGGGTGTTTAGTACTCGAACATAATCTTTTCTTTCTTAATCTATTCTTCGAATACAGTGAAGGTTGTCTAATAATCTTAAGACAGATTCTTTTTATCAAGACTAGTCTTCATTGTATTCAAAATTCTGATTTTATTTGCTTCTAAATTCAAATCAGTAGTTTATTTTCTGGTTTTTGTAACTAGAAAATTGTATTAGTTTTAATTTTTTTTTTAATTTTTAATTCTTGTAATCAAATTTGATGGGTACTGAAACTGGTACACTAAATTTAGTTGTTACACCATCGGTTATTACCCAGAACCTTGTTCAAGTTCTTGTGGTTCCTATGAATCATGGAGAAAAATTAGAAAAATTTATCGGTACAAAGTTAAAGAGATGACAACAAAAGATGTTGTTCTATCTTACAACTCTTAATCTTGCCTGGTTTCTCCATAAAGATGCTCCAGTATTTAAAGAGGGTGAAAGTGATCGGCAAGTTATTGCCGCAGTGGATGCTTGGAAGCATGCTGATTTTCTATGCAGGAATTACATCCTGAATGGCCTGGACAACATGCTATATAATGTTTACAGTCCTTTTAAGACAACAAAAGAATTGTGGGAGTATTTGGAGGAAAAAAATACAAGATAGAGGATGCAGGCACGAAGAAATTCGTTGTTGGCAAATTTCTGGGCTTTGTAATGATTGACTCTAAGATGGTTATTAGCCAAGTGCAAAGTCTCTCAGTTATCTTGCATGATATTCATGTAGAGGGTATGCCTCTAAGCGAATCATTCTAAGTTGCTACAATTGTGGAAAAATTACTGCTTGCTTGGAAAGAGTTTAAGAACCATCTTTAGCATAAACCCAAAGAGATGACATTGGAGGAACTCATTGTTTGACTGAGGATTGAAGAGGATAACCAAAATGATGAAAAGAAGAATGGTAAAAATCCTATTGAACAAGTGCACAAACCACATAACAACAAGAGGGAGTATGCTGGAGATGGTCCTAAACAAGGCGACAATAATGGCAATAAAAAGTTTAAAGGAAAATACTACAATTGTGGCAAGATTGGATATCGTGCCTCTGATTACTGACGCCCTAAGAAGAATCGCGGAAGTACAAGCAAAAAGACTGCCAATCAAGCCAATGTAACTAAAGTAGAATGCATCTGTGAAGGGGTCAATGACATCAGTCTCTCTATTGTGGTGTCTGAGGCTGCTTTGGTTGGAAATCCCAATGAGTGGTGGATCGACACTGGAATAACTCGTCACATTTGCACAGATAGGAAGATTTTTACTTCATATAGTGAGGCTGCCAATGGAGAACAACTGTTCATGGCAAATTCTTCTACTTCTACAATGGTTGGACACAGAAAAGTGATCTTGAAAATGACCTTGGGGAAGGAACTTACTCTCAATAACATGCTACACATACCAGACGTTCACAAGAATTTAATTTGTGGATCTTTGTTGAGTAAAAATGGTTTTAGGCTTATATTTGAGTCTGATAAATTTGTACTAACTAAAAGTGGTATGTATGTGGGCAAAGGGTATATGAGCGATGGGCTCTTTAAGATGAATGTACTGACTGTTGTACCAATTTTTGCAATTAATAAGATTAACACAAATTCCGTTTATATTCTTGAGTCTAATTTATGGCATGGTAGATTAGGACATGTGAATTTTAATACTTTGCGTAGACTTATTGGTTTGGATTATATACCAAAGTTTCAAATTGATCCTAATCGTAAATGTGAAGTATGTGTAAAAGCAAAACTAACTAAGACGCCATTTAAATTGGTTGAAAGAAAAACTGGACTTCTAGAATTTATTCATATTGATGTATGTCTTCTTAGATTTATTCAAACTAGAAGGTGCAAAAAGCATTTCATAACATTTATTAATAATTGTACAAGATATTGTTATGTATACTTCCTTAGAAGTAAAGATCAAGCTTTAGAAATGTTTAAACTTTACAAAACTGAAGTTGAATATCAACTAGGCAAAATCATTAAAATGGTTAGAAGTGATAGGGTGGTGAATATGATGAATCTTTAAATGAATTTTGTGCACAACAAGGCATTATTCATCAAATTACAGCACCATATTCTCCTCAATAAAATAGAATTGCTGAAATGATGAATGCCATGTTACAAAGTTCAGGCTTACCACAGAACTTGTGGGGGAAAGCAATGTTATCTTCTAATTAATTATGTTTTTAACAGAATACCCCACAAGAAAACTAATAGCACTTTATATGAGCTGTGGAAAGTTCGACCACATTCTTACAAATATTTTAAAGTGTGGGGGGTGTCTACGAAAGGTAGAAGTTTCTGTCCCTAAAAAGACTAAGAGATAACCAAAAATAGTTGATAGTGTTTATTTGTTATGCATATAATAGTAGTGCAATTCGGTTTCTGGCTCATAAGTCAGAAATACCTGATATACATATAAATACTATTATAGATTCAAGGAATGCTATATTATTTGAACATGTTTTTCCTCACAAGAAAGGACATGAATTGAGTTCACAGATAACGTATGATTCTACACAAAGTCAGCATATTTTTGACAATCAAGGGCAAGAGACTAGTATTGGTCATGACCAACAAGTAATAACTGATGATGAACCAAGACGTAGTAAGAGAGTGAGAACATCAAAATCTTTTGGTCCATATTTTCTGACATACTTGTTAGAAAATGAGCCTCGAAGCTTTAAGGAAGTAATGTTGGGTCCTGAAGCACCATTACGTAAAGAGGTTGTTAATAGTGAAATTGAATTCATCATGCAAAATCACACTTGGGAATTAGTGGATCTTTCACCTGGTTGTAAAATTCTTGGGAATAAATGGATATTTAAAAGGAACATAAAAGCAGATAGTTCAATAGACAAGTATAAGGTAGGACTTGTGGTAAAAGGTTATCGACAAAAGGAAGGTCCATACTATTTTGATATTTACTCTCTAATAACAAGGATCACATCCATTCACATGCTTATTGCTATAGCAACGTGTGGGAGTCGAATATTCCAGGGGGAGTAAGGCCGGATACAGGTATGTGTAGACACCCCATTTTTGACCGACCTTAAGACTCAGATGTCATCCATTGAGTGTTCGGTGATAGTGCATGTTGCGCTCGTTTCGAGGTTTCGAAGTTTTGGCTGAGAGTCTTGCCTCCGGGCTTCTGAACTCTTTGTGCTTTGACTCGGTTTGTGGACCGAATCTTGTTTTCTGTTCCCGGAGGGAGGGAGAGGTCTTGCAGACCATCTCTTCATAGTCGTAGGCCACTTTTTGTGGTCGTAGGCCACTTTTCCCATTTAGAGACTAGTTTTCGATTTTTGGAGCCTTCGGCCGCGCGCCTTGTCTCGGGACCACTTAACATTCTCCGTTTGGCATGGTTTTTGAACCACACCTTGTTTCCTTGGCCTAGAGGGCCACTGTTGTTTGGGAGACCACTTTTGTGGTCGTGAACCACTTTTGGTGCTCGACAGCTAGTTTTCGAGGCTCCCAACTGCGCGCTTTGCCTCCCGAACTTTCGTTTTGCATCCGTTTTGGTTTGTTTTTGGTACAAACCTTGTTTTCCTTGTTTGGAAGGTGGTACAAGGGTGGGAGACCAGTTTCTCTCCTCGCAAACCACTTTTCTTCCTGTCAGCCAGTTTTTTGGTCTGACAACTGGTCTCCTTGATCTTTAGACCATCAAAAGTGGTTGGCCACCACACCATTTGCTTGTTTTCATGCTTTGGACTCTCTCCCACCATGGCCGACCAGTTTTTGTTCTGGTAGACCACTTAAAGTGGTCGGCCGACCACTTTAAGTAGCTGGCCGACCACTTTAAGTGGTCGGCTGCTTTTTGTCACCTTTTTGGAGATATTTTGGGCCAGCCAGCACAGCTGGAGAGCACAAGGACCATCCTCTATACACGTGTATGGAGGGATGGCCTTGAGCCTTAGCTTCTTCAAGAAGCTTGTGCTTTTGCTCTCTATAAGAGGGAGGCTCCTCCTCCCTCCTCCAGGTTTAGAAATTTGTGGTTTGAGTTATACATATAGCTTTGTCTCTATATTGCTCTTGTTCTTCATTTTGTGCCTTAAAAGTGTAGTTTTGTCTTACTTTTAGACACAAAAACACACTCAAACACCATACTCTTGGAGCTGAGGTCCCTTGAGATTGTTTTTGAAGCTTTTGGACTGGTTTTGGTTGGAAAAAGCTACTGGAGTTTTGGTTTTGAAGGTGGTTTTCAAGGGTGAGTTTCTAACCCTTAAAACCCCCATTCTTGCTTAAGCTTTTGAACCTATTTACATGCTGTTTTAGGACTAACTTCCTACTGCAAAAAGTTCTGTTTTTCAGTCCTTGTGAAGTTTGTTTAAGGTCACTTTTTGGTTGGGGGTGGTCTACCCCCTCTTAGGCCTTGTTAGGCCTTGTTTTGAGCCATCCCTTTAGGCTCTTGTTATAGCCTTTGTATGACTTTTCTACCACTGAAATTCAGAGGATTTTCATTGGTGGAAAGGTGGTTTTGAGGTCCCTAATAGGAAAGGGTCATCCCCTCTCCTTGTGTTTTGTATACTTGCTTCATATGCCTCATGTTTGAGCATGTTTATTAAGCTTGTGTTGGCTTGTTCTTAGCATATATTTGGGGTTATTTCAGAATGCCTCAGATCTTTTTGACTGGGTTTGGTCATTCCATGCATGTCTTTTACACTTGTAGTGTAAATCTTACAAACTAGCTTTATGTGTCTCATGTTTGAGCATGTCTTTCTAGCTAGTTTTGGTGCCATCTCAGTAGGTTTTTGGGGTTATTTCAGTATGCCTTAGATCTGTTTTGGGTTGGTTTAGTTGGCTCTTGCATGCCTTATTCACTTGTAGTGTAAATCTCTTAAACTAGCTTTGTATGCTTCATGAAGTAGCATGTCATTCTGGCTTATTTTGAGTCCATCTTAGCATGTCTTTGGTGATGTTTTGTCATGTCATACCTCTGTTAAGGTTTGGTTTGGTTGGCCTTTGCATACTCCATGCACTTGTAGTGCATTTCCACGAATTAGCCTAATATGTCTCATGCTTTAACATGTCATTTTAGCATGCTTTAGGCTTAACTTCAAGAAGCTTTTGTCTATGTTTTAACATGTTTTAGCTCTGATTTTGGTTGTTTTGGTCATGCATGCCTTGCTTTGTATAGCTATAGTGCATTCTAGCTTGTTAGCTTTGTGTATCAAGTCCACTAGCATGCATTACTTGGACTATTTGAATGATTTGGCATCATTTATTATGTGATTTTAGTCCATGTTTCATGGTCATGCACTTGCATTTGTCATCCATTCAATGCGTTGGAGGGTTTGTCCCTTTATGCCTTAACTTGAATCATTGCGTATGCCTTCATGCCTTAGCTTGCGAGCCATCATTTCAATGTGTTTTTGGGGTTATCTTGCCATGATATAACTCTGATTTTTGTTGCTTAAGTCATTCCATGCTTGGTCTTAATAGGTGTAGTGTAATCCACCTTATTTGCCTTGTATGCACCATGCCTTATGCCCTTCATGCTAGCTTGTTTTGGCTTCCTTCCATGCATGTTTTAGTATCATTTTGACATGTTCTAGGACTGTTTTGGGTTGCCTTTGCCATATCCTTCATGCTTTGTATAGCTGTAGTGCAATTGGCCTTGCAAGCTTTGTGTTTTGTTGACTCATGCATGCTATCTTTAAGCTATTTAGATGATTTGACATCATTTAATACTTCATTTCAGAGCTTATAGCATTGCCATGTTCCCACTTCTTTCATGCTTTGAATGCCTTTAAGTGTTGTGCATTGTTGCCTTACTTATGGCCTAGCATGTATGCCATCTTGCCTAGGTCTTTGAGCCTCCATCTTAGCATGTTTTGGTCATTGTTTTGACCTATTTCAGCTCTATCCATGGTTGGTTCATGCACTTGTGCCATATATTGCATGCCCCCTTTGTGGCCCTCTTTACTAGCTTCATGCTTTAAGGACCTTTGCATGCTATGCTTGTATTGTTTGAATGATTTGGCATCATTTCATACTTTATTTTAGTACATTTAGTGTTGTTACACTTCCGCATTTATCACTCCTTGAGCCTTCTTGAGGGTTGTGCTCTTAGGCCTACTTGGTAGGCCAAGGCATGTGCATGTTTGCCTTGCCCCTTTTGTGCCTTTGTTTTGGTGTTAATGGCCACTGATTTGGGCATGACTGAGGTCTACCCCTTTTGGTTTAAGTTCATTGAACATGTTTATTTGCATGTTACTTGCATGCTTATTGTACATTGCATTGTGTATGCCATGTAGTTCTTTGCATTGTGTATGCCAAGCAGTCCTTTGCATTGTGCATGTCCCTAGCATTGATAAGTTGCCCTTGTTGCATTGCATTGCGCATGCATGCATTACATTGTGTTTAGAATCTTTTGTTGTTCATTGCATTGTGTATGCCATGATTATTGCATTGTGTATGCTAGTTGTTGTTCTTAGCATTGTGCATTGTGCATGCCATTAGCCTTGTTAGGTTGTTCATGTTGCATTGCATGTTTGCATGCTCAAGTCATGTTGCATATTTGCATGCTTGTGTTACATTGCATTTTTGCATGCTTCATGTTACATAGCACTGTGCATGCCATGTTATGTGTTGCATTGTGTTTGGAATAGGTGTTAATCCAAACACGGGAAACAAGGGACATTTCATACTTGAAGTGATGAAACGTTCCTCAATTCTCGGTCGCCGACGCTTTTGATCATACATGATAGAGTTCTAGGCCTTATGTGTTTACTTGTGCATTCATTTTCATATTGAATTGTGCAACTTCGCCTCTCAGCCATCATGCATTGAAATGCGCGATTGGTGGCTTGAGGGTCGAGAACCACACTCCCTTGAGCTCATGAAATGATAGGGAGGGTGGTTGTGCGCACATACCTTGCAAATACATTGCCATACCCTTTTTTGCTCTCTGTTGCAGCAAATTGGTGAAGTGCAGCAACAACTGATCGGCCAGCCAGAAAAACTAGCTGGCCGACCACTTTTTCTGGTTTTCAGCACAGAAAGTGGTCGGCAAGTGGCTGGAGAGAGCAACAACTGGTCGGCCACCCTCTCACAGGTCTCCAAGGTGTGTTAGAAGCTTTCTGGAGCTTGGTGCAAGTTTCTGAGAGCATTTGCAAACAGAGGCAAGTTGGGGCATCGAGTTGGATTTCCGAACGAGACGACCTGGCATGCATGCATTCTTCCCTCTGAGGGCACCTCTGTTTACTGCTTTACTTAGCTAATATGCTTATCTAGTTTATGCTTTGGATTCTATATTTAAGTAGTTAATGCGTTTAGCTGCTTAATTGTTTTGTAATAGTTAGTTAACTAGGATTAGTTAATTAGCTTCGTTGTGATGTAATAATTAGTTTAATTAGCTTAGATTAGCTAGTTAGCTTCTTATTCGGACTCTCCCTCGAGAGGGCCAACTGTTGTAATAAGCGTGCGTGTGTGTGATGCATGTCTTCCAACCCCCATTTCTTTCTTCCTTTTACTTAACCGCTTACGATGGTTAGTTTTAGGGCATATTTCGATTAGCATACCTTATGCTTTGCACGTGTGCATCCATTTATCTGTTTTGCATGCACCGGGCTCGGCGCATCATACTAATTGCATTGTATTTTCAATACATTTACTTGAATACGTGTTCAACAGCATGTTATCAAGTTTCATTTCACATGACATTCTAGGTAGCCGAGCCTATCTTCGGTACATTTTCGCATGTGTTGCATTAGCCATCTTAACATGAACTAGGATCATGCATGATTTCTAACTAGTTCTTTGTTTTGGCTTGAAGTACACTGTGAGTGTTTACGCTTTAGCATACTGCATGTGTGTTAATGTTGCCATGAAAGCATGCTTGCCATGAGGCTAACTGCTTATGTGATTAACTGCCTGAACGCCTGTGGGTGAAGGTTGGATTACTTGAATTGGAACAATTCATTGAATCCCGAATTTAGCCTACTTGCGAGTAGCAAACTTCAAACCATTTTCACAAATGAACATGCAATGTTTTTTTCCAAATTAGGCGATCTAGTCTATACTTGTATGCTGTGCGTATCACGTAGTAAGATTCGCTAATTAAACTGGAATAAGAGCACATGTGTTTTCAAAAACAAAATATCATGCTTAGCGCAGGCCGATCTTTGATCGGGCGAGCGGGGGTGCTCATTGCATGACCTTCCCCTCTCGTACCCAAGTTCCCGAGCCGAGGCAACTTTGGTGATGACAGACACGTGGCCTTAGGCACAAGTCAGGGTTTCCTAAATTCCCCAAAAAATAAAATATTTAGGTGGCGACTCTGTATCTAACAAAGCAGTCCATGTTTGGCACTTCTTTATAAAAATCAGTTTTCCAAAACGATTTGCCAGATTTGGACTCTTTGGTGATTTATTGGTCTCACATTGCACATTGTGAGATTAGATTCAGAACCGTGGCATTGAGTTCGAACTGTAGTAGCTCAGAACAAAACAAGATTCACGCCCCTCGCGCGCGCGGATATCGGAGAGTTCCCGGGAGCGCGTCTACAGTTTGAGATCAGTCAAAGATGGAATCTGTACTCGGTATTGATCCTAGTCGACCTTAGGGCCGAATAGGGTAATCGGTATTCCGACCAGCAAAACAAGAGTCGAATAAATAGACGTGCAATGGGTCAAGGATGGGCCCGACCCTAAGGCCCAAGGGAAAGGATATAAATAGAGGAGCATAAACCAGAGAAAGGTATGTGAGAACAAGTAAATTTAACTTAAGGTATAAGCAACCAAGAGAGTATACACTGACTTATCCATCGGAGTGCTAATTCCGGCACCCCTGACCGGAGTGTTCATTCCTTTTCAGGTTACTAGCTGAGGATCACAAGCGTCCTACAGGATCAAAAGAGTATTTCTAAACCCCTTCCCCACAATTGGCGTCGTCTGTGGAAATACTCTAGCACATCCATGGCGGGCATGACGGAAGATCCTCTGGTAGTCACTGACGACCTTACACCACGAGTTAATACCACTTCAAGTAACTTGCTTGGACCAGAAAACATTAACGCACTAGGAGCCTTGAACTTCGACTCAGCTTCCCAGACCTCACCCTCGACATCAGCATATGAGACAATGCAAGCAATTATGGATCAGGCGAAGCAAAATAAACAGAGGTTAGAAAACATGATGGCAGAGAACGAACGCCTTCAACAGGATTTGGCCCTGGAGGTGGCAAAATCCCAACAGGCCACGCACCAAGATTCGAAACGATCTCTGAGAAAGGATGGTCGACGACCTCGAATTCAGAGACAAGACAGTAGCAGTAATTTCGACTCGTCATCCCCGAAGTCCAAAAAGAAGGGACGAGTCGCAGCCTTTAATTCTTCCGAAGGGAGTCCGCGTGTAAGGACTAAGCGAAGAAGAAATGATTCAGACGAAGAGGATCAACATGACCCCTTTATGCGACGGATCGCAAGGCGATACTACCCAAAAAGTTCAAAGCTCCATCATTCACCCTATATGATGGAAAATCAGACCCCACCGATCATATCTGTCACTACAAGCAAGCCATGACACTACATGCAGACGACGAGGCCCTCATGTGTCGAATATTTCCCAACAGTTTGGGACCATTGGCCGTCAGATGGAATTATAAATTGGAACCAGCATCAATTAAGAGCTTCCATCAACTCCAAAAATCCTTCAGGACAAGGTTCGTCACCAATGAGGTCCAGCCGAAGCAGGCTGATTCTCTCTGGGCAATGCAAATTTAACCAGGGGAAACCCTACGTGTTTATTCGACGCGCTATTGGGAATGCTTTAATCTCGTAGACGATGCCTGCAATGACTCCATGGCCATCACCGCCTTTAAAATGGGGTTACACCTTGACAGTGCCTCTGTAGTTCCTTGACCAGAAGGCCCCCCAAAACAATCTGGTCGCTAATGAAGAAAGTCGAGGAATATTACAAAGTGAAGAATGACGCCCTGCAGGTTAAAGCCAGGCACAAGGCCAATAAGACGGCCCCATCTAAGATCGTTCAACCGATAAATTCTGTACCCTCACGGAGCCTAGAACCACGAGATCAGGCTAAACGAGACAGAAGACGAGATTCACGCCGATCAAGTGACCAATGTCCACAACGGGCTAGTGAACAACTTCAAGTGGATAGCAGGCACATCAGGCGCGCGGACAAGAAATATACGGAGTTGTCAGAGCCAATCAGCATGGTTATGTCTAAAATTTAGCATCTTCCGTTCTTCAAATGGCCACCCAAGATGGTCGGACCTCCTGACACGAGGAGACGGGATAGACGATGCGAATATCACAAACACCACAGACATGACACCGACAGTTGTTATGCCTTGAAAGATCATCTGGAGGAGTTGGTATAAGATGGTTGGCTTAAGCAACACGTCCGAAAGAACAATTCGACCAAAACAGTTGCTTTACGACAAGATTCACCCCCACTTGGCGTAATCTATATGATTTACAGCTTGCCGACGGCATCCGCGGTACATACAATTCAGTCGCATCCTGACCCCCATAAGCAAATCACACCAGTGAAACGTTCCCATGAAGCTCTGAGTATTACTTTCGATGATTTTGATTGGGTCGGCGTAATGCTCCCGTACATTGATCCCTTGGTCATCGAATTACGTGTAAACCGATTCACCATTGAACGTGTTCTCATTGACCAAGGGAGTACTTCGAAAGTTATGTACTACAAGACCTTCCTCAAACTTGGCTTCACTGAGTCAGACCTATCCTCGTCTCATTATCTATTATTCGGCTTTAACGCTAATCCGGAATACCCGTTGGGCAAAATCACCCTACCAGTTCGAGCGGGCTCCCGATCGGTGGATGTGGAATTCTTGGTTGTCAAGCTGCCTTTACCATATAATCTCATCATGGGACGAACTTTGCTGCATACCATGCAGGTCGTGCCAAGTGCCTATCATCAACTACTCTGCTTCCCGACTGAACGTGGCATTAAACAAATCCGTGGCTCCTAGAAATCGACACAAGCTTGTTATCTTCTTGCCGCAAAGACACCAAGAGAGCTGGAAGTGAATTCTATTGAGGTGCTGGATCGAGAGAGCCACGACGATGTTGGACGGCTCCCAAGTGAAAAGGCCACGAAAGCCTTGGATCGAGTTGAAATTGACGGCAATCCTGACAGGTTCTTCGTGGTCGGTGCCTCCCTGAATAAAGTCAACAGGCAGCAGCTCATTACCTTCTTACTCAGCAAGCTTGATGTATTTGCATGGTCACCGTATGAGATGCCGAGGGTAGATCCATCTGTTTCTCAGCACCGTTTAAATGTTGACCCCAAATGTAAGCCGATTATTCAGAAAAGCCGGCGGTCAGCCGCAGAACACACTGCTGCCGTTGTTAAAGAAGTTGACCGGTTGCTGGATGCTGGGGTAATCCGGGAAGTGACCTATCCTACATGGCTGTCGAATACTGTGGTCGTAAAGAAGAAAAATGGGACTTGGCGTGTCTGTGTGGATTTCACGGACTTAGATAAAGCTTGCCCCAAAGATTGTTTTCCTCTCCCCAGAATAGACTAACTCGTAGACGCCATGGCACGTTATCAACGTATGAGCTTCCTCGATGTCTACAGAGGCTACCATCAAATTGCCATGCATCCGGAGGACCAAGACAAAACTGCATTCCTCACCCCAAGAGGAACCTATTGCTATAAGGTTATGCCTTTTGGGCTGAAGAATACAGGGACAACTTACCAAAGATTAGTCACTCCCTTGTTCAAGGAGCAACTCGGCCATACTATGGAAGTGTACATTGACGATATGGTGGTCAAGTCTAAAGAAGAGCAAACTCATCTAGCCGATCTCGAAGAGACATTCGGCATTTTACGCAAGTATAAAATGAAGCTGAATGCTTCCAAATGTACATTTGGGATCGGATCCGGCAAATTCCTTGGCTACATTGTCAACCACCAAGGAATCGAACCCAACCCGAGGCAAATCACAGCAATCTTGGAACTCGGCTTCCCTCGATCGGTCAAGGAGGTTCAAAAGTTGATGGGGATGGCCGTCGCACTCAACAGGTTCATCAGTCATTCCACAGATCGCTGCCGACAATTCTTTCATACCCTACGGCAGGGTAAAGCTTTTGAATGGACCTCTGAGTGCGAGGCCGCTTTCAACGGTCTGAAGACTTACCTCTGATTAGTTCCACTCTTGACAACACCTTCGGCAGGTGACCCGCTCATTTTATGTCTGGCAGTTTCTGACCGGGCTGTCAGCGCCGTACTGTTAAAGGAAGAGCTTGGGGAGCAACGGCCAGTATATTATGTGAGCAAGGCAATGGTTGACGCTAAAATACGTTACCTTTCATTGGAAAAACTCATTCTAGCCCTCGTCATGGCAGCAAGAAAACTGATGCATTACTTTCAGAGGCATACCATCAGGGTACAAACGGACTACCCCTTCCGGTCAGTACTCCGTAGTGCAAAAGCATCAAGGCGCGTTTCAAAGTGGGCTCTCGAACTCGACCAGTACGATATTCAGTTTCTGCCTAGAACCTTAATCAAGGGGCAAGTGCTTGCCGACTTTGTGGCCGAATTCACTAGGGGTCTTGCCGACTTCAAGTCTGATCAAATTCAACCTATGCCGAACTGGAGAATTTATGTTGGGAAGATTTGGCAGTTGTACTGTGATAGATCGTCCAATCAATGCGACAGTGGGGCGGGCATAGTGATCATGGCTCGCGATGGGGCAATAATCGAGCAGGCTGTCAAACTGGGCTTCGATGCATCGAACAATGAGGCCGAATACGAAGCATTGTTAACTGGCTTACGGAATGCACATCTCCTTGTTGCTCGGCGTCTACTTATCTTCTGCGATTCAAAGCTAGTCATCAACCAATTGAAAGGGGAATACGCAGCCAAAAATGACCGAATGGCAGCTTACATGAAAACGGCTAATTCTTTGCTGGCAAAATTTGACCATCATGAGCTAAATCAAATAACCCGAGATCAGAACACACATGCAGATGCCCTGGCCTGCCTAGCCTCCGCCATTAACTCATAAATCAAACGAACAATTGAAGTGGGATTTATCCTTGAGCCGAGCATTGCCCCCTCAGAGTCAATTCAAATTAATGTCATTGAATCAGGTCCAAGTTGGATGGACCCTATCACTGCATTCCGATCTTTTAAACAGCTCCCGGCGGAAAAGAAAGAAGCACACAAACTACGAAACAAAGCCCTACGATATTACTTGGATCCGCAAGGAAAGCTCTACAAAAAATCCCTTTCTGGTCCATATCTAGAATGCGTTTATCCGGATAAAGTCGAAGAACTCCTGACTGAAATACAAGAAGGCAGTTGTGGTGCCCATTCCGGTGGGCGCTCTTTGGCTCATCGAGCTGTGACACAAGGGTATTATTGGCCGACAATGAGAGCTGATGCTGAGAATTACGTCAAAAAATGTGAACAATGCTAGAAGTTTTCCCCTTTAACACATTTGCCTGCTGAAGAGTTGAGCTCTATCACTAGTCCTTGGCCGTTCGCCCAATGAGGACTTGACATCGTCGGACCATTGCCTCGTGCCCTGGGCAACAAGTGATTTTTGATTGTCGCGACAGATTACTTCAGAAAATGGGTCGAAGCGGAGCCACTAACGCACATTCGAGATACTGATGTTAAGCGTTTTGTATGGAGAAATATCATAACACGATTCGGCATTCCAAGAGCACTTATTTCAGACAACAGCACCTAGTTTGATTGTGGCGTCTACCGGGAGCTGTGCAGCAAGTATGGTATCCGGCCTTATTTCTTCATGCCGGTTTACCCACAAAACAATGGTCAAGCCGAAGCTTCTAACAAATCCATCTTGGACGGCATCAAGAAGAGGCTGGAGAAAGCTAAAGGCAAATGGGTCAAAGAATTGCCAAGTGTGTTGTGGGCTTATCGCACTACGCCGAGGCAAGCCACTGGGGAAACGCCGTTTGCTTTATGCTTTGGAACCAGGCAATCATCCCTCTAGAGATCGGCCTCCCAACCTTGAAATCAAAATTTTGATATAGGCCGAAATGACATGATGTTGGCCTTGGATTTGACTCTGATTGAAGAATGACGAGACCGTGCCCTTGCGTCTATGGTACGGTACCAGCAACAACTTGCTAAGTCATATAATCAATGTGTTCAGCTACACCGCTATGCACCAGGAGAATTGGTCCTCAAGAAAGTACTTCCAACTGCCAGGAATCTGGCTGATGGAAAACTGGGTCCTAACTGGGACAACCCCTATCACATCGATTCAATGGAGGGTACGGGGGCATATCAGCTCAAAGACATGTCTGGGAGAAGTCTGCCACGTCCTTGGAATTCCACGCATTTGCGTAAATTTTATCATTAACCCGACATGTGGGGCATGACTTTTTTTTTTTTTTTTTGTGTTCGTCGTGTACAACTTTCACTTTTATAATGCAAGACTTCTTATCTCACTATATAGAATTGTAGTTTGAAGAAATAAGCCTCCGGATCCGGAGCGCCCTTGGTGGATATCACGGTTGACTAAGATAAAAAGCCTCCGAATTCGAAGCCCTATCCGTGAATAACATGTTTGGGCCGAATAAGCCTCCGGATTCGGAGCGCCTTTCGTGGATATCAAGATTGGCCAAGATAAAAAGCCTCCGAATTCAGAGCCCCATCCGTGAATGACACGTTTAGGCCAAATAAGCCTCCGGATTCGGAGTGCCCTTCGTGGATATAATGATTGGCCAAAGTTAAAAGCCTCCGAATTCGGAGCCCCATCCGTGAATGGCACGTTTGGGCCGAATAAGCCTCCAGATTCAGAGTGCCCTTCGTGGATATCATGATTGGCCAAGATAAAGGGCCTCCGGATTCAGAGCGCCCTTCGTGGATATCACGATTGGCCAAGTTAAAATCGTTCGAATTCGGAGCCCCATCCGTGAATGACATGCTTGGGCCGAATAAGCCTCCGGATTTGGAGCGCCTTTCGTGGATATCATGATTGGCCAAGATAAAGAGCCTCCGGATTCGGAGCACCCTTCGTAGATATCACGATTGGCCAAGTTAAAAGCCTCTGAATTCAGAGCCCTATCCGTGAATGACACGTTTGGGCCGAATAAGCTTCCGGATTCGGAGCGCCCTTTGTGGATATCATGATTGGCCAAGATAAAGAGCTTCCGGATTTGGAGCGCCCTTCGTGGATATCACGATTGGCCAAGTTAAAAGCCTCCAAATTCAGAGCCCCATCCGTGAATGACACGTTTGGGCCGAATAAGCCTCTGGATTCGGAGCGCCCTTCGTGTATATCACGATTAGCCAAGATAAAAAGCCTCCGAATTTGGAGCCCCATCCGTGAATGACGCGTTTGGACCGAATAATCCTCCAGATTCGGAGTGCCCTTCGTGGATATCATGATTGGCCAAGTTAAAAGCCTCCGAATTTGGAGCCCCATCCGTGAATGACACGTTTTGGCTGAATGAACCTCCGGATTCGCTGCTCTATCAGGGACGAGGCAAAACGACCCCTAATTCGGCACGATTTTCATGAATATTATGAATAACAAGCATAAGCGCAATTGACAATCGATACTGTTTTATCTTCAGCTTCATTCGGCATTACCACCCACATTATACTAGAAACTAAACGAGCATGCAAATTATGCAAAAGAGAAAGATCATTCTGATTGAATTCAAACAACCTACCATCCCGTATATGAATTTATTAAATTACACATGAGTTTAAAATCAGGGGATCGTATACGCAACAGTAACTAGCAGCATGTAATTCAAAGAATATGTTTGGTACACCAAATATATCGATTGAGAGAAATTGAAGCAACATGCAAACGTTTAAAATAATAAGTTTTATTGAATTAATCGATAATACATAATTCGCTCCCAATCTACGGTAGAGCGGTACAATGTTTTATCTTCAGTTTTATTCGGCATCCTCCACATCGTCACTCTTCTCGACTTCGAAAGCCGCAAAGGGAAAATGATGGCTCTGATATAATGGCAACGCCAAATCCATGCCTGCTGCCTGAAGAGCCTCTGCGGCCTGCAGAGCTTTGACCCACCTGTGCTTAAACCCACGGTTCTCACATTGGCAAACCTCTTCGGCGAGTTTTTCCTTGGTCTTCTGTATCCTGACTTTCCGGCCATCGTGGAAACCTTGTTTGTAGGACCTGGTCTTTGCAGCCTTTATTGCAAACATGCTCGCCATATTGCGATCAGTAATCTCATGACTTATCAGCCGTTGGGTCACCCTTTCCTCCACAATCGGGTTAGCTTGTCCTGCCGATTGTGTTTCGGTGGTTTTGACTTTTCTTAGTTCGCGCTCGGTCTTCTCCACACGAGCTTCTAAGCTTCGAATGCGTTCATCCTTCTGCTCTATCACCCGCCGCGCGGCACAAAGACGCATGCCGATTTCATAGGCGGTATACAGCTCTTTCACAGCTCCATGGATGCCCTCCCAAAACACTTCAAAATCAGGTCGACCGACCATTGACTGTTGGACTTCTGGTGGAAAAATTTGTCGAGCAAACTCGACTGCCACATTTGGGTCGTGCACAATTGAATCCGCTTCCATCATTGGTTTGTTCTCCACAAAAACCGCAAAACTCAACGGATGCGAAGTCGCACCGGTTTCTCCCCTCGAGCGTGGTTGAGGGGAGCTGCCCCGTTGCTGTTTTTCCCTTCTGGGTGACCTACTTCGACGACGTGGGGATTGGCGTCTTTCATGTTCCCTTGACGTCCTGCTCCCCCGTGTGTGTTGGATCGCCACCTTTATTCATCTCTGCGTCGAACTCAGCAAGTGTCCTCCCTTCTCCTCTGCTGTTGAAGAATACCTTTCTTGCCATCCACAACAGTCGTCTAGCTTAGTTCGACACAATGCTTTTTTCCTCCCATAATTTATTAGATTTAAACGCAAAAATGGCACCTACGCGCATGCAGTACCCACCCCATTTATTAATTACGAGAGCAGCATCCCCGAGGCGACCTCATCAATGCCCAATTTCCAGACTTGGTGCCGATCATCTCATGTGCCCCAGCCACCCCATGACCTAACGTCATTCGGCATACCAGTTCATGCACGAGCTGGGGCAAGGGCAGATTCTTTAATCTAATTGGCAAATGTCTAGACCTGGTCGATCATTGCATGTGCCCCAGCCATTCCACGACCTAATCTTATTCGGTATCCTAGTTCATGCACCGGCTGGGGCAAGGGCAGATTCTTTAATCTAATCGGCAAATGCCCAGACCTGGTCGATTATTGTATGTGCCCCAGCCACTCCACGACCTAATGTCATTCGGCATCCCAGTTCATGCATCGGCTGGGGCAAGGGCAAATTCTTTAATCTAATCGGCAAATGCCCAGACCTGGTCGATCATTGCATGTGCCCCCGCCACTCCACGACCTAATGTCATTCAGCATCCCAGTTCATGCATCGACTGGGGTAAGGGCAGATTCTTTAACCTAATCAGCAAATGCCCAGACCTCGTCGATCATTGCATGTGCCCCAGCCGCTCCACGACCTAATGTCATTCGGCATCCCAGTTCATGCAGTGGCTGGGGCAAGGGCAGATTCTTTAATCTAATCGGCAAATTTCTAGACCTGGTTAATCATTGCATGTGCCCCCAGCCGCTCCATGACCTAATGTTATCCGGCATCCCAGTTCATGCACCAGCTGGGGCAATGGCAGATTCTTTAAAATAATTGGTAAATTCCTAGACTTGGTGCTGATCATCTCATGTGCCCCAGCCGATCAATAAGCTAACATCATTCGGCCTTCCAGTTCATGCAGCTAGGTCAAGGGCAGATTCATTAAGATAATCGGCCACACGTCGGGGCCTTGAGCCATTTTACTTGTTTATCAAATATGAGCCTTTCCAAGTTGTTAACTGCCGATTATTTTAGTCATTCAGCTAAATAGCAAAGAGGCAAAGGATGCTTAACTAATTCGGTTAATTTGTTGGATGTTTAATTTACTCATGTAGCAAACAGAAAAGCATAAGGAATTGTCATTAATAAATTAAAGACAAATGACAAATAATATATGCAGTAAACTGGAAAGCATAGAAAATTTTCATTGATAAATTGAGCGCAAACAATAGTCATTTTACACATGAAAATTAGCTTACATTTAAATAAATGAAAATCTACTAACAAAAACCTACAACTACTATGCATCTAAGATGCTTACCAAAAACAAAAATATCCCCTAAATTAATCTTTAGGGTCAGACGCCAGTGGCTCAACGTCCACCTACTCGTATGGAAAGGGCTTTGAGCCAGCCGTGTTTGAAGCCCCGATTCTCGAACTTGGGGACCTCTTCCACATGGTTGTCCAAGGTGGCATCCTTTCCAGCTTGGAACGCTTTGGAAATCTCAGAGTCGGCTACTTCCTTTGCCTTCCTCGATTCATCCAAGTCAGCTTCCAGATTGACGATCACCTCCTTGGCTAACTTCAGTGCGTTCTCGCTCTCTTCTGCCCTCTCTTCGGCGGCAAGCCTTAATTGGTCCGAGTTCCTCGCTCGCTCAGCCTCGGAGTCAGCTCTTGCACGTTCCTCCGCCACTCGCGATGCCTCGAAATCGGCCCTTTGAGAGGCTACCGCAGACTTGTTCTTTTCATTGTCAATTTTAGCTTTCAGGAAGCCGATCTGTTCTATGGAGTCATGCTGTCGGCGGCCGATTTCGGCTATCTTGCCCATCGTCTACAAAACAAGGAAATAGAGTTACAGCAAACAAATAATAAGAAATATATATATATTTAGTTGGAAGACTGCAGATAAGGCAAGTGATGTACCGATAAGGCCGACTAAGCGGCTAAAGTAATTAGCATTAGGTTTGGCTCCGCTAGAAATGCGGCTCTGTCAACCTGTAGGGTAATTGAGGAGGCCATGCTCAAGGCCACGGCCGGGTCCTTCAAAGCCGACGTATCAGAGGCAATCGACATATTCCTTATCCTCGGTTGAACGGTGAACGGAACAACTAAGTCCGATTCCTCAATGCAGGCCGTTTATCGCTTTGGTCCTCACCCTGGACGGCCTCTTGTTTGGCGGGGTGCTTTTCTCCCCTATGCTCAGCCTCATCCGCTCGTTTTTCTTGCTCCGTTGCGGCCATTTCTGTCTGGGTCATTTCTTCAGTAATAACAGGCAGAGATGACTCAGTGATCGGGGTGGGTGGAGTTTCCGATCGGGCGGCCTCGGCTCTCCTTCGGGCGGCCATCCTTTCGGTGTTTTTTCTCCTAGCAAGTTGCGTGAGCGACTCCCCAGCCATATTCTTAGGATAGGTGCCGGGAAGGTCTCCCAAGTCTGTAAAAATGTCTTTGGATGAGACATCCCCTCGGCCCGATGTGGACGGAGGGTCTGACGAATTGAGTTTGGCTTTCTCAAAGGTCGAGTTAAGAGCCTCGTCTACCTCGGCTTCCAACTGGTCTGGGTTCTCGTCGACCTCTTCGGCTGCTTGTTCCTCTACGTGCTCTGAATCGAAGTCTTCTAAACCAATTTGCCTTAGGTTTTTGAAATTGGGAAAGATGAGGCTGTAAGGTGGTCTTCACCTCTGGGAATCGGAATGTGGTCTGCGCCAAAAACGTCGCGTAAGTCGGCTCGTAGCGTAGGAGTATGTGGGCTGCCCTCCCTTGTTTTTGAAGGCTTGGACGGCCAACGAACTGTAGTGCTTCATTTCCGCAAGCACAGTGTCGTCGGCCGAAGCCAACACTTTCTTCAAATCGTTGCTTGCATGAACAAAACGATTAGTACATGGAAGAAAAACTGAATACATGTGTGATAATAAAAAGCAGTAACGAAAATGAGCTATACGGCCACCTGGTTCGCATTTTCGCCTTGGCATGGGATCTAGGCGATCTTCATCCTCGCCGAATTCCCAATTGCCTCAGACAATGACCATTACATCGTCAGCACGCTTGCCGGAACTGGCAAGCATGGTTACTAAGTGATTATTGATATCTTTGGCCCTGAGAAAATAATGTCCCAACCGGCCAATAGACTTAGCTAAGGCATAACAATGCCGAATATCAGGTATACCTAGGTTAATCCTAAGGCGTCGATTCAACTCTATAATCCCCATTATGATTCGGAAAAAATTTACGTTAGGCTGGGAAGGGATTAGACCCTAGTGACGAAGGACAACCCTTAGAAATGGGTGAAGGGAAAAACAGACTCCGCCCTCAGCAATCGATATGAGAGGAAAAATGATTGTACTCTCATCAGTCCTCTCCATATCAGTAGTGCTGTCCGCCACGAGTGACAGATGGACGTCGTCGGGGATGGAATAGTGGCGTCGGAAGCCGAAAATTCGACCCGCAGAAAGGAGTTCTTTCAAATGTTTTGCCATCTTAGCCAGCCTAAGGATTATACGAAGCTAAAAATAAACGAGGAAATGGGACTCGAGGTGAAGGAGAAGAAAACTTGCAAGAAGCAGAAGAGATAATGAGAGACGGGAGGAAGTTGCAGAAGTTGTGAAACTGAGGTATATCGAAAGGCAGACTAGAAGCTTTGAGTATTCAAAAAGAACTTACACATGAAGGGACAACATAGTTTCAAATCACGTTAAATGAAGAACGCGTACGAAAGAGTGGGAAGATATAATAATGCCTAAAAAGCGTTTGCTCTGACATACATTGGGATGAGGTTAGTCGCTGTTCTTTCTGTGACTTCTCAAATTCGAAAATAAACATGCCGTTCAAAACCAAACATGCCGAATAACTGGCGTTAATAGGATGTTTGGGGGCAATTGTGAGAGTCGAATATTTCGGGGGGAGTAAGGCCGGATACAAGTATGAGATCAGTCAAAGATGGAATCTGTACTCGGCATTGATCCTAGTCGACTTCAGGACTGAATAGGGTAATCGGTATTCCGACCAGCAAAACAAGAGCCAAATAAATAGACGTGCAATGGGTCAAGGGTGGGCCCGACCCTAAGGCCCAAGGGAAAGGATATAAATAGAGAAGCATCAACCAGAGAAAAGTATGTGAGAACAAGTAAATTTAACTTAAGGTATAAGCAACTAAGAGAGTATACATTGACTTATCCGTTGGAGTGCTAATTCCGGCACCCCCGACCAGAGTGTTCATTCATTTTCAGGTGACTAGCTAAGGATCACGAGCGTCCTACAGGATCAAAAGAGTATTTCCAAATCCCTTCCCCACACAACGTTTTATAATCTTGAGATGCATCAAATAGCTGTTAAGACAACTTTCTTAAATGGGGATCTACATGAAGAGATCTATATGGAGCAACTCGAAGGGTTTGTAGTACCAAGAAAAGAAAAGAAAGTGTGTTAGCTCGTAAAATCTCTCTATGGATTGAAATAAGCTCCTAAGCAATAACAGGAGAAATTTGATCATGCTATGCCATCTAATCGTTTTAAGGTAAACAAATGTGGCATGTGTGTCTATGTTAATAACACTGACAAATGGTATGCCATAGTTTGTCTTTATCTGGATGACATGCTCATAATTGGTAGTAGTCATGATATGATCAAATCAACTAAGAAAATGCTGAACAAAAGATTTGATATGAAAGATATGGGAGTAGCAGATGTTATTTTGGGAATGAAAATTATTAAAACATCTGACGGATATGCATGCACTACTACAAAAATAGTTAAAGATCACACTTTGACAAAAAAAAAATCTCACTTTTATTGGAAGTGTGATAAAAAAAAATTAGATTGATATTTTAATGACACTTAATTTGATTGAGTGTGATAATATTTATTTTTAATGTCTCAATTACATTACATTGGAAAATACTTGGTAAATATATCACGGATGATGTGAATGAGGCAAGAACACCTGTAGATGTCAATCTTTATTTGTCAAAAAATAAAGGTGATGGGATGTCTCAGTTAAAATATTCCCAGATCAGTGGAAGCCTAATGTACCTAATGAATTGCACACATCTTGATATAGCTTATGCTGTCAGTAAGTTAAGTAGGTACACTAGTAACCCCGGAGAAGATCATTGGAAAACAATTATTCGGGTTCTTAGGTATTTAAGTGTAGACACCCTATTTTTGACAGCCTTTCAAGACTTGGATGTTCTTGCAGGTATATCCAGTGACGAGTCTGATTGCTCGTTGAGTACTTGAAGCCCCTAGTGGAACGCCACAAGTTTGAACCTTTCAAACCTTGCATCTATTTTGTCTTCTTTTTGGACCATGAGTTGGTCTTTCCCTCCTACATTCTTTGGCGACCTGTCGGCCATCTATGAAGGCTGCTGGCCAGAGCTTCTGGTCTGCCAGCCATTGATGTGCCTTGTCGGCCATCACTGATGGCCGGCTGGCCACCAATGTTTTCTGCTGATATTTTGTGCCAGCTGTGCCAGTTGGTTGCACAGATGCATGCATCTGCCCACATGTGGAGGGCTGGATCTCTTTGTGTAGAATTCATGTTTTCTATATATAGGGAGTCCCTCTCTCATGTTTTAAGGTTGGAAGATTTTAAACTCAAAAATTCTTTCTCTTTCTCTCTCTACATTTCTTTCTCTCTTGAAATTTTGTGCTTAGTTGCTAGATACACTACACTTTTCATATCAACCCTTAACCACAAGTGATCACCTTTGAGCTGAGGTCCATTGAGGTCTTGATTGAGCTCTTGAAGGTGGTTTTGGCTTGCATTTGTGCCTAAAGTGGTGTTTGGCTTCAAGAGGTATAACACTTGTATTTTAACTTGTTTTAGTACACTTGTTTCTCCATCTTTTCCCACTATTTTGAGCCATTCTTAAGCTATAAAAACTCTGTCAAAATGGTCTGAAATTTGTGGTTAGAAGTCATTCTAAGGTAGGGGTGGTTCACCCTTCTTTGTACCTTGTTTGTAAGGCTTCTTCACTTGTGTTTCTCATTTTTAAACCATCTTTTTTGGGGCCTTTAACCACTAAATTTCAGAGTATTTTCAGTGGCAAAAAACATGTTTTGAAGTCCAAATTTGGAGGGGTTAGTCTCCCCTCCTTGTGTCTTGTTTGTTGGCCTAGTTAACTCCATGTGTTAGCATGTTTTTCTAGCTTTTTGTAGCTATATTCCAGCATGTTTTTACCTTTGTTTTAGACTACTTTAGCTTTATTTTGGGCTGTTTGGTTCGGTTGAGTCTTGTTTTGCATGGTTGTAGTGTAATAGTCCTCACAAGTTTGGTGTTTTAGGCCATTAGGCACCTCTTGTTTGAGTTGATTGCATGATTTGGTGTTGTTTTGCACTTCATTTCAGCACTAATCACCTCTGCAATCTCCCTCCTTTCTTGACTTTTGATTTTGCTTTGAAAGTGGTTTTAAGTCATTTGTTTACCTAAGTGTGGAATTGAGGTTTCATACTTAATGGTTTAATCCCTTTGGGGGTTCATTATCAACGGTATGAGACTTCTTTCATACCCAAAGCAACTTGTGTTTTGAGCCTTCTTTCCATTAGATGACTCTAACTCACCTTTTGGACTTAATGGATTAAAGAATGGTTGGTAGGTTAAAATGAGTAATTAATAACTTAGGACTAAAATTGAGCAAGATAATAACTTGTGTGTTGTGTGTTCAATCGGACGTTAATTGAACACAAGGAAAATTGGGACATTTCATACACAAAGTGATGAAATATCTGAAGTTTCCTAGGTCTCCATTGCCCTTGATCATGCATGATAGGGTGATGGTTCTTGAATGTCTTGTTTTGCATTTATTGAGATTGCACACCTTGAAGCACAAGTCATCATGCAATGAAATTATTTAGATTATTGGTTTGTGGTTTAAGTTCATAACTCCTTGGATTTGTCCATGAAAATGAGGGGTGAATTGTGTAGACAATCCTTGGAAAAACCCTCTTTTTGTTCTGTTTGTACTCTGTTACGACATGGTGATCTAGTGCATTAGTGGCCGACAGGCCACTATTTATGGCCGGTAGTGCACCACAGATGGTTGACAGACCACCTTTTTGGCCAGCAAATGGCCGGCAGCAGTCATCCAAGGCTAGCTAGCCACTGATGTAAACCTCAACAGAATGTTGCTAAGGTGGAGCAGAAAGGTTATGGAAATGTTCAACTCTGCAAACAGAGGCTTTCGAGAGAAAAACAGAGGTCTTTTCGTGCGAAAACCGAGCATGTGCGTCGTCTACTTCTCCAAGCAGAGTGGTGGCAGCGTAGTTAAATATCTTAATTGCTTAGGTTGTTTACATTTGTGTTGTAATTTAATTAGTTAGCTTACTAGTTAGTTAAAAGTGTTGTAATAATTGGTTAATTAGTTTAGCTATTTATTCATTTGGTTTGTAATAATTAGTCTATTTAGCTTAATTAGCTTAGCCCTAATTAGTTGTTAGTGAGTTTTGCTTTATTCATTTGGACTCTCCTTCGTGAGAGCAAAATGTAATAATGTGTATGTCTTCCAACCATGCATCTTTCTCCCTTTTATTTAATCGCTTTTGGTGGTTAGATTAGGGACATGTTTCAATTAGCATACCTTATGCTTGCATTCATTCATTTGTTTTGCATGCACCGAGGCTCAGCGCATCATTCAAATTGCATTGTTATTTCAATAATTCTTTGAATACGTGCTTAGACTGTATGTCTTGAATTAATTCATATGCAATATTAGTAGCCGAGCCTATTAATTGCATTCTTCGCATGTGTTGCATTAGACATCTTGTATAGTTAGGAATCATGCATATTTTTCTAACTCACTCATGTTTTCTTAGCTTGGAGTACTAGGTGAGTTTTTAATGGCTTTAGCATAGTTGCATGAGTGTAAATTTTGCCATGTCTAGCATACTTGCCATGAGGCAAAATGCTTATTTGATAAACTATTTGAATGCTTGTGGATGAAGGCTTATTGTTTGAATTGGAATGATTTAATGAATGTATCTTTTAAGCCCACTTTGTTGAGTGACAAATCAGTTTTAAGCCCACTATGTTTGGTGGCAAATCCGCAAACTTTAAGCCCACTTGAGGTGGCAAATTCAAACAATTTTCACAAACAAAAATGAGTTGAATTGTTCCAAATTGAGCAAACTAGTCTATACTTGTTTGTGCGCATCATATAGTAATGCTATTTTAATAATCGGAACTAGAGCACATAATGTTTATAAAAAATCATATCATGATTAGTAGAGGCCGATCTTTGATCGGGCGAGCGGGGGTGCTCAATTCATGACCTTCCCCACTTGTATCTAAGTTCCCGAGCCGAGGCAACTTTGGTAATGACGGACACGTGGCCTTTGGCACGAGTCATGGGTTTTCTAAATTTCTCCAAAATAAAATATTTAGGTGGCGACTCTGTATCTGGCCAAGCAGTTCACTTTTGGCACTTTTTGATTCAAAATCAATTTTCCAAAACAATTTGTCAGATTTGGACTCTTTGGTGTTTATCAGTTTCGCATTGCACTTGTGAGATTAGATGTAGAACCATGGGAGTTCGAACTGTAGGGCTTCTTTTTGAGTTTCCGAAAGGGGGCGCGAAAAAGCCGAGCTACATTAAGATTTACCCGTGATCATGGTTTGAATTTTGCTCGATATCCAGCAATACTTGAAGACTATTGTGATGCCAATTGGATATCGGATACTAAAGATTCAAAATTCACAAGTGGTAATGTCTTTGCTTTGGGAGGTGCAGCTGTTTCTTGGAAATCCTCGAAACAAACATGCATTGCATGGTCTACAATAGAATCTGAGTTCATTGCTCTAGATAAAGCAGGAGAAGAAGCAGAGTGGCTTCGCCATTTCTTAGAAGACATTCCAATGTGGCCAAAACTTGTGCCAGCTATTTGCGTTCATTGTGATGGTTAATCTGCAATAGGAAGGGCACATAGTTATATGTATAACAGCAAGTCACGGTATATTCGTCGTCGACATAATACTGTAAGAAAATTCTCAAATGGTATAATCTCAATAGATTATATGAAGTCTAAAAAGAATATCGCAGACCTGTTAATAAAAGGTTTAGCAAAAGAGCAAGTGTGTAGTTCATCGAAGGGAATGAGATTAAAGCCTATTATATAAGAGTCATCATAATAGTAACCCTACTTAGATGACTGAAGATCCCAAGAACTAAGTTCAAAGGGATAACTAAGTTATTTATGGCTTGCTAGAAATCACCAAGCGATTAAATTCCTTATACATTCTTATGATGAGAGTGATACCTGCAACATGTGTCGTATGTAGGGGTTTAAGGGTAAGCTTTACTTTTAGTGATTACTTATATCTTGATTTAGGAATAAAATCAAGACGAATATAAGGGATTTTCACAATAAGAATCATGTATATGAGTGTCGAACCAAGGTCGGTTCTATGAGAATGAAGAGGTTAAACTCTCTAGAGCACTCATGAATAACCAGGCTCGTTCAGGGCCAAAATAAATACAATTGTGAGAACCACGATGTGTCAAAAGATATTTTGTGTGAAATCTATTGTCTTGGCTTACACAAACGGATGAACAATTCAAGGCATCGCGTCCATTGATTAGCTAGTAAGTCTAATTGGTTATCATTAGGGAAGGTTCAAAGCTGAAAGCTACCTGTCCTGATGCAAGATATTTTCGGTCCTGATGCAAAATATTTTTGATTTATACTCTCTTGACAATTCTGTATATTGTTGCATTTCCATTGTCATCAAATTCTATTCATGTAGAGGATTGTTAGAAATGGTTTAGAAAAAAATAAATTTTTTTCTAAACTTTGGTCTATTTTTAAAGTGGGACCCATGCACCAAAGTTGGCGGGTCTATGTGGCAATGCGTTGTTGGCCGCGTAACGATTCACGTCGTATATTTAGTTGCTCAAAACTATTATTGGGTGAATAGGAAATTGATGCTAGAGTGAGCTCCATGGAAATTGTGTTTTGTTTAGTTTTCCATAAGGGATGAAGAAAGGCTTGCCCCACATTGCTTGAGTGGGCAAACATGGTGTGGATTTATAAGCCTTGAGTTTGCATCTTGGGGAAGGCCCCAAGGGGCACCCAAGTTTTGTGGAGAGGGAGATTATGGGTAAAGTGGGCGGCCTTGACCCATTGAACCCAAAAATAACCAGATGTGCACGCCGTCACCCAAACCAGACATGGCTTGCACGTGGGTGTGAGGTTGGGTTGGGCTTGGTATTGTCCAGCCTAGTGCTTATCTTTTTGGGTAAAAAACTTTTTGAATTTTATTTTTTCTAAATTAAATTCTTATCGTTTGGAATTTAAATTTATGTTTGAAATCCAAAATAAATTTTGAAATGACCCCAACATTTCTAAACAGGAATTGGGGTTGTTCTACACAGCTTGTGCAGCAGCAACTGTTGTGCATCGAAATGGGCTCATTTCGGGGTCCATTTTGATAATCTGAACCGTTCATATTTTAGAATATATCAAGTAGAACATGTTTGCAAAAAATTAAGTTAATCGGATATCATTTACTTATTCACCCACTCACATTTATATTGATTTTAATACTTTAAATCGCAATTATTATTTATTTTTGTAGATACAAGTGTGAGTAAATGAATGGGTAAACGATATCTGATTAACTTGATTTTTTGCAGGCATGTTCTATTTGATGTATTCTAAAATATGAATAGTTCGGATTATCAAAATGGGCCCCAAAATGGGCCCATTTCGACGCACAACCGTTGCTACTGCGCGGGCTGTGCAGCAGCAACCCCAATTCCTTCTAAACATTGGCAGTGTGGTCCAACATACCTTTTCAGCTTTTCCTTCCAAACCCGAATAGGTTCCATGCCTATTCAATTATATCCTAAACAGCCACCATATTTTCTATAAATAGGTAGTCGTCCATTTGTTCTTTCCAGTGCTGCTACTAGTTGTTGTCGATCATTTTATCCTAGGAGATAGACGCCCAGATTCTGATAGCACCATGGAGAGGATGAATCTATCTCAAGGAAACAGTGTTAAACGTTGGACTTGATCATTTTTTCGAAAAAGTAATTCTGTAAGTATTTTTCTTGTTTTTTGGTTTCATTCTTTTTTCTTTCGAAATTCTATTTTGTTTTTGTAATAAAATAATGTTTGTTTTTCCATATTTAATTTTTTTTTACATATTCTGATTCGGAGTTTAGTATTTAAAAAAAATCTTTTCTTTTTTAATTTGTTTTTTAAATATAGTAAAATTTATTTAACAAATTCTATCTATAAACTTTATTGGAAATATACATAATACTATAAAGACTACCATCCCTATCATGTTCAGAAAGTGGCACAACACCACTATATATATGGGGTGCTTACCAATTAGTCCTATTATCTAGACTTATTTACTTACAGGTCCTAACTAATAAATTTAACACTATAAAAATAAGAGATTGATAAATTTATCACTATAAATTTATTCATAAAAACAAAGAGACTGATAAATTTATCATTATAAATTTATTCATAAAAATAAAAGACTGATAAATTTATCTTTATCACTTAATAAATTTATCAATAAGACTTAATGAGTAATAAGTCTAAAAAATAGGACCTATTGGTAGTTTACCTTATATATATTTGCATACACTCATTACTACTACAATCATACATTTTCTATTTCACAATGCACCGTAACACTCACAAACACTTTATTTTAAATTTTATTTAAAAAAAAAATAAAAAAAATACTTAAGTGGGTTTACAATTGACAGCACTATCTTTCAGAATTGAAGCTATAAATAGATCACAACTATGGTGGTGCTTCAACTAGATTAGGAGATTCCATATATATCCGCAGAAGTATAGATTATTGTGATGAGGGGCCTGGTTGTACATATAAAAATCCAATAAATAAATAGATTAAAGTGGCAATATGAGATGATGATCATGTGTTGGTTTGAAACATGTGTCCAAGAGTAACTTAGTAATTTTGTAGGATTTGATAAATGAAAAAAATTATTGAACAGTTATTAGATGTGATAATTATTGAGTGTGAGTGCATTCTTAGAAGAAAATGTGACGATGTTTACATCAAATGAGATATACGCTTTATATAATAAAATAAATTATAGTTAGTAATATTACGTGTATAGAAAATAATAAATTAGATCATATTTATTTTCAGCGTAAAAATAATTTTGAACCTCACATTATTTTTTCTATACATATTTTTGTAATTTTTTTTTTTAATGTGTGAATATAGCATGAGTGTATTAATTAGGGTCTATATATATGGGAAAAATTACAACTCAATGCGTTTTAGGAAAAAATATTTCCTCCTAAACTTACACTGAATTATAATTCTCATATATATATAGCCTTTTAAAGTCTCTCCCCACAATGTTCACACATTAAAATTCTTGGTTTCCCACTTCACATATCAGTGGAAGGACCTACTAGCTTATGATATTTTCATAAAGGACCATATGGTCTTCTTATAGTGACAACATTCATGCCCACTTGCCCTAATTATATATAGATTAATATTATTGGCAATATTACGAATTTAGAAAATTATTTAGCAAAAAAGAATTTAATAGTCTACATTTACTATAGGTGTGACTCATGTTTTACTAATTTTAAATTTACACTATACACTCACTTTCAGCGTAAGATTTGAGATAAATTTTCATGATCCATAATATTTTTGTAACATAATATATAGATAGATTTTTTATTTGATTTATTTTATTAGATACACTAATCTTTTGATGTTTAGAAAAAAAAGTGCACTAAGCTCCTCAAATGCAACATAATTACGTTATACTATCATAGTATTTTAATTCATATAATACTTTGTTATCTTTTCATCAGCTATTCATATAGATGAAAAATTGATATTATTATACCTTTTACACTCAAATATTTATTTTATTATTAGTTATCTCTGTGTTTGTATACCATCATTAATTTGTTCACTTATTAAAAGAGGAGTTAGTGCAATTATGTTAAAATTTTGAAATTCATTATTTTTTTTTTTCAAATTTCAAGGACAATCAATATAATTACCCAAAAAAATTTGTTATGCATGTTTTATTTTAATTTAATTTTATTTTTTTTCACTCAATATACACAAATGAGATCACAAAAGAGAAGAATTGTTTCTATTGATTCACAATCTTATTTGACATGACATGAAATTGAATAAACTCGAATTTTTTTTTTTTTTTTTAGTATGCCTTTTCTTTCTTTTTCTAGTTATGCTTACAATCTAATGAGATGAGTTTAATAATCTGATTTCCTAAAGCACCCTTTTCTATGTTTCAAAGATTTGATAGAAACTTGAAGGGAAAATCATAATTCAGCGGTGTTTTCATAAAATAATAATAAATTTATGAAAATATTTAAGACTTTAATTATTAATATTCATAAAGTTTACCATTGGTCTGAAATTATTATTAAAAACCTACTAAATTGTAGTTGTCCCAAACTTTAATGGCCAAAATCATCAAATCATAAATTAATTTCCGTTGACTTGATGGGTGCCTCTATTTACACATCACCTTTTATCTTAAAGCACATCATTACTCAAGGCACACCTTTAGTAATTTAAAAAATAAGAAATTTGTTCAATACACACTACAATGTTCCATTTTTACCCTTAGTCACACACCCCATCACCACTACCACCACCACCACCACTTGTAACCCAACCCCGTCGCCGGCACCGGTGTAGCCCCTCTCTCTTCCCATCTCTTCTTTGTCACCGATACTGTCACTCCTCGGTCCCCTCATTTCTTCCTCGCTGGCACTGTCTCTTCCTCTATCTAGCCATCTCTTTTTCTCGTCAATTCTTCTCAACTCCCTCTTGTTCCCCTCCACCCCTTCTCCAACCCTCTTCTGTCAATGCCACAACCCCTAACCTTGCAAATCTCGAGCAAGAGAAAGAGAGAGATTCAACAAAGAAGTGAAGAGATAGTGGCGGCAAACAAGCGTCGAACAAATTATCGATGTTCTGATATTGTCTTCTAAACTGGTTTATGATGTTCGGAAGTTGTAGAACGAACTTCAGTCGTGAGTTCGTATGTTGCAAACAGAACATGGTTTGTGATCTAGCAGTGGTGGGTGGCAGAAAAGGGCTACGGTTTTAGAAGAAGAAAATGGGAGAGATGGTGGTTGTGCGCAAGGTAGAGGAGAAGACGATGGTTCTGGTTGGAGAGGGAGGGGTTGCGGTGGTTCTAAGAAGAGGGAAGAACGGTGGGGTGGAGAAGGGCGACGGGGAGAGGAGTGATATCACTCTTGGAGTGGCTGTGGAGAGGGATCATGAAAGTGGGGAGTTAGGAGATGGTTGGCGTTGTGTTGGAAGTAATGGCGGTAGGGACACATTTCTGGTGAGGTGAGGGGTGGCTATTAGGGTTTGAAGAACGAAGATGAGGGTAATTTGGATATTTAATTGAGGGATAAAATTGTAATTATATTTTTTTTTAGAAAATAGTGTGCCTTGAGATGGAAGGTGGTGTGTAAATAGAGGCACCCTGACTTGATGGACTAAATACTATACCATTTTTTAATCCAAAAAAAAAACAAAAACAAAAAATACTTTACTATTTAATAGGTTCTCCTTTTTGATGATTTAACGGACTAAATACTTGGCATCTCTGATGAACTAATTAAAAATGTTATTTAAAGTGTATATATATATTCCAAAGTGAAATCCAATTTTATTTATTTAAGGTGTTTTAATAGATTAGTAAAAAGTGCATGTTATATTATGGGTCTCACTTTTTGAAAAATGATTTCATTCACACATCTCATAATTGTGTAAACTAAACAAAAAGGCTTCCATCTAAAAGTGTGTAGATCCACTTAATGGATTCCACTATTTTGGATTAATAAATAATATAAAAAAAAATCACACAATTTGATGTGTAAATAAAATCAAAATTCACTGTTTTTATACAAATGAGAGAATTCACAGCTTTGTAGAAGAGTGAAACAACATTTTGCTTATTAAATAATTTTTCAAGATCAATGCGCACACACTAGTGATTGACACCTTTAACACACATTTACACTCTTATTAGAGAGAAAAATAAATAAAATATGATCTTCCCTATAAATGGTTGACACTAAAAATCAATTTAATTTCTCCACTGGAGATACTTTAAGAAGACTTTTTGGATGTGAATTCAACTAAAAGTTTGGCCAAGTTAATTATGGTTAAATTCAGATAGAAAGAATTGCAACTAAAATGACCAAAGAATTAAAAAAAGGACATAAAAATTATTGACAAGTTTTCTTCTTAAGATTCCTATTCAAAAGCCATGCAGAAACAAGGACCATCATTCGGCCCGTGCTTTGGCCCAGGTATGTTAGGTCCAAGCCTGTACTCCTGGTATGTGAGGTAAGCCTGATTGAGGCATAGGCTAGGCCTGGATCTAGGTTTCGAAGTTTCTAATTAGCTCGCGAGAGGCATTCTGTTGACGCGGGAAATTCTATTTATACCCCCCCAAAAAAAAAAAAATTGATAAGCACTCTAAATTTTTAAATACACTCTGTTTAATTATTTAAAAGTTTACTTTGGTACACTTTATAATATTTTTCAAATTACCCTTGAGTAAACCCAAATAATAAATAATAAACAAATTAAAAAAAATGTCAAATTGTCCATCAAAACATATTGTTAATGGAGAGACCATAATGTGATCAATCCAGGGATTACTGCTTGCAAAGACAATCCAACTAGGCAATCTTTTTATTTTAATTAATTAATTATTTGTTTTATTATTATTATTATTATTATTATTATTATTATTATTATTATTATTATTAATTTTTTTTTTAAAGAAAAAGTGAATCTAGATTATTAGGCTCCTATGGTGATCATCTGAGTTTTAGCATTGAAAAACAGTTTGTAAATTTCTTCTTATTCAATTGTTTGGATTTTGGATTTGTAAAAATAGAAAAGTGAAAACAAATCGAAAATCCAAATACAACTTAGTGGGCAACATATGGGGAGTGTTGATAATAACTTATGAATAACTTGTGATAGAATCTATTTTTTTTGTTTAATTCTATCAAAACTTCTGCATTAGAGCTCGAAGCTCAGTTTGAATTGAGAATAGCTAAATTATGTGGTTATCTAAAAGTGTATTAATTTTGAAAAACAGTTTAAAAAGATATTAAGGTTGTATGGCTCAATTTTAAATTGTTTCATATTCAATTGAATACGTAAATTGTTTCAAATTTGGAGAAGCTACACATTATTTTGATTATCACTCATATTCATTATTTGATTTTGTTCAAGCTTTATTCTAGGGTTTAGGGTTTTAAAATAATAAAAAATAATGATGTTGATGATAATGGTGAGTTATGATAGAATAGACTGGAGTTTTAGAATGAAGAAGAAGAAGAAGAGAAAACAACTTTAATCTCTTGGGGAATAATTGAATAAAAATAATTGATTAGGGTATACCATGAGGGAAAAATATTTTATTTTAAGGTTTAATATATATTATCCTTATTAATAAATTTACATTAGAATATAATAAAAATTTAAATTAAACATAATGATATATTTTTGGAATTCAAATAGAATGCCCCATTTACCCACCTTTCAGCTCGACATACGGGCTCAGCTAGTCCATTGGTCCTGCTTGCGGGCCTGCTCGTTAGTTTGTATGAGTCAAGACCGGTGGATTCTATTTATATTCAAAAAGTTGTTAAGTATTCTCAATTTTTAAGTACATACTGTTTAATTATTTAAAATTTCATTTTACTTTCATTATACCTTATTAGTTTTCTCAAATTATTCTCAAGGTAAACTCAAATAATAAATTATAAGCAAACTTAAAAACCTAAATTATTTTAAAATATTTTCAATACAGAAAATAATTCTCAAATACAGAAAAAAAAAACCCCAAACTTATAAGCACATTAAATACAGAAAAAATCAAATTTTTATATAAGCATTACAAAACTTTTCAATACAGAAAAAAACTTTTACATTATAAATTATCTACAAGAATGCTCATGAAAAAGTAAAAACCAAACTTATAAGTACATAAGTATGAGGTACTAACAAGAAAGATTAGTTCTCAAATAATTTAATATTTAAATGATAAAAAAAGAACAATTTCAATAATATGTTATTGTTAATCTAACTATAAGGCCCTTTAATTTTTATCAAAAAATGATATAGAAAATAATTGATGGTGTTTTACAAAACTTGTGAAACCCCTTTATATGAATTCTCCTCATTTTTGATAGGTTGCTTCAAAAAATTATTTTGATTATTACTCTCATCCACTACAAGAAATGTCACTTTTGGCTACCAAAATATTGGTCGCCAAAAGTCCAAAATTTGGTCGCCGAAACCATTTAGCGACCAAAATTTTTTGTCGCTAAGCTCGTCGCCTTTACCCTGTCGGCGATAGTATTGGCGACTAAAATTTATTTGGTCGCCGAAAGTGTACACATTTGGCTACTAATCTTAGTTTAGTCGGCAAAAGGTATGTTTCCGCCACTAAAGTATTAGTCGCCGAATGTGACTTTTGGCTACTAACATTCGTTTGGTCGGCGAATGTGTTACTTTTCGCTACGAAAGAATTAGTCACCGAAAGTTAACATTTGGCTACGAATCCATACTTAGTCAGCAATAGTGACATTTCGGCTACTAATTTTTTAGTCACTAAAAGTTCTACATGAAAATTTTAACCAACTATTCATTACTTTTTGCTACCAAATGTTTTAGTCGCCAAATGTTTTTGCTACTAAATTATTAGTAGCCAAAAAATTCCAACTATGTATTTGGCTACCAAAATATTTGGTGGCCAAATATTTTTTTTTTTCAAAAAAATTCTAAACAACCTACATCCATTTTTAATACAACCTGTACGTACATAACACAGGATTCAATATAACCCATATAACCCAATATAACCATCCAAAACATTCTAGTTCCAACCATCCAAAACATTAAAAATAAACGTCCAATTCTATATATAATACAAATTCCATACGAACCAAGTCTAATCCAACGTCAATAATTTCATTTCATACATAATACAGGACTAACCAAATTAATTTCCAAAAAGGACATATGTACCACAACATGTCCTAACTTAAACTTGTTTGTCAGTATCTGTCTTTTACATACATATTTTAAGAAGATTATATGAAGGCTTATAAATACTAGACTACGCATGAGTGCAAAAAAATAGTGAATGGTTTCGATTTCTCTCAACATTATCAAACCAAAGAATCTTTCTGAATCATGGCAGCGCAGCCATCATTGTCCGTTTTGCAGCCTCACGCTTCATCTCTGCTGCGTTGCCACTGCCACAGAAGTACATGTAAACATCCTGCATAATATAAATAAAATGAAAAACTAATAAGATTAATACCAAGTGTCCATGAAAATAAAATTAAAAAAATAGCCATTCAATTCTAGGTAAAACATATTCGGAAGCTACAATTTTAATTAGTATAAACAAGTACCTGCTCCCTCCTTCTCAATTCAGCCTCCTTTGCTTGGAGTTCTTTCTCCTTTGTTCTAAAAGCCTAGAATGCAGCAGAGGATAATGAAATTAACAAAGCCTATGTCTATGCATAAAAATAGTAAACAGGTTCAACATCCACTAAATATTCTATTCAGAAGGCAAACAATTTAGCATTTGCAATTTGCTTCCTAAGGTAAGACAGAATCACCTCTGGTTGTATAACCTGGATGGGAGAAACATTAACAGTTTCTATCACATAATCCAACTGCTAACAAGTTCTCTATGTAGCCATGACTACATACATCTATAACCAACAGATGGACTTATCCGTACCATAGCAAATGGTGTTAAGAGAATTTATTGGTGATGTCATGACTACATACATCTATGTAGCCATCTCTTGCTTGTGTGTGTGTGTGTGTGTTTTTTTTTTTTTTTTTAAACTTCTCAATATGAGAAGCAAGATTTGAAATGTTATTGCACAGACTTAAGTGGGTAATGATGCTCAACTCTATAAACTATGGAAGAAGGTTCATAAAACTAACCAACGAGATATGACAGTAACCCTATATTATGCAGAGCATGATAGTCTTTAGCAGGAGTTGGATTATTATCAGGATTTCCATCCTAATTGCCCATCTGATGCTGCCAAGTTTCGTAAGTTAGCTGATTAGAAGCATGTGTGTGATTTTTATGCCAGTCTTAATGTATAGTTTGACTAGGTTCAGGTTCAAGTTCTTGGATGATTCGAACTTGAATGGCTAGGGTTTCGGCAATGAAATAGGTGTTATTATATGGCTGTGAACAGTGACCTGAGGATAATAACTTGTTTATATGGGCAAAGAACAAGAAAGAGAAGAACAAGAATGCTTCACCCTAGCAAGGGTTAGACAAATTCACACAAACACAATGTCAAATCTCATAATACAAAGGTGAACTGCTAATGGCAAATCCCTTAAGAAACAAATTTCTAATGATGGCATTAGAATAACAATTAAATACCCAAAATGTTGAAGAAAAGTCTCACAGAGCAAATTAGATTATGAGGAAAACACTGCAAATTAACAAAGTCAGAACATGGACACAATCTAAAGAATAAAAAATAAAATAACACAAACACCCAAAAGAAGCTAGAAAAAATATGAAACAAAGTTACAATGGTGTACATATATTGGTGACCATGTTCAATTGTGAAAGCAGATTGAAACAGATTCAAACACTCCATGTTCCAATTGTTTCTGATAAATTTGTCACTTGAGCATAGAATCAAACACTTGGTGGGCAAAAAGTTTAACAATCCACATATCAAACAAACAATCACCTAAACCAATTATCCAAATTCAGAGTTTATGATCTAAATTTTCTAAATAATAATAGACCATAGATAATGAACCCAACAAAATACTAAAACCCAGATGAATTAAGCAAATGGCATTACTAATCCGTAAAAAAATAAATGAAAACCTGGAAGAGTGGGCATGGTGAACACTGTTTGTAATAAAGATTGCGCAACTTACTGTTTTAATTTGGTAGCAAGAGCATCCACTTGCATATATTTTTCAGATTCATAATACTAAACTAACAGAACAAATTTGGAGACTCCATATATGATAATTGAACAGGGGAATACATAGGAACATAAATGCTTTATCATCACCGATTACAAAGTAATCCAAAAAACAATCCACCAGTGCCCCAAACACAAGGTAAATCCCAACAAACTGTGACTAGCACCATCTGTAGCTGTAAACCTTAGACTGCAAGTTCAGATCAGGGGATAGATACCAATACAGGGGATTCAATTATTATACAAACATATCTGATTAGACAGAGCACAAGGAGCATAAAAATGACAGAAATGTTGTTGGTTCACTAATGAAAAGAGGGTAAAATTCTAAATTCTAATATATTCTCCCTCTCTCTGTCTTACATACCATTTTGGAATTGAAGCTAACTAGTTGACCCTTTAATGTTTGGAAACAAAATCCAATTGATAACAGTGTAGTAATATTTGCCCAATATAATTGATATTTTGCTATGCCTGCAGTTTTTTATTCTTGAGGGATAACAGTGTAAACAATTTATGAGAACAGAATTTTGGGAAATCTTGGTCACTTACACAAAAGCAACTCCCTCATCTTGTCAGGGGTCTGCAGCAACAATATGGTAGCAGCCTCATCTATACTCGACTATTAGTAAAAGTCTAAACAATCTAAAATAGATTCTTAAAATAAAAAATAAAGAACTCAGATAAACTCTATCAAACATAGACATACATGTGACGACGTCGGTCCATGAAGGTCTCAGGGTGGTCTGAGTAAGCACAGGAGATGAAGGAGATGGTTTCGTCGAGAAAAGGCCATCCAAGAGTGCCTAAAGGAAGTGGGATTGGCGATCTTCTACAACTCCTCCTCTTCTACAATTTGAGTACCTGTTGCAACTGTGATTAAAGCAGTGTAAAGCAGCCCAATAATGAGCAAGCATAAAAAAAATCGCAATTTTATGTGCTAGAATGAAGTTCCACAACAAAAATAATATCAATTTATAGAAATTAATATTATATTACATTTATTTATTGTTTTAGAATGATATATTCATATATAGGACATATAATAAATATATAAAATTATATATTATGTGTGTGTCTCCCACGTATTGTGTCCTACAATTTTTAAAAATTGTCGTGTCGGTGTGTCCATGTCGGTACTTCTTAGTTGTTAATTGAACTAAAGCTTTATACCCGTGGTTTTTCAAACTTGCTTTATGCCACGTGCATGTTTGCATATGTGGGAGTTAATGTTTTAATTACTTGAACCTGAACACGCAGTTCTCCATTTCTCTTTTCTTTTTTTTCCTTTTTTTTATTGTTGTTGTTATATGACTTCTGATTTTTGACAACTTTCAATACATACAGTGCACAACATTTTTCAGCTTTTTGTGAATTGGATACATGGTGAAGAACTCAAAAAACAAGCTCCATTGGGATGAAACAGAAAAACCTGTCTTTTAGTTGTTGCATTTTCTCAAGAAACCATTGACAAAATGCAGCCATACACAGATTGAGAGAATTGGGGGAAAACATGAAAACAATAGTGGATAAAACTAGAAAAACATGCTACATTGGAAAGAAACAGAAAAACCCATTTGTCAATTATTGCAGTTTCTCAAGAAGCCAATAAACAAGTATATAGAGCCATATATATAGATTGAAAGAATTGGAGGAAACGTGAGAATTATAATAGCAAAAACTCAGAAAAACGAGCTCCACTACACAGAAACAGGACAAAAAAAAACAAAACATTTGTCAGTTGTTACATTTTCTCAAAAAAAAAAAAGAAAAAGAAAAAAAAATTTGGTGAAAGTATATATAGATTGAAAGATTGGGGGAAAGCATGAGAACTATAGATGAAATCCTTATTAATACTTTCTTCTTCATAATATAAGTATGTAATTGGTGGATACAATTGCTGATAACATGAGAACATGAGTTATGCATCTAACATAAAGAACCCAGTGATCAAGAATTTTGTTTTGTTGTCACAATTTGTCAAACAGATTGAAGGAGAGACCAATTTTTGAGGAATAATTAGTAAATTGCATTTTGGGGATCTCTTTTTTACTAAAAAGAATGAATTAGTGCATGAGGCTCCTGCTAATATCCAAGTTTAACCAATTTTTAGAAAGGTCTGTGACTCGAACAGAGGGTATCACAATAATTATAGAGGTTATGACAATAATCGAATTTCACAAAAATTATAGAGGTTATCACAATAAATGAAAACAGAGGGTATCATATTTAAGTACATATGGGGCATTGATGAGAGAGAGAGAGAGAGAGAGAGAGAGAGAGAGAGAGTAAACACAAAAGAAGAACAGAACAAAAATTCAAAAGAAGAACAGAATAAATTGATGTAAAGTTATACCCAGATCATTCAAGGCCTACAAAACCCCAATCATAGAAGCTCCACTCCATGGGTTGGAGAAAACCCCAGTGAATATTCAATCAATGGCTACTACAGCATCAGCCAGTGCACCCAGAATTTAAAAAATTACACTTTAACATACAAAAATATACATAATCAAGTCGGTTCACTAATTTGATGAATTCAGACCATCTCTAACCCTTCACTTATTTTTTCATCAAAGCAATCACCAGAAATGCAAGTGAAGGAGACAACCCAGCTCATCAAATAAACCCTACGCAACCCTCAGTGTAGTTGCCCAGAAAACAGAACATGAAGAAACAAAATCCCACATGGAATTCTACTATATATATATATATAGAGAGAGAGAGAGAGAGAAGCATACGCGAGACGGAGCATCAATGGAGCAGAGTTCATCTCAGCGATGAAGCCTCTGGATCTCGTGGCGGTGGCGGTGGCGGTGGATCTATGAAGATCAGCGGAGTAGGAGGCAGCGTGAAAAGAGCGGCGGTACTCACGATGACGATGGCGATGGCGATGGCGGAGGAGGAGGAGGTGCTCCGGTTTCCGGCAAAGGCGAGGAAGAGCAGCAGTGAGAGAGGGAGGGGAGAGGAGCAACGCTGAAAATAGAGAGAGAGAGAGAGAGAGAGAGGGGGGGACAGGTGCTGATTATTTTAGGGTTTGGTTTGGTACAAAATATATATATATATGTCATCTTTGGCGACTAAAATATGATTTGGTCGCCAAAGATTAAAAATTAAATTTTTTATTTTCATTCGGCTACCAAACGATTTAGTAGCCAAAAGTGGATCTACAGCGACTAAAAGGAATTTGGTCGGTGAAAATGTATTTTTGGCGACCAAAATTTTGGTCGCCAAAGGTTAAAAATTAAATTTTTTATTTTCATTCGGCTACCAAACAATTTAGTAGCTAAAGGTACCTCTACGGCTACTAAATTTTCTTTTAGTCGCCAATTGTGATATGTTTAGCTACTAAAAATTTTTTTAGTCGCCAATGATCAACATTCCCCTACTAAAAAAAATTAGTAGCTAAAAAGTTGACTTTTGCCAACTAATATTATTTTTGGTAGCCAATTCCGTGACTTTTGGCGACTAAATTGTTTTTGGTAGCTAAAAGTGGTCGGCAAAAATGCATTTTCTTGTAGTGATCCATTATTTGATTTTGTTCAATTTTTTTTTTTTTAGGGTTTAGGGTTTTAAAATAATAAAAAAACAATGACGTTGATGATAATGGTAAGTTTGGGTAAAGTGGATTGGAGCTTTGGATGTAGGATGAAAAAGAAGAAGAAGAAATAACTTTGATCTCTTAGGAAAGAAGATACAAATATATGAATAAGAATAATTAATTAGGGTGTCCCATAAAAAAAAAAAAAAAATTAAAATTTAATATGTGTTGTCCTTATTAGTAAATTTATATTAGAATATAATAATAATTTAAATTTATGAATTTAAATTCAACATACTAAAACATATTTTGAATTTAAATAGAATACCCTCAAGACAATTGGCAAGATTTGAGCATAAGATTTTAGCTTGCAAACTAACCCGACTTTGCCAGTCAAAAAAGGCCGTTGGCTTAGCTTGATACCGATATGCCCAGATTCGTCACGCCCGTTCCACACAATAATAAAGTCATATAACCTCCTAATCAAAGAGGGAGGCCACAAATCAATAATACGCAAGCACCTATATTAAAAATTTAAAAATGTTATTTTTTCAATTAGGATAATCAATTATTTTAATTTAAATACTAAATGTTATTTTTTCAAGTCTTAGGATAATCAATTATTTTAATTTAAATACTAATTTTCTCATTTGAATTATTAAAAGTTGCAATAAGAAGTTTGATAATCTCAAAATACAAAAATATATACAATTCATTTAAGTTATAGCAAACAATTAGAAACGAAATTAAAAATATATTTTAAGGGGCCATAGCAAATAATTTAGAGTCATCTTTTTTGCATTGTATGCTACATAAGCAATATAGGGACTAATAGATAAATTTTTAAAAATTTAGAAAGTTATTCTATATACAATATAAAATAATTCACAAAGTATAAAGTTAACTTTGTTTACGCTCTCTATTGAGAGACTAGGAAGTTGATTTTTTTTGTCCTCCTCTGTTATGGAGTATTTTTATGGGTATTCAGTTCATAAATTTAAATTTAAATTTTACTTGGCTAAAGATTTAGGCACTAAAAGATTTTATTCATAAGGGCATGCTTAAGTTAAATGATCAAAATACTCTCTCTCTCTCTCTCTCTCTCTCTCTCTCTCTATATATATATATATATATGCTAGCGGATGGCACATGCAATATGTGTGCAATTCAGATAATTAATAATAAAAATAAATAATAAAGAATTTAATATCATAATATGTATATTGCTTAAGTGATAAGTATGTTGTTAATGAAATCTAAGATCTTACGTTTAAAAATTGCTTACGCTGTGTATAATATTATTTTTTATTTTAGTATATATAAAGTTGCTGCGTGGCATGAGGAGAAGAAGGCTTCACTAAACCAATTTAGGCCTTCACTTAATAATAGTATAAATAGAGATATATAATATACGGGGCCAACTACTGTATGCAAAAATAGTTTTTATGTACCATACCTCAAAGTGGTATTCTAATCCAAACCGAAAGTCACGGGTAAAACCGGTGATATGATGTGATTTTTTTTTTTTTTTTTAAAACTAACAGATGTTGTGCGGATGTAATATTTTACATTAAATTATTTATAAAAAAATAGATTAATATTTTTTAAGATTTAAAAATTATATTACATTCCATCAAATTTTACATAATTATATTAAAATTTCTTTAAGGTAAAGTACCAATAAATCCCAAGTTTAGATCTTGTTAACCATTTAGTCTTGCCTTTTTATCTTTCAAACCAATAAGTCCTATTTCAATATTAATGACATATTCGTACACCATTCCAGCTCATGTTGCCCAAATATTAGGGTATATGTGGGTTTTGGTAATGTGGAATTTACAAATCTATCCTAAAAAACGTACTATAGAGTTTTTTTGGTTTCCGTCCTATCTGATCAAAACTAAGGGACAAAGATGGAAGGTTTTGTGTTTCCAACATTGATTCGATGGTTTCTCTCCATTTGTGATATATTCGAATTTGGCAACATTGAATCCACATTGTGACATTGCCAATTTAACATTTACATTTGTCCCAAACCCTAGAAATACAAATACCCTTTTTTAGCAATACATTTTTGGAGTCGATTAGGAGTGGGCACTAAAACGTTTGTCGTCGCAGTTTAAATACCCGAAATCTTTCCGGCGAGTTCACAATCGACCATCCACATTAGCTGGCATTTGTGGTGATGACCCATGGCGTAAGGTACGACGTTTTGGATGTTGTTTTCGTTGTTTCTGTGAAAATGTAATGGTATGTGATGATGGCATTAGTTTGGGTTTTTGGCCTTTATGGTGGTTATGTAATGTTAGCCACTCGGCCGCAATGTTGTTTTGTTTGGAAAATTGATGGGGTTAGTGCTGTATTTTTTTTAGGGGTTTTGGTTATACTAGTGTCAGTTGGTATATTGGCATCAATTTGGTGTTTGTGCCACCATATGTGGTGCATTGGTGTGTTTGCCAAGAATGCAATGTTAGTGTGGTATGTGGCGTTGGTTGTGTTGTGTTGTTTTTGTAATAACCCTCACCACTGTTTACCGAATAACCACTAATTACCGTTAAACTGAACTGATTATGACTGATAAATGAGCTGAATAAAATACTGAATCGACTGACTGAAAACTGGAACTGAATTGATTGAATATATATATGTTAATTTGCATTTTATCTGTTTGATTGTTTAAATATCTGTCCATGGTTTAACGTTTAATTTGCGAATTGAAGGCCTTATCGGCGGCCGAATCCAAAATTAATTGATGTTCCATGATCAGTAGAATTTATGTGATTTTATAGTATATTTAATTAAAATGTGATTTGGTATGCTTAAATTGGATTAAATATTGATGAATTGCATAAGTTACCTTATTTACACCTTTGTTATTGTGAGTGGGCCTTATCCAAACACTTGAGGGACCATCTTATTACACTCAAACAACATTTCCTTAGCCATTCTTCTTGCTTCAACCGACCATAGAGAGAGAGGAATTGAGAGAGTTGAATTCATCTTGTGTTTTGGCTTGGAACTTGAAGGAAATTGGAGTGTAGTTGCTAATTGAGCTCCTAGACCTTGAATACAAGACTTGAGGTAGGTTTATTGCACTCTTGTATATGTTTTGAGTTTAGTTCTTGCATGGTTTAGAGCTAAGTTGAAGTCTAGAGCCAATCTATGGCTTGTAATGTTGAATTATAGCTTAATTGTTGCATGCATGTGTATAGTGAAGAGTTTTGAGCTTGACTTCATGGAAACCTTGCATGCATGTCCATCTTTTGATCATAATCCATGATTTCATCATGTTCTTGAAGAAATGAGCTTAATTGAGCAAGCTTTGAAGCTTTAATTTGATTTAAAATTCATGCATGTCATGTTGGAGCATGTTCTTGAAATTAGGTTTGAAAATGAGTTTAATTGAAACACCCTTGGGCCTTGATTTCTCAAATTGGCCTTTGTAACATGTTATTCTATGAGTTTACTTATGTTTTCCTGAATTTGGGCCCAAGAGGTCGAGTTTTGAGCTTAGGAATGCTTGGTTTGAGCTTGGGAGGCAAATCTGGAAATTCCAGAATTTGGCTCCTACGCTCGAGCGAAGGATTCTACGCTCGAGCGAACATCGTTTCTTCCGAGCTCTGCTCGAGCGAGGAAATGGTGGCTCGAGCGTAAATTTCAAGCTTTCAGCATCTTGGTGCGCGCAGGCGTACGCTCGAGCGAAGGGACTTACGCTCGAGCGAAGAGCTGTGTCTTACGCTCGAGCGGACATCGAGCGAGCATCGGGCGTAAAATCTGAGCATCCAGCATTTTTACTGTAGCACGCAGTCCGCTCGAGCGAAGGAATACACGCTCGAGCGGAGCTCCTTTGTCTGCATGTCCGCTCGAGCGAAGGGATCCTCGCTCGAGCGAGACCCCTGTTTTCAGCAAATTTTGTAAAGTGTTTCTAAGTGCATCTTTGCATCCTCTTTCCATCCTAGGCATTCCTAGGGCATATTTAAGGCATCTTAAAGAGGATATAGATGTAGAACACACCGGGGCAAATTTAGGGATTAAGTTGTTATCTTTCCCAACTGTAAAACTTAGTGTGTGTTCAATCTGTTAACTGTATAGGGTTGGCATTCCAAGAGGACGCTCTAGCCTACTGTAGCCCAGAACTCTGTGAGTAACAATTGTGTAAAGATATGTTCAAAATGATTATCTTCTGAACTGTACTGTTTCCTGAACTGTTTACTATTTACTGAATGAATGTATGTCCTATATTCTGAACTGTACTGTGGTATCCTTAGCACCTACTGTTTACTGTTACTGTTACAGAGATCTCTGTCGGTTCCCCCGTGGAACCACTACTGTTTACTGACTGATGGCCATCACTACTGTTCGGTCTTTCAGACCTATTGCTTACTGTACTGTTATGCTAATGGATGTACCACATATGACTGTTTACTGTACTGAATAACTGATACACTGATTGAAATGAACTGTTTTCATTACTGTAAGGACATTCATTCTAAACCCCTTTACGCATTATGTTATTCACTGGGCTTTAGCTCACTGCTCATATATATATGTAGGTGTACAGGCACTAGACCGCAGCTAGGAGCGTCGGGGTAACTCCAATTTTGTCAAGCCAACCACTGTGCCTCACTGCGAGGTTCTGAGTCTGCCAAGCTATGGCTTAGGGGTGTTTTTATTTCCCCGTCTGTCTTGCACTGTTTTTGTAACACTGTTACTGTACTGTTTATCAGGGATTAAGTCCCTACACTGTATGTTGTAATGATGTATGTACCGTTCTGCACTGTGAATATATATATATATGTATGAAAAATCTTTTTGGCATACAGACTGTCACAGCTCATTGGACATAGTTAATTTACTGTATTGGCTTCCGCCATGCCCCTGTACTCTGTTTTACTATACTGCTGTTCAGTAGGCCTTCGGTAATCTCGGATTACTGGCCGGTTACGGTACTAAACCCATAGGGGCGGGTTTGGGTCGTGACAGTTTTGTTGTATTAGGACACTGAGTCCCTTGTTTTTAAGTGTATGTGATTTGTAGGTAGTGTGGATTGAATATGACATCGATTTCAGTCAAGGTGTAACATTGTTGGTGTCCATGTTAAAAGATTTCAATGTCATTATAATGTGTTGTTTGTGTTGTTGTGTTTCAAACCAGTTCGGTCCCCCTGTTTGTTGAGTTTGTTAAGGATATTGTTGACTTGAAATGTAAATTACTTCCATGTTAGGTAGTGTGTGATGCTGTCGACATCCATGGTGGTCCACGTTACCCTAAAATGATACGTTGGGTGACATGATAACGCAGGGTGTGTTATAGTGGAGTTTGTGGTTGTTTCTAAACGGTGGTTAGTGTTACTCGATATTGTGTGTGTGTGTGTGTGTTTTTTTTTTTTTTTAATTATGTAGATTTCCCAATGTGTGATGCACAATTCAATTTTTCCTTCTTTGATTTTGTAAAATAGGCTCTGTTTTTTTGGGATGGTCTGTATTGTCTTCGAAAATGAAACGAACTTTCACACCATGAATTCTGTATTTAAAAGGTACTTATGTTATAGTGATTTTGTTAGATGTATGTGTTTCATGCGTAATTTATACTACTTTTGTGAAAGTTGTGAAGTTATGAGTAGTTTAATTGTTATAGTTGTATTGGACATGGTCAATATGTGATGGAATAGGCACCACAGTACATGTTAAAGTTACATTTGTAAGTAATTATTTGTTGTTAATAGTTTCAGATTCTTTTTAATGTTAAATTTGTAATTAGGATTTTGTTTTAAACTTGGTTGTGAAGTTGGTTTTTAAACAAACAATGGATGCTGGTGTGGTAATTGTAATAATTTTTCGTAGTTGTGTTAATATACCACTAACATCCGATTAAATGGGCTAGTCAATGTTTGTGACATAAATGTGATCATAATGTTGCCGTGGTCTATGGCAAATGTTCGTTGTAGATTTGCATAATGGATACATGGTATGTTAATGATTATTCGTGTAACACACTAACATTATGCCAGTAAATAAATGTATGTATTGATTCAACAGAAACAATGGGTGGTTGACCACCATAACAGCTTTGTGAAACCAAGGTTGGCAAACAACAATGTTCGGACCTAAAATTTTGATGGTACATTTGTGTCGGTTGTGGATTGCTCACAACAGGGCCCAGATTCATAAGTGCTTTTGTTGTTTTGTTTTTTAATCAATTTCGTTACATTGTAATGAGAGTAACATGGTCCATATCTAATTCTTTGCAAGTAGGACTGTGCACTTTTTGTATGTTTCATCATCTGTCAATACGTACACGGAGTTGACGTTGACAACACGATGGACAGATTGACGCCATCTGTTCTGCGTGGGGCGATGGTGAAAATGTTCCTGAACAACCCAACCAGGGGTCTGCGTGCGAGGACAGTGCAAAATGATTTATATGCGGTTGGTAAATTATTTATCATTGTAATAGGAAGATGGTGGTGTTTTGTTGTTTTTGTCAGTATGTACTAGATTATGCGAATCTAAGGGGGATTTGAAAGAAACCCACTAGGCGTGCTTTTGGGTTATTCTATTACGTTGTGATACAAAGGAATTCGGTACATGCTAGGCATGATAGAATTAACGGGAAGTCATTGTTTGCTACCCACCGCCCGACATTGATTTCACTAAAATGATGTGATAGAACATCCAATTTGCATAACAAACGTTAACTCATTGTTTGCAACACCCATCCCCTCCACATGGATTTAAACAAAATGATGTCATACACATGTTAGTATGCTTTTAATGATGTCATAACCGACGACACAAATGGCATAATGAACTACTAAATACATTGATAAATTCTAAAAAATTCAAACCGCTCGGATCACATATTCAATGATGTATACCCCACACATTAAGCAAACATATTAAAAATATATAAAAACGTCAAAAACTTCTACTATAAAATCCTGTAACCTGTATTCAGTAATGTGTACCCCACAAATTAAGCAAACATAATAAAAATACGTGAACATGTCATAAACTTCCACTAGACTTAACTTAAACAATGTTGTTGCATGGAGCAAATCGTGTGAATGTGAATGGCACATTAAAATATGTGATGATCGGTGGTAGGAGCTCCGATCGTGTTGGATATGCCAATCAACTAGATGTGTTGATGTATTATATCGGTTCCTTACATGTTTTCCTGTTATGGTTCCCCATTTTGCTACAACGTCCACAATGAATGTGTAGCACTACCTCACCCTTGATGGAATCCTCTTCCATGTGGACCTCCCCGGTGGTCACTTAACAATAGGTAGTGCAATGAGGTAATCCACCACTGTGAACTTAGGTTTTCCAACAATAGGAATTGGGTGAATAGCCCCAGGATACACTACACTAAGCTCCTTAACATGGTAAAACGATTCAACGTAATCCTATATATTTCTGCCACTATTTCGAAATGTAACAACCACGTGGGGACATGGGAACTCATTCAATTTATAGCGATTCTAGTTTAAGACCCGACCCATTTGATATTCTCGATTTGAGTTTCTTAGTTTTGTATCATTGTTCCTGTCTTATTCCTTTTTTCCCTTATTGAGTTTGGTTATCGGGATGTGTTGGTTGTGTTTGGAACAGGTTGGTACATCGTTTTTCAAAAACCTTGTTGCTCAAAATTTTGTTCTTACGCTCGAGTGTCACTTCTTGCATTTAAGTAGTCTTTGTGAACTCTCAGTACTTTTACGGGCCTGCAAAACTACTGAGAGAGAGTATCCTACGCTCGAGCAGTTGTGCGCTCGAGCGGCCATTCTTGTGCTCGAGCAATGGTCTTCTATCTGTAAAACTGCTAGGAGTATGTATTCTACGCTCGAGCAGTCTGGGTGCTTGAGCATCGTTTCTTGCGCTCAAGCGGACTGTGTGCATATCAGTTTGTAAAAGCCACTTTTTACATCACTTTTTCATCTCTTTCTCTCTCTAAACATTTCAAAACCCTAAATCTAGAGCTCTCCTCTCTAGAACTTACTCTCTCTCTCTCTACAAATACACCAAGATCTACCCATTTCTCTACTCTACTTCCTTTGTTAAAAAGGTAGAGCTCACCTAGAGCTTCGTTCTCATCCGAATAGAGTTGGATTTCGGCTTCCTTAAGGTTTCTTCACTCTCTCCTTGGTCTTCTAGCTTTGAGGTAGGGATTTTCTACACTCTTTTATGATTTTTAACTTAGCTATTTATTTTTCATAAACAATCTTGTGATTTTGGAGGATTTTGAACAAACATAAGGTTTAGGTTTAAAATCAAAGGAGGAGTTTTTTTTTAAATGGATGGATGGAAAATGGTTGTGGAAGCAGAAATGAGGTTGAGTTGTGATAAAATTGTTAATTTTGATACTTGAATCAGATTTTGGAAGAATAAAGGGATTTTTCCCTACATGTTTCAAATAATTATTTTGTATAAATAAATGGAATTAAAGTTGGAAATGTGAAATTGGATGGTTATTGATATCGATGGTGGAGTTGGATATGTATTATCATTCACCTTGAAATTTGGAAAGTTTATTTGTGTTGGAGATTTTATATCTGTTTAGAAATATCTGTTTTGGGCTATCGGTGGAGGATAGCTATGATTGTTGTAGAAATTGCATGAGGATTAGGTGAATTGAAACTAATTTCTCATCCATGTGCATTAAATATTGTTGCTCATTTAATACATTGCATATGCATATGATTTTGAGAAAAATGGGTGAACGTGGGAAATAGGTGTGCATCACCAAATCAAGTTAGCCTATGTGTTCAGAGTGAAAGTCCCGAAAAATGCGCGTATACATGGGTGCCGATTTTCGCGGACGAAATATCCGTAAAATGGCAATAGTAGCGCTTGTATATGCTACGTTTACATGGATGCCATTTGATGGTTTCCCGTGGACAAAATATCCATGAAAGGTTGTACTAGTTTGAGATTTCCTCCTTGTTATCTATTGTAAAGGGCATGAATTGAGGATTGTGATATAAACTGAGCATTGCATGGTTTTTGGGAAAGAAATGTAAAACATTTTGACATGGGCATTACATGTGCATTTCACCCTTATATCTTTGTTAGGATTCATATATTGTGTTGGATTATTTCTACTGGGATTTGCCTCACCCTATATGGGAAAACGATTTTCAGATGCTGGTGATATGCCTCCACTAAGCAGTTAGCTTGGGCATATTGTGGAGCTGAAGGCTTTGTTTTGTTATTTTGGATTTAATTTTTTACAAGCCTAGGGCTTTATTTATATTAAGCTTAAGACTCACTTTTGATGTACCCAAGCACTGACTTGGAAAGATGTAAGCCTTTAGGACATATGATTATCTGTTCAGCTTTCACTTCTTCTCACTATTTCGTAACACATGATGTAGATTGAAGATGTATTGTTTATGAATGTATATCGCATGTGTCACCGTTTGTATATCAAACTCTGATTAATGAAAGCTTATCAATTCAACTATGTTGCTATTAATTGGTTATTATGAGATGGATGTATATATATGGTGTTTATTTCGGGGCATTACACAATTGCCACAGAAAACACAAACATGTATGTGCACTAACGTCGACCAGAACAAATGGGTGCGAACGAACCTCAAACACATTTTTGTCGGCTTGACTAACAATCCATGATCTACTAGTTTTAAACATTGAGTCCAACTTCTTTTTCATCTTCGGGAAAAAGCTACTCAAACCATGACGTTACACTACTAGAATTACCACCACAGAATTACACACATTTGTTCCACGAAATGACACACCACAAACCTAATGCATACATCAAACTAACATCATGAAAACAAATGGCAGCATAGCATTAACAATGATGAGCAATTGCACATAGACACACCCCTAAAATGAAACTTCAACCAAACACAATGAACCAACAATAGATACCATATAAAACTCACATTCAACAAGCTGCACCCATAAGCAGCACACAACCCACACCTCCTTTCAGTAAAACAATTGATTCCACATCAATCCCAGCAACACCGATGGTGTAACATCAAACACCCATAAATCACTCTAGCAGTTCCCCTCTCCCCAAAAAAAAAAAAAAAATAGAAACCTAAAAACATTCCTTACCCACACTAAACCGACATCAGTAACAAAATAAAAACATAATCAAATAAAAGAGCAAACAAGTAACTCGAAAACCCCTATATCAAAATAAACACATCATACCAAAAATAAAAAAGGACCAAACGGTTTGAAAGAAAACTTTTAGGACTAAATGGAACAACATTTTCCCAAATGGGATTTATGAATAATTTTCTCTTTCTTTAAAGGGTGAATTACACTAACAATCCCTATAGTTTGGGACTCGTGTCACTTTAGTTCCTGACTTTTCAATTGTGACATATTTAACCCTAAATTTTGAATCTTGTACTAAATAAAAACAATTGAAGCTACCATTGCTCAATTTCAAGGGAAATCATCAATTCGATAAAATATAAACTAATTTGACAAAAATAAATGTCAAAAAAATATTTTAAAATTTTTAAAAATAATTTCTACCCACCAAAGATAAATTATGTAAAATTGATAAATCCTTTAGACATTTATTTATTTATTTGTTTTACCAAATTAATTTTTATTATGTGTTTGGATGATGATCATGTAATGGGTGATTGTTAGGCTTTTAATGCGTAATTGATATATTTAATATATGAAATGTTTTTAGTTTTGGATTTTTTGATTTAATGGATTAGCTTAATAATGATATCAAAGTTGTCACCATATTTGACTTTTGAAAAAATAGAAACTAATTTAATGAAAATTAAAACAATTACCCATTACATGATCATCATCCAAACACATAATAAAAATTATTTTGGTAAAAAAAAAAAGAATGTCTAAAAAATTTATTAATTTTATATAATTTTATCTTTAGTATGTAGAAATAATTTTTAAAAATTCAAAAAATGTTTTTTTGACATTTATTTTTGTTAAATTAGTTTGTATTTTATCAAATTGATGACTTTGCCCTTGAAATTGAACAATGGCAGCTTGAATTGTCCTTATTTGAAACAAGATTCAAAATTGAAGATCAATGTGTCACAATTGAAAAGTTAGGGACCAAAGTGACACAAGACCCAAACTATAAGGACCGTTAATGTAATTCATCCTTCTTTAAATTTTAATTTAAATAAAATTTAGCTAATTTTTCAATAATATTTTGTCAGTTGTATGAATAAAAAAAGAATATTAATTATTTAATATTAAAATATATATAATATATTCGTATTTATTTTTGTGTTTCCATGAAAATTCTATAATATACATTTTGTTTTTGGATGTGTATCAAATGTCTAGTTATGACCTTTGTAATTTTTTATTATAACTCATTGTGTTATTGATTATGACTTGATTATAACACATTGGTGTGTTAATTATGCTTTAGTTATAAGGGTTGGGCTTCTCTCATATTTGGATCTCAACCATATGTTCTGTTTCAATGATCCAAACTGTTCATTTTTTAGAATTTGTTGAGTAAAATATTTATGCAAAAAAATCAAAATGATCGGGTATAGGTAGTTATATGTTAGAATCAAATTTATATTACAAAAAAATAGATAGTTATTCTTGAAATTATATTTGTCGTGCACTTTTTAAAACAAATATGATTAAAATATAAAGCTATCAATGTCCAATCATCTTAATTTTTTACATGAATATTCTACTCAATGAATAAAAAAAAATAAAAAAATGAATGGTTCGAATTATCAAAATCAATTCCAAAATGGACCTACCAAGTCCAAACACTTTCTCAAGTTCAAATGACAACTTGAGAGAAATCAAACCCTAATTATAACCTTTTTTAATTTTAATTTTGATTATGATTGAAGAGTTTTTTAGTTATATGCCTCAAATGATATTTGGTTATTACCCTTTGTATGATTCGTCGTGATGTTGATTATGATTTATTATGATTATTATTTTAATTATGATTGAAACGGTCTGCAGCGGCATTGGTTGAGACTCGACCCTCATTTCTTTTTCGTATAGAGATAGTTGCATTAAAAAGGTTCTTCTGTCACAATTGAGTTAAGCCTGAAAATTTTCTAAGTGTGGAAAGTGGATTTTTCAAAACTTACAATTTCGAAAATAATTTTTGACAGTAATTGTTCCTTATATATATTAAATAGTCTAATTTGATTTTAAGGGATTTTTCTACGAAGTATTAACCCTTTTACTTCAACATCAAATTTAGAAATTTTAGTCGAAAAATTATTTTTTACTAAAACTGAGGGAACCACTTTCTGATTTAATTGGATTTTGATTTTTTTTTTTTTTTGTATTTTTCTTTGAATCCAAATGAGGGGTATTTCTTTATTTACACTGTAAAATTAAGTAAAAAAATACAAATTAAATGGTTGTGCAGGAAGTGCCCTAGGAACTAAGCCTGTGTAACAATCTATGTCCAAAGTGACTGGCTCAAGCGGTTGGTTTTACCGTTTGAGTGGTAAAGATGGAGCAACCAGTACTTTGCTCTATAGACCGAAATACTGTGAGTTTGAGTTCACCACTCGAGCTGTGGAAAGACCGCTCGAGCAGTCTACACGAATCAGCAAACTTAAAAAGTCATTTTTTTCTTTTTTTTTTCCTTACTTTTCTTTTCCTCTTTTCTTTTACTCTCCCTAGCTTTGAAAATATAGCGATTTCGGTTTTGACCCGACCCTTGTTGTATCTCGGACTCAAGTTTCATGCTTTCTTGTTGTTGATCTTATCTTGCTTCTCTTGTATTTCTTTGAATTTGGCTATTGGGTTGTTGTGGTTGCGTTTGGGACATGTTGGTTGCTTAGGTTCCAAACTTTTGCTGCCTAGATTTCTGCTTTTCTGCTCAAGTGGCACTTTTTACACTTGAGCGGCACTTTTTGCGCTCGAGTGGGCTTTGCAAACTCTTAATACTTTTGGAAGTTTGCAAAACTACTGAGAGAGTGTATTCTACGCTCGAGCGGCCTTTCTTGCGTTCAAGCATTGGTTTGTTTTTTGCAAAACTATTGGGAGTATACATTCTGCGCTCGAGCGTTATTTCTTGTGCTCAAGCGGAATAACTTATTGTGTTTGACGCTCGAGCGCCACTTCTCTCGCTTGAGCGGACTGTGCGTATTTCAGTCCGCAAAAGTGACATTTTATATCACTTTTTCACATCTCTCTCTCTACTTTTCAAAAACCCTAGATCTGGAGTCTCTCTCTCTCTCTCTCTAAAACCTACATTCTCTCTATATTTTCATCTAGATCTAGTGGTTTCTCTACCCTACTCTCTTTGATAAAAATGTAGAGCGTCTCAAGAGCTCTCTATTTTGGCCTGAACAAGATTTGGTTTCGGCATCTTTGAAGTTCCTCCATTGTTGCTTTGGTCTTCCAAGCTTGAGGTAATGACTTTCTACACTCTCCTATGATTTTGAACTTAGTTATATGTTGTTGTGTGAATAATGTTAGAATTTGGAGGATTTTAGACAAACCTAGGGTTTTGGTTTAAAATCAAAAGAGGGGTTTTCAAATGAAGGTATTGAAAATGGTTATAGGTATAGATATGAGGATGTATTGTGTTGAATTTGTTGATTTTGACACATGGGTTGGATTTGGGAAAGAATGGAATTTTTCCCTAAAATGTTTCAAATGATTATTTTGTATAAATAATGAAATTGGTATTTAGAATATGAAATTAGATGAATGTTTATATAAATGGTGGAGTTGGACGTGTATTATCTCTTACCTATGAAAATTTGGATAATTTATCTATCATGGAGATTGTATATCTATTTAGAAATATCTGTTTTGGGCTATCGGTGGAGGATAGTTATGATTGTTGTAGAAATTGCATGAGGATTAGGTGAATTGAAACTAATCTCTTAACTGTTGTCATTGAATATGACTATGTTTTAATACATTGTATATGTATGATATTTGGGAGGAGAAAGGGGATGAACTCCATTGAATTAAGTTGGCCTGTATGTCCAGAGTGAAAGTCCCGAAAATCGTGCGTATACATAGGTGCTGATTCTCGCAGACAAAATTTTCTTAAAATGGTAAATTGAAGTGTTTGTGTAATGGTTGTATTGATTAGAGAACCACTGAGTTGTGGCCTCAGTTGGGTTGTCTGGATAATAATGAATTTGCCTCATGAGTTGAGGTGAAATGAATTGACTTAAAATGAATTGAGACATAAAATTTGGCATATTATGATCTTGTAGAATATGAATGAGTTTATTACAGGCATTGTTTATGTACATTATACTTATATCTTTGTTAAGATTCATATATTGTGTTAGATTGTTTCTACTGGGTTTTGGCTCACCCTATTTGAGAAAAACCATTTTCAGGTGCTGATGATATGCCTCCACTAAGGACTTAGCTTGGGAGGATTGTGGAGCTGAAGGCTCGCTTTTGTTTACTTTGAAGTCATCTTTTGTACAAGCCTAGGGCATTATTTGTATTGAGCTTATGACCCATTTTGTTGTAACCAGGCACGGTCTTGGAAATGTGTAAGCCTTTAGGGCATATGAATATCTGTATAGCTTTCATCCTTTATTACGCCTTGTAACACATGCTGTGGATTCAGGATAAACGATTTATGAATGTATATTGCATGTGTCACCTTTTGTATATTAACTCTGATCAATGAAAGCTTCTTATAGTATATACATCACTTTGTACTGGTGTTTGGAGTTAGATTACTGTAATTATTTTGGGGACGTTACAATTTGGTATCAGAGTGTACCTGCTTTGAATATTTTGGGTACGTAGGAAGTGGTTAGTACCACAATAGGTTTATCTCGTTTGATAGAGATGTTTATATGTTTGCAATGCTATGTGATAACATGTTTATGTGATTATATGGGTATGAGATTTAATTTCAAGGATGTTGATTGAGTCTATGGGTTTCTAGGAGTCTTGTTAGAATGACACTTGATCACTGCTGTTTCTAATTAGAACTCTTGTAACGCCACGAGATGGTCATTATCCAGAAATGAAATTCGTATGTGTTTACGTGACTACGTGTTTATGTGGAGTGAATTACTGTTGTCCACCGCATTAGGATGTGAGTGAGTTAGCTTCGGTACATTTGTAAATGGGCTAATTTCTTTTGTTACCTTCATTAGGATGTCAGGACGTGGACATGGTGGTGGTAGGCGTGGTAGGCCTAGGAGGCATGAGGTGCCTTTACCGGATGAAATTCCGGCATAGAAAGAAGGGGTTGGTCAGGCCAATGTAGCCAAACCAGTTGGTCAATAGGCCATAGGTGCCTTAGTCCGCGAAATGGCCGGAGCATTGCGGAATCTATGGACATTCTCAGGGCTAAGAATCAAGTCCAAGCCCAAGTCGCTGAGGCAAGACCATCTTTCTTGAAGCAAGAGTTTTTCCAGTTGAATCCGGATAAGTTTATGGGTGATCCCAAGGAGCCATTGAAGGCAGATGAGTGGCTAGAGCAAATAGTGAAAACGTTCGAGATGCTTGGCATCGAAGACAACCAATTGTGAGTGACCTTGGCATCGTTCTAGTTGAAGGGAGATGTGGGTTAGTGGTGGAAGTATGCGCGTGGGCATATTGGAGTGACTTGGAAAGCTTTTGTCAGTGCCTTCCAGGACAAGTTTTTACGTCTCACTGTTAGGGAGAAGTTGAGGGATCTGCTTTCCAAATTGGTACAGTTGAACACTCTGGTGGCTGAGTTTGAGGCCACATTTAGTAGCCTTTCTAGGTTTGCACCAGAGTCAGTGGCGATAGAGGAGCACCGTTGTTTGGAGTTTAAGAAGAGGTTGAGGACCGGGCTCATGTTTAAAGTGGTCGGGTCGATGATTAGGGATTATGGGCGCCTTGTGGAGGCGGCGGTTCATCTAGAGATCATGATGCAGATGGAGGAGGAAAGGATGAGGGGCTTCAAGAGGAGTCAAGATATTCCGGGGGACAGTAAGAGATAGAGGGGTTCTAACCCCTAGTCATCCCAGGGAGCTCAGTCGAGGTCCACTTTCCCAGTACCGAGTTCAGGTTCTGGGAGAGGTGGTTAGAGAGATGTCACTTATTTCAAGTGTGGTCACTTAGGCCATAAGTCTCCAGCTTGCTCGCAGAGAGGAAGACCGTAGCAGTCTACATCGTCTTCGACTCGTTCTCAAGGCCAGAGTCAGGGGAGAGGCTAGCCGATCACTTTGTTATCAGTGTAGACAAGTGGGGCACATGAAGAGGTTTTGTCCACAGTTGGGTGGTACACCTAGTGTATTTGGTTTGAGGCAGACTCAGAGCCACCAACCTGCAGAGTTAGCACAGGCCTCGAGGGCCATTTAGAGAGCCTCTTTGGCTCAGTCAGTGCATCAGGTTTATGTTCCGAGGGGTAAGCAGGTTGAGCAGAGACCTACAGGGTGTGTGTATGCTATTACCACGCTAGATCTTGTACTAGCGCCTTCAGTAGTGAGAGGTACCTTTTTGTTTTGCAATTCAGTTACTAATGTGTAGATTGATATGTGTGCATCCCATTCATTTATTTTATCTGCATTTGCTCCAGTTTTGGGGTTAGAGTTGGCTCAGTTAGCATCTCCTATTTGTGTATAATCATCTATTGGTGGTGAGGTTGTTTTGAAGCAGGGGTGTCGAGGCTGTGACATAGAGGTTGCCAGTCATTGACATCCTTTTGCATTTGTGTTGATTGACATGTCTAATTTTGATGTTATTTTGGGAATGGACTAGTTATCATCATATTAGGCTGTTATAGATTGCTACCGTCAGAGGGTTACTATATGTACCTTAAACGATGATTGTTTTTATTTCTCAGGGGACTGGGTGGATAGAGTCTTATCATCGGTGTATGATCTGTGTGGATGGAGTGAGCTTAGTTTCCTTCTTGCGAACTTCTTGAGTATTGAGTGTGATGAGGTCCGAGTTGAGTTGCCAAGGGTAGTTTGTGAATACCCGGATGTTTTTCTAGAGGATCTTACCAGTTTACCACCTCACCGAGAGATCTAGTTCTCTATTGATTTAGTGCCTGGCACGACATCGATTTCTATGGCATCGTATAGACACTACAAGAAAATGTACATTTGGCGATCAAAATTGGCGACTAAAAAAAATTTAGTCGCCAAAAGTTGTAGAATTGGCGACCAAAAAATTTTTTAGTCGGCAAAAGTATAATATTTAGCTCCTAATTTTTTTTAGTCGGGATATATTGATTATTGGCGACTAAAAAAAAATTTAGTAGCTAAAAATACCAGAATTGGCGACAAAAAAATTATTTTACTCGCCGTATGTTGAGTTTTGGCTACTAATACCATTTACTCACCGAATGAAAAATAAATAATTATTTTTTATCTTTAGCGACTAAAAGTTTGGTAGCCAAAAACATATTTTCAACGACAAAAAAATATTTTAGTCGCCGTATATCGAGTTTTGGCTACTAAAATCATTTATCGCCAAACAGAAATAAAAAAAATATTTTTTATCAAAAATTTATTTTCAGTAACAAAAATAAATTTTAGTCGCCAAAAAACTAAAATATTTGGAGGGATTTTTCAAAATTTGGAGGGTTTTATAAATTAATTGGCGACTAAAAAAGTTTAGTCACTAATTTGGCTACTAAAATCATTTATCGCCAAATAGAAATTAAAAAAAAATATTTTTTTTATCAAAAATTTATTTTCAGTAACAAAAATAAATTTTAGTCGCCAAAAAACTAAAATATTTGGAGGGATTTTTCAAAATTTGGAGGGTTTCATAAATTAATTGGCAACTAAAAAAGTTTAGTCGCTAATGGTGTAATATTTATATACTTGGTTTCCAAACCACAAACTAGCGCCTGTGTGTCTCTCCCTTTCCCTCTCCGCTGCTCCTCTTCCCTCCCTCTCTCTGCGCCCTCTCCGCCACCTCCCTCCTCCTCCCAATGCTACTCAAACCCTGACCCCATTTCTATTTCATTATTGGCTTCGCTTGTTGACTCTCCGTCAAATCTCAGGATTCATTACTCACTCACGACTGCTCCTCAAGTTATGGACTCCTCAATTCGAGCGATGTGAAGCTCACGTACAGTTCCAAGGACGGACTCACTATTTCCTTGAATGTTCATCGGCAGATCTTGGCTGCTCACAGCCGATTCTTCGCGGTTAAGCTTTCTGATCGGTGGTCGAAGCAGCAGCGAACTTCTAACCCCAACATTGTCGAGATTGCTGACTGTGATGACGTTGAAGTTTACATTGAGGCTCTAAGTTTGATGTATTGTAAGGATTGAGGAAGAAACTCATGAAGGAAGATGTCACCCGAGTACTTGGAGTCTTAAAGGTACTACTAATCATTTGCACATTGTAGAGGAAACTATGAACTTTTGTTGAATTTGTAGATTTATATGTTTGTACCTATTTGTATGTGTATATGAAATGATGGGTTCATTGGCAATATTGTTCTGGTGGGGTTTTAGGAATTTGAATTTTGTATGTGTATATGAAATGATGCCTTCAAACTGTTTGATAAAATGTCTCTTAGGCTTCTCAAAATTCTAAACCACAAGCCTAACTGTGTTTTTTTTGTTTCTTTTGCTTTCTGTTTTAGGTATTATATTTGCTTTTTTGTTTCTTTAATCTTTGAAAGAAACTTTTTTTTTTTATTTTTTTTCCAAATAAAATATGAATTTGTTGTATGTGAAATTGTAGAGCTAGTGGTTTTATGAAACTGAAATGAGTGATTTTGGAATTGTTTGGACAGTTTTATCACTCAACAATTACCTAGAAGAAAATATAGAAAATAAAGCAAAATCATCATATGAAAGGTTTCTTGGTAATAGAACTATCAGCTGCAGGGTATAGTACAGAAGGGAACAAAACAAGGCCATATATGGAGTAAGCTATTGGGGTTCTAAGTGGAAGCTTTGAATGGTCTGCACACTCTAGAGAGAGAGAGAGAGAGAGAGAGAGAGAGAGAGAGAGAGAGAGAGAGGTTTATATTCCTCATCTTCCAACATTCTTCTACTTTATTTGGCTTTCTTGTAACTGTAGCAATCTATGATCATCTTTGGTTGGCTCATTGGCTTTCATTCTATCACTCAAGCCATGCAAAACCCATCTATTTATCTTTACTTTCCTTAAATTATTCATCTTCATTCTTTAACTTTAGCACTCTGAAATTTTCTACAACGTTCACTATTTTCTTGGTAACCAAGCAAGGAACACAAATGAATTTGAAAATAAAAAAAGAATGGAACGGTTAATGAGTAAAAGAGAGAGGGAGGGAGGGAGAGAGAGAGAGAGAGAGACAGAGACAGAGAGAGAGAAAATCAGAAAATCAGAAAAGAATGGAACGGTTAATAATTTTTTTAGTTATCATTCGGTAATTGAATTAGATTATTGTTGTGTTAGCTTCATGGGGTTTTGAATGTTGTGAGTTGGGGAATCATGTTTCCTGTTGGAGCCATCATCGCGAGGTACCTGAGAACTTTCTAGTCGGCAGATCTTGCTTGGTTTTATCTCCACAGCCTTTGCCAGTTTTCTTCCTATGTTATTAGGGTTGCTAGATGGGGAACATGACTTAAGCTTGGAAGTGAATCGAAGGGGGTGCAATACACTCATCATCACAACATTGGGATTGCACTCTTTTGCCTAGCAACTGTGCAGGTATTTTTCTCTTCAACAAAATTTCTTGTAGAAAGTTGTCTAATGTTGTGTTCATTGTACTTATATGGTTGGTTGGTTGGTTGTTGTTGTTATTTGTCATTACCCTTGATATGGTGTAAAAAATTGGAATACTAATACAATTTTAGAATTTTAGACTAATACAATTTTGAGATGATGTAATACAATTTAGACTAATACAATTTTAGAATTTTAAGCTTTGTATTAAAATTTTGAGATGATGTAAAAATTGATATGGTATAAAATTGGGATACTACCTGACTTCCATGAAAACTTATATTCATTTATCCTCATTCATGTACTTGGAGTGCTAGGGAATTTAAACTGTTTTCTTCTCTTAGCTTTTGTTTTGAATGCTTGTTGTTGGATATTATAATTTTCGCATTAGTTTTGTCATTTTGTCTATCTGAGGGTGTATTAGTATGCAACAATTTATTCGACACTGGTTTTGGGAAATTTGGTCATTTTGGAATGGTGGTGATGGAAAATTATATGGGGTTTTGTGTTGTTTTGGGATAATGTGAGTTTTTATGTAGTGTTGATCTATTATGCATATAGTAGGTATCTCTCTTTGTCCATTTGAATGTAAAGATTGGATCTGTAAGAGTTGAGTTTTAATGACTAGGACCTAACATTCACTTCGCCAACATGCAGGACTATTGATCTCTCCACTCATGTATCTGAACCTCACAAGAAAAACTTATTTTTGCAAAGTTTATACAAAGAGGAGCAGGAGAAATCACATATGACAAATGGCAACAATAGCGGAAAGCATGCTTTTCATAGTGACATTCAAGATAAGGATATAGTTGAAGCTCTAGAAAATGAGGTTTAATATTGGACGGACTTTTCAAAAGTTCACTATCATCCCTAGAGTCTATACGAATATAATGGTTTTCATATGATTGTATGGAATTATTATTTTAGATTGGAATATACTTAGTTTGTGTGGAATTTGACATTAAGTTATTCCTTTTTGGATGGTTGGAAGTGAAATGGATGCAAATTTCTAAATGATTGATAATATATGTATTGTTTTGTTTATATACATGGTATAGGTTGCATGGAATACATACAGGTTAAGGACAAATTAAAAAAAAATAATAATATCATATTTTTGGCCACTAAATAATGGGTAGCCAAAAAGGAAGTAAATATTTTTAGTGACTAAATAGCTAGTAGTTAAAAAAAAATAAAATGAATAAAAAAATTTTTGGTGATTAAAATTTTAGTATCCAAATAAAAAAATAGACTTTAGGCGACTAAATTTTTAGTAGCTAAAAAATATTATACTTTAGGCGACTAAAACATTTAGTAGCTAAAAAAAATAAGATGAACAAAAAAATCTTTTTGGCTACTAAATAAATTAGTCATGGAAAATAAATTTAGTTTTGGCGACTAAAAATTAGTCGCTGAAAACGCGATATATTTTTTTTTTTGAAAGCTTTTGGCGACTAAAAGATTGGTCGCCAATTTAGCAAATCAATGACTAAAGTTTTTTTTGTCACCAATACCTTTACTTTTGGCGACTACTTAATTTAGGACTTTCGGCGACTAATATTCTTTTAGTCGTCAATACCTTCGCCGATCGTCTTTCCGCGACCAAGTTGGCGACCAAACTATTTAGTCAGGAAAACCTTTTGTCGACTGAAAATTTAGTCACCAAAAGTGTAATTTCTTGTAGTGAGATTTGCACCTGTCGAGTTGAGTGAGTTGAAGACCTAACTCCAGGAATTATTAGATAAGGATTTTATCTGCCTTAGTACTTCACCTTAGAGAGCACTGGCTCTTTTTTCCAAAAAGAAAGATGGCACGTTGCAACTTTGTATAGATTACCGAAAGCTGGACCAGGTAACTATTAAGAACAAGTACCCAATGCCTCATATAGATGATTTGTTTGATCAGTTGAAGGGGTCTTCATGCTTGTCTAAGATAGACCTGAGATCGGGTTATCACCAGTTGAAATTAAGGGAGGAGGATATCCCGAAGGCGGCATTCCGTACGTGTTATGACTATTACGAGTTTCTAGTGATGCCCTTTAGGCTAACCAATGTACCACCTGTGTTTATGGATTTGATGAACTGGATCTTCTGTGAGTTCCTAGACCGTTTCGTAGTCGTCTTTGTGGACGACATCTTGATTAACTCACCCTCTGAGGAGGAGCATAAGGAACAGTTGCAAGTGGTACTTGAGTAGCTTAGAGCACACAAACTGTTTGCTAAGTTTGGGAAGTGTGAATTCTAGCTGAGAGAAGTTAAGTTCTTAAGGCATGTGGTATCCGTGAAAGGGGTGGCTATAGATTCATCCAAGATAGAGGTAGTTCAAGATTGGGAACCACCTAAGAATGCTTTCGAGATTCATAGTTTTTTGGGTTTGGCCAGGTATTATCGTAGATTTGTGAAGGATTTCTTTAAGCTAGCCTCACCATTGACTAGACTAACAAGGAAAGGGATCAAGTTTGTGTGGAGTGAGACTTGTGAAAAGTCTTTTCAAGAGCTTAAGGTTAGAGTTACCACTGCTCTAGTTTTGGTTATTTTGAAGAGGGGTTTGGGTTATTCGGTGTATTGTGATGCCTCACGGGAAGGTTTGGGTTATGTTTTGATGCAAGAAGGGAATGTAGTAGCCTATGGCTCGCGGCAGTTGAAAACACATGAGAGAAACTACCCTATTCATGATCTAGAGTTAGCAGCGGTAATATTTGCCTTAAAGATCTTGAGGCATTATTTGTATGGTGAGAAGTTTGAAGTATTTTCTGATCACAAGAGTTTAAAATATCTGTTTACATAGAAAGACTTGAATCTGAGGCAGAGGAGGTGGATGGAGTTCATGGAAGATTACAATTTTGAGTTACATTATCATCCAGGGAAGGCCAATGTTGTGGCCGATGCCTTGAGTAGGAAATCTATTAGTAGTGCAGCATGTATTGCCATATGGGAATGGGAGATGTTAGGTGCTATTGGAGAGTTTGACTTGCATCTTAGCGAGTCTATTGAGTTTCCAGCCTTGTTTGCAGTAGTTGCACAACCTACACTTGTGATCGAGTGATAGAAGCATAGAAGGGTGACCTTAAGGTAGAATCCCTCTGGGAGAAAATTTTCAGTGAGAAGGTAGAAAGAGGCTTGAACGTGTACTTCGACTCGAGTGTTAGATACCTTGACTGTCTCTTCGTAGCAGAGTCTTGCCAAGAGGAAGTACTCCGAGAGTTTCACGATTCACGCCTTGCGGTGCATCTGGAAGGCGCAAAGATGTATCACAACCTTTGTTGCCAGTTTTAGTGGAGGGAAATGAAGAAGGATGTGGCTGTGTTTGTGTCTAAGTGCCTTAATTGTCAACAAGTGAAGGCCGAACATCAGAGGCCAGTGGGTTTGTTGCAACCCTTGCCTGTAGCCAAGTGGAAGTGGGAGCATGTCACGATAGATTTTGTTGTGGGCCTTTTGAGGACTCAATAGGGTAGTGATGCCATTTGGGTGGTAGTTGACCGGTTGACTAAGTCGGCACCCTTTATACCTATGCGTGTGAGTTACTCGATAGATTATCTTGATGACCTTTACATTAGAGACATAGTGAGATTGCATAGAGTCCTTATGATGATTGTTTCGGATAGAGATCCATGTTTCATGGCTCGGTTGTGGTAGAGCCTATAGGGTGCCTTAGGCACAAGATTGACCTTTAGTACTGCGTATTATCCTTAGATTGACGGACAGTCCGAGCGTACCATTTAGATCCTTGAGGATATGCTTCAGGATTGTGTCCTTAACTTTAAGGGTTTATAGGAGAAGCAATTGCCCTTAGTGGAGTTTGCCTACAACAATAGCTTCCAGTTAAGTATTGGCATGGCACCATTTGAGGCCTTGTGTGGTCGACCGTGTAGATCCTTTTTGTGTTGGGCCGAGGTGGGTGATGCACCAATGTTGGATCCAGAGTTAGTCCGGGAGACGACGGAGAAAGTTACCCTGAGTCGTAAGAGGTTGGTTACTGCCCAGAGTCGTTAGAAAAGTTATGCCGACCGTAGGAGAAGACCTTTGTCTTTTGAGGTGGGAGATCATGTCTTCTTGAAGATATCACCTAGGAGGGATTTGATGAGGTTTAGAAAGAGTGTGAAGTTATCCCCTAGATTCATTGGACCTTTTGAGATCCTTGAGTGGATCAGAGAGGTAGCTTATCGTTTGGCCTTACCGCCACAACTTTCAGGGGTTCATGATATGTTCCATATTAGTATGCTTCGGAAGTATGAACTGGATCCATCACACGCGTTGGATTGGACCGACTTAAAGGTAGATGAGGATGCCTAATATGAAGAGAGATCGGTGAGAGTCCTGGATACTTGAGACCAGGTCTTGCGAGACAAGACAATTCCCTTGGTTGAGGTATTGTGTAAACATCACGGGGTTGAGGAAGCAACTTGGGAACGTGAGTTGGTAGTCCGTAAGAAGTATCCGAACTTATTTGTTAATGTTTGAACATGTATTGTATTGTCGTTGTCTTAAGGAAATATGAAAACATTGTATATGTTTTGAAAATACGGAAACATTTTATATGTTGTTTATGTTTTGGAAATGCGAGTTTATTATAAACATTGGATATGTTTTGGAAATATGAATTGTGTATTCAGTATTAAGAATTTGTCTATCATGGTGATGGAATTGAATGATTTTCATTATGGTTGTAGTTGGTTTTAACTTAGTTTTAAAACTTGATTTGAAATTTCGGGGACAAAATTCTTTAAGGGGGGAAGATTATAGCAATTCCGATTTTGACCTGACCCTTGTTGTATCCTGGACTCGAGTTTCATGGTTTCTTGTTGTTGATCTTATCTTGATTCCCTTGTATTTATTTGAATTTGGCTATTGGGTTGTTGTGGTTACGTTTGGGACAGATTAGTTGCTTAGTTTCCAAACTTTTGTTGCCCAGATTTCTATTCCTCCGCTCGAGCAGCACTTCTTGCGCTCGAGCGGGCTTTGCAAACTCTTAGTACTTTTGCAGGTCTGCAAAACTACTGAGAGAGTGTATTTTACGCTCAAACGGGCCCAATTTGAGCGGCTCTTTTTGTGCTCGAGCATCATTTCTTGTGCTCGAGTGGAATAACTTATTGTGTCTGATACTCGATCATCACTTCTCGCGCTCGAGCGGACTGTGCGTATTTTAGTTCGTAAAAGTGACATTTTACATCACTTTTTCACATCACTCTCTTTACTTTTGAAAAACCCTAGATCTAGGGTCTCTCTCTCTAAAACTTACATTCTCTCTACATTTTCATCTAGATCTAGTGGTCTCTCTACCCTACTCTCTTTGATAAGAAAGTAGAGCGTCTCAAGAGCTCCATTTTGGCTCAAACAAGATTTGGTTTGCGTCTTTGAAGTTCCTTTATTGTTGCTTTCGTCTTCTAAGCTTGAGGTAGGGGCTTTCTACAATCTGCTATGATTTTTAACTTGGTTATATGTTGTTGTGTGAATAATGTTGGAATTTAGAGGATTTTAGACAAACCTAGGGTTTGGTTTAAAATCAAAAGAGGGGTTTTCAAATGAAGGTATTGAAAATGGTTATAGGTATAGATATGAGGGTATGTTGTGTTGAATTTGTTGATTTTGACACATGGGTTGGATTTGGGAGAGAATGAAATTTTTTCCTAAAATGTTTCAAATGATTATTTTGTATAAATAATGAAATTAGCATTGAGAATATGAAATTAGATGAATGTTTATATAAATGGTGGAGCTGGATGTGTATTATCTCTCACCTATGGAAATTTGGATAATATATTTGTCTTAGAGATTGTATATCTGTTTAGAAATATCTGTTTTGGGCTATCGATGGAGGATAGCTATGATTGTCGTAGAAATTGCATGAGGATTATGTGAATTGAAACTAATCTTTTAATTGTTGTCATTGAATATGACTGTATTTTAATACATTATATATGTATGATATTTGAGAGGAGAAATGAGATGTACTCCATGTTTGGGAGAAGAAAGGGGATGAACTCCATTGAATTATGTTGGCCTGTGTGTCCAGGATGAAAGTCCTGAAAATCGTGCGTATACATGGGAGCCAATTCTCGCAGACGAAATTTTCGTAAAATGGCAAATTGAAGTGTTTGTGTAATGGTTGTATTGATTAGAGAACCACTGAGTTGTGGCCTCTGTTGGGTTGTCTAGATAACAATGAATTTGACTCATGAGTTGAGGTGAAATGAATTGACTTGAAATGAATTGAGACATAAAACTTGGCATATTATGATCTTGTAGAACATGAATGAGTTTATTACAGGCATTGTATATGCACATTATACTTATATCTTTGTTAAGATTCATATATTGTGTTAGATTGTTTCTACTAGGCTTTGGCTTACCCTATTTGGGAAAAACTATTTTCAAGTGCTGATGATATGCCTCCGCTAAGGACTTAGCTTAGGAGGATTGTGGTGCTGAAGGCTCACTTTTGTTTACTTTGAAGTTATCTTTTGTACAAGCCTAAGGCTTTATTTGTATTGAGCTTATGACTCATTTTGTTGTAACCAAGTACGGTCTTGGAAAGGTTTATGCCTTTAGGGCATATAAATATCTCTATAGCTTTCATCCTCTATTACGCCTTGTAACACATGCTGTAGATTCAGGATGAACAATTTATGAATATATATCGCATGTGTCATCTTTTGTATATTAACTCTGGTCAATGAAAGCTTCTTATTGTATCTATATCACCTTGTACTAGTTTTTGGAGTTGGATTACTGTAATTATTTTGGGGACGTTAGAAAAATACCCTAACTTTCTCTCTTTAGAAATCTCTCTTCTCACCAAGAATCAAGCCTAAATCTCTTGTAAAAAGTGAAGCCCATGTAGAGACTGTGATTTTCACCAATTGGATTGCATTATCGTGAAGAGTTCTTTAACTCTTATTTCATATTATGAATTTGGAAATTAATAAAGGATTGATAATTATAAAATGGGTTAAAATATCAGGACATCATAAGAAATTAGAAATTACTTCATTACACTTCACTTACGACTCAATGAGTTTTCACTTACTACTTCATTAGATTTTACTTACTATTCAATTAAATTTCACTTTCTACTCAATAATCTTCCACTTGCTATTTAATTAGCTTTTACTTACTTTCATTAGAATTCACTTATTACTTAATGAGTTTTTACTTACTACTTTATTAAACTTTAGTTACTACTCAAATAAACTCCATTTACTACTTCAGTAGACTTGACTTACTACTTAATACATCTTGATAAATAGACTCGAGTTATTACTCAATGAGATTCCACTTATAATTTGATTAGATTTCACTTACTACTCATTTAAACCCTACTTACTATTTAATGAGTTTCTACTTACTATTGCTTAAAACTTTACTTACTATTCAATTAGCTTTCATTACTACTTCATTTGACTTTACTTACTACTTAATTAAACTCGACTTACTATTTAATGAATTTCTACTTACTACTCTATTAGACTTTAGTTATTACTCAATAAATTTTCATTTACTATTCAATTAAACTCTACTTACTACTACATTAGACTTGATTTACTATTAAATAAAATTTCACTTACTACTTTATTATAAGTAGATTTCACTTACCACTCAATAAGACTCTATTTGTAATTTCATTAGGCTTCACTTTCTTAAATATGAAACTCCATTTACTATTTTGTTAGAGTTGACTTACTACTCAATGAGACTCCACCTACTATTTTATTAGGCTTGGCTTACTATTTCATTAAATTTCATTTACTATTTAATTAATCTACACTTACTGCTTAATGAGACTCTACTTAATGCTTTATTAAATTTGATTTATTACTCAATTAAATACCATTTACTATTCAATAAAACTACACTTACTATTTCATTAGACTTCATTTACTACTTAATGAGATTTATAACAATTCCAGGTTAGACCCGACCCATTTATTGTTTTGGGTTTGGGATATCTTGTCTTGTATCACTGTTCATGTCTTGATTCATCTTATTCCTTGTTGAGTTTGACTATTGGAGTGTCTTGGTTGGGTTGAAAACAGGTAGGGGGTTAGACTTTTCAAAACTGTGTTGCCTAGAATTTTGCTTGTTCGCTTGAGTGATCTTTTACAGTCTGCAAAACTACTAGGAGTTTGATATCTACGCTCGAGCGACACTTCTTGCGCTCGAGCGAACTTTTGTAGGTTTGAACTACTAGGAGGGGTGCATTGTGCTCGAGCGAACTTTTGTAGGTTTGAACTACTGGGAGGGGTGCATTGTGCGCTCAAGCGACCATTTTTGCGCTCAAGTGGTGTCTTTGTTGTGTCTGGTCGCTCGAGTGGCCATTCTTGCGCTCGAGCGATCTGTGCGTATATCAATCCGATGAAGTCACTTTTTGGATCACTTTTTCATCTCCCTTTGTCTCTAAACATTCTAAAAACCCTAGATACAGACTCTCTCTCTCTTTCTAAAAGTCACATTCTCTCTACAAATACACCTAGATCAATTGATATCTTCACTCTAGTTCCTTTATTAAAAAGATAGAGTTCATCTAGAGCTTTTTCCTAATCGGAACAAAGTTGGGTTTCGGCGTTTTTGAAGTTTCTCCACTCTCTCTCCCATCTTCCAAGCTTGAGATAAGGATTTCTCCGCACTTTTTTTTAATGATTTTTAACTTAACTATTCGTGTTTTGAAACAACATTGTGATTTGGGGATTTTTGAACAAATCTAGGGTTTTGGGTTAAAACTCAAAAAAAGGGTTTTCAAATGGATTCTTGAAAATGATGGTGGGATTGGAAATGAGGTCTAATTACGATAAAATGGGTGGTTTTGATACTTGAAATTGATTTAGCAAGAAAATGGGGGTTTTTGCCCTAAATATCTTAAATGTTGATTTTGTATAAATAATTAGAATTGATGTTGGAAATGTGAAATTGGATTGATATTGATGAGGATGGTGGAGTTGGGTATGTATTACCACTTGCATCTTGGAATTTGGAAAGTTTATCTTTATGGAAATTATTTATCTATTTAGAGATATCTGTTTTGGGCTATCGATGGAGGATAGCTATGATTATTGTAGAAATTGCATGAGAATTAGGAGAACTGAAATTATTTTCTTGTTCGTTGCATTGAGCATTATTGCATACTTAACACGTTGAAAATGTTGTTGTTTTGAGAAAATGGATGAATACCTTGGTGAATCTGGGTAGGAGTGTAGTTGTGGTATTAAATTGGCTTGTGTGTCCTTGGTGAAAGTCTAGAAACCTGCACGGTTAGATGTCGAGCCTTTCGGTTAATACCAGTAAAAATGGCAAATTGGTAGTGCTTGTAGCCTACTTGTAGGCACATCCTAGAAATTCACAATGTTGTATTTATTGCCCTGTTTTTTATTGTAAAGTGTAGACACCCCATTTTTGACCGCCCTTACGACTTGGGCACCATCACTTGCACACCCAATGATGAATGTATATGCTTGTCAAGTGCTCAAAAGTCCTCAGTGGAATGCCACAACTCTGAGCCTCAAAACCCTGCAAACCTTGTGCCTTGTTTTTGCACCAAAACCCCAGCCTTTCAAACCTGAAAAACTTAGGACCTGCAAGCCCATTTTTGTGGGTTGTCTGCTATACCTTTTGGTTGCCAGCCACCCTTGTGCCTTGCCAGCCAAGTGTGTGGCTTGCTAGCCACAAGTGTGTTTTGCAAATATTTTCTGCTAGTTATGCCAGCTGTTTGCACAGATGTTTGCATCTACCTACACGTGTATGGATGGATGTTTCTGAGGGAGTGTGATATTTTTCTATAAATAGAGGACCTCCTCTTCCATTTTTAAAGGTTAGAAAAATTAGAGCAAAAATTAATTTTCTCTCTCTACAATTCTCTCTCTCTCTCTCTTGAAATTTCTTGAGTTTTTGCCTATACACTCTTAACCAAACCTTGCCATCTTTGAGCTGAGGTACTTTTGAGCCTACTTTGAGCTCTTGTGGGTGTGTATGTGTTGAATTGTTGCTTAAAAGTGCTCTTCTCTTCAAGAGGTATAAGGCTTTGCTTGTTTCATTGCTTTGGTTGCTTCTTTTCCTACTATTTTTGGGTTGTATAAACTCTGTATTTTTGGGCTGAAACTTGTAGTGTAAGGCCTTAAAGGGTGGAGGGGTGGTACACCTTTCTTTCCAACTTGCTTCTCTAGCCTTTACCCTTGTGTTTCCCACCTTTACAATATCTTTTTTTGAGCTTTTAAATACTGAATTTCAGAGTTATTTCAGTGGCTAAAAACATGTTTTGAAGTCCAAAATTAGAGGGGTTAACCTCCTCTCCTTGTGTCATGTTCACTAGTTTACATAGCTTCATGTTGTAGCTTACTATTTTAGCTATTTTTGTCTCAATTCTAGCACTTCTTTTGCATGTTTTAAGACTATTTTGGAACTGCTTTAGATGTTTATTGCATTTATGCTTTGTTTTGCATGCTTGTAGTTTAGTTGTCCTCATAGGTTTGGTGTTTTCGGCCTTAGCTACCAATCTATTTGAGTTGATAGCATTTATTTCTTGTTTTTCTTACTTGTGATCACCTTTAATCATCTCTCTAACCTCCTTCATTTCTTGGCTTTTGCTTTGCTTTGAAAGTTAGTTCAAACTAGCTGCTTGTTTAAGCATGAGATTGAGGTTTTATGCTTAATGGTTTAATCCCTTTGGGGGTTCATTACTAGTGGCATGACACTTTTCTCATGTCTAAAACAACTCTTGGTTTGATGCTTCTTTCCATTAGAGGACTTAAAGCTCACCTTCAGACTTGATGAATTAAAGAATGAAAAGGTAATTAAAATGAAGTAATAAAACTTGGACTAAAATGATGCAAGATAATAACCTAGTTTGGGTTCAATCAGATGTTAATTGAACCCTTGAGTCTTGAGTCGTTTCATAGTCATTAGTGATGAAAACGGTTTAAGAGTCATTGTTAACCATTTCCCTTGATCATCCATGATAAGGAGAGGGTTTGAGAGTCTTATTTGTTGCATTTATTAAACTTGCATCCTTTCGTTCATAGGCCATCTGTAGACACCCCATTTTTGACCGACCTTAAGACTCAGACGTCATCGTCTGTGCACTCGGTGATTGTGCATGTTTGTGCTTGTTTTGAGTTTCCGGAGCCTTTGACTGAGCGCCTTGTCTCGGGACCTCTTAACTTTCTCCTCTTGGCCTGCTTTTTGGACCATGCCTTGCTGCTTTTGCCTAGAGGGAAACAGAGGTCTGTAGACACTTTTTGTAGTCGTAGACTACCTTTCCCTCTCGTAGGCTACTTTTTGTATCCATAGACTAGTTTTCGAGGCTTCCAGCTGAGTGCCTCGCCTTACGGACTCTCATCTTGCTTCCTTTTTGGTTTGTTTTTGAACCAAGCCTTGTTATCCTTTGCTTGGAGGGTGGAACAGGGGTGTAGACCAGTTTCTCCCCCTGTAGACCACTTTGCTTCCCTGCCAGCCAGTTTTCTGGTCGGCCAGCTAGGGTGGGTGGTCTGTGGACCACCTAAAGTGGTCGGCAGCCATGCCCCCACCTTCCTCTCTCTGTGTAGACCACCTTTCCCCCATTGCCGACCACTTTTTGTCCCTGTAGACCAGTTTTTCTGGTCGGTCGACTAGTGGGAGTGGTCGGCCGACCACTTCAACTGGTTGGCACGTTTCCTGCATTTTCTGCAGATATTTTTCTTGCCAGCTGTACCAGCTGTTGGGCACAGAAGATATCCTCCATACATATGTATGGAGTATGGAGGGATTGCACTAAGCTTCTAGCTTGTTCAACGAGCTTAAAGCTTGGGATTCTAGATAAGGGAGCCTCCTCCCTCTTGCTCAAGGTTTAGAAATTTTGCTTAGGGCTATACATATCTATCTCTATCTTGATTTCTCCCTCTCTCTATATTTGTTCCATTTTGTGCCTTAAAGTGAGTTTTGTTCACACTTTTGCACTAAACACCTAGTAAAACACCTTTACTCTCGAGCTGAGATTCTTGGAGGTTTGTTTGAAGCTCAAAAGCTTGGTTTTGCCTCAGAAGTGGCTGTTCTTGCTGTGGTTCTTCAAGGGTAAGCATATACCCCCTTTTAGGCTTGTTTCTGTATTAAGTTTAGGCCACCTTTGCATGCTTCTTTTGGCTTAACTTTAAACTAAAAAAGCTTCATTTTCAAGTGCTTAAAGTGTTTGTTTGAGGCCTCTTTGGTGTTGGGGGTGGTCTACCCCCCTTTGTGCCTTATTTTGCCTTGCCTTGAGCCATCCTTTTAGGCCTTTGAGGTCACCTTTGTTTGGTCTTTTCCCCACTGAATTCCAGAGGAATTTTAGTGGTGGAAAGTGCATTTTGAAGCCCCAAATAGGAGGGGGTTGTCCCCCCTCCTCTTCTCTTGTTTGCTTGTGTTGATGGCTCATCAAAGTAGCATGTCTTTCTAGCATGTTTTGGCTCTATCTTAGCATGTTTTAAGCACTATTCTAATATGTTATAGCTCTGTTTTGGGTTGGTTTGATTGCCTCTTGCATGCTTTGTACCCTTGTAGTGCAATCATCCCTATAGCCTTAACATGCATCATGCTTTGGACCACCGTTCTAGCATGTTTTTGGCTCTACTCCAGCAAGCTTTTACTCATGTTTTGCCATGCTTAAGCTCTGTTTTAAGTGGTTTTGGTCATGCATGTCTTGCTTTGTATAGCCATAGTGCAATCTTGCTCTCTAGCTTTGTGTTTTGAGTCCACTAGCATGCATTGCTTGGGCTATTTGCATGATTTAGCATCATTTGATACATGATTTCAGAGCATGTTTCATTGTCATACACGCACATGTGTCATTCTTTCAATGCTTTTGGAAGGTTGTGCTTTATGCCTTAACATGAGCCAATATGTATGCCATCTTGCTTAAGCTTTAGGGCTACCATTTCAGTGTGTTTTTGGTGTTATTTTGCCATGATACAACTCTGTTTTTGGTTGGTTAGAGCATCCCTCATTTGCTTCTTACACTTGCAATGTAATCATGCTCATTGGCCTAGTGTACTTGGTGTTTTTGGCCCTTCATGTTAGCTTGTTTTGGCTATACTCCATACATGTTTTAGTATTATTTTGACATGCTTTAGGACTGTTTTGGATGTTCTTGGCCTTTTAGGGCTTGCTTTGTATAGCTATAGTGCAATGGGCTTGACTAGCCTTGTGTTTTGAGCCTTATAGCATACCTTATCTGTTTTGTTTGAGTGATATGGCATCATTTAACATGTTATTTCAGAGCACATAGCATTGCCATGTTCTCATTTCTTTCACTTTTTGAGTGTTTTTTTAAGAGTTGTGCCTTTGTGCCTCGTTTATGGGCCAATGCGAATGCATGCTTGTCTAGGCTTTTAAGCTCCCATCCCAGCATGTTTTGGTCTTTGTTTTGACCTAATTGAGCTCTGTCTATGGTTGGTTCTATCATTTGTGCCATGTATTGCATACCTCTTGTGTAGTCCCCTTTAGTAGCCTTGTGTTTCAAGCCTCTTGACAAGCTATCTTTGAGCTATTTGGATGATTTGGCATCATTTAATACTTGATTTCAGAGCATATAGTATTGCCATATTCTCATGCATATCACTCTTTAATTGTGTTTGAGAGTTGAGCATTGTGCCTTGTTTGTGGCCTAACATGTATGCATGTTCGTTTAATCCATTGAGCTTCAATTCTAGCATGCTTAGGCCTTTGTTTTCGCATGCATGAAGTTAGTTTGGGGCTGATTTGATCCATTGAGCATTGTATTACATAGTCCTTCACTAGCTTTCATGCTTAAGTACTCTAACTTGACATGCTTATGTTGTTTGCATGTTGTTTGGAATGTTGTTGTATTGCATTGTGTTTGGATTGAACGTTAATCCAAACACGAGAAACAAGGGACGTTTCATACTTGTAGTGATGAAACGTGCCTCATTTCTCGGTCGCCGACCCTCTTGATCATGCATAATAGAGGTAGAGGCTCTTATGTGTCATTTGTGCATTCATTGACATCGACTTGGGCAAACTTGGCTTCTCGGCCATCGTGCATTGCGATGCATGGTTAGTGGCCCGAGAGTCAAGAACCACACCCCCTTGAGCTTGAGAAATGATAAGGAGGGTGGTTGTGCACACATACCTTGCAAATACACTGCTATGCCCCTTCTTGTTCTCTGTTGCAGCAAAACTAGAGTGTGGCAGAATTTCTGGTCGGCAGACCAGTAAAAGTAGCTGGCCGACCACTTTTTCTGGTCTGCAACAAGTTTAGGTGCTCTACAAGTGGTCTACAGCACCATTTTCTGGTCGGTAGAGCTCCTGGAGGTCTCCATGTTGGAGTTGAGGCATTTTGGAAGTTTGTGCAGTGTTCTGAAATCAAATGCAAACAGAGGCAATTTGGGGCATAGTGATGGATTTTCGAGCGAGGCGATCGAGAGCATGCATCCTTCATTGTTCAAGGCAGAGTTGTGTTAGCCTAGTTCACATACCTCACATGCTTAGTTAGTTACCATGATTAGTTAATTTGTTAGTTAATTAAAGTATTGTAATAATTAGTTGTAGCTAGTTATTCGATTTGTGTTTTGTAATAACTAGTCTAATTAGCTTAATTAGATTAGTTGCTTAGCTTAGTTTAGAGTAGCTTAGCTTTCATTCGGACTCTCCGTCGAGAGGGCGTATTGTTGTAATAAGTGTGCGTGAGTGTGTGAATGTCTTCTAACCCCACGTCTTTCTCCCTTTTATTTACCAGCTTTTGATGGTTAGTTTTAGGGCATATCTTAATTAGAATACTTATGCTTTGCATGCGTGCATCATTCATTCGTATTACATGCACTAGGCTCGGCGCATCATTCAAACTGCATTGTATTTCAATACACTTACTTGAATACGTGTTATCAAGTGTTGCATTCATATGCCATCTTAGATAGCCGAGCCTACATAGTTGCGTTTTTGCATGTGTTGCATTAGGCATCTTAACATAGCTAGGATCATGCATGATTACTAACTAGTTTTCTGTTTTGGCTCGGAGTACACTGTGAGTGTTTTCGCTTTAGTATCCTTGTCTATGTATAAGTGACTGCCATGATAGCATGCTTGCCATGAGGCTAACTGCTTAAATGTTTAAATGCATGAATGCCTATGGATGAAGGCTTCATTACTTGAATTGGAACAATTCATCAAAATGTGCGTTTTAAGCCCACTTGAAGTGGCAAATCACCATGTTTTCTAAGCCCACTTGAGGGTGGCAAATCCATGTCTTAGCCTACTTGCGAGTAGCACTTTCAAACCATTTTCGAAAGACAAACATGAGATGTTTTGTTCCAATTCTTGCGATTGAGTCTATACTTGTATGCTGTATGCATCATATAGTAAGATTAGCTAATAAATCGGATAAGAGCACATGTGTTTTCAAAAACAACATATCATGTTAGTAGAGGCCGATCTTTAATCGGGCGAGCGAGGGTGCTCATTTTAGGACCTTCCCCTCTCGTACCCAAGTTCCCGAGCCGAGACAACTTTAGTGATGACGGACACGTGGCCTTAGGCACGAGTCAGGGTTTCCTAAATTTCTCCAAAATAAAATATTTAGGTGGCGACTCTGAAATCTGGCAAAGCAGTCCATGTTTGGCGTTTTTTGATCAAAATCGATTTTCCAAAACGATTTGCCAGATTTGGACTCTTTGTTGATTTATCAGTCTTACATTGTACTTTGTGAGATTAGATTCAGAATCGTGACAGGAGTCCGAACTGTAGTAGCTATGAACACGATTCGCGTCCTTGCGCGTGGAGCAGAGTTCGGGCGGTCTACACCATCATGTAATGAAATTGCATCGATTGATGGTTTGTGAATCAAGTTTACTACTCCTTTGAGCTGTTTGATGATAAGGAGGTGTAAGTTGTGCAAACAACCCTTGAGAATACCTTGTGCTTGCTTTGTTTGCTCTCTATTGCAGCAGGAAACCAGGCATCAGTGGCCGGTAGGCCACCTTTTGTGGACGACAGATCATCATTTGTGGCCGGTAGGCCACTACTTTTAGCTTGCCGGCCACCTTTAAAAAAATAGGCAATGGACTTTTGGAACAGAATAGAGTTGGTTTTGAGGTGAAAAACAGTGCAAATGTTCTACTGTGCAACAGAGGCACCTGGCAGCAGAACAGTGGCCTTTTTCGGGTGGAAATCCATGCATGCATGAGCATTCCTTGTTTCCTGAGGTGGAGTAATTAGAATAGCTAGCTTATCACTTCTTTCATGTTGTATTCATGTAATTATTTAGTTCTAATTTGTTGTAATAATTAATTAGCTAGTTTAGTTGATTATTTCATTTGTTTTATGATTCGTAGTAATTAGCTTAGCTAGTTAGTTTATTCGGATCCTCCTGAGTGAGGGCGCAAATGTTGTAATAAACGTGTATGTCTTCCAATCCCATGTCTTTCTCCCTTTTATTTACCTACTTATAATGGTTAGTTTAGAAGCATCATGTTTCATTTAGCATCTCTCATGTATGCATCCACTTGTATTGCATGCATTGAGGCTCGGCGCATCATTCTAACTTGCATCGTTAGTTAAATGCCTCTTTGAATACGTGCTTAGACCGCATGCTATCAAATTGATTTATATGCCATGTTAGTAACCGAGCCTAGTAATTGTATATTGCATGCGTTGCATTAGTCATATTGCATTCGTTAGGGTCATGTATTTTTTTCTAATTCTTTTGTCTATTTTGGTTTGGAGTACTAGGTGAGCTTTTACTAGCTGTAGTATATCGCATGAGTATGATTGTTGCCATATCTAATATTTTCACCATGAGGCTAATTGCTTAAATGATATAACTGTGTGAATGCTTGTGGATGAGGGCTCGTTGCTTGACTTGTGATAATTTGATTAATGTCCATTTTAGCCCATTTTTTCGAGTGGCAAATTCATAAAAACAATTTCGAATAAAACATGAAATCAAATGTTCCAATTCTTGTAAACTTAGTCTATACTTGTGTGAGTCACATAGTAATATAGCTAATAATTGGAATAAGAGCATATAATGTAGATAAGAATCACATCATGAATAGTAGAGGCCGATCTTTGATCGGGGAAGGGGGGTGCTCAATTCATGGCCTTCCCCTCTCGTACCTAAGTTCTCGAGTCGAGACAACTTTAGTGATGACAGACTAATGACCTTTGGCACGAGTCTTGAGTTTCCTAAATTTTTCAAAAATATTTAGGTGGTGGCTCTGAAATTTGGCAAAGCAGTCTATTTTTGGCATTTTATTCAAAACATTGATTTTCGAAAAAGAATTGCCGGATTTGGACAGTTTTTGTATTTTCACTATTTCACGTTGCACTTGTGAAATCAAATTCAAAACCACAGGTAGAGTCCGAATTGTAGGGCTTCTTGTCTTTCGAAAGGAGCTCGAAAGTCAAGCTACAGAAGGAAATGATATTATGAATTGAGACAAACTTGGCATTGCACGGTTTTGGAAAGAGAAATGAAAATGCTTTGGCACGAGCATTACATATGCATTCACCTTATATCTTTGTTAAGATTCATAAACTGTGTTGTAGTATCTCTACTGGGTTTTGGCTCACCCAATGTGGGAAACCATTTTCAGGTGCAGATGATATGCCTCTGCCAAGGCAATAGCTTGGGAGGACTTGGAGCAAGAGCTTCATTTTTGGTTACTTGTTGTAATTATTTTGTACAATCTTAGGGCTTTATCTGTATTGAGTTTAAAAATCACTTTTGTTGTAACCAAGTATTATCTTGGAAAGTTGTAAGCCTTTAGGGCATTTCTTGTTTGTTTTAACTCTTATTTCATATCTTTAACTTGTAACACATGCTGTGGATTCAGGGTTAGAACTTGTGAATGTATAACTGCATGTTCTACCTTTTGTATCACAGAATCTTATGAAATGAAAGGTTAATTAATTCAGAACATTATAGTTATACATTGTTGTCATTTATTAATATTATAGATGGTTTATTGTCTTTATTTTCGAGGCGTTACAAGATTGCACTTACTATTTTATTAGACTTGAGTTACTACTCAACGGGACTTCACTTACTGTTTCATTAAATTTGAGTTACTACTCAGTGAAACTCCACTTACTATTTCATTAAACGTGACTTACTACTTAATGAGACTCTACTTACTGTTGAATGATGTTTTTTTGACTAGGTGAAATGCTATTCTAACAAAATCTTAAATTTCATAAATTAAAAATATCACATAATGTTAAAATAAAATAGTGATAGAGATAGAGATAGCGATATAGATAATTCTTACCTCAATAATTTTTTGAATTTGTAAAAATTAAAATCACCCTATTTCACTTATCATTTGTTACAAAGATCAAAAGCAAAACACAATATTGCTCATATTGTGTGTAAATGAGTTGTGAGGTCTTCTATATTCTTCTAATTAACTATCTTCTTATACAGTAATTACCATTTTTAAGTGTAGTAGGTAAAGAAATGTAATTCTTCTTGTAGATGTATTTATTTATTGCCATTAATAAAAATATTGTAGACACCCCATTTTGACCGCCCTTAAGACTTGTGCGCTTCATTCTGAACACTCGATGATGAAATGTTACGTTGTGCAATCATTCAAAATCTTTAACAAAAGAATTCGGTTTCAAGATTTAAAACCCAAACCTTGCACCCCCTTTGGACCAAAACCTTATTTTTTCTAGCCCAACCACTTAGAAAATAGTTGGCCAGCAGATGGCCGGCAGACCATTTTCATTGGGCCAGCCGTATATCCTCATGGCCGGCTGGCCATGTTCAGTGTAGCAGATATTTTGACAGCTGCCACCTGCTCCCATGCACATGTTTTGGGCCAGGTGTCTTTGATATAGATATTTTCGATGTGAGAAACTATTTTTCTATAAATACCACACCCCCCTCATGGTTTGGGGTTAGAAAAATTCTCCAAGAGCCATAACTTGTCCAACACACTTCCCTCCTCTCTTGTAATATACATACACTATACATACACCTTCTAAGCTTAAACTTGAAGCTTTGACTGAGGTTCTTAAAGATAATTTCAGATACTAGAGAGTGTCAAGCTTGTAGTTTGTCAACCAAGAAGAACATCCTCTCTTTAAAGAGGTAATCTTTGAACACTTTAACCATATTTTCTCCTTCTTTTTCTTGTATTTTCATACTGATTTCAGAGTTATTTTAAGCTTAAAAATGCAATTTAAAGTCACAAAAAGAGGAGGGGTTAGCCACCCTTCCTTAGGCCTTGTTCCATAGTTTGTTGTTTTGCCTTTTCCTACTTTGTTTCTTTTGGTTTTGGCCACTGTTTTTTGGAGTTTAGGGGTTGTTTAATGTGTTTATTTAATTTATACTTTGAATATTATAGTTGTGTTGTTGTAAGTCCTCATGGATTTGGTGTATATGCCATAGCTTCCAATCCATTTGAGTTGATAGTCATTTCTTTCATTTTTTATAGCTTTCAGATATATGTATTCATGCCATTATAATCATCCACCTTTTCATTACTACTCTGCAATCTCCCTCCTTTCTTTGTTCTTTTGATTAAGAGTTGTATCAAACAAAAGATTGCCGCTGAAGGCATAAGAAAGAGACCTCTCATGCTAAATGGTTTAATCTCTTCGGAGGTTCATTACCAGGGCATTACATCTCTTTTATGCTAAGCATGATCCCTTATTTGATACTTCCCTTTATCACCGGTGCATTACTTCTAAGGGACTAATTTTCTAGTTAGACCCTTGGAAATCACAAAAGAAAGAGTCATTATAGCTCATTATCAGGTTTGTATTTGGAGTCATTATCGCTCATTTCGGGTTTGACTCCGAATTCATTATCGCTTGTAAATAAGTTTGATTATTCCTTTGTAGTTTTCCCCGTAGAAAAGGGCTTGAAAAACTCATTTCTTGGGTCAAGTCATGCTTGCTATTCTTTATTGCTTTAGACTTAGTGGATGTAATCATCACCTTTGGATAAAAAGGAAGAAAAGATGAAAAAATGGAAAGGTAAAGTAAAAAGAAGGCTAATAAAATTGGAGTAAAAAAGAAGGTAAAAAGAGAATAAAATTTGGTTAGGTTCAGTCGGATGTTATATTGAATCTATTGCTTCTAGAATTATCGTATACTGTTTAAGTGATGTCGATGATTCATGAGGCAAGTCTACCCCATTCCTTGAGGTAATTCCATGATAAGGAGGAGGTATTGTTTGTCTTTTGTTGCATTTATTAAGCTTTTCGCCTATCGTTTCTAAGGTCATTATGCAACAAATTTGTGATGATTGATGATTTGAGAATCTAATCTGCTCCTCCCTTGATCATCTTCATGATAGGGAAGGGTAGAAAGGATAAACATCTCCTAGAAACACTCTGGGTGTGTTTGGTTTATGTTGGTAGAGTATTTTTTGAGATAAAAAATACAAAAACTTGTTTGGTTTGCCTTTTTTCAGAAATGGTTCTGGAAAATTGTTTTGGAGAGAGAGTTTTAAAAAAAGTGATTGATTTGATGTGTATGAGAGAGAGAGTGATTTTGGAAAGTAGGTAACCAAACAAAATTTTGAGATTTTTTTTGGAAAAATTTGTTTGGTTTGATTACTCTTGAAAATTTGTTTGTAGAGAATTTTTCTCAAAATTTTTTCTAAAAAACAAACCAAACAAGGCCTTTGTCTTGCTTTGTTTCAGCTTTGTTGTAGTAGGGTATTCCCTAGAAATAGTGGTCGGCCGACCATTACTCTTTACGGCCGAGCACTCTCTTAGGCCGACCGGCCACCCATTTTTGTACAGGCAGTGGTATTTTTGCAGTAGAACAAAGCAGATCTTGAGGCCAAAATAGAATAATTTTCTGACTATAAACAGAATTGATTCTAGCAGCAAATAGAGAGGTTTCTGGAGAATGTTCTCGATTGTGCACATGCGGTTCCTCGTCTCCCATTTGAGTCCATTAGATTAGTAGCTTTAATAGTCATATATGTAATTAATTAGTTGCTTTCATTTGGACTAGTAATAATTAATTAGTTCATTCATTTAGTGTTATAATAGTTAGTTAATTAGGACATTCATTTGGACCCTCTTGCGCGAGGGCAAATTTGTAATATTTGTATGTCTTTCAACCTTCATTTCTTTCTCTCTTTTACTTATATGCTTACTGTGGTAGCCTCATATTTTTTGTTTCATATCATTGCCATACTTTGTATCCATTTTTGCATGCATAGGTTCGGTTCATCATTTTTGAATGTCATTGTCATTTCCTACTTACTTGAATACGTGCATTGCCTTGAGTTGATCCATATGACATGTTATTAAGCCGAACCTAATAATTGCATTTTTGTATGTGTTGCATTAGCCACTTGCATATTTAGGACCATGCATTTTTCTAATTATTTTCTTTTCTTTGGTTTGCCTCAGTTGAGTACTAGGTGAGCATTTTTGCTTTAGCATATTACATGTGTGTTTGTGTTGTCATGTCAAGCATACTACCATGAGGCTTTGTGCTTATTTGAAATACCTTTTTGAATGCCTATGGATGAAGGCTATTTTGCTTAAGTTGGAACGACTTTGATAAATGTACATATGAGCTCGTTTTTCATTCAAGTAGCACATATTCAAAAATCTTCCTTTCTAAAGTAAGCGGAATAGTCTATACTTGTGTGCCTCACATAGTAATGTATAAGTTGCTTTTCGTGCTCTTTTCTAATACAACTAGCCCTACAGTTCGAACTCCCGTGGTTCTGAATTTGATTTCACAAGTGCAATGTGAAACAGTGAAAACACAAAAAGAGTCCAAATACGGCAATTCTTTTGGAAAATCGATTTGAAAAAAAAGCCAAAAAAGGACTGCATTGCGAGATTTCAGAGTCGCTACCTAAATATTTTTGAAAAATTTAGGAAACCCGTGTGTGATAACCATGTTCTGTATTATGCTAATTGGTCCTCATTATGAATGTGATTATGTGTTTGATATGATTTTGTGCGCCATTTATGTGAAAATATGTGATTTTGAATATCTATCTGTTCACCGTAGGAATATCTGTTTGATTATCTGCTTTGGAAATTAAATTGAAGGCCTTATCGGCCACGAAACCCGAAATTGACGACGTCATTGTGATTGGCTTAATTTTTAGAGCCTACGGTGAAATTTAATTGAAAATTGATTCGGATCGAATTAATCATATTAATTTAATGGGTAAGTGCTCAATTATTTAACATTAAAATAATGTATTTGAGAGGGAGCTTTATAAAGGCCATTATATGTTCAATCCATCTCTTTTGTTCAATATTTGGCTGATTTCAACTCTAAGAAAAGAGAGAGGGTCGGCTAGAGAGAGAGAGAGAGAGGGAAGCAATTGGAGATTTGAGCAAGGAACTTGAATAACTTGGAGATTCACCTAGAAATTGTGAAGAATTGAACCTCTAGGTAAGTAAATTCATGGATGTTAACTTGTAATTTTGTGAATTCAAGGTTGAATAATGATCAAGAGCATGAATTAAATTGATTGTGATGAAATTGAGTTGGTTTTGTTGAATTGGAAGTCAATAGGTGCATGCATGTAGGAAATTGCTATGAATTTCCATGTGTTGAGCATAAAGTGTGTAATCCATGTTGATTTTGGTTAAAGTCCATGTATTTAATCATCTCTTTACCAATGAAGTTGAGAATAATGAGTATATCCCACATGCAAGTACAATTCATGGAGGTGTGAGTCTTGAATGTTTGAATTTAGCATGTTGGTGATGAGTTTGGGATAATTTGAGTCATGCATGTAATTGATTCAAGGAATCGAGCTTCATAATGTTGTAATTTGGTGTTTGTATCATGTTAGTACATGTATATGTGAAGTTTGAGCTATAATATGCAAGATGTGTTGATTTGAATGTTGAATTTGAGCTCAAGAACAATTCTGGATTTTCCAGAATTTATGATGTCCGCTCGAGTGTGAGAACTGCCGCTCTAGCGGGAAATGCAAGCTCCCAGTATTTTTGCAGACATGGGCGTCCGCTTGAGCGGGGGGAGTTCACGCTTGAGCGGAGAGCCATGTAGTGAGGCCTTCCGCTCAAGTGCCCGACTTCACGCTCGAGCGTGAAAACGATGTAACCAGTACTTTTGCAGGCCTCAGGGGTCCGCTCGAGCGGGGAAGTCCACACTCAAGCGGGGGACCCCTGTTTCTGAAATTTTGAAAATGCATTTTGTGTTTTGTTTTCCGTTCTCTTTCACTTCTAAGCACTCTTAGGCATGCATTGGGCACTATGAATGAATTAAAAGGATAAGAAAGAAGCCTAAAGAGGAATATGTGAATTAAGAACGGATTGAATTGTTTGTGACCCGTTGTGTTCATGTAATGTGTAGGGTCAAGTTCCAGGGCAAATCACCCAGCCGATCACTATGAGTAATATCTTAACAAGGATATCTGAAATATGTTATTATCCAATTGCTTACTTCTATGTAAGTTGTATAAGTTCGTAATTCGATTGGTGGACAAAGTTCGACATGAACGAAAGTATGAATGAATGAATAGGCCGAAGGCTAGTTTGACATAGAAGTGTGAATGGGCCAAAGGCTAGTCTGACATGAACGAAAGTATGAATGAATGAATGGGCCAGAGGCCAGTTTGACATGAATGAATGAATAGGCCAGAGGCCAGTATGATCTGAATGATAGAATGAATGGGCCAAAGGCCAGTTTGACATGAAAGTATGAATGGGCCAAAGGCTAGTTTGACATGAATGAAAGATAAACGGGCCAGAGGCCGTATGACATGAATGAATTGGGCCCGAGGCCGTATAATGTGTTTGGAACCGTAATCACGTGACCTATATTTGTACATATGTTAGATAGAAATGCAAATTGGGCCCAAGGCCATTTGAAACACGTTGTTCTAAATACCATTTGTGTAACTTCTTTATTGATATTATTCACTGGGCTTTCGTTCACACTCATTCATGTATTTGTAGGTGAGCAAAGAGAGGTCCCAACCCAGCCTCAGTGAAGTTGTGCCGAATAACCAAGGTTTTGAAGAGTCAGCCCTTGCGTTTCACGCACGAGACTCGTCTTCGCTCTTTTGTTATCCTATTTTATTTTGTCATGTTGGCGAGGAATTTGGTTTGTGTTGTATATATATATAGTTTTGATTGGTTGACCTAGACTTGATAGATCCTGTATGTACAGGGCTTTATGCTAGTATATATTTTGGTGTGAGTTGTTAACGCATATATGTATGGTTTGTTATGATGTGCCATGTAAGCACAGTTCTATGGACAAAGTTTTAAATTTTGCTTCCGTTTGGGCCCTTTACTCTGATGAGTTATGTTTGGTTTGGTCTGAGGCCGTAGGTAATCTCAGGATTTCTGGCCGGTTATGTCCTTAACCCATAGGAGCGGGTTCGGGTCATGACAGAGTGATATCAGAGCACGAGTTAATAACTCACGCACTTGTCCAAAATAGCAATAAGAGTCTAGAAAAGATCTAGGATGCATTCATGTGATGAGTATGAATTTGAAAGCATCTAGAATACGCTTACATGTTTTGATTTGAACGATTATGTACTATAAGTTTGTGTTTTGCTTGCATTACAAATTGTTTGAATATGTATGCTCTTTACAATATGCATACTTGTGAATCTCCTGTATAAAGTATAATGCAAGTTTAATCAGATGGTGAGAACATGAGGTGGTGAAATAGAAGAGTCCTCTACTGCCAGAATGGATAGGATGGAAAGTTTGATTCAGGAAATGGCAGAAACATTGAGGCAACAACAAGAGTGGCAACAACAGTGGCAGCAACCACATCCTCCACCACCACCTCCGGGACCTCCTGTGCTAGATAATCAGAATGATGATCGGATAATAGCTCTCACCAAAGAGTTTAAGAAAATGAAACCACCACAGTTCCACGGGGGATTGGATCCTTTGAAAGCCGAAGCATCGGTCCTTGGTATTGAAAAACTGTTTGAAGTGTTCCCGTGTTCAGAGACACAGAAAATGCTTCTAGCCACCTTTATGCTAGAGGACGAGGCGAGAAGATGGTGGATGTTAATGTGAGAAAATCATAAAGATGTTGATTGGACCAAATTTTTGGAGATTTTCTATGACAAGTACTTCCCGCAATGTGTCCGGGACAGGAAAGTTTCAGAGTTCATAGAACTTAGGCAAGACAGCATGACTGTAGCTGAGTATGAGGCCAAATTCACCGAATTGGCCAGGTTTGTACCGCATGTGATTGACACTGACTATAAGAAAGTGAGGCATTTTGAAGGTGGGCTTCGAAGTGACATTTTAGAAAGGGTAAATGTCTTGAAACTGGAAACCTATATTGGGGTGCTAGACCGGGCCATTATATTAGAAGCTAACATAGCTAGACAGACTAAGTCAACAACTGATTGGAAAGGCAACAAAAGGCAAGGCTTCTTTTCAAAGAAGAAATTTCTGAAAAAGCAAAACACGGGCTCTTCGAGTACTTCGAATTCTTCCCGAGATACATCTCCTATATGTAACATTTGTAGTAAAAGGCACCGTGGAGTTTGTTACCGTGTGTCGGGAGCCTGTTTTAAATGTGGGAAACAAGGGCATATGGCCCAAGATTGTAATCAGAACAGTGGGAAGATAGCTGCTAGTTCTACCGCATCGATTGCAAAGCTAGGAAATACTATGAGATCTACTACCACCGGGGATACTGTGAGACAAGGAAGAGTTTTTGCACTTGTTCCGGGCGATACACGGAATGCCAACATAGTTATCTCAGGTACTATTTCTATATGTAGTCAGGACGCTTTTGTGTTAATTGACTCCGGATCAACACACTCTTTTGTGACATGTGCATTTGCATCTAGACTAAGTAGACCTCTAGAATTATTGCCATATCTGTTATGTGTGTCTGCTCCATCGGGGGAATCTATATTGTGTGAATCTGTATATCGTTTTTGTGACATGCGTGTTGGGAATGCCATCCTATATGTGGATTTGTTGCCCTTGAACTTTAGGCACTTTGATGTAATTTTGGGCATGGATTGGCTAACTAAATATTGTGCCACCATTGATTGTGTGACCAAACGGGTTGTGTTTAGACCACTAGAACAGGAAGAAATTGTGTTTGTGGGTAACGAGGTAGTACCTCCACCTTATTTGATATCTGTAATGAAAGCATGTAAACTGATCAAGAAAGGGTGCCAGGGTTATTTGTGTTATGTGTTGTCTGAACAATCTGTAGATGTTGAATTGAATAATATCCCTATTGTTAGAGAATTTCCAGATGTGTTTCCAAATGAATTACCAGGGGAATTGGTAGACAGAGAGATAGAGTTTACAATTGAGACTATGCCAGGCACCCAGCCTATTTCCAAAACTCCCTACAGAATGGCTGCTACCGAAATGAAAGAGTTAAAAGAACAGTTGCAAAACCTGCTTAACAAAGGGTTTATCCGACCTAGCACTTCGCCATGGGGTGCACCTGTGCTGTTTGTGAAAAAGAAAGATGGAACCCTACGTTTGTGTATTGATTATCGAGAACTGAACAAGGTAACAATAAAGAATAAATACCCTTTACGCCGTATTTACGATCTGTTCGATCAGTTGCAGGGCTCGCAAGTGTTTTCCAAAATTGATTTGAGATCCAAGTACCACCAGTTGAAAGTAAAGGCAGAAGATGTTGAGAAAACCGCATTCAGAACGAGGTATGGTCATTTTGAATTTCTTGTCATGCCATTTGGAGTGACTAATGCTCCGGCAGCATTTATGGACTTAATGAACCGAATATTTAAAACCTACCTTGATGAATTTGTTGTGGTATTTATTGATGACATTTTGATATACTCCAAGAATAAACTTGAACATGAACATCATTTGAGAACTGTCCTACAAATACTTAGGGAAAAGAAATTGTTTGCTAAACTAAAGAAATGTGAGTTTTGGTTGGATGAAGTTGTTTTCTTAGGGCATTTTATAAAAAATGAGGGGATTTCAGTGGACCCACAGAAAATAGAGGCAATTGTGAATTGGCCTACACCGACTAATGTGACAGAAGTTTGCAGCTTCATGGGCTTAGCAGGGTATTACATGAGGTTTGTGAAAGACTTTTCGAGAATAGCTGTACCTCTTACCCAACTGACCCACAAAGGGCAATCATTTGAATGGAGCGACAAAAGAGAATCTGATTTTCATGAACTGAAAACGAGACTGACCACTGCACCAGTATTGACATTACCCACAGGTATGGAAAATTTTGTGATTTACAGTGATGCATCTTATAAAGGTTTGGGTTATGTATTAATGCAGAACGGAAAGGTTATTGCGTACTCTTCCCGACAGTTGAGACCGCATGAGAAAAACTACCCAACACATGATTTAGAATTGGCTGCAGTTGTTTTTGCTTTGAAAATCTGGCGGCATTATTTGTATGGGGCAAAGTGTGAAGTCTACACACATCACAAAAGTTTGAAATACTTCTTTACACAGAAGGAGTTAAACATGCGACAGAGGAGATGGCTTGAACTAATAAAAGACTATGATCTTGAGATTCAGTATCACCCCGGGAAAGCTAATACAGTTGTTGATACCTTGAGAAGAAAATCAATGGGGAGTATGGCTTGTTTGCTTACTGAACAGAAGGAGATCTTGCAAGATTTCGAGAAGTCTGAAATTGAAGTGGTAATATGTGAACCGAGCGGATTGATAGCCCTCATTTCAGCTGAACCGGCAATCATTGAGGAAATTAAATAAAAATAAAAAGAGGATGAATTCCTTAAGAAGGTGATTGATGAATTTGAGACAAGTCCAAAAGCAGAGTTCGACATTGAAAATGAAGTGTTGAGGTTTCGAAACCGAATGTGTGTCCCAGACATTCTGGAATTAAAGAAAAGGGTTTTAGATGAAGTCCACAGATTAGTGTTTGTTATGCATCCGGGTAACAACAAAATGTATCGGGATTTGAAGCAAAGTTACTGGTGGCCTAAGATGAAGAAAGAGATTGCAGAATATGTGTCCAAATGTCTTCAATGTCAGCAAGTCAAAGCTGAACATCAGAAACCGGGTGGTCTACTTCAACCCCTCCCTATTCCTGAATGGAAGTGCGAACATGTGACTATGGATTTCGTTGTTGGCCTACCTCGGATTTCTCGAGGTATGGATTCTATTTGGGTTGTAATTGATAGACTGACTAAATTTGCACATTTTCTACCTGTTAGAACTACATTTAATGCTTATAGATTGGCTACAATATATGTCGATGAGATTGTCCGTTTACACGGAGTTTTGGTAACTATTATGTCAGACAGAGATCCGAAATTTGTATCAAGATTGTGGAAGAGTTTGCAGGAAGCTATGGGGACAAAATTGAGGTTTAGTACTACATTCCACCCACAGACAGATGGGCAATCAGAACGAACTATTCAGACTTTGGAAGATATGCTAAGGATGTGTGCCTTGGATTTTCAGGGGGGTTGGGAAGATTATTTGCCACTTGCAGAGTTTGCAGACAATAACAGCTTCCACTCCAGCATCGGTATGGCACCATACGAGGCTTTGTATGGTAGAAGGTGTAGATCACCAATTTGTTGGACAGAAGTCGGGGATAGAGCTTTACTTGGGCCTGAAATTGTGCAAGACACTTCTGAGAAAATCAAAACCATCCAGCAAAGGCTCAAAATAGCTCAGGACCGACAAAAGAACTATGCAGATGTCCGAAGAAGACCTCTCGAGTATGAGGTTGGTGACCATGTGTTTATCCGTGTGTCTCCAATGAAAGGCCAAGTCAGGTTTGGAAAGAAGGGCAAGTTGTCGCCCCGTTACATTGGGCCATTTCAAATTCTAGATAGGCTTGGCCTAGTTGCTTATAGAGTTATTTTACTACCAGGATTTGAGCAAATCCATAATGTGTTTCATGTGTCGATGTTAAGGGGTTATCTCCGAGACCCGTTTCATGTGATTGATTATCACCGGATAGATTTGGATGAAAATATGGAGTACGCCGAATGGCCGGAACGAATTGTTGACCAACAAGTGAAACAACTGAGAAGCAAGTCCATTCCAATGGTGAAAGTGGAATGGAAAGAACACTATGGGACGGATGCTACATGGGAAAAAAAGGAGGAAATGCGACTACGCTACCCACATTTGTTTCCTGACGAAGGTAAAATGAGTTTGGAGGACCAAACTTCCTAAAGGGGGGAAGACTGTGATATCCTTGTTCTGTATTATGCTAATTGGTCCTCATTATGAATGTGATTATGTGTTTGATATGATTTTGTGTGCCATTTATGTGAAAATATGTGCTTTTGAATTTCTATCTGTTCATCGTAGGAATATCTGTTTGATTATCTGCTTTGGAAATTAAATTGATGGCCTTATCGAAATTGAAACCCGAAATTGACCATGCCATTGTGATTGGCTTAATTTTAGAGCCTACGGTGAAATTTAATTGAAAATTGATTCGGATCGAATTAATCATATTAATTTAATGGGTAAGTGCTCAATTATTTAACATTAAAATAATGTATTTGAGAGGGAGCTTTATAAAGGCCATTATATGTTCAATCTATCTCTTTTGTTCAATATTTGGCTGATTTCAACTCTAAGAAAAGAGAGAGGGTCGGCTAGAGAGAGAGAGAGAGAGAGAGAGAGAGGGAAGCAATTGGAGATTTGAGCAAGGAACTTGAATAACTTGGAGATTCAACTAGAAATTGTGAAGAATTGAACCTCTAGGTAAGTAAATTCATGGATGTTAAATTGTAATTTTGTGAATTCAATGTTGAATAATGATCAAGAGTATGAATTAAATTGATTGTGATGAAATTGAGTTGGTTTTGTTGAATTAGAAGCCAATAGGTGCATGCATGTAGGAAATTGCTATGAATTTCCATGTGTTGAGCATAAAGTGTGTAATCCATGTTGATTTTGGTTAAAGTCCATGTATTTAATCATCTCTTTACCAATGAAGTTGAGAATAATGAGTATATCCCACATGCAAGTACAATTCATGGAGGTGTGAGTCTTGAATGTTTGAATTTAGCATGTTGGTGATGAGTTTGGGATAATTTGAGTCATGCATGTAATTGATTCAAGGAATTGAGCTTCATAATGTTGTAATTTGGTGTTTGTATCATGTTAGTACATGTATATGTGAAGTTTGAGCTATAATATGCAAGATGTGTTGATTTGAATGTTGAATTTGAGCTCAAGGATTTTCCAGAATTTATGATGCCCGCTCGAGTGTGAGAACTGCCGCTCGAGCGGGAAATGCGAGCTCCCAGCATTTTTACAGACATGGGTGTCCGCTCGAGCAGGGGAGTTCACACTCGAGCGGGGAGCCATGTAGTGAGGCCTTCCGCTTGAGCGCCCGACTTCACGCTCGAGCGTGAAAACGATCGAACCAGTACTTTTGCAGGCCTCAGGGGTCCGCTCGAGCGGGGAAGTCTACACTCGAGCGGGGGACCCCTGTTTTTGAAATTTTGAAAATGCATTCTGTGTTTTGTTTTCCATTCTCTTTCACTTCTAAGCACTCTTAGGCATGCATTGGGCACTATGAATGAATTAAAAGGATAAGAAAGAAGCCTAAAGAGGAATATGTGAATTAAGAACGGATTGAATTGTTTGTGACCCGTTGTGTTCATGTAATGTGTAGGGTCAAACTCCAGGGCAAATCACTCAGCCAATCACTGTGAGTAATATCTTAGCAAGGATATCTGAAATATGTTATTGTCCAATTGCTTACTTCTACGTAAGTTGTATAAGTTCGTAATTCGATTGGTGGACAAAGTTCGACATGAACGAAAGTATGAGTGAATGAATGGGCCAAAGGCCAGTTTGACATGGAAGTGTGAATCGGCCAAAGGCCAGTCTGAGATGAACGAAAGTATGAATGAATGAATGGGCCAGAGGCCAGTTTGACATGAATGAATGAATAGGCCATAGGCCAGTATGATCTAAATGATAGAATGAATGGGCCAAAGGCCAGTTTGACATGAAAGTATGAATGGGCCAAAGGCCAGTTTGACATGAATGAAAGATAAGCGGGCCAGAGGCCGTATGACATGAATGAATTGGGCCCGAGGCCGTATGATGTGTTTGGAACCGCAATCATTTGACCTATATTTGTACATATGTTAGATAGAAATGCAAATTGGGCCCAAGGCCGTTTGAAACACGTTGTTCTAAATACCATTTGTGTAACTTCTTTATTGATATTATTCATTGGGCTTTCGCTTACACTCATTCATGTGTTTGTAGGTGAGCCAAGAGAGGTCCCAACCCAGCCTCAGTGAAGTTGTGTGGAACAAAGAGTCAGCCCTTGCGTCTCATGCACGAGACTCGTCTTCGCCCTTTTGTTATCCTATTTTATTTTGTCATGTTGGCGAGGAATTTGGTTTGTGTTGTATATATATAGTTTTGATTGGCTGACCTAGACTTGATAGATCCTGTATGTACAGAGCTTTATGTTAGTACATATTTTGGTGTGAGTTGTTAACGCATATATGTGTGGTTTGTTATGATGTGCCATGTAAGCACAGCTCTGTGGACAAAGTTTTAAATTTTGCTTTCGTTTGGCCCCTTTACTCTGATGAGTTATGTTTGGTTTGGTCTGAGGCCGTAGGTAATCTCAGGATTTCTAGCCGGCTATGTCCTTAACCCATAGGGGCGGGTTCAGGTCATGACACTGTGACTCGTGCTAAAGGCCACTTATCTGTCATCACCAAAGTGTCTCGACTCGGGAACTTAGGTACAAGAGGGGAAGGTCATGAATTGAGCACCCCACTTGCCCGATCAAAGATCGGCCTCTACTAATCATGATGTGATTCTTATTTACATTAGATGCTCTTGTTTCGGTTATTAGACTAACATTACTATGTGTTGTACACAAGTATAGACTAATTTTCAAAAGTTGGAACACTTTGATTTTATGTTTGTTTGAAAATGTGATTTTTTACATTAATCAATTTGTCCCACTTTTATCAATTAACCTTCATCAACAGGCATTCAAACGAGTATATCACTCAGGCATTTTAGCCTCATAGAAAGCATGCTCGATATGGTAACACAAACATACTATGTGATATGCTAAAACAATAAGTGCTCACCTAGTACTCCAAGGCAAGCCAAATAGAGAAAAATGATTAGAAAATGTGCATGTTCCTAAACCATACAATGTGACTAATGCAACGCATACATTTATGCCACTTTTATAGGCTCGACTATGAGCATGGTATATGATCCAATTCCACGACATGTGATAAATCACGTATTCAAACAATGAAAGTGAAATTGACATTGGTTAATATGATGAGCTGAACCTAAATGCATGTGAGACGAGTGTATGCGAACATGAGAAATGCTAAGAAACATGATGCTCTACGTTACCATTATAAGTGGGTAAATAAAAGGGTGAAAGAAATGAGGGTTGGCAGACATAGACGTTATTACATATTTTGCCCTTATGCAAGAGGGTTCGAATAAATGTCCAAGTGTTCGAATCAAACCAAATAAATGAATAAACAACTAATTAGCTAAGCTAGTACAACAAAGACTAATAATAAGAAATAAGCTAGCTACCTAATTTATTACACAAGGATGAACAATAAAACTAACTATCTAAGTTACTCAACAATAAACATTTATAATCATTACCGTAATGCTAATTATATTTTAATTTCAACGATAATGAGAGCATTAATTTATAGCATCTGATAGAACTAAAAAGCACAAGGATGGCATGCACATGACGGTTTTTAGAAGCAACTCTGTTTGCCTTCCTTGGAATTTGCCTTGTTTCACCTTTAGCCACCGTCCTCTGTTTTTTACAAAACACTTTGTTTACCAAACATTGGGGCCCGGCTGGCCCCTAATGAAGCCCGACCGGGCCCAAATAGGGCCGGTCGTGCCCTAATTTCATGCGAAACTCTATTTTTGTGCTCTGAAGTGAAAACAGTGCAAATAGAATTTTCTAAGCTCTATTTGTCCCTCTTACACTTCTCTGTCATGGAAAGCCTCAAGAGAAGGATGAAGTCATTTCCAAAACCATCAATGAGCAAGTTGCTTGCTTGATGACTTTGGCCACGATTTGGACAAAAATCAATGAATGCAATGAATCAACACCAACCCTTCCCCTTTATCATAGAGTGAGCTCAAAGAGGGAAGTAAAGATGCTTCAAGGGTCGTCAAAACACCATGAATTGACGAATGACGACTTTTGACACAATATACTCGACATAACATCTGGCCAAGCCTAAGCGACCTTATTCATTTTCTTTACGTAGGTTGATCCAATTTTAAGCCAATTTCATTAGTCTTGTCCATTCTTTAATCCATTTGTCCAAGGTGTAAAGTCCGCTAAATGAGAAAAACGTCAAGCGAGAGGTACTCCTAAATATGAAGGAGAGACCATGCCTTTGACGATGAACCTCCATAGAGATTAAGCCATTGAGCATAGGTCTCTAGCTCATACTTTGAATAACCATCAACCGGTTGAAATAACCCTCAAACAAGAAGAAAAGTAGAAAGGAGGGAGATTGCAGACATGATTGCGAGATTGATTCTTAATTAATCAGAGAAAAGTTACCGAAACATGCATGACACAACATAACAAGCTAGATGTGAAGACTTACAATGCAACAAGCTTTGATATTCAAGCATCTACTAATTAAATAAATTACAACAACCCTAAAACAACCCTTACTATGCTAAAAACAGTGACCAAAAATCATGTTGGAGAGCATAAAAAAGGTAAGAAAGAATAAGGCAAAACAAAGCTAGTGAACAAAAGCCAATGAGAGGTGGCTAACCTCTCCATTTTTAAAAATTCAAACCATATTTTTTATCCTTTTCTAAGCTCTGAAAATCAGTTTAAAAGGCAAAGAAGAAAGTGTAAAAACAAGGGCGTGAGCTATGAAATAAGATGCAAGAGAAGGTGTTAACCTTCTCTACCCTTTGGTAGCTATCCAAACCCAAGTTTAAACACTTGAAATGGATTCAAAACAACACAAAAACACGAGACGTAGATAGCAAGAGATAGAACAAGAAGTAAAAGAGAATGTGATAAGCTTATACGTCTCAAAGAAGTATGCTCTTGTTTGTAACACAAACTTGGTTCAAGAACACTCTCTAGCTTGAATTGTGATGCCCAAGCCTCAACCAAAGTTCTAAGGTTATGATCTAAGGTGATGTATGTTGTATGGATATTGATCAAGAGAGATAGGTTGGCTTAAAGGTGACTTGTATAGGAAGAAGGAACTCTCTCTTCTGTGTATATATTCTTTTGAAATTTTTTTCAACCCTCAAAACAGAGGTATAACCTAGTTTTTATAAAATTTGAGCAAAACAAGTCAAAAATATCTTCAAAAAAAAAAAAAAAAAAAAAGTTGGTGGGCTCTCGCCCAAAACAGTATATATTGCCATCGAGGCATGGCCAGGCCCAAATAGCCATGACCAGCTCCCAATGGGGAACGACCGGGCCCTAATGTACTGCCCCACTCCCCTTTTTCAAACTCAGTATAAGGTGGCACAATGGTAAAAAATGAACCTCTGAGGTAAGAATGAGACAAGTAAGAAGGTTTTGGGATTATTTTGGAGCTTGACCTTGGATTCCCTCATCGAGAACTTGAATTACACAATGCAGTTTTCATTATCGAGTGCGCAGGACCAAGCGCCTAAGTCTTACGAGTGGTAAAAAATGGGTTGTCTATAGTTGCCCCTCTTTGACAGAGCTCGAAGTCATAAAATGACATGAGTGAATGTCAAAGCCCAGAGATGACCCATTTGACACGGCCATAAGACTTGGGCAAGAAAAGTAAACTAAAATACAAATACCAAAGGTTGAACCTGAAGCTTGCCTATGTATCCATTTGCAAGGAATCAAACCTGCATAGTGTAAACACCCCATTTTTGACTGCCCTTAAGACTTAGGCGCCACTGGTTGATCACTCGATGATGAAAGTTGTGCTGTATAAATGTTCGATTTCTTCAGCAAGAAGAGCTCTAAATCTCAACCTTACACCCCATTTTCGACCAAAACTATTTTTGACCAAAACTATTTTAGACCTCAAAATCCTCTCTTTCAAAATATTTTTGAAAAAGTTTTTACGATGTTCAGAGGCTTGCATTTCGTTAAAAATTACACGTTTCGGTAGACCGAGTAAGGACAAAGTGGAAATAAATGGAAGAGAGGTGAACTCTTTAAAAAAATATTTTAAACCTCTTATTTATAGGTTTGGAGTTGAAGAAAATAGGAGGAGAGGAAAGAAAACTAGTTGGGGAAATAGTTGGGCATGAAATCGTTGAGAGAGAATTGAGCAGTATTCACTAAATCAGGCCTATCCTTTTGTACACTTGGACTTTAGTTGTAAGGCCACCACCATTGGAATGTGGACTTCTGGGGATTCATTTCAGACTCAAGAATCTCCTAAAGCCAAGTTCAGATGAGGGAGTTATGGCTGTTTGAAGTTAGGCATCAATCCGATTAAGACCAAAACTGGGCAGCCTCACCAAAATAGGCATATCTCTCTGCACACTTAGAATTTAGATGTGAGGTTTCCACCATTGGAAATTAGACTTCCGAGGCTTCAATTTAGACTCAAGAATGACCTAAAACTAAGTCCAAATAAGGGAGACATGTCCATTTGAAGTTAGGTCTGGAGAGCAGATTTTTGTTGACGGCAAGCCCCCTTTTATGGACGGCAGGCCACCACTTCTGGCTTGTCGGCCACTGGAAATTTTGGCCTTTTTGAGTGGTTTGACCCCCTTGACCCCCCTAGTGATGTGCCGGCCACTAGTGGTGTGCTGGTCACAAATAGTAGATGGCCGGCCACTGGTGAAAAAAAATCAGATATTTTGTGCCAATTGTTGCCAGTTGTTCTCACAATGCTCCACCTATCTCTATATAGATATTTCGACCTGAGGCTATTGTTTTCTATATATAGAGGACCTTTCTTCTTGTTTTAAAGGTTAGAAAAGTTTGGGAGTTAAAATTCACTCTTTCTACAATTCTCTCTCTCTTTTGCAACTTACATAGCCTTAGCCCAAACACTCTAAACCAAACCTAGAGAGCTTCTTGCTGAGGTTATTTGAGCTTGAATTTGAGCTCTTAAAGCACTTGAGAGTGTGAAATTGGTGGTTTGTAACTTAAGGGTTCATTCATCTTCAAGAGGTATACCTTCTCTTGCTTTTGTACCATCTTTACATCACTTGTTTTCCATCTTTTCTACTGATTTTTGGCCTGCATAAAACCTGTATTTTTGGGCTGAAACTTGTGGTTTTAAGGCCAATAAGGTTGAGGGGTGGTTCACCCTTCTTTATACCTTGCTCTCAAGGTGTTTACCCTTGTGTTTCCCACATTTGCATTATCTTTTTTTTGAGCTTTTAAACACTGTTTTTCAGAGTCATTTCAGTGGCTAAAATCATGTTTCGAAGTCTAAAATTGGAGGGGTTAGCCTCCCCTCCTTGTGTCTTGCTTGTTAGCCTAGTTTGCTCTATGTGTTAACTTATTATTTTAGCTACTTTTGTCTTAATTCCAGCATGTTTTATGACTGTTTTTAGACTATTTTAGGATTGTTTTTGGTTGTTAGTTGCATTTGAGCTTTGTATAGCATTCTTCTAGTGTAACTATCGTCATAAACTTGGTGTTTTAGGCCTCTAGACACTACTTTTTTGAGTTGATTGCATGTTTTAGTGCTTTTCTCACTTATTTTCAACACTAATAATCTCTGCAATCTCCCCCTTTCTTGGCTTTTGTTTTTCTTTGAGAGTTGTTTCAAACCTCTTGTTCTTTTAAGCATGAGATTGAGGTTGTCTTGCTTAATAGTTTAATCCCTTTCAGGGGTTCATTATTAACGGCATGACATCTCTTTCATGTCTTAAGTTAACTCTTGGTTTGGTACTTCACTCCCTTAGAGGACTTTAACTCATTCTTGGACTTAATGAATTAAAGGATGATTGGTAATTAAAATGGAGTTAAATGGACCAAAATAATGTAAGATAATCAATTTGGTAGGGTTCAATCGGACGTTAATTGAACCCTTGAGTTTTGAGTTGTTTCATACTCACTAGTGATGAAAACGGCTCAAGATTCATTGTTAACTACTTCTCTTGATCATTCATGATAGGGAGGTGGTTTTTGGAGTCTTGTTTTATTGCATTTATTGAACTTGCACTTTGGCCCATGAGCCATCATGCATTCATGACCTTCCTCTCTTGTACCTAAGTTCCTAAGCCGAGACAATCTTGGTGATGACGGACACATGGCCTTTGGCACGAGTCATGGGTTTTCTAAATTTCTCCAAGACAAAATATTTAGGTGGCGACTCTATATCTGGCAAAGTAGTCCATTTTTAGCAATTTGATTCAAAATTGATTTTCCAAAAGATTTGCCAGATTTGGACTCTTTGGTGTTTATCAATTTCACATTGCACTTGTGAGATTGGATTCAAAACCGCGGGAGTCCAAACTGTAGGGCTTATTTCAAACTTCCGAAAGGGGGCGCGAAAAAGACAAGCTACGCGTAGTTCAAGGGCAAAATGCAAAATGACATGCAGGAATCATAACTTATGATCATGCAATGAAACAATGCAATGAAACATTCATATGTATGTTAACAAGCGATGAAACAATGCAACAAGTGATAACAGGAACACAACACTTGAATAAAAGCATAAATCCAATCAAAACAAACAAAGGGGTGTCTCACATGGAAAGAAGCGAGTAAATAACCACGTCTTCCATGGGAATGACAAAGAAAGCACAAACTAAACTACGTCTCACGTAGAGAGGATGTAAGAAAATGCAAACCTAACTACGCCTTATGTAGGAAGGGTGAAAAAGATACAAGCTAGACAACGTCGCACATAGAGAGGGCGAAAAGCTCCTTGCCAAACTGCGTCTCACACAGAGAGGGTGGAGGGTGGTGTGAACCTCAAGTGTACCTGATGTTTTAACCGAGTAACTTGAGATCTTAACGTGTCACACGCGAAAAGAGGAAAGGTGGTGTAAACAAACAGGCGCACCTGTCGTTCTTAACCAAGGTAAACAATCCTCACGTGTTATACGCGAGAGGAGGAAAGGTGGTTTGAACAAACAAGCGCACCTGTTGTTTTTAACCAAGGTAAACAATCCTCATGCGTCGCACGTGAAATGAGGAAAGGTGGTGTGAACAAACAGGCATACCTGTTGTTTTTAACCGAGGTAAACAATCCTCACGCATCGCACACAAGAGGAGGAAAGGTGGTATGAACAAACAGGCACACCTGGTGTTTTTAACCGAGGTAAACAATCCTCACGCGTTGCATGAGAGAGGAGAAAAGGTGATATGAACAAATGGGCGCACCTAGGCAAGAGAAGGAAAGGTGGTGTGAACAAACAGGCACATATGTCGTTTTTAATCGAGGTAAACAATCCTTACGCGTCGCACGTGAGAGGAGGAAAGGTGGTGTGAACAAACAGAAGCACCTATTGTTTTTAACCGAGTTAAGCAATCCTCACGCGTTGCACGCAAAGGGAGGAAAGGTGGTGTGAACAAACAGGCACACTTGTTGTTTTTAACTGAGGTGAACAATCCTCACGCGTCACACAAGAGAGGAGGAAATGTGGTGTGAACAAACAAGCGTACTTGTTGTTTTTAACCAAGGTAAACAATCCTTACGCATTGCTTGCGAGAGGAGGAAATGTGGTGTGAACAAACAGGAACACTTGTTGTTTTTAATCGAGGTAAACAATCCTCATGCGTCGCACGTGAGAGGAGGAAAGGTGGTGTGAACAAACAAGTGCACCTATTGTTTTTAACCGAGGTAAACAATCCTCACGTGTCGTACGTGAGAGGAGGAATAGTGGTGTGAACAAACAGGCGCATCTATTATTTCTAATCGAGGTAAACAATCCTCACGCGTAGCATGCGAAAGGAGGAAAGGTGAGATCAATTAAAGTGGCGAACAATTCAAAACTTGACACAACGAGATTGGAAGGCATCGGAACATAAAGCTCGCTGAGGTAACCCAATTTAGGGTGCAAAATTAAAACACGAACCAAGGTACAAAACGTAAACATGAAGTTAGGTACAAAACGTAAACACGAATTTAACGAAGCTTTCAAACGCGAATTTTAACAAACTAATCAAAGATATAAAATCACAATAATCAAAACAATGCTTGAATTAACAAGTTTATGTGAACGAAACAACACAAAAGGAACAAATCTCCCTCATTTTCTATTTTTCCTCGTCTCAGTTTTGCTTTGTTTTTTTTTTTCTTTCTTTTTACTGTTTTTCTTCTTTTCCTCTTTTCTTTTGGCTTTTGCTTTTCCTTTCTCCTCTCTTGCTTTTTCCTTTTCACTCTCCGAATCCATAGCAAGGTCCAATACTAAAACAAACAAACAAACAAAACAACAAGAACAAAAACAACAACAACAACAACAACAACAACAAAAACAAAACAAAACAAAAAAAAAAACAAAAAAAAACAAACAAACAAGCAAACTGGGTTGCATTTGGGGCCGGCTGGGCCCTAATGAAGCACAACCAGGTTACCATGGAGCCAGCCAAGTCGCGACGATGACTAGGGGTAGTTCGGGTAAAGCACACACCTCGGTTGATTTAAACACAAATCAGCCCTCATTTCACACACACCCAAGGCCGAAACTCTCTCTCTCATCTCTCTAACCTCCCTCTCTCTCTAGATTTTCCCTTTCCATGAGTTACCCAACAATCTTTGCAAATTTTTCCCTAAAACCCTTTCAATCCTCTATATTTTGAATCAAACAAAACTTGTTTTGGGTGATTTTTGGGATTCCTCTTGATTTTCCTTAGATTCTCATCCACTATTCCTTTACCCCCTTGATTCTTCACTCTCTTTTCTATTTTCTCTCTCCTAGGGTTTCAAATTTTGGGGTTTCTCACTCAAAATCACTCACTCACTCACTTTCTCATTTTCCCTCATACATCCCCATGGCTAGTGATGAGGTTCCCATTCCGGACCCCATTATGGGTATTGGTGCCATCCTAGGTGCAGATATAGAAGCTGAGGACACTCTCGCGTTGCCTCTTCTTGTCGATAGGCCATTCGACTTGGCCACCTACCGACTGCGTACACATGCTCTAACTCCAGGTGGTATCTTGAGATTCGAGGGCCTCATCCCAGGCATAGATGAGGACATTTTGCTGTGAGAGCCAGCGGAGCATTAGTCTACCGATGCCTCTACAGTAAGTAATCTTTCCTTTGTTTTGCACTTATGTTGAATCTCATAAGCAAACTACTCATCAGTGCTGTACACACATTGATAACATTTCCCATTTGTAGGTGATAGCCAGGAGGATTGGCGGTTACAGGTCCACATCCAGTCCTCAACACTAGTATGAGAGGTTTCCCGTGGAGGTTCGCACATGGGTCGATGCTGTAGGCTTCGGGCCTTTTTGTTTGGGCCTCATATAGATGAGGGCTAAGCCACTGCTCTATGGAGCCTTGGTAGATAGATGGTGGGATACTACTGAGTCGTTCCACTTATCGTCAATTGGAGAGCTGACCCTAACTCCATATGACTTCTCGATGCTTACTGGCTTACGGGTCGATCCCATTTGATCCCAATATGACACAGTGGAGAGCCGCATAGTGCCAGCTTCTCGGGGCAATCCCAGACACCACCAACCACGGGATGGTGAGGTGCAGTTGGTTCTTTGATCACTTCTCTAACTTTCAACCAGCTACTCTAGATGAGGTCGCCTAGTACACCCGTAGCTTCCTTATGTACCTCATCGGTACTACCTTGTTTGCGAATAAAGAAAATACCGTGGGGTAATATCTCTTAGGAGCACTGGTGCACCTACCACAGGTGGCAAAGTATGACTGGGGTGGTGCTGGCTTAGCCACCCTGTATTGCTACATGAGCTCCGTATCTCGCCGAAAGGCAGATACACTTTGCGGCTACTGAAGGGTTTGGGATGTACACCTCATACTCACTTTCTGTTCAGCTTTGCATTCTGTTCAACTTTGCATTTCATTTTCTATTCATCTGCTCATTTACTTTATCCATGTCTTTCTGTTTTCAGCTATGTGTTTACACATATTTCACCTCCTTGGCTCCGATCCTAGTGAGGCTAATTGAGTTGTAAGTACCTCGTTCCCGGTACTATAACTCTCGATTTGAGCGATGCCGCTGCATAGACCAAGACTTCCTTTATTTTCACCGTTTCTTTGACACGATCACTACGGATCAGGTAACAAAATATTAACCTTTAATTTTTACATACTGGGTGCATACTGCACTGTTTCCATACTGTACTACTTTCATACTACACTGTTCCCTTATTACACTGTCTCCATACTGCACTGTCATTCTCATACTGTCGCTTCTATATTGTGTTTTCATACTGCTTAGATCTTTGACATCTAACATCTGCTTCTACAGGTTGACTGGCACTCCTGGGTGGGTATCCCGTAGGCAGCAAGGGCGACCTATGTTGCCGCATGGCATGCCTCTATTATGAGGATTTTGTTCGAGGGTCCCTTTGGCCGAGCTTATTACCTAGAGGAGAGGTTTACCCGCTAGACATGAGGCATAACGAATTTTGACATTTCCCATCCTCCTCCTCCCAGCATAAGGGTAGTTGATGATCTTCGTGACGGACCCCAAGTTAACTTCCTTATGTTTGGGGAGGATGGTGACTGGTACCACGAGCCTGGCGACTTCACTGCCTTCTTACATACTCGGGGTGATGGCGTCTCTTACCTTGGACATGGTCCATGTTGTTCCTGAGGTTACTGCTACTGCTGCTAGAAGCGCTCATGCTGCCACTCTTGCTCCTAGGCTTCCTGCGATTCCAATTGAGGTCGTATACATGCGGCCGGATAGGGTGATCGAGCAGATCCCCCTTGAGCATGTCGAGGAGACGGACTGCAGATTGGTGATCGCTCCCGGTGTCGAACAGGTACACATCTCCATATGTCAGCTCACTATACTTTCCGATGTGCTTCATTATTTTCTGCCCGTTATGCTTTATTACTTGTTATCCACTATGCTTACTTTCTACCCACTGTATACCATTATCTTGTCTCATATTCTCAAATCCTTTGCAGGTGCCTGCGAGATATGTGGATGACCTCCTCTAAACGGTTGACAAACTGCTCCTGATGGTAAGGAGGAAACAGACCGCTCTAGCTACCCATGGGATCGAGGTACACTTTGCCTCTAGTTTACAATCATTACAATCTTGCTCACAGTTCTGTTGATCTTTGCACTTTCTCTTTTTCTTTTTTCCTTTTAGCTTGAGCTAGCACCAGTTGCACCTGCAAGACCTCCTCCAGCTAGGAGATGGAGACGGGGCCCAGTGAGGGGCAGGGGAGGAGCTGACCGGGGGAGAGGTAGAGTAAGACAACGCTCACCTCCCGAGCAGTCTTTTGAGGAGTAAACGACCTCCGAGGAAAAGGGGGAAGCGGTTGACATATGGTCTAGCAGTCCCAGTGATGACAGTGACGCACCTCCTTTGCAGCCGAGGAGGAAGAGAGCGAAGATGGGTTACTAATTTTTTTTTTCTTTTGCTTTGTAGTTAGGAACTATATAGCTTCAGATAGACCTATATATTTTGTTTTTGAAGACTTTTCTTTTGTTTTTGGTCTTTGTGAATAATGATCGGGGTTGAACCCACTAGTTTAGAAAAAGACAGATTTTTGCAGTGATTTTCTCGCATGATATGTGATGATTGAATGGTGCTTGCATGATATTCTTGTACAAGACTGTTAACAACTGTGATTGCTTATTCTTGAATTGATTCTTGCATCGGATAATAACTTACAACCGGTCAAAATATAAAATACAACTAAAAAATACGAAAACAAAATGAAAACAACAAGAAGATACTAAAAAATACTTGGTATAAATAAAACAGGACTCAAAATACAGCCATAGTACACCGAAGCAAAGGCCAGCCCTTTTCTACAACTGCACTGACCTAGGCCAATATTTAGACCTCGACCGAGTCCAAATAGGCACGGCCGGGCCCAAAAATGAGGTCGGTCAGTGCTGTTTAGCTGTCATGCACTGCTCTTTCTCAAAGTCTATAAAAGGTGCTCCCAAGCTGTTTTCCTGGCAGAACAGCAAGTCCTTGGTGTTTTGCTCTCAAGATGGAGACTCTTCTCAACAATAGGATTCGAGACTGAATAGCCACTTTGGATGGCTTGGAAAAGGTGAACTTTCGCAGTTTTGGCCTAAACACTCTTTTTCTGAGCCATACTTTGCTTTGTTTTCTGTTCCTCCACACTACTGCTCAATGCTGGAACCCGATCACACATGTGTTTTGCTTTGGATCACAAGAGATGTGTCCGACGATCGAGGAATTTCAAGCATTGATGGAATCCCGGCGTAAAGAAGAAATTACGGCTTAGCCTCGTTTTGGCCATGCCCAGGCTTTGGGACGGATGTGTGGGTTTTCAACACATGAGGCTCGGTCCTTGGCCCATAATGGGGAGCTAGACATCCCTGGCTTAGTTCATTGATTTTCTGCTATTGGAAATAGGGACGACCTTCTCTGGCGAGGTTATTGGCAACATGCTCTCTGTTTATGTTTGCTTGCGCAATTCCTCCTTGCCCCTAGTTTCGGCGGAGCCAACATCCGATTGATCAAAATGGCCCAATGTTTGAAAGAGGGTAAGAGTTGCATGGTCCTGGCCTTGGTTGAAACCTTGATGGGTTTGGATGCCTTCCATCGGTGAGAGACTACCCGCTTTGCCGAGAGTCCACTACTTTTTCAGGCATTGTTGCCCACCCTTTTGATTTATGATTCCTCGCATCACTCGGCACTCAATCTCTGTTTTTCTCTCAAAACCTCTTACTTACTTTTCCCTCATCGTACACCTCTCTATTCTTTAATCTTTCTTATTTTTCATCCCTCACTAGGTATGGCTTATGGATAAACTACAAGTAGTGGACCCTTGCCCTGAGTACTCGGCCAGAGCTTACTTCTTTCGCCAACGGCTAGTGGATTTCCCTTCAGAAGGGTTGTGGTGTAATTGGATGTGCAGTAGATCTGCAACTGACATAACTTGGCGTTGTCCCTGGCTTACTTTGACTGAGATGAGCTACAGCATGTCCCATCAGCTGGGTATACAGTTGATTGGCCTCACACACTACGTGTTCTATTTCCCCTTTCGGTTTAGACGCTAGTTTGAACATGGTTAGACATGTTCAGATGAGGAGGTGGAATACCTGGCTTCATTTCCCATCCATGGTTCACAGTTGCCTGGATACCTCACTTCTTGGAGGACGAGGGAGCTTATGGCCCCTGCCCCTAGCTTCAGTTATGCCCTTTCTGGCGAGTGTTTAGCTTGGATTGAGGTCAAAGAACAAGTTAGGCCATCTTTAGCTACAAAAACTTCCACGGGTGCAAGCAGAAGATATAGAGCTACATGACTTAGTTGTGCCCCTAGTTTTACTACTTTGATCTTTCTTTTTAAGTTTTATAATGTAAAAGCAACTTTGATTTAAATTAGAGAGTTAGATAATGTACTTGTGTTGAAATCAATAAAATTAAAGTTGCAAGTACTAAAATTTTTCCTTTTGGTCCCAAAATGGTCCAAGTTGTACAAGGGTAAAATGTTGAACACAATCAACTTTTATTAAAACTTTTCAAAATTGTTTCTGGAAATGGTCGTTACCTGACACACTCAAAACCCATCCTCAAGATGTACAACCCTGAATCAGAAGATCAATAACTGTCCACAACTGCATCCGCCATACTGGCCCTTCTACCAACATAAAGATTACACAACTGAGCTAACTGATAATGGAGAAAGATGGCCTGGTCAAATATAAATGAATAGGGCAGTTGAGTTGATGATGGTTCACTACAACAAAATTGGGTTTTTAAGGTATCACATCAATGACATACAATAAATGCACGACGTTATTTCTCACTTTTACGACTTGCTTTTTTTGCACGTCATGAATAATTTTCTAACCACGGCGTGTCTATTGCGTAGGTTGTTAATGGTAGTAACAAAGATTTTTTTACAGCTTGCAATGTTTGCCGTAAATAATAAAACTTTCTATGACATGCACATGGCATGTCGTTAATCCATCAACTATACACGACACACATATGCTAGCCGTGAAAAGTATTACACTTTTCACAACACACACAACGCCTGCCGTTAAAAATATTGTACTTTTTACGATGCATAATTTATGTCGTGAATGGTATGACCAAAAAAAATAAGCGCCAAAATGAAATTTCTGGCGCCAATTCACCAAAATAAAAAATAAAAAAATATTAAGAAAAGAACATATACATCAACTATTTGACTTCTAATAGATTCTAATCCTAAGAGAACTAGTCAATCTCTTTTCGGTGGCGATTGACGGTACGACGACTCTAAATCTAAATAAAACCAACTCAAGAAGACTTCATCAGAAAAACCCTTTTTGTCTCTGAAGAAACTAGTGATCGCTCAGACCTGAACACCAAATCCCCAATCTTCATCTGAATACGATTCAGGCTCTGAATCAGACTCTCCTTACACCAATCCTCGCATCAAGCCTCTTGCTTCAAAACCCATGGAAGACAATCCTCCCAAGCTACTAAGAAATCTAGATCCAAGCCTACTTCGGCAAAATCTGCAGCAAAAAGGACTGCGACGAGCAAGAACAACAGCAATCAGGAATCAAAAAGGGCGAAGAAGAAAGCGGTGGATTCTGATGTGGTTGTTCAAGAGGAGTCGGAGAAGAAGACTGGATGAAGAAGACTGGTGATGATACGAAGAGGCAATTGTTTCAGAGGCTATGGAGTGAAGATGATGAGGCTGTGATTTTGAAAGGTATGATTGAATATACTGCCAAAAAAAGGTCTGATCCACTTACTGATATAAATGCTTTTTATGATTTCATCAAGAAATCGCTTCAGAATATATTTGATCTATGGTTCTTACTGAACATAAATATTTGTTCACTGTGTTTGATATTTCTATAAACTTGAAATATATCAATTTTGGCTGCTTTGAGTGGCTGAATTCACCTTGAAGTCATGATTTATTTATTTTTGGATTTTAAGTTTGGGGATGATGCTTTTAATATACTTAAAGTAATTCTATTATGTATAGATTTGACATTAAACACCTGTTTTGTAATTGAAGAATTTCAGTAGAAATTTTATATTCTCAGTTTGGGTATGTTTCTGTATCTGTGTTTGCTTAGGTATCTCTATGTATCTCTATTTTGGAATGTCTCCAGCAGAGAAGAAAACTGTGCAGATGTTATTTATGCCTCCTAGGTGCTTGATAAAATGCCACTAAGAATGGCTGGTCCTTACTATACTTTTATATTGTTTTCTTGTGAGTTTTTTTTTAAATATATATATACTATTATTAAAAGTGAAAACTCATTTTCCCATGGTTTAAAGCGACAATGGTTTAAAGGATTTTCATGGAAAAATTGTCTGCCTAAATAAGCTTGAAACGTTTTCTGTTGATTTTTGTTTTCCATTTTCTATCGTGCTCATACCAAATGTTAAATGTAGAAAACTTTTTTCTCGAAAATGTTTTCTGTAAAGAAATGCAGTGGTGGTGATAGTTACTTATCGCTTCAAATAGCCATAGCTATCAGTTTAGTTTGGTGAGTGAGTGAGTTGATACTTGGCATTTCCTTAATCCATTTTGATGTGTAGATTTTATTACATTAGAAAATTTAAAAGCCTTTGCTTCATCTTGTATTACATCAAAGAATAAAAACTGTTTTGTGTACGTTCCCTATCATGAGTGTCCAACTGAGAAAGATTTTATAATGCACTTCTTTTCTCTATTGATCTTCATACATTCTTAATAGGCTGTGAGTCTTGAAAAGCTATGTCAAACTAGAAGTGAAAATATTCATGAAGAAGAATCGAAGAAAGTTGGTCTCTGGCAAAGGAGGAAGCTGCCAAGTCTAAAGCAGGAAAGGATGTTATGAAAGTTTTGACACTAAAGGTAATATACTATTTTCTCTATTGGTTAAATGCCACACGTTTCTAAAACCTTGGCTTATTAATCTTTGAGAATGCCTTTTTTCCCAGAAATGGACAGGACATATGAGCTTCATTAAGCATATCTATATTTTCCAAAAGTGTAGCATAGTGATCCTACAATTCATATATTTAATAATGAGAAGCCTTATTTCTCAGAACTAATATAATATATATCACATGGTAAATTTCAAAGATTTTTATTTTTTATTTTTTAATAAGAATAGTTTTATATCACTCTATATGACAACTGATTCATCTTTCTTTTGTGCTTATTGCATGTTAAAAGATAATTTCAAATAAAATAACAGTAGGTGTAAAAACACTTAACTTGGGTCTTTTTGCAGAGTGACCCATATAAGGTAAACACTCTCAATGGTTGGCTTTAGGATTACCTTTATGAATTTTGATTTATTGAATTCTTTCTTTATCATATTGAGTAATTATTTTTCCTGTTCAGATGTGTGTTCCATGCCAGTTCACCATTCAACTAGTGCTTAGTCCTTTACTATTCCTTTTAAATTCTACTTTAGTAAAATCTGTTTGCTATGGCATTTTAAGTCTTCTTATAATAAACTAAATGTTTGAGTGAATTTCTTATCAACTTTAAAGTAGATGCATGAGTACCTGTAGACACCCCATTTTTTACAGCCCTTCAAGACTTGGATGTTCTTGCAGGTACATCCGATAATGAGTCTGGTTGCTCACCAAGCGCTCGTAGTCCTCCACGGAACACCACAGGTTTGAGCCTTCTAAACCCTGCATCCATTTTGTCTCCTTTTTGGACCATGTCTTGGTCTCTCCCCCTTGCAGTCTTTGGTGGCCTGCTGGCCATCTATGAGGGCTACCGGCTAGGGCTTCTAACCTACCGGCCATTGATGTGCTTTGCCGGCCATCAATGATGCCTTGCCGGCCACTAGAGTTTTCTACAGATATTTTGTGCCAGCTGTGCCACCTGGTTGCATAGAGGCTTGCATCTTGTAGACACCCCATTTTTGACCATCCTCAAGACTTGGATATTCGTACAGATATATCAAGTGACAAGTTTGATTGTTCATCGAGCGCTCGAATTCCGCGGCAGAACGCCACATGTTTGAGCTTTCCAAACCCTGCATCAATTCTATCTCATTTTTGGACCATGTTTTGGTCCTTCCAGCATGTTATTCTTGATGCATTGCCGGCCATGACAAGGCACTGTCGGCCATGAATTTTGGCCTGTTGGCCATTGATGTGCTCTGCTGGCCATCAATGAGGATGGTCGGCGGCCACCAGTGCATCAGTAGATATTTTCTGATATTTTGTGCCAGCTATTTGCACAAATTGGAGCATCTGCTTGCACATGGATGGTTGGATCTCTTTGAGAGGATTTTGTATCTTCTATATATAGACGTCTTCCTCTTGCATGTAAGGGGTTAGAAATTTTGAAGACAAAAATTTCTCTCTCTCTCTCTCTCTAGAATCCTCTCTCTCTAAATATATTGCCTTAAAGCCTAAATTCTCTACACTTTTACATAGAAACCCTTGATCAAACTTGATCATCTTGGTGTTGAGGTTGCTTGAGGTCCTATTTGGGCTCTAGAAGAGGATATTAACTTGGTTTGGCTTGCCTTTGTTGCCTAAATAGCATCTTGTCTTCAAAGAGGTAGAATACTTGTATTTTTAGCTTAATTTAAATACTTGTTTGGCCATCTTTGCTTGCTATTTTGAGGCTGATTTTTGACCTCTGAAATCCCTATTTTTATGATTTAAAATGGTGGTTTGAGGTTTGTTTTGGAGTTAGGGGTGGTCCACCCTTCTTGTAGCTTGCTTGCTAAAGTGTTGTGCCATCTTTCAAAGCTTTTAAAACAACTTTTTTTTGGCCTTTTAACCACTGAATTCTAGGGGATTTCCAGTGGTAAAAACTTTGTTTTGAGTTCCAAAATAGGAGGGCGTGGCCTCCCCTCATTGTGTTTTGTTTGCAAGTGTAGATAGCCTAACATGTGAGCATGTTTTTTTACCGTTTTGTGACTTGATCTCAGCATGTTTTTGCCACTTTTTTTACTTGCTTTAGCTCTGTTTTGAGCTGGTTTGGCCACTTGAGGCTTGCTTTGTATGCTTGTAGTGCAATTGTGCTTAATAGTCTAGTTTGTGCTATGTGTTAGACTTTCATCCTAGCCTTTTTTAGCTTACTTCAAGCATGTTTTAGAACTCTTTTTAAACTGTTTTAGGACTGTTTTAAGGTGTTTGTGCCTTTGGGGCTTTGTATTGTATGCCTCTAGTGTAGTGCTCTTCACTAGTTTAGTGTATTTGGCTTTTGAACATGTTGTGCATGAGTTGCTTACATGTTGTAATATAATTTTTCATGTCATTTCAGCACTGAAATATCTACAACCTCCCTTATTTCTTCACTTTTCATTTGCTTTCGGGGTTGGTTAACCTTAAGGTTGTGTTTAAGCTTGAGATAGAGCTTGTGCTCAATGGTTTTAACCCTCTTTTGAGGGTTCCTCCTAACCAAAGGCATGATCTCTCTCATGTCTTAAACCATCCTTTGGTTGACCCCTCTCTCATTAGAGGACACTCACCTTGGACTTAACCGGTTAAAGAATGACTTGGTAATGCTAAAATGAGTAAACAAAATCGAACAAGTAAAACATGACCAGGATAAGCATGTTGTGTTTGCATTGCATGTGTTCAATCAGACGTTATATTGAACACAAGGTAGATTGGAGCATTTCATACTCAAAGTGATGAAATGAGCCAATCTCCTTTGTCCCCATTGCCTTTGATCATTCATGATAAGGTGATGGCCTCGAGTCTTGTTTTGTGCATTTATTGAAATTGTACTCCTTGGATCTTTGGCCATCATGCATCGAAGATGCTTGGTTGGTCGTTTTGGATCCAAGAATGCCACTCCTTTGATGTTTTGAGATTATAAGGAGGGGCACAGTAAAAACATATCCTTGGAAAACCCTCCATTTTCCTCTATTTGTGCTCTGTTGTAGTGTGGTGATTCAACATACCAGTGGCTGGCAGTGGCTCACTGATGGCCGGCAGTGGCTTCATCCTTGGCTAGCATAGTACACTTTTGGCCGGCAGCAAGCATTAATGGTCGGCAGGCCACTGGTGCAGTCCTTAACATTGAATTGGTAAGATGGAGCAGAAAGTTCTTGGAGCAAGTTTAACCCTGCAAACAGAGCCTCTCAAGAGTAAGTCGGAAGGCTTTTCGGGGCAGAAGCCGAGTGTATGCATCTTCTACTTTCCAAAGCAGAGCTGAGGCAGTGTAGTTTAGCACTTTGCATGTTTAGTTAGCATGGTTTTGTAATTTAATTAATTAGTTTGCTAATTACTTAAGTGTTGTAATAATTAGTCTAATTAGTTTAATTAGATTAGTTAGATTAGCTTAGCTTAGTGTAGCTTAGCTTATTCATTCGGACCCTCCTTCGTGAAGACACAATGTTGTAATAAGTATGCGTGTGTGTGTGCGTGCGCGTGTGTGTGCATGTCTTCCAACCTCACGTCTTTCTCCCTTTTATTTATCCGCTTACGATGGTTAGTTAGGGACATTTTCGATTAGCATGCGTTGTGCTTGCATGTTTGCATCATTCATTTGTCTTGCATGCACCGAGGCTCGGCGCATCATTCAAACTGCATTGCAATTTCAATACTTATTTGAATATGTGTTTCAAAGCATGTTATCAAATTGTTGCAAATACCATGATTAAATAGCCAAGCCTATTTAGTTTCATTATTGCATGTGTTGCATTAGGCTTCTTAACATAGTTAGGATCATGCATTGTTTCTAACTAATTTTTGTTTTGGCTTGGAGTACTCGGTAAGCTTTTATGCTTTAGCATGCTTGCATGAGTGTAATTGCCATATTGCCATGTTTCGCATGCTTGCCATGAGGCTATGTGCTTATATGCTAAATTGCATGAATGCTTGTGGATGGAGGCTTGGTTGCTTGAATTGGAACAATTCGATGATTGTGAGTTTTAAGCCCACTTTGCGAAATGACAAATAATCATGTTTTATGCCAACTTGAGGGTGGCAAATCTGCATTTTCTACGCCCACTTGAGGGTGGCAATTTCAAACTATTTTCGAAAGCAAACATGAGTTGATTTGTTCCAATTCTTGCGATTTAATCTATACTTGCTTGTGTGCGTCACATAGTAAAGTTAATTAATAACCGGAATAAGAACACATGAGGTTTATAAAACAACATATCATGATAGTAGAGGCCGATCTTTGATCGGGCGAGCGGGGGTGCTCATTTCAGGACCTTCCCCTCTCGTACCCAAGCTTCCGAGCCGAGGCAACTTTGGTGATGACGGACACGTGACCTTTGGCAAGAGTCAGGGTTTCCTAAATTTCCCAAAAACAAAATATTTAGGTGGCGACTCTGTAATCTAGCAAAGCAGTCCAATTTTGGCATTATTTGATTTAAAATTGATTTTCCAAAATGATTTGCCGGATTGGACTTTTTGGTGCTTATCAGTTTCACATTGCACTTTATGAGATTAGATTCAGAACCGTAACAGGAGTCCGAACTGTAGGACCAATTCGAGCTCTCCGAAAGGGGACGTGAAGAAAGTTGAGTCTACACATTTGCCCACACGTGGAGGACTGGATCTTTTTGTTTAAAAATCCTTTTTGTATATATAGGGAGACCCTCTCTCATGTTTTAAGGTTTGAAGAATTAAGACGCAAATTTTTTTCTCTCTCTAGATTTCCCTCTCTCTCTTGTATTTTTCTATACCTTTGCCTACTTACACTACACTTTTGCATATCAACCCTTAACCAAAAGTGATCTTCTTTGAGCTGAGGTTGTTTGAGGCCCTCTTGGAGCTCTACAAATTGTTTTTGGCTTGGATTGTTGCTTGGAACCACTCTTCTCTTCAAGAGGTATAATACTAGCCTTTTAAGCTTGCTTTCCTTATTTGTTTTTCCATATTTTCCCTACTGTTATGGGCTATTTTGAGCTATAAAAAAACTTAGTTTTCATGGGTTGAAATTGGTGTTTTGGGCCATTAAAGGTTAGGGGGTGGTTCATCCCTCTTTATCCCTTATTGTTAATGCATTTGCACTTTTGTTTCCCATTTTAAAACTAACTTTTTTTTGGCCCTTTAATCACTGAATTTCAGAGGTTTTTCAGTAGCAAAAAACTCATTTTGAAGTCCAAAATTGGAGGGGTTAGCCTCCCCTCCTTGTGTCTTGTTTGCTAGTCTAGTTAACTTCATATGTTAGCATGTTTTTCTAGCTTAGCTTAGCTTAATTCTAGCATGTTTTTGCCTCTGAAATAGCCTGCTTTAGCTCTGTTTTGGGCTATTTGGGTCACTTAAGTCTTGTTTTGCATGGTTGTAGTGCAATAGTCCTCACAAGCTTGGTGATTTAGGCTCTAGACACCTTCTTGTTTGAGTTGATAACATTGGTTTATGCTTTTATCACTCATTTTCAGCACCTAATCATCTCTGCAACCTTCTTCCTTTCTTGGATTTTTTTTTTTTTGCTTTGAAAATGGTTCAAACCATTTGCTTGTTTAAAACATGAAATTGAGGTTTTGTGCTTAATAGTTTAATCCCTTTGGGGTTTCATTACCAACGGCATGAGGTTTCTTTCATGCCTAAAACAACCTTTGGTTTGAGCTTTCTTTCCACTTAGAGGACTTAATTCACCATTTGGACTCAATGTGATTAAAGGATGGTTGGTAACTAAAATGTGTAAACAAATTTGATAAGTAAAAGAGGCAAGATAAGCATTCCTTTGTGTTGCATTATATGTGTTCAAATTGAACGTTAGTTTGAACACAAGGAAAATGAGACATTTCATACTCAAAAGTGATGAAATGTGCCACTTTCCTAGGTCTCCATTGCCCTTGATCATGCATGATAGGGTAATGGTTCTCGAATGTTTTGTTTTGCATTATTAAGCTTGCACACCTTGAAGCACAAGCCATCATGCAATGAAATTGCTTTGATTGGTGGTTTGCGGTTTAAGTTCACAATTCCTTGGATTTGTCCATGAAAAGGAGAGGTGAATTGTGCAGACAACCCTTGGAAAAACCCTCTTTTTGCTCTATTTGTACTCTATTGCAGCATGGTGATCCAATGCATCAATGGCCGACAATGCACCATCTATGGTCGGCAGACCACTTTTTTGGCCAGCAGATGGCCGGCAGTATCCATCCATGGCCGGCAAGCCACTAATGTAAACCTCAGTTGATTTTGGTAAAATGGAGTAGAAAGATTTTGGAAATTCTTAACCCTGCAAACAGAGGCTTGCAAGAGCAAAACGAAGGTCTTTTCGGGCCAAAACCGAGGATGTGCATCTTCTACATCCCGAGGTGAAGTAGTGGCAGCGTAGTTTAATGTCTTAAATGCTTAGTTTATGTAAATTTGTGTTGTAAATTAATTAATTAGTTTCCTAGTTAGTTAAAGTGTTGTAATAATTAGTAATTAGCTTAGCTAGTTATTCATTTGGCTTGTAATAATTAGTCTAATTAGCTTAATTAGGTTAGTTTAATCAGCTAGTTAGTTAGCTCTTATTCATTCGGAACTTCCTTTGTGAGGGCGTAATGTTGTAATAAGTGTGCGTGTGTGCATGTATGTCTTCCAACCCCACGTCTTTCTCATTTTTACTTAAACCACTTTTGATGGTTAGTTTAGGAGCATCATGTTTCAATTAGCATATCTTATGCTCGCATCCATTCATCTTGTCTTACATGCACCATGGCTCGGCGCATCATTCACATCATTCAAACTGCATTGTCATTTCAATACCATCTTTGAATACGCGTTTAATTGCATGTTGTTCAAATTGCTTCATATGCCATATTAGTAGCCGAGCCTATTAATTGCATATTATATGTGTTGCATTAGACACTTAACATAGTTAGGAATCATGCATATTTCACTAACTCATGTTTTCCTAACTTGGAGTACTAGGTGAATTTTTACGCTTTAGCATACTTGCATGAGTGTGAATGTTGCCATGATTAGCATGCTTGCCATGAGGCTAAATGCTTATATGCTAAACTGCATGAATGCTTGTGGATGAAGGCTTGTTGTTTGAATTGAAACGATTCAATGAATGCGTGTTTTAAGCCCACTATGTTTGCTGGCAAATCTGCAACTTTAAGCCCACTTGAGGTGGCAAATTCAAACCATTTTCGCAAACAAATATGAGTTGAATTGTTCCAAATTAAGCAAACTAGTCTATACTTGCTTGTGCGTATCACATAGTAAAGCTAGCCTAATAATCGGAACAAGAGCGCATAATGTTGATAAAAGATCATATAATGATTAGTAGAGGCCGATCTTTGATCGGGCGAATGGGGGTGCTCAATTCATGACCTTTCCCTCTCGTATCCAAGTTCTCGAACCAAGGCAACTTTGGTGATGACGAACATGTGGCCTTAGGCACGAGTCATGGTTTCCTAAATTTCCCCAAAATAAAATATTTAGGTGGCGACTCTATATCTGGCAAAGCAGTCCAATTTTGGCACTTTTTGATTCAAAATCATTTTTCCAAAACGATTTGCCGGATTTGGACTCTTTGGTGTTTATCAGTTTCACATTACACTTATGAGATTAGATTCAGAACCGCGGGAGTCCGAACTGTAGGGCTTTCTTTTTGAGCTTCCGAAATGAGGCGCGAAAAAGCCGAGCTACAGTACCTTTATATGAATCTTCAAAGCCCAACCTTTGTGACTGTGTAGAGCAAAAAGAACATTCTTTTGTTCTTGGTCTGGAGTACATAGTTGTTGACACGGTCTTCAAAAACTGAGCTCAAGTACCAGAATTCTCATTTTTCCTTTCACACTTATATTTGTTTAAAAATACAATAAAAGAAAAAAGAAGCTCTATAATCAATTTTTTTTTTTTTTTTATTTTCAGTACAATGATAATTAAGTAGAGACCAATTCATTCTTGCATAGATCCAGGATCATGTGAGATGTTTAGGATCAATAAAGATGTGTGATTATGGCTGAACCAAAGGTAGCTTGATGAGGCATCCTTTTGGCTGCTGTATGGTTGTTTTGGGCCTTCTGGCTATTGTATGGCTAATCTAGCAAGTTTCTTTCTTCTTTTTCTTCTTAGAAGCTTCTAACCAACCATACAACTTTTGGTTAATACGTTCCCATATTATGTTTAGCTCCTGGCAGGAGCTATTACTGAACAAAGGAGGCTAAAAAAAAGAAAGAAAAAAGAAAATGTTATTTCAAATCTACCTCCTTAGAAGAACATGTTGATGAAGAAGATATTGTGTACTTGGTAGTTGTTCTCCATGTGAAAATCTAGCAAGAAAATCCTCAATTGTCAATTAGATTTTTCCTATTGTGTCAAGTTTAAGAGGTTGACGTCGCTTCTCAAGTGCTGTTAATATTTATTCTTTCTACACTACTAGACATTAAGAGGCAACCACGAGTTGCTTATTTTCTAAGGTTACTATCATCTGATAAAGACGACCCCATTTGATAGGACTTAAAGCTTGGTTTGGTTTGGTTACTATCAATTGATAAACTGGAAGAGTGTAGGAATTCTTAAAGCTTTTGAAGGAAGGATTAAATCAAGTGATTAAATCTAATAATCAATAACTTTCTTCTTGTTATATTGAATCATTTAGTGTGTTTGGAATGAATGGATTTTAACAAATAATAGTAGAAAGAAATGAGAAAAAGAGATATTACTTTTTTTTGGGGGTACCTTTTTTTTTTTCCCTCCCTGTCATAAATGTAGGTTTTAAGTGATATGGTAAGAGTTGCGGGCTTAGATGGTTGAGAACTATCGTATTGTGTGGCTCACAAGTAGAATTTTGTTCCTCTTCTCTTTCCTTCAATTATTTTTCTTCTTCATCATTGCTTCTTTTTTCAGCTTTTCATTTACAGCTTTTTGTGCAAAATAGATCCTATTTTTTTTAGTCACTATAGCAAAGGTTAGCAGCCAAGTGTGAAATCTAGCTTGTTTTATAGGACTTTTATAAGATTTGCTATGATTTATGGTACATAGTGTTACATGGTTAACATAGTCAAAAAATGCATATGCATCCAAATGCATTAAGTCGGTAATAGTAAATGCCGCAATTGATTGCTCATTGACTGAAGTCATGGAAAAAGTGTTACTTTTTCTTTTTGCAAATCCACATCATTCTATAGATCCAATTGGCACATGATGATGAGTGTGTTTGAACTTAACTCCTAGGTACATACATTTTTTTTACTTTTCTCAAAGATCTAGAACCCTTTATTTGTGATCAAAGATATTGGTTTCTGATTCAAGTCACAATTTTTTTATTTTTTTATTTTTCCATTTTATCTTGTTTTCATATCTTTTTCGTTGATTTGTTGCAATTTCATGAAAATTTCATTGGAGACCTTTTTTGAAGGCTATAAATAAATTATATTACATGATACAACTTCACTAATTGGTAGAGCTGGGGATTGTACCCCCAACTCCGATGAGCTGGGCATAAGGGCTTGACACTAGGCCACCCGAGAGGCTCATTAATGATTGTTTTGTCTATACAGTTGGTGTGAACAGCCTTTTTGGGCTTTTTTGCCCTTCTTTTTTAAATTATTCTTTTGCATTTTTTTATATAGATAACATCATTTCAATCTTCCTATTCTCCTTGTGTTAGTTTCCCATTTTTTGCTGCTTCAATGCTTTCTCCTACTCCCTCATAATCTCTCTTCTTTTGTGTCTAAAATGAATACATAGGAATTTTGTTTGCATCAATTTAGCTAACAATCCAAAGCTTTATGAATTTTGTAACAGTACCATGTGTTGAAAACTCAAACAAAGACTTACAGGAAGTAGGTCAGTGCATCATCTAATAGTAATTATAGAACATGCAATTGTTTCTAGCACTTTTTTGTTGTTACCAGTTCCAAATTGTTTTTGGATTTGGATTATTGCTCTTATCTGTTGTTGCAGGTAAGGAACATGGAAGAAAGGCATGGAAATCTCCTACTAGACTATGTAAGTATCTTGAACCTAAAAGTTGTTAATTTGTTTTCCAGATAAAATACATTTATGCTTCATAGAATAAGTGCATGCCACTTTCAACCTCTAATTTTAATTTTGTCCTTTAAATATTCAATTTGATTCAAATTACTTTAATTTCAATTGAACATTTCAGCCTCTCCTATATATTTATTTCTCATCAATATATACATGCTATGTATATCTATACATATGTAATAGATGGTAGTTTGTAAATGTTATCTGATATTAAGGGTCCTCTAATTGTTTGAAAAAAATGTCTGACTCAAAAAAAACTGTGTTGGCACAATGAGGTTACTTTAAGAGCTCCACTCTCTTGTCCTTATTTTGTGCATATTTCTGTTTGGTATTAATTTTTGTCACAGTACATTTAATTTAACAACAATGCTTGTAAGAGTTTAACTCTCAAGGGGCAGAAATTTTGTACACAATGTTGGCTGATATCCCATTATTTGCTCTTTCCCATCATGCATGAGTCAATCTTTTTGTTACTGTTTTCTGCCAAAAATTGGCATGTTTGTTAGTATGAGATGTTAAAAAGGCCAATATGTTTCTTTTATTATTTGTCAATTGAAATTGTAATTGTTTGGACATGTTCAGGCTAAGAAAATAGTAAAAAATATGAGGGTAAAGACAAGACACAACACATGGAATTTAAGATCATCGGCTTTAGTGAAAAGCTTTGCAATCAGCAATTGTAAGTGCTTTGCTTGTTTAATTGCATGGAACTTCTTATTTTGATACATTCTGTTTTGTTTTGTTGTTTCTCCAAGTTTTTCTTTGAAAGTGAGGAATGCTTATGGTGGATATGATGGAGGGGAAGCTTTAGAGATTACTGTGTATGATTATTTTACCAAACATCGTAACATTGAACTTACTTATTCCACATTCATGCCATGCCTTGATGTTGGAAAACCAAAACGGCCCAACTATCTTCTGCTAGAGGTATGCAAAATTACTTTTTCTTCATTGTGTTTCTCAATCCCCAACCCCTGGCCCTCATTTTTTCTTTAACTCTCTTATGCTACTTCCTTTGTTTTTGTCTTGGTATTCCAGCTTTTTACCCTTGTATCTCTTCAACGTTATACGTAGTAGAGAGCATCTTTATTTGAAAAGTCGAGGCAAAAGTCTCAGGAACGAATACGAGTTGTGACTGATGTAAATTCTTGTTGCCATATTCTGTCCAGATTTGACACACTTTTAGGAAAATGAGCATTTCTCTCAATCTACCCAATAACTTTTGGTCAAATAAATTTTGTTAGACAGACGACTAAAAATGCTAACTTTTGACATAAGAACCAACCTAAGATGATTTTTCTAGATTGTTTTTTTTAAAATACTCAAAGTGGACTGTTTTCTCGAAACACAGGGCTAGATTGTTTAAGAAAATTGTTTAGACTATAAAAACGTCGAATCAGGGGCTACCAAAAATTTCACATGCTCTAAACACCTCAAATATCATCCCCTACATTTAGTTTTGAAAATTAAGTCAGTTTGATATTTTTGCAAGAGTGATAAAGTTGCAGCAGTCATGAAATCAGCAAAAAATACAAGGTAGCATGACTTATTTATACTAACACCTAAACTTACACCCCATTTCCAAGCATACCAACATTTCATACATACACAGGACATGCTAGGAAGTAGATTAAGAAGAGTAAGCAAGATTGGAGAAGAGAAGAGGGGTGTGTAATTTACCTTGAGGCTAGATAATAATTGTATCATAATTAAAACTAGGTGGCTTAATGCCTTTTATCAATATGCACATGAATACACCCTATTTTTAGTAGTTTAGTACTTAGTACCAAAAAACAAATGAACCATGCAAAAATATTCTACAACTATAAATGTAAAAAATTAAACTATTAGTTATCTGATTACAAATCTTGGTATGTCAGTTCAAATCTCTAGTAGCAATTTAACTATACCACGATTGATTATCGGAGCTCTTCTCACAGGCCTTTTTACAAACAAATGGATGTAGTCATCTTTCATGTATCCCTTTTTAACACAAGACCTATCACGAATGAATAAAGTAAGGCATTAGTATTTTGAGGTATGAAAAAAAAGGTTTTGCTTTATGTGGATTTTATTTGCATATACGTTGAGACTATTGAGATTTTGAATTTTTGTTAATTTTTCATTATGATATTGCTTTTATGGGGCCATTGAATTATCTTATTAATTTTGGAAAATGTTTTGTTGATGTTTCAAAATTTCTTGATCATTTCTTAATACCGTAAGAAATATTTTTGTCCTTGAGTCTTTGGTTTTTGTACTCACGTGAAGTTTCCTTTGTCATGCAGACAAGAAATACAACAAAGTTAGTTGTTCCAGCTATTGCCACGAGTTTAGGTGCCTCAACACATACATTGTGCACCCTCGTCCCTATGATAGGAGCAGTTGCAATTGCTATAGGAACTGTTGTTGGCAGTTTTAGATAATCTCTTAATAGTTGTCGATATGTTTAGAAAGTTAGATATGTATAGTTTTGGATGGTTTAAACTTTTTGAACAGTTTAGAACTTAAGGATATAATTTTTGAATGTTTGGATTGTATAGACAATTGTTGAATGTTTATAATTTATGGATATAGTTTCTTTTTGATGTTTCAAACAATATTTTGGTCGTTGATTGATGTTTTATGATACTTGTTTGTAATATTTGTTAGATTGTAAAAAATTGGTCAAATAGAACCTGCTGAATTTAAAAATAATATATATATAAAAAAAAAAACTGCATATCTACGGCAGGCATAATAAGTTGTTATATTACATATTTTACGGCGCGCAATCAACGTCGTTATTTGTCTCACCAATTAACGGCGTGCAAAATTAGTCGTAGAAAAAATAACAACGACGCACAAAATCTGCCGTTAAATAGTTTTTAACGGCGTACTATAATATGTCATAGAAAAAGTAGCAACGACGCACAAAATCTGCCGTTAGATAATTTTTGACGGCATACGAAGCATATCGTTGAAAGTGAATGACTTTCTATGATTGGTTATAATATGACGCGCGCTACAAGTCGTAGAAGGGTTTTTACGGCGTGCATTGTGCGCCGTAAAAACCCTTTTTGTTGTAGTGGTTACGGTCGAACTTCAGGATGAAGTTGCCTACGTATCCCAAAGAGGAGAATTAGGCCTTACGTAGTTCAGTTCAGGTTCACTCGAGAATTAACTCTCTCCTTTTGCGCTCTAACTTTTGTCAAAGTCGCCCTTTAAGGTTTTCAACCTTGCGAGCTCAATTTTTCTTTGTTTCTAATTTTTCATGCTCTAATTTTTTGCCTAGGTTGCCCTTCCAGGTTTTTAGCCTAGCAAGCCTCTCAGGGGTAATATTTCTTCAACTTGTCCATATTGATCGGTTATGAGAACTCCAGACCATCTAGGTCCATGAGAATAACCGCTCATCCTGACCAGATTGACTTGATGATATAAGGACCAGTCCAATTGGGTCTGAACTTGCCCCTAGGGTCATGAATGGGAGCCTGGTTGTCTTTCAGTACCTTGTCTCCCTCTTTGAGATTCCTGGACTTACAATTTCTTGTTAAAGCCCTAACAATTCGGTGTTGGTAACCCTGGACATGATACAATGCCCTCAGTCTTCTCTCATCAAACAACATTAACTCCTCAATCTACTTCGTTGACAGTCCGCCTCCGCTATCTAACACTCGGCCATAACTCGCAGCGATGATACTTTAGTCTCAATTGGTAAAACAGCCTCCATCCCATAGATGAGAGAATAGGCGATTGCCCCTCTAGATGTTCAGATTGAGCTTCTGTAGCCCCAGAGTGCGAATGGCAATTTATCCGGCCAGTCCTTGTAAGTTTCCACCATCTTCCGCAAGATGTTCTTAATATTTTTGTTTGCAGCCTCAACAGCTCCATTGGTTTGCGGTCTATATGTTGATGACTTGTGGAAAGACACATTATACTTCTCAAGCAGATCTAGCACTTCTTTCTTGAAGTGTGAGCCATTATCAGAAATGATCTTGTTCGGAACCTCATATCGGCAGATGATGTTGTTCTTGATGAACTTAGTCACATGCGATGCTTTTAACATAAAATAAGATTGGGCCTCCACCTATTTAGTAAAGTAGTTGATTGCTACCAGAATTAACTCATGCCCATTTGATCCCTTTGGTGTGATTGCACCGATAACGTCGATTCCCCAGATTGAGAAAGGCCATGGTGAAGTCATATTGTAGAGTTTAGTCGGTGGTATGTTCATGAGATTGGCATGAACGTGGCATTTGTGGCATCACCGAACAAAACCAATACAATCCTCTTCCATGGTTGACCAGTAGTAGCCTTGTCTAAGGATTTTTTTGGCCAACATCACATTGTTCATATGGGTTCCGCACTCTTCCCCGTGAATGGCCTCCATAAGACGTTTCGCTTCTTCTTTTTCAACACATAGCTTATTCATTCCCAGATGGCCACTTTTGTATAATTTGCCCCTACATATGATAAATTGGAAGGCTAGACGCCGTATTCCCCGTCTGTCTTTGGCATTTGCTCTTGGTGGATACGTCTATTTTTCCAAAAAGTTCTAAATATCGTAATACCAAGGGTTTTTGTCTTGTGCTTCATCTATTGCGACGACAATCTGGTAAACAGGTGTATACTTCTGCTCAATAATGATTGGACGCATCTTTACTCTCAGCGGGATGTTTACCATAGAAGATAGAGTTGCTAATGCATCAGCGAACCGATTGCTCTCTCTCAACAAATGTGTAAACGTCGGTTTTTCAATCCTAGGAATCAGAATATCTAAGGCCTGATGATACATCTTCACGTTCTCTTCTTTAACCTTCCAACCCCCATTAGCTTGAGAGATAACCAAATTCGAATCTTCGATGACGTCCAACCTCTTTGCCCTTAGTTCTAGGGCAACTTCCAAACTAGCAATGCACACCTTATATTCTACTTCATTGCTGGACACTCTGAACCGGAGTTTGAACGCTAAGGGTATATGGGAATCATCAGTTGTTATGAGCAACACACCTATCCCATAACCATACAGGTTAGCTGCCCCATCAAAGTACATCATCCACGTTTCCTCTTCTACATGCAGAATGTCTTCATCTGGGAGCAGGTATTCCACTGTTTCATCTCCTTCTACTAGATGATCCGCCAGGAATTCCGCCATAATGCTCCCTTTAACTACCTTGCATGTAACACATTTGAGATCAAATTCAGAGAGAAGAAGCAACCAATGAGTAGTGCCTCAACTTCCTGGTAGCCCACACCAAGGCTAGGCAAGCTTTCTCCAGGGGAGTGTAGTATATCTCGTAGTCTAGCATCTTTTTGCTCCAGTAGTAAATGGCCTTCTCCACTTTGTCTTCAGATTCTTGAGCTAGCATGCACTCCATAGTCGAATTCGTCACTGACAGGTACAATATCAATGGTTTCCCCTGTTCTGGTGGTGATAACGCAAGCGGATTTTGCAAATAATGCCTAATCTGCTCAAAGGCAAACTGACAGCGATCGTCCCATTGAAATTTCTCCCCCTTCTTCAGGAGGCCAAATAGTGGTTCACAAGTCAAGGTTAATTTTGAGATAAACCGCCTTATGAATTACACTTTACCCAGAAAGTCGCACACCTCTTTTTCAATCCTTGGTGGTGGCATTTCTAAGATGGCCTTGATTTTGGAAGGATCTACCTCAATTCCCCTCTGCGTGATTAGGAATCCCAGCATCTTCCCTGGTTACCCCAAAGGTGCATTTTTGTTGGTTTAGCCTCAATCTATACTCTCTGATCCGTTGAAAGAATTTCTCCAGTGCGGTGTTCTCGCTCTTTGGATTTGACAATCATGTCATCCACATACACCTCAACCTCTTTGTGGATCATATCATGTAGAATGGTGGTTATGGCTCTCTGGTAGATAGCCCCAGCGTTCTTCAACCTAAATGGCATGACTCGATAGCAGTAGGTGCCCCACAGAGTAGTGAAAGCGGTCTCCTCCCTATCCTCGGGTGCCATTAGAATCTGGTTATACCCGAAAAATCCATCCATGAATGATAACAGCGCGTGGCTGGTGGTAAAGTCTACCAACTCGTCTATGTGTGACAAAGGGAAGTCATCCTTTGGATTGGCCTTATTCAGATCCATGAAGTCGACACAAACTCTGAATCTGCCATCTTTTTCAGAACTAGAAAAATATTTGCCAACCACATCGGATACTCAGATACAAGCAAGAACCCTGCCTCAATCTATTTGGTAACTTCTTTCTTGATCTTCAAAGCCCAATCTGGGCAGACTCTGCGTAACTTCTGCTTAACTGGTCGGGTCTCAGGGTCAAGAGAGATTCGGTGCTGTACAATCTCAGGATCAATTCCAGGTATGTCTTCGTCGGACCACGCAAAAACATCTTTAAAATCTTTTAATAAAGTGATTAAACGCTCGTGTTCCTCCAAAGATAATGTGGACCTGATCTGGACCAAGCGAAGATCCTCCGCAGTACCCACGTTAATTGATACGATTTCATCTGTATAGGGCTTAACACGCCTCTCCTCCTCATGATCAACTAAAATTTTCAAAACCTGAGGAATTTTTTCCTCTTCGTTTAAGTCAAAATTTTGAAAATCAAGATCAATACAACAAACCAAAGGCACAGAAAAGTAGGTAAAGTTCACAACATTCTTATTCAAAAGGTTTGGGTCCTCAGTTAAGTGGACTCAAAAGAAAAGCTGAAAGACGACCAGGACAGGACCTTGGTATCCAGGTTACCACTCCCGAAAGTACTAGACTCAGAAGAACTCGAATCTGACTCTGACTCCACAGACTCAGTGGAATCAAATCCAGACTCACTATCCGATCCAGAACTGCTGATGACGCCTTGCTCAAACTTCCAAACTAGGCGTGGAGCCTCAAATGCATCCACGATGAGATTAGTGAAATCTGCTGCCAGTATATCCCCGTTCATTGAGATAGTAAAACTATCCCCCAAGTTGACGGACTCAGCTTCAGTAGTAGAACTTCCCAATAGGTCAGCCAGCGCTTCTCCCAACGGTTCTTCTTCTTCAATATCTAGGCTTGTAGTCCAATTTTGGATGCTCAGGTCTGCTTGCTAATCCTCCTCTTCTGAGAACTAATGCTCGAAGAAGATCTTGAACCCCAGATACATCGTCTTTGTTTCCTTGTCAAACCAAGGCTTTGGGAATCCACAGAAAGGGAAGTCTTCCCCTTGGTGGACAAAACGTCCATTCAAGGTTCCCTGTATTGGTTTGTGGACTAACTCGTACTGTCTTCCAATCCTCTTTGCTTTTATCCTTTCTCGCAACTCCTCCCCCTTTCTTTGCCAGTCTGCAGCGGTAGGTTTGTATCCTAGCCTAAAAGCGTGAGGGTTGTGACTCATCTCTTTGGCTATAGTACCTCTCTATCTGCCACTTCTACCTAATCCTAATCCAAGAATATGCACCTGTTTGTTCATCATGTAGATGGACAGAGTGCTTACGCAATTCTCATCGTCCTCCACCATGATGGTTTGGACCAGTAAAGCCTCTGCCAGAGAGAAGCCAGAAAGGAACACATGCTCCTCCTCATGTATGATTTCCAATAATCGTGCAGTAGTTCCCTGGGGAGGATGGATCGCAGATTTGCTATACACAGTAGCAATCTCGTCTTTAAAGGGGTACTTTACCAACTGATAGACCGTTGATGACACCGTTTTCATCTAATGTCACCAAGGCCTTTCCAGCAGTGGATTGAACGTGGCCGGTACATCCATTACATGGAATTCCACCTCGTGTTCAGACAGGCCAATTAGGATATGGCTCTTGAATGTTCCCATAACATCCCGGGTCGTATTGTCATAAGCCCGGACAGCCTGAGTCGTAAGTGTAAAGTTAGCCAGCCTCAAACCGATGGCGTAGGCAGTCCTTACTGGATATACATTGATCACTGATCCAGTATCTACTAACATTACCGGAATCCACTTTTTCTGACTTTCTAGGGTTACATATAAGGGTCAGTTGGGGTTGGCACCCTCAGGTGGTAATTTCCTCTTTGTAAAAGATATCACCGGCGTAACGTCCCCAGATGTAACCAACAATACCAATTGGTCAGCAGTGGTGTCGATAAGCAATTTGGTCTGGTTCATTGCCTCTAACAATGCTTGTCTATGCTCTCGAGAAGCCATTATCAGCCCCCAGATTGATATGTCTGCCTGAATCTTCTTGAGCTATTTCAAGACCAGGTTTTCTTTAGCATCCTTTTCTTTTGATCTCTCAACCTCTTTATTGGAAGACTTCGGCTGATCTAAGGCCATAGGTTTGAAATATCAACCGCTCCAGTTCATGTGATTAATCTCATTAGTATACCAGGTGTCATCAAGGGTTTTAGCTTTCCAACCTTCATCTGTGTATGCATGACTTAAGTTGCTTTCTTTCCACCACTCTCCTGCAGCCACGGTCGGGCCATTATCTGGTTCTATCCGAAGCATGTTCACATCACGCCCCCCGTCATCATACCACTCTTCTTCCACCACAACTCTGGTTTCTGCATCTTGATATTTTTGGAGCATTCTTAGGCTTGGTTTGGGAACAGGCTATTTTAGTAACTTTTTGGCTTTTTACGAAAAGGTGTGCAGAAAAGTAGAGAGGTGATGTGATGTGTAGTTGGCTTTTTGGCTTTTTGGCTATTTTATCCACTTCCCAAACGAGGCTTAATATCCTTTTCCAGTCACTAGGCTCCCATTCGACCTTTTTGGTAGCTTGGACATCACCTACCGTTGTCTCGGGTTCTTCTTTCCCTTTTCCTTTTCCCTGCTCCAGAGCTATCTTTGTCTAGATCTCTTCCATCTTTTCTCTTTGAAATTGTTCCAGAGCCCGTTCTTTCTCATTCAGATGTGCAGCCTCAGCCTTGCCACTAGCACCAATTTTATCTTCCTTCCCAGTCTCTCCTATTTGTTTCTCAATAATTGACTCCTCCTCACTCAACCACTCGTTGCTTGTTTCCGGCTGGCTTGGATCCTACCATCCCAGGTGTACACTACTTGTATCATCTTCTTCAAAGAAGTAGAGGTTGTCTAGATCCTCTTCCAGTTTGGCCAGATCTTCTTCCTATTCGGCCAAGTCATTTAGGCCCTGTTCTGGCCAATCATTTTGATTCTGCCCTAACTAGTCCTTCCCAATAGCATTAATACTAAGGAAGTCCGACAATATGACTACTGGCTTCGGCTGACCGATAGCCATGATGGATAAGCTGGGGTCGTACTCCTCTACGAGTGAGGCCCCTTTCTCTATGACTTGGGAATCAGGCAAGCCCTTCTCTAGTGCACTCTCTTTCTTCTCTGTTTCTACTACCACGGGTTCAGGTTGGGTTTGTGGTGTTAAATCCATCATGCACATGTCTGTGCCTTCAAGAATAATCACCTCTAGCTTGGGTAGATGAGATGGGGTAATGTATACATTGGGGTTAAAAGAAGGCAGTAGTGTATGTGTTTGGTTAATGTTTCTGGGTGGGAGGACTTGGTTATGTAGAAGAAGCGGGTTGGTGGTTACGTTCGATTTGGCAGGTGGAGCAATGACTTTGTTGTCAATGAGATCCTGGATCTCTTGACGTAAGCGATAGCGTACAGGTCCGTGGGGTGGCCATGTTGTTGGTGAAAGTGACAGTACTGGGTCGGCTCATGCCTAGGCGGCAGTAGGTCAGGGAGGGATCACGGATCAAGGGGCTTGAGATGCCTCCTTTCCATTAACATTTTGTGAAGGCGTGGGCTGGGCTCATACAGAGAGGGGTAAAGATTCTTCGATTTCGGGGTGGGATGTTATGAAGATTATGAGGTTGTGGTAATAGCAAAGGGATTAGCCATCTTGGCCGTTGTGACAACAGTACTAACATCTGCAGGCCGTGGAATAGTGCTACTGCTAGCATTGGTACTCCGGGAGAATAGCCTTCTAGCAGGTTCACTAGTTTTGTGGATGATACCCTTCTTGAATGCACTCTGAATCTGGACCTCTAACTCATGTAGGGAAGCAAATGTGGATAGTAGTGCCACTATCATTCTCTGCAGCATATCTAGCTCAAGATTTTGGACCACCAGTTGGACTTGGTCTCTTTTAGAAGGTCTATTTGTCATTCTTGCTGCTTTTCCCCTTCATCTGGCAACAAAGTCAATGAATGATTCTTTGGAGTTTTGGGTAATAGCCTCCAGCTCACTAATGGTTACCTCTATTTGAGTGTTATAAGAGTACTAGTTGAAAAACCCCTTAGATAACTCCTCTTAATTCCGCTTTGTAGAGTCCTCCAACTTAGCGTACCAGATGGCCGCCACATCTGACAAGTTTCTCCAAAATAGTGATAGTTTTTGAGCCCTAGACAGGCCCATTGGCCTTAGCACATCTGAACACAAGCGAACGTGCACAATCGGATCCCCACTTCCATCGAATCTGTCGATGTGGGGCATCTTAAATTTCTCCAGTAATCTGACTAAAGCCTCTGTGTACCGTCTTTAATATCCAGAATGGAATTGAAGCCCTGGGATTTTTTTAATGCTTTCTCCATTCTAGCAATCTTGACCAAGGTTAGATCAATTTCATTGATATCAAAAGGAAAGATTCTTGTGGGCAGTTGAACCAGAAGCCTATAAGCCAGAGCCGGGGAATACATTTCCTGCGGATTTAGGATTTTGGGATTTTCTACTGGTGGAGGTAGATCCGAGTTTGGCTAAGCAGTCGGGATCAGATGCACGGTTGATGCGAATGGCCTAGATGTATGTTGTAGATCAGCGATAACTTCGTCCTATGCGGCCATCCTTTGGTTTTCGGTATCCATGGTTCTCTAGAAAGTTGCCATCATGGCAGCAAATTCTTCCGTGTTCTGTGCCATTGCTGGTCTAGATGAGTTAGATGCTGGTGAACTGCTTGAGTGAGAAGGGTTGGTGTTTGCTGAATCCTTTGTGCCGGTGTTCCTGCCTGTCTGTACCTTCTTCGTGGAGTAACTAGTGAAAATGAGACTAACACATGCTGGCCACCAACAAGGTCTTGAGCTTTGCAAAGCCTGCCAGAGCGAGTCCACACAACTTAGGGAATATCGGGTCTTTCTGAAGCTATGATGGTAAACTACCTAGCAAAAGAAAAGAAAAGAAAACCATCGATCAAAATTAGACGGTACTTCGGCCTAATTCGCAGCAAATAAAACATAATTGAAGAACCAGAATCCCCACTGAACTCTATTCTCAAACTCATACTGATATGAACCAGCCTGCACAGTCAAAAGCACATACCAAGCGACCTTATTCATTTTCTTCACGTAGGTTGATCTAATTTTAAGCCAATTTCATTAGTCTTGTCCATTCTTTAATCCATTTCTCCAAGGTGATAGTTAAGTCCGCTAAATGAGAAAAACGTCAAGCGAGAGGTACTCAGTAGCTCGACTTTCATGCCCCCTTTCGGAAGACAAATAAGCCCTACAGTTCGGACTCTACTTGTGGTTCTAAATCTGATTTCACAAGTGCAATGTGAAATAGTGAAAACACAAAAAGAGTCTAGATCCGACAATTCTTTTTGAAAAATCGATGTTTGGAACAAAATGCCAAAAATAGACTGCTTTGCCAGATTTTAGAGTTGTCACCTAAATATTTTTGGAAAATTTAGGAAACCCAAGACTCGCACCAAAGGCCATTAGTTCGTCATCACCACAGTTGTCTTGGTTCGGGCACTTAGGTACGAGAGGGTAAGGTCATGAATTGAGCACCCCCCTCGCCCGATCAAAGATCAGCCTCCACTAATCAGGATGTGATTCTTATCTACATTATATGCTCTTATTCCAATTACTAGGCTAGCTTTACTATGTGATGCACACACACACAAGTATAGACTAATTTGCAAGAATTGGAATACTTGATCTCATGTTTTGTTTTGAAAAAAGTTTGATGAATGTGCCACTTGAAAAAGTGGGCTTAGACGTACATGAATCAAACTGTCCCGATTCAAGCGACTAGCCTTCATCCACAGGCATTCAAACAGTTTGTCATTTAAGCACTTAGCCACATGGTGAACATGCTTTGACATGACAATACTAACATACAAATACAATATGCTAAAGCGAAAATGCTCACCTAGTACTCCAAGCCAAAAAAGATGAAAGAGTTAGAAAAATGCATGATCGTGACTTATGCAATATAACTAATGCAAGATATCCTATGCGATCGAGACAACAAAAGCACAAACCAAACTACATCATACGTAGAAAGGATGTAAGAAAGTCTCACAGAGGGAGAACGAAAAAGGTTCCAAACCCAAATTGCGCCTTGCATAGAGCGGGTGAAAAGATGGTATTCCAGGCGCACCGGAAGGAAACAATCCCAATACGTCTCACGCAAAAGGAGGAAATGTGGTGTGAACACCGGGCACACCTGATGTTTTTAACCAAGGACTCGAGATCCTAACGCGTCGCACGTGAGAGGAGGAGAAGTGGCGTGAACAAATAGGTGCACCTGTTGTTTTTAACCAATTTGCAATCCTAACGCGTCGCACGCGGGAGGAGGAAGGGTGGTGTGAACACCGAGCGCACCCCGATGTTTTTAACCAATTTGCAATCCTAACGCGTCACACATGAGAGGAGGAAGGGTGGTGTGAACACCGGGCGCACCCAATGTTTTTAACCGATTTGCAATCCTAACGCGTCGCACGCGAGAGGAGGAAGGGTGGTGTGAACATCGGGCTCACCCGATGCTTTTAACCGATTTGCAATCCTAATGCGTCGCACACGAGAAAAGGAAGGGTGGTGTGAACACCGGGTGCACCCGATGTTTTTTACCGATTTGCAATCCTAACGCGTCGCACACAAGAGGAGGAAATGTTGGATCAATAAAAGGGGCAAACAACTCAAAACTAGACACAACGAGATTGGAAGGCCTCAGAAAATGAAACCCACAGAGATAATAAAACAAGGTATGAAATGAACAAGTGCAATAGATGGACAAAGTAAACAAGATGACAACTCAACATAATGATAAAGCATGTTCCATGCAGGACAGACAACCGATGCACAATGTTAGTTGAAAGCATACTGAATGTGCATACTTAATGCGTGAATCATGAACGATACCGGGCATGCGTGCAACACAAATGTATGTGAAAATGCATATTCAATGCACCAGAAAAGAATGAATAGCAGTAATGAAAGTAACGGCCTCCGGTTTACCTCTCGAAGACGTTGTGACATGCTTAAAAAGGATACACTGCATTCATGTAGGCAAACGGGGCGCATTCATCTTGGTAAATGGAGAACATTTGTGTGCTGGAACACAGTTTTGAGTTCCCCCATAATCAATCTGAACTCAAAACAAGAACCTTCCATACACCACTCAGGAAACAGAGGCACAAAACAGCATCAAGACACAAGTGAAGACCATCGACCATCTGCCGGCCATAACTGGAAGCCACCGGCCACCTGCTGGCCACCATTTGTTCTTGCCATCCACAAATGTGGCCTGCCGGCCACCCGTGGCAGTTTCGGGGCAATTTTGTCCTTTTACACATGGGTCTTTAAATATACACCTTCATACTTCATTTTTTCACAAACCCTTGACCGAAAATCCCCTCTCTCTCTAGGTGCTTCCTCTCTCTAGATTTGCGCTTTATACACGCTTTCCAACGTCCTGCACAAACTTTTGAACCGAACAGAATTTGATTTCGACACTTTTTCTTGGATTTTCACCACTTTAGGCTTGTTCCCCTCAAGTTTCTCTCAGGTTTCGTGAACTTTCCCGAGTTTTGACTCTTTCTTCCATTTTCTCTCTCCTAGGGTTGGCTTTTTCTAAGTTTTCCCTCTTTTTTCCATTTTTCTTCATTTTTCACCCACTTTTCACCATTTTCCCAGATGGCAGACGATATACCTCACAATGGAGCTCCTCTCCAGGTTCCACCTGTGTTTTCACCTATAGCCGAGGTAGAGGAGCCAACAGTTATCGAGGTTGGCAGGGCAGCAAAGAATATTGAGGCTGACCTCGAGGTAGAGTTCGCGCCAGAGTTCGAGCCAGAGCTGTTACCACTGAGAGTACGGTTGTTCGATCCGGCAACATATCAACCCTGCACGCATATACTACCGCTTAGAGGCATTAGGCGTTTCAGTGACTTTGCTCATGGCATACCAGAAGATCTCCTCCTAAGGGAGCCGAACTCCTACCTTTCTTCCAACGCTACTGAGGTATGAACTCTGTTTTCATGCATTCCTGTCTTTTCTTTAATTGCATTTCTTGCACTGCCTTTCATCTGATTACTCTTTCATGACTGCCTAATTCACTCTTTTTCTCTGCCACAAGGAGACTCCCGTGCCTACAGGGGGGGCGGAGCGACGACGACAACAAGGGACTGGTACGATGAGCTCCCTACCGGGGTCCGCGATATCGTCAATGAGGCTGGCTTCGGTCTTTTCTGCTCTGGACAGATATGGGAGAGTGGGAAGTCACTTGGATCCACCTATTGGGGGCATGCCTACCCCTATATTGGCTGGAAATAGTGAGATACAGTTGGTTCGCCGAGTAGTTCTACATGAGCGAGCCCGAGATACTAGAGGAGAATGAGCAGTACGCCCGGGGTTTCCTGATGTTTCTCCTTAGTACCACCTTGTTTTCGAATAGGTGGAACACCATAGGTTTATACCTACTGAGCGCCTTGGTGATCCTGCCTCGGGTGTAATTCTATAACTGGGGAAGAGCTGGCCTCGCCACCCTTTACGGCTATATAAGCTCTACTTCTTGGATGAGGGAAGAGCGAGTTGAAGGCTACTAGAGAGCTTGGGAGGTATGTACCACACTTTTCTGATTTTGTACTTATGCTTTCTGCCCCACATTTCTTGCTTTATCTCTGCTCAATAACTGTTCAAAACTTATGTTTTCTGCTTTGCATTTTCTGCATCTGTTCATGCCCTATGCTTTCTGCTTTGCACTTTCTGTATCTGTTCATGCCCTATACTTTCTGCTTTGCACTTTCTGTATCTATTGACACCGTTGATAACATTGCTGGCTTCTCCCTGCAGTTATGGGTTTATGCGTATTTTTCGGCTCTCGCTCCAGAGCCAATGGAGGAGATTCCCCCTATCGTCCCTTACTCGCGACGGTACGACGGTCGGTGTTAGTGTCGGAGTCGTGAGACCTTCACCTTCTTCCGCCATTACTTCAATATAGTGGTCGCCGATGAGGTAACTCGAAACTCACAGTCATTGTTGCTTTAATGCTGCTCTGATTCATACTTTGGCAACTGACGACAACTAACAATCTGTATATTCTCTGTTTGCAGATCTTATGGCAACCTTGGGAGACAATGTTAGCTGGGGTGAGAAACCAGTATGCAGGAGCTTGGGGCACATCACGCTTTTGGATTCTGTTGGAGGGCCCACTCTGCTCGGCTTGGTTTTTGAGCAAGCAGTTTGTACGCCAGACCATGGGCTTGCCTGATCCAGTTGTTCCGATGCCACCTCCAACGTTTATGAGGACAGCGAATAGCCTATCAATTGACGCAGTCATATAGTTCATGGTAGGCCTAGACGCTGACTTCTTCAGAGGAGAGGGCGACCACACGACATTCATTTAGACCTGTCTCATGCCTCCTTTGATGGGGCTCTCACCCAAGCGAGGGAGCAGGGGCTCATATGGCAGGCGAGGTGACTTGGGCGACCAGGGCCCATACTAGAGGAGCTCTCTCCATTGGCCAGAGCTTCCCACCGCACTCACATGTTGGCGGCCAACTTGGACTACCTACTAGATTCCGATCAAGCCAGCAAAGGCAGGGCACGAGTATGTCGAAGTTCAGGGTACATCTCAGGTATGGACCACACTTTACTATTTGCACCCCACATTTCCATTTCAGATATGTTTATCCCAGACATTGATCACCTAAACACACTTGTAGGCACCCATAGAGTATACGAGGAGCCTCCTCGAGCTGGTTGGTTCTCTAATGGGCATGGTGCAGAGAAGGGAGATGCTGTTTAGTCTCCACGGCATTCAGGTAATTTCCTCCATTTCAGCATGCATTTCACTACTAACTCTGTTGTGCACTACATTACCGTATTCTCACTCATACACTGGCATCTACACTGTAACCTTTCCCAAACTGTACTGATACATTTCATTGGCACACTGTACTCATACATTATAACATTGTACTCACGCACTGTACTCATATTGCATCTGTATTCTGCATGGCGCTCATTCTACTATAATGTATCTTGTAACTATACACACTGTATCTGATATGACGACACCTGTGTTTTTCAGGGCCCGGTTGTACCGAGGGCACTAGCGGCAGCGGCAGCATTAGCACCAGCAGTACTAGCAGTACCTCCTCCAGCATCAAAGGGGTGAAAGAGGTAGGGCCCATCACGCAGCCGAGATGAGCATTGCGGTCGAGGTGGGGACAGGAGTGCCCGAGGTCGGAGTAGTCCTTCGGAGCCCGTCCTGAGTGGCGATGATGATGACGAGACCATCACCTCCAAGGAGACAGTGGGTGGACGTTATGAGTCTAAGAGCGGGGATGATGATGCCGGCTCGGGATTGCAGAGCAAAGATGATGTTGAGGTCAGTTCCAAGGTAGGGAGCGGAGGCTCAGAGTCTGGTTCTAACAGTGGTGCTAATGAAGATAATGCCTCTGAGTCCCCTTCGAGGAAGAGGACGAAGAAGGCCTCTCGAGTTTGAGATGATTGGCGTTGTTTTAGACCCTTTTTGCTTACTTTCTTTTACTTTTGGTAGTTCAGCACATGTATAGCTTCAGAAAGGTTTTACTTATGCTTTTGAAACTTGTAATTCTTTTTGTAAAATCTATGATCAGAATAAAACCTTTTTAAGTTTTTTTTTTTTTTTGAAAAGAGTTTTGGTTCTACAATATGAGCATTGCACCACGAGTAACATACTTGAAACAAAACATGAAGTTGAATTTGAAAACTGAACATGCTTGTATTGGAATAATGTTCTTAATCGGATAATGAGCTGACCAACGAAAAAAATATAACATAGCTCGATAAATAAAGCAACAACTCGATAAATAAAGCAACAAAACCAACCACACACTTGCGAAAACCAAAAGACTCAAACAAGACCGAACAACACCAAGATCATGACAAAAAATAGGCTGCCAACACTGCCCAGCACACAAGTGGACAACAGGCTAGAAGAGGGAGTTGCCGGCCATAAAAGGGAGGTTGCCGGCCAGGAGAAGTGGCCTGCTGGCCACCAATGTGAAAAACCATCAGAAAGCTGACAGTTGGCCTCCACTATACCCTTATCTTCTACAAAAGGTACTTCTTCGTGATTTCTTCTCCAGAACATCATTTTAACTGCTGTTTTTTCCACAAATGGAGCCATTTCTTGTCAAGAAACTCATGGATTAGATAGCCACTTTAGACGGCATGAAAAAGGTAAATTTTTAAGGTTTCGATATAAACGCGCTTTTTTCGTTGAGCCGTACTCCACTTTGTTTTCCATTCCTCCATGTCACGGTCCGATGCTGGGACACGATTACGCATGTCTTTTGCTTTGGAGCACAAGAAATATGCCCGACTCTTGAAGAATTTCAGGCATTAATGGAATCTCGGCGCAATGTGGAAATCATATTTCAACCTCATTTTGGCCATGTCTTAGCCTTGGGATAGATGCGTGGGTTTACATTACACAAAGCTCGATCATTGGCCCATAACGAAAAACTATATATACACAACCTGATTGATTGATTTTCTGACATTGGCGACTAACGCGACCTCCTCTGGCGAGGTTTTCAGCAATACGCCCTTTGCTTATGTATGCTTGCACATTATTTTCTCATCTCTAGTTTTGGCAGAGCCAATATCAAGTTAATTGAGGTAACCAAACACCTAAAAGAGGGTAAGAGTTGAATTGGTTTGGTCTTGGCCGAGACCTTGATGGGTTTGGACTCTTTTCATCGGCGAGAGACCACTAGGTTTGTGAGGAGTCCACTGCTGCTCCAAGTATTGTTTTCCACCCTATCTCATATATATTTCTCACTTCACTCGACATTCAGACTCTATTTTCTCTCAAAGCCATTTCCTTACTTTTCTCTTAAGATACATCTCTCTATTCTTCAATCTCTCTTGTTTTTCATCCCTTCCCAGGTTTGGCTGATAGACAAACTGAAGGTGAAGGACACTTTCCCAATTTACTCAACTTGAGCGTACTTTTCTCACCAACGCCTAGTGGACTTCCCCAATGAGAGATGGTGGTGCAACTGGATGTGCCACAGGTCTACAGTTGACATAGCTTAGTGTTGCCCCTAGCTTGACTTAGCTAAGATAAGCTACAGCATGACCTGACAACTGGGTATTCAGTTGATTGGCCTCACACACTGTGTATTTTTTTTCCCTTTCTGGTTCAGACACCAATTCGGGCATGATCAGACTTGCCCAGATGAGGGGGTGGAATACCCGGCTCCATTCCCAGTTCGTGCTTCATGCTTGGCTAGGTACCTTACTGCTTGGAAGACGAGAAAGCTTCTGGCCCCTGCCCTTAGTTTTAGTTATGCCCTTTCTGGAGAATGCTTGGCTTGGCTCGAAGACCAGGCACAAGCTGGACCAACTTTAGCTGCAACGACTTTTGCCAGTACGAGCGGAGGGCACAGGAACACTTGACTCATGTGCCCCTAGTTTTATTGCTTTGATCTTTCTTTTCAAGTTTTATGATGTAAAAGCAAATTCAAATTGTAGCAAAGAGTTGGAGAAGGTACTAGATGTTGAAATCAATAAAATTAAAGTTAGGAGTAGTAAAAATTTTCCTTTTGGTCCCAAAATGGTCCAAGTTGTAAAAGGGTAAAATTTTGAGAAAAATCAACTTTTATTAAAACTTTTCAAAACTATTTTCGAAAACGATCACCACCTGACACGCATAGAATCGATTCTCAAGATGTACAACCCCAAATCGGAAGATCATAACTACCCCTGATTGAATACCACCTCTGCTATACATTGTACAATGAGTCTTCTTCTCAAGACAAAGATCACAACCAAACTACGAAGATCATAACCAAGCTTATAAATAACGAACAAAGATGACCTAATCAAACAAATGGACAGGACAGTTGAGTTGAAGATGATTAAAGTCAAACTTCAGGATGAAGTTACCTACGTATCCCAAAGATAGGAATTACGCCTTACGTAGTTCGGTTCAGGTTCACTCGATTTTAACTCTCTCCTTTTGCGCTCTAACTTTTGCCAAAGTCGCCCTTTACGGTTTTCAACCTTGTGAGCTTAGTTTTTCTTTATTTCTAATTTTTCATGCTCTAACTTTCGCCTAGGTCACCCTTTCAGGTTTTTGGCCTAACGAGCCTCTCAGGGATAGTATTTCTTCAACTTGTCTATGTTGATTGGCTGTGAAAACTCGGGCCATCTAAGTCCATAAGAATAACCGCTCCACCCGACCAAATAGCCTTGATCATGTGAAGACCAGTCCAATTGGGTCTGAACTTGCCCCTAGGGTCATGGATTAGAGCTCGATTGTCTTTCAACACCATGTCTCATTCTTTGAGATTCTGGGACTTAACTTTCTTGTTAAAAGCCCTGGCAATTCTGCGCTGGTAGCCCTGGACATGATATAATGTTTTCAGCCTTCTTTTATCAAATAGCATCAACTCCGCAAATCTACTCCGTTGCCAATTTGACTCCGCTATCTGACACTCGGCCATAACCCGTAGTGACGACACTTCAATTTCAATCGGCAAAACAGCCTCCATCCCATAAACAAGAGAATAAGGAGCTGCCCCGGTAGATGTTCGGATTGAGGTTCTGTAGCCCCAGAGCACAAATGGCAATTTATCTGGCCAGTCTTTGTAAGTCTCTACCATTTTTTGCAGAATTCTCTTAATATTTTTGTTAGCAGCCTTTACAGCCCCGTTGGTTTGTGGCCTGTAGGTTGATGACTTATGGAAAGCCACATTATATTTCTATAGCAAATCTATCACCTTTTTTCTTAAAGTGTGTCTCATTATCGGAGATAATCTCATTGGGCACCCAATACCTACAGATGATGTTGTTCTTGATAAACTTAGCCACGTGCGACGCCTTTAGCACAGAGTAAGACTGGGCTTCTACCCATTTCATGAAGTAGTCGATTGCTACCAGAATGAACTCATACCCGTTTGACCCCTTTGGCGTAACTGCGCCGATAACATCGATTCCCTAAACAGAAAATGGCCATGGTAAAGTCATGTTGTAGAGTTTAGACGGCGGTATGTTCATGCGATTGGCATGCATCTGGCACTTATGGCATCGCCGCACAAAACTAATACAATCATCTTCCGTGGTTGACCAATAGTAGCCTTGCCTAAAGATTTTTCGGGCGAGCATCACATCGTTCATGTGGGCTTCAAACTCTCCTCTATGGATGGCCTCCATAGGGCGCTTTGATTCCTTGTCCTCAATACATAGCTTATGCATTCCCAAATTGCCTCTTTTGTACAACTTGCCTCCGCAGATGATAAATTGAACGGCCAAGCGCCGTATTCCCCTTTTGTCATTGGCATTTGCTCATGTCGGATACACCTCCTTTTCCAGTAAATTCCAGATATCATAATACCAGAGGTTCTTGTTTGAAGCCTCATATATTGCGGCAATGGTTTCATAGGCCGACGTGTACTTCTGTTCAATAATGATCGGACGCGTCCTGACTCCCAATGGAATGTCTATCATAGAAAATAGAGTTGCTGGTGCATCAGCGAATCGGTTGTTATCTCTTAGTAGATGGGTAAACGTTAACTTCTTAAACCTTGGAATTAGGATATCCAAGACCTGATGGTAACCTTCATTTTCTCTTCTTTTACCTGCCAATCTCCATTGGCTTGAGACACAACCAACTTCGAATCCCCGATAACGTCTAACCTTTTTGCCCCTAGTTCCAGGGCGGCTTCTAAACCAGCAAAACATGCCGTATATTCTACTTCGTTGTTGGATATTTTGAATCAAAGTTTGAAGGCTAAGGGTATAAGGGAGTCATCGGGTGTGATCAATAACACACCAATCCCATAACCGTATTGATTGGCTACTCCGTCAAAGTACATCGTCCACGTTTTCTTGTCTATTTGCAGAATATCTTCATCTTGGGACAAGTACTCCACCGCTTTAACCCCTTCTACAGGATGATCTGCCAGGAATTCCGATATAGCTCTCCTTTTAACCGACTTGCATGTAGCATATGTAAGATCGAATTCAGACAGAAGAAGCAACCAACGGGCTAGCTTACCTGTAAGTGCTGGTTTCTCAAAGAGATATTTGATGGGATCTAATCTCGAAACTAGGATTATAGAGTGAGCTAATAGGTTGTGCCTCAGCTTCTGGGGTAGCCCATACCTAGGCCAGATAAGATTTCTTGAGGGGAGTGTAACGGGTCTCGTAATCCAACATTTTCTTGCTCAAGTAGTAAACGGTTTTCTCCACCTTAGCCTCTGACTCTTGAGTTAACATACACCCCATGGTTGAGTTTGTCACTGACAGGTACAAGATCAGTGGTATTCCCAGTTTTGGCGATGATAACACAGGCGGATTCCACAGGTACTGCTTGACCTGTTCAAAAGCAAACTGACAGCAATCGTCTTATTGGAATTTCTTTCCTTTCTTTAGAAGACCAAATAGTGGTTCACAAGTCAAGGTTAGTTTGGAAATAAATCATCTTATGAATTGCACTTTACCCAAAAAGTCGCGCACCTCCTTTTCAGTCCTTGATGTTGGTCTTTCTAAGATGGCCTTAATTTTGGAAGGATCTACCACAATTCCTCTCTGTGTGATCAAGAATCCCAGTATTTTTCCTGTTGTTACGCTAAAGGTGCATTTTTGCGGGTTCAACCTCAATCTATAGTCCCTGATCTATTGAAAGAATTTCTCCAAGGCGGTGTAGTGGTCTTCTCGGTCTTTGGACTTGACAATCATATCGTCTACATACACCTCAAACTCTTTGTGGATCATGTCGTGCAGAATGGTGGTTGCAGCCCTTTGATAAGTGGCCGCAACATTCTTCAACCCAAATGGCATGACCTGGTAGCAATAGGTGCCCCATGGAGTAAAGAAAACGGTCTTCTTCCTATCCTTAGGTGCCATCAGAATCTGGTTATACCCGAAAAACACATCCATGAACGAGAGCAATACATGGCCCGCGGTGAAGTCTACCAACTCATCAATATGCGGCAGTGGAAAATCATCCTTCGAATTAGCCTTATTCAGATCCCTGTAGTCAGCGCAGACTCTTATTCTACTATCCTTCTTTGGGACTAGAACAATATCGGCCAACCACGTTAGATACTTAGATACCAGTAAGAACCCTGCCTCAATCTATTTGGTAACTTCTTCCTTGATCTTCAAAGCCCAATCTGGGTGTACTCTACGTAGTTTTTGCTTAATTGGCTGGGCCTCAGGGTCAAGAGGGATCTGGTGCTGTACAATCTCAAGATCAAGTCCAAGCATGTCTTCGTAGGACCATGCGAAAACATCGTCGAAATTTTTTAATAAAGCGATTAAACGCTCACGTTCCTCTGAAGACAGCGTAGACCTGATCTGGACCAAGCGAGGATCTTCCTCAGTGCCCACGTTAATTGATACGATTTCATCTGTACAGGGCTTAACACGCCTCTCCTCCTCAAAATCAACCAGGTTTTTCAAAACCCGAGGAATTTCTTCCTCTTCGTTTATGTCAAAATCTTGAAAATTAAGATCAATACAACAAACCAAAGGCACAAAGAAGTAGGCAATATTCACAACATTCCCATTCAAAAAGTCTAGATCTTCAGTTACAATAGACTCAAAGGAAAAAGAAAAAGAGGATCGGGACAGGACTTTGGCATCCGGGTTAATAGTCCCGGAGATACCAGACTCTGAAGAACTCGAATCTGATTTCGACTCCACAGACTCAATGAAATCAGACTCGGACTCATTATCCAATTTAGAATTACCGACGGTGCCTTTCTCAAACTTCCAGATCAGGCGCGGAGCCTCAGATGCATCCATGATGAGACTAGCAAAATCCTCTGCTGGTTTATCCCCGATCATTGAGATAGTAAAACTATCCCCCAAGTTGGTGGACTCAGCTCCAGCAGTAGAACTCGCCGGTAAGTCAACCAATGCATTTCCCAGCAACTCCTCCTCTTTAATAACCAGGCTCGCAGCCTCTCCTTGATTCGTGCCAATGCTTAGGTCTGCTTACTCATCCTCCTCTTCCGGTAGTTGGTGCCCGAAGAAGATTTCGAACCCAGGATACCTAGTCTTCGTTTCCCAGTCATACCAAGGCTCCAAGAATCCACATAAGGGGAAATCCGTTCAGGGTTCCTCGTATAGGCTTGTGGACTAACTCATACTGTTTCCCAGTCTTTTTTGCTTTGACTCTTCCCCTCAACTCCTCCCATTTTCTTCGCCAGTTTGCAGTGGTAGGTTTGTATCCTAGCCCGAAAGCGTGGGGGTTATGACTCATCTCCTTTGCAACAATACCTCCCTGTCTGCCACTTCGGCCTAGTCCCGATCCGAGCACATGCCTCTGTTTGTTCATCATATAGATTGACTGGGCACTCACATAATTTCCCTTGTCTTCTACTATGATGTTCTGGACTAACCGAGCTTCTGCCAGAGAGAAGCCGGAGAGAAATACATCCTCTTCCTCGTATATGATTCCCAGCACTGGTGTGGTAGTTCCTTGGGGAGGGTGAATTGCAGAATTGCCATACACAGTAGCAATCCCACCTTGAAAGAGGTACTTTACTAGTTGGTGACCGGTTGACAACACATCCTTCATCTAGTGGAGCCAGGGCTTTCCCAGTAGCAAGTTAAAGTTGCTGGAACATCCATGACATGGAATTCCACCTCATGTTCGAACGGGTCGATTAGGATATGGCTTTTGAATGTTCACATAACATCCCGGCTTGTATTGTCATAAGCCCGAACAACTTGGGTCATAGGTGTAAAGTCAATCGGCCTCAAACCGATGGCATAAGCAGTTCTCACTGGACATACATTAATTGCCAACCCGGTATCTACTAACACCACCAGAATCCATTTTTTTCAACTTTCCAAGTTACATATAAAGGACGATTATGGTTAGTGTTCTCGGGAGGCAACTCTTTATTCGTAAAGGATATCATTAGCATAACGTCTCCAGAGGTGACCAACAACACCAATTAGTCGGCAGTGGTGTCAATGGACAGTTTGGTTCGGCTCATTGCTTCGAGCAGGGCTTGTCTGTGCTCCTGAGACGCCATTATCAGTCCCCAGATGGATATGTCGGCCTAGATCTTCTTTAGCTATTTCAAGACCAGGTTTTCCTCAGCATCCTTCTCCTTTGCTTTCTCATCCTCTTTGTTGGAAGATTTTGGCTGATCTAAAGTCAGGGGTTTAAAGTACCGACCACTGCGGGTCAGATGATCAATGTCATCAGTATTCCACGTATCATTAGGGGTATCATCATTCCACCCTTCATCTATGTATGTGTGGCTTAGATCGCTATCTTCCCACCACTTCCCTACAATCATAACTGGGTTACTATCAGGCTCTATTTTGAGCATGTTAACATCGCGTGCCCCATCATCATACCGTTATTCCTCTATTACAACTTGAGTTTTAGCATCCTAGTATTTTCTGAGTTTCTTTAACATTCTCATTTGATCATTGCGTTCCCACTCGATTTTCTTGGCATTTTGAACACTGCCGATTGTGGACTCATCCTCTTCTTTCTCCTTTCCCCTTTTTTGTTCCAGAGCTATCTTCGCCTAGATCTCCTCTATCATTTTCCTTTGAAATTGTTCTAGTGCCTGTTCTTTCTCAATCAAAGGTGCAACCTTAGCCTTGCCCCTAATAGCGATTTCCTCTTCTATCCCAGTCTCTCTTGTCTGTTCCTCCACATCAGACTATTCCTTACTTAACCACCCATTACTTGTTTCTGGCTGGCTCGGGTCCCACTATCCCATCTGCACACAACTCGTATCTTCTTCTTCGTAGAAATAAAGATCCTCCAGATCCTCTTCCAATTCTACCAGATCCTTTTCTAAGTTTGCTAAGTCATTCAGCCTTGCTCGGGCCACTCATTCTAATTCTGTGCTATTTGCTCTTCCCCGATAGCATTAATGCTAAGAAAGTCCGGTAGTATGACTTCCGACTTCGGTTGATCGATGGCCATAATATATAAACGAGGATCGTACTCCTCCGCAAGCGAGACCCCCTTCTCTATGACACAGATATAAGATGACCCCGTCTTCAATGCATTCTTCTCTCTCTCTCTCTCTCTCCATTTCTATTGATGCGGGCATAGATTGGGTTTGTGGTGTTAGATCTATCATGTACATGTCTATGCTTTCTGGAATGACCACCTCCAGCTTTGGTAGGTAGGATGAGGTAATGTATGTGCTAGGGTTGATGGTGGATGATAGTGTATGGATGTGGTTAATTTTTCTGGATGGGAGGACTTGATTGTGTGCAGGAAGTGGGTTCGTTGTTACGTTGGGTTTGGAAGGTGGAGCGATGACTTTGTTGTCAATGAGATCCTGGATCTTATGACGTAGACGATAGCACATGTCTGTGGAATGGCCATGTTCTTGGTGGAAGATGCAATACTGGGTAGGGTCATGCTTGGATGGTAATGGGTCTGGAAGGGGATAAGGATCAAGAGGCTTGAGAAGCCCCTTTTGCATTAATAGCTTGAGGGCGTAGGTTGGGCTCATATGGAGGGGAGAAAAAACTCTTTGATTTTGGGGTGGACTCGTGTTTTGTGTAGGTTGTGAGGCTATGGCAGTAGCAAAAGGATCAGCCATCTTGGCCATTGTAACGACATTGCTGACATCTACAGGCCACGGAATAGTGCTACTGCTAGTATTGATACTCCGGGAGAATGGCCTTCTTGCAGGTTCGCTTGTTTTGTGAATAATGCCCTTTTTTAATGCACTCTCAATCTAAACCCCCAACTCATGTAAGGAAATAAATGTGGACAAAGGTGCCACCACTATCATTCTTTACAACATGTCTAGCTCAAGGTTCTGGACCACTAGTCGAACTTGTTCTCTTTCGGCAGGCTGATTTGTCATTCGGGCTGCTTTGGCTCTCCACCGGGCAACAAAATCAATGAATGATTCTTTGGGGCTCTGGGAAGTAACCTCCAGCTCACTAACGGTTACTTCTATCTGGGTGTTATATGAATACTAATTGACAAACGCCTCAAATAGCTCTTTCCAATTTCGCTTTGTTGAGTCCTCCAACTTAGCGTACCAAATGGCCGCCACATCAGACAAGATTTTCCCAAACAACGAAAGCTTCTATGCCCGAGACAAACCCATGGGCCTCAATACATCTGAAAATAACCGGACATGCACAATCGAATCCCCACTCCCATCGAATCTATTGATGTTGGGCATCTTAAATTTCTCCGATAATCTGACAGAAGCTTCTATGTACCTATCTTCAATATCTGGAATAGAGTTGAAGCCTTGGGATTTCTTCAATGCTTTCTCCAATCTGGAAATCTTGACTAAGGTTGGATTAATTTCATTGATATCGAAAGGAAAAATCCCTACAAAAGGTTGAACCAGAGGCCGATAAGCTAGAGCAGGGGGAAACATGTCCTAAGGATCCGGGACTGGCAGATTTTCAACCGGTGGGGGTACATCCGAGTTTGGCTGAGTAGTAGGGATTGGGTGTACGGTTGATGCTGATGCCCTAGATGTACGTCGTAGGTCAGCAATGACTTTATCTTGTGCAGCCATCCTTTGGTTTATAGTGTCCATAGTCCTTTGGAAGGCAATCATCATAGCAGTGAATTCATCTGCGTTCTGTGTTGTATTCTGTGCCATTGCTAATCTGAGTGAACTAGATGCCAGTGAACCGATTGAGTGAGAACGGGTAGATGTTTGTGGAGTGCTTTGTACTGATGCTACTGACCGTCTATTCCTTCTTCATCGAGTGACTGACAGAAGCGAGACTAACACGGGCTGACCGCCAACAAGGTCTTGAGCTTTGCAAAGCCTACCAAAGCGGGTCCACATAACTTGGGGAATATTAGGTCTTTTTGAAGCTATAATGGTAAACTACCTAGCAAAAAGAAAGAAAGAAAAACATGATCAAAACTCGGACAACACTTCAGCCCCAATTCACAATAGTCAAAACACATAGCTGAACTGTAATCCCCACTAAACTATATTCTCAAACTCATACTAATAAGAACCACCCTGTACAGTTTCACTGAAAAGGCACGTATCAAGTAAAAGAACTAAAGCACCCCTATGAGGGGGTAGGGTTACCCTATCCTAGATTTTTTGCATGATCTAGGCTGCACTTTTTCAAACAAATGGGTTTCATAACATCATGCAAACGGGTGGCATCCTGTCCTAAATTGGAATAGTCACTATAGCTTCACTATATGTAACTAGGTCGGATGGTCAAAAGGGCACCTTGGCAAGATAACCTAATATACCTCTCACACCTAACACCGAGAAGTGAAAGAAGGATCAAATGGTACATCGGTAGTCCAGATCCAAGGGTTGTACTCCCATCATGGCAGAGCCCACGACCAGTTAGCCTTTTGGCAAGCTTTTGGGCAAGCCTCCGGCAAACCGTCCAAAAATAGCAGATGGCAAACACAGTGACTTAGGCGCACCAATGCAAATGGAATGCAAAGAACATATAAGTGTAGATAAAATTTCACATCATGGATTTCAAGTCAAGTTCTCTAAATCTCCCTAGCAGAGTCACCAGAAACTATAGCTCGACTTTTTGTGCCCCATTTCAAAAGACAAATAAGCCCTACAGTTCAGACTCTACTTGTGGTTCTGAATCTAATTTCATAAGTGCAATGTGAAACAGTGAAAACACAAAAAGAGTCTAAATCCAGAAATTCTTTTTGAAAAATTGATGTTTTGAACAAATTGCCAAAAATTGACTGTTTTGCTAGATTTCAGAGTTGCCACCTAAATTTTTTTGGAAAATTTAGAAAACCCAAGACTCGAGCCAAAGGTCATTAGTCTGTCATCACCAAAGTTGTCTTGGCTCGGGAACTTAGATACGAGAGGGAAAGGTCATGAACTGAGCACCCCCCTCACCCAATCAAAGATCGGCCTCTATTAATCATGATGCGATTCTTATCTACATTATATGTTCTTGTTCTAATTATTAGGCTAGCTTTACTATGTGATTCACACACACACAAGTATAGACTAATTTGTAAGAATTGGAATACTTGATCTCATGTTTTGTTCTGAAAAGAGTTTGTTGAATGTGCCACTAGAAAAAGTGGGCTTAAATGTACATGAATCAAACTGTCCCAATTCAAGTGACTAGCCTCCATCCGCAGGCATTCAAATACTTTATCATTTAAGCACTTAGCCACATGGTGAACATGCTTTGACATGACAACACTAACATACAAATGCAATATGCTAAAGAGAAAATGCTCACCTAGTACTCCAAGCCAGAAAAGATGAAAGAGTTAGAAAAATACATGATCGTAACTTATGCAATATGACCAATGCAACACATGCGATATGCAATTACTAAGCTCCGCTACTTAACATGGCATATGAAACAATTTGATAGCATAGGTCTAAACACATTTTCAAAGAAGTATTTAACTGACAATGCAAGTTAGAATGATGAACCGAGCCTTGGTGCATACAATACAAGTGGATGCAGACATGGAGAATGCTAAACAAAACATGATGCCCTAATCTAACCATCATAAGCAAGTAAATAAAAGGGAGAAAGATGTGAGGTTGGAAGACATACACATTATTACAACATTGCGCCCTCACACAGGAGGGTCTAAATGAATAAACTAGCTAACTAATTAAAGTTAAGCTAATTAATTAACTATTACAAACCCAAATGAATAATTTAGCTAAACTACTTAACTAATTATTACAAACCGAATAAAATAATTAGTTAACTACTTTAGCTAATTAAATTATTACAAAGCCATTACTTCAAGCACAACTTTAATATTAACATCACTTCACGGATCCCAAGGATCGAGAGAGGGTTCATGCATGGATATGTTTCTACCCGAAGAAGGCCACTGTCCTATTGTCAGATGCCTCTGTTGCACAGTAGAACACTTGCACTATTTTTCAACTCAAATCAGCTCTGTTTTGCCTAAAAAAGCACACTGTTTGGTCTTGCAGAGGTGGCCAATAGTGGCCGGCTAGCCCACTAATGACTGGATTTTCCTGTTGCAACAGAGAGCAAACAGAGCAGGAACAAGGTATTCTCAAGGATTTGTTTGCACAACTTACCTCTCCTTATCATTTGAACAGCTCAAAGGAGTAGTAAACTTGGTTCACAAACCATCAATTAAGGCAATTCCATTTCATGATGGCTTATGAATCAAAGGGTGCAAGTTCAATGAATGCAACAAAACAAGACCCTCAAAACCACCTCCCTATCATGAATGATCAAGGGAAGTAGTTGACAATGAATCTTGAGCCATTTGCATCACTAATGAGTATAAAATGACTCAAGACTCAATGGTTCAATTAACGTCTGATTGAACCCAAACCAAATCATTATCTTGCCCTTTTTTAGTCACCGACTTTATTAATCCATTTTAGTTACCTTTTAATTATTTAATCAAGTAAGCCCAAGAGTGAGTTTAAGTCATCTAATGGAAAGAAGCATGAAACCAAGTGTTGTTTTGGACATGAGAGAACTTTCATACTGTTGGTAATGAACCCCCAAAGGAATTAAACCATTAAGCATAAGACCTCAATCTCATACTTTAAACAAACAACTAGTTTGAAACAACTTTCAAAACAAATGAAAAGCCAAGAAAGGAGGGAGGTTGCAGAGGTGATTAAGAGTGATCACAAGTATGGAAAGCCATAAATAAACACTATCAACTCAAATAGGATGGTGGCTAGGGCCTAAACCACCAAACCTATGAGGACTATTACACTACAAGCATGCAATACAAAGCTCAAATGCAATGAACACTCAAAAAAAGTCCTAAAACAGTGCTAAATAAGTCCTAAAGCATGTTGGAATTAAGCTAACAAAGGTTAGAATAAAGATGGGAAACACAAGGGTGAAGGCCTTGAAAGTAAGGTATAAAGAAGGGTGAACCACCCCCCAACCTTTATTGGCCTTAAACCACAAGTTTCAACCCAAAAATATAGAGTTTATTCAGCCCAAAAACAAAGGAAAAATAGTAGGAAAAAGAGTAAATAAAGCAAGAAGAGAAGCAAAGCTTTATACCTCTTGAAGAGGAAAACCAATTCTAGGCAAAAAATCAAGGCAAACACACCCTCAAGAGCTCAAACTAGGCCCAAAGGTACCCCAACTCAAAGATGGTAAGGTTTGGTTAAGAGTGTATAGGCAAAAGCTTGCAAAAAGCTAAGAAATTTCAAGAGAGACAGAGAATTGTAGAGAAAGAGAATTAATTTTGCTCCAATTTTTTTAACCCTCAAAAATAGGAGATGAGGTCCTATATTTATAGAAAAATAGGCCACTCCCTCAGAAACATCCATCCATACACGTGGGAGCAGATGCAAGCCTCTATGCAAACAGCTGGCACAGTTGGCAGAAAATATCTGCAAAAAGCACTTGTGGCCGGCAGGCCACACTCTTGGCCGGCAACCAAAAGAGGTGGCCGACAGCCCACACAAATGAGCTTGTAGGTCCCAAGTTTCTCAGGTTAGAAAGGCTGAGGTTTTGGTGCAAAAACAAGGCACAAGGTTTGTAGGTTTCTAAGGCTCAATGTGGTGGCATTCCGCTGAGGACTTTCAAGCACTTGACAAGCATATACATTCATCATTGGGTGTGCAAGTGATGATGCCCATGTCATAAGGGCGATCAGAAATGGGGTGTCTACATACTCCTAAATATGAATGAGAGACCATGCCTTTAACGATGAACCTCTGTAGAGATTAAGCCATTGAGCATAGGTCTCTAGCTCATATTTTGAATAACCATCAACCGGTTGAAATAACCCTTAAACAAGAAGAAAAGAAGAAATGAGGGAGATTGCAAACATGATTGCGAGATTGATTCTTAATTAATCATAGAAAAGTTACCGAAACATGCATAACACAATATAACAAGCTAGATGTGAAGACTTATAATGCAACAAGCTTTGATATTCAAGCATATACTAATTAAATAAATTGCAGCAACCCTAAAATAGCCCCTAATATACTAAAAATAGTGACCAAAAATCATGTTGGAGCGCATAAAAAGGTAGGAAAAAATAAGGCAAAACAAAGCTAGTGAACAAAAAGCAAGGAGAGGTGGCTAACCTCTCAATTTTTAAGACTTCAAACCATATTTTCTAGCCTTTTCCAATCTCTGAAAATCAGTTTAAAAGGCAAAGGAGAAACTATAAAAACAAGGGCTTGAGCTATGAAATAAGGTGCAAGAGAAGGTGTTAATCTTCTCCACCCTTTGGTAGCTATCCAAACCCAAGTTTAAACATTTGAAATGGATTCAAAACAGCACAAAAACACAAGAAGTAGATAGCAAGAGATAGAATAAGAAGTAAAAGAGAAGGTGATAAGCTTATACCTCTCAAAGAAGTAAGCTCTTGTTTGTAACACAAACTTGGTTCAAGCACACTTTCTAGCTTGAATTGTGATGCCCAAGCCTCAACCAAAGTTCTAAGGTTATGATCTAAGGTGATGTATAGTGCATGGATATTGATCAAAAGAGATGGGTTGGCTCAAAGGTGACTTGTATATGAAGAAGGAGCTCTCTCTTGTATGTATATATTCTTTTGAAATTTTTTTTAGCCCTCAAAACAGAGGTATAACCTTATTTTTATAGAATTTTAGCAAAACAAGTCAAAAATATCTTCAAAAAAAGACAGCTGGCGGGCTCTTACCTATAACAGTGTGTATCGCCATCGAGGTACGGCCGGGCCCAAATAGCCACGGCCGGCTCCCAAAGGGGAACGGTTGGGCCCTAATGTGCTGCTCCACTCCCTTGTTTCATACTCAGTATAACGTGGCACAATGGTCAAAAATGAACCTCTGAGGTAAGAATGAGACAAGTAGGAAGGTTTTGGGATTATTTCAGGGCTCGACCTTGGATTCCCTCGCCGAGAACTCAAATTACACAATGCGGTTTTCATTATCGAGTGGGCTGGACCAAGCGCCTAAGTCTTACAGGTGGTAAAAAATGAGGTGTCTACATAATGTTACCATATTAATAATTAGAACAAGAGCATATAATATACATAAAATTTATATCATGATTAGTAGAGGCCGATATTTGATCGGGTGAGTGAAGTGCTTAATCTATGATCTTTTCCTTTCTTACCTAAGTTCTCGAACTGAGACACTTTGGTTATGATGGACAAGTGGCCTTTGGCACAAGTCACGGATTTCCTAAATTTCCTAAAATTATTTAGGTGGCGACTCTAAAATCTGGCAATGCAATCGATTTTTGGCATCTCTGATGATTAATGGATTTTCTAAGATTTTCCAAATTTGGACTCATTCATTTTTTTATTTCACATTGTACTTGTAAAACCAAATTCAGAACCATAGAAGTTCGAACTATAGGGCTATCGTACCTGAGGAGGCTAAACCCCTCCAAGGAGCACGAAAAACCAACCACACCTAGGTTTATATTTTATTTAATTTTTCATTTATGCTTTAAAATATTGTAGATATTACATTTGTAAAAGCATATTCATTGCCAATCATATGAATTTTATGGGGAAAATTTTCATTTTAGGGTGGATATTAAATTGATAAAAACTTATGAATTTATAAAAGTTTCTAAAAGATTTTATTATGAAATTCATATAAGTTATATAAAATATACAAAATTTATAAGTAATAAAATAAAAATATGGATCTCAAATTCTTAAATAGTAATTAATGCCTTAAGGCGTGGTTTGTTAAAAAAAAGGGGTACTTCTTTTAAATTAATTTTTACAAAAAATAAGTTTAAATAATTTACATTTTAAAAGAAAATAGTTTACAATTTATTTTTACTTGTATTATTTATTTTTAATATTATTTTGAAAAGTATTTTTTCACAATAACGACTTTATAAAATCTGGTAAATTAGTAACAAATTTTAATAAATTAATCTTCACATGCCATATTTTACTTTCTACAACTCACAAAAGAGTAATAATATGCTTACCACTGGTTTATATGAATTTTAATATACTACCTTATGTGTCAACATATCATTGATGTAATGTATTTCATCACTAATGTGTATCTTCAATGTATTACTGACACGTAAGTTGATATATTAAAAGTGATATACACAGGTGGTAAGTGTAGCATCACTCCTCACAAAAAGACTAAACATGAAGGAAAAAAAATTATATATAGTGTGTCATTAGTTTCGTGTGTTTAAAATTAATTTATAATACAAAAGAGAACACAACTTTTGAGACAAAAAAATGTGACCTAATTAACAAGTAATATTGTTAAGTTGTATTTTATTCATATTTAAACAATAAATTTATTTATAACAAGTAATAAGTGGGTTAATGATAAGTAGTAAATATGTTTGTAACAAATAGTAAGTTAGATCTATTTTTTTTCATTCCTAAATTAACTAAAACAACTTTACCTATTGAAAAAATACCGTAGTTTCCTATCTATTTTTAATTAAAACACATCTAATAGCTAGGATTTCATCCTATCCAAATACAATGGTGCATATGTTTTTAGGTACCATACATGAAAACTACTTTTATGTACTTGTTGGCTTTTTGGCTTTCGAAGGGTGTTTTTGTAAATGCGAGCGTGCCAGCAAGGATCAATCAGTTCTTACAGAAATGTTAATTGCCAACCAATTATCAGACGATTGTATTTTAGTTCTTTCAGCCTCAATGAAGAGGACTTTTACTGGTGGCTTGACTTAGGAGAAATTAAGCAAAATAACAGTTAAATGAAGAGCAATTGAAGTATTTCATTAGAATGAAAACTTACAATGATTCAAACTCAGCCTCGTAGAGGTTTACAGCAATGATCTACTTGAAACTACTCCTATGAATGAAGTGCAGTGCAGGAATTTAAAGTACAGGAATGTAAATAGTAGGAATTTAAAGAACAAGAAATGTAAAGACTGAAAATGTAAAACTGGAAAAGAAAATATGTAAAGTAAGACTGGTTTGTATGATCTAAGTCTGTGGGTTTTTTCTGGGACCTTCCCTTCTATTTATATTTCTCAAGGATGACCATCGAACTGCACTTCAAACTGTCAAACTATTCCTCCATGATCGCTGATCATGTTGACTTAAAAGTAGTTCCACTACGCCATCACTTGCAGTTGGGCTTCCCTCCTATATTTGAATTTGAATGTGAGTAATCGTTGAAGCCACGTCACCTTGCATCTCTTTGCTGATCCAATACTACTCAGACCACGTGAGAACCAATATTAGCTGCCACGTGTATGATTAGGATCGAAGACTTGAATAGTCTTCCTATATTACTCTTGCTCTGCCACGCGTCGAATTGTGATTGGCTTTTACAAAATATGTAGCCAACAGTACTATAGATTTTTCCCTGATATACATGGTCCATACCAACAATGTTTTCAAAACCGGACCGGTGAGTAAACCGAAAAAGGGGCCGGGTGGACGGGTCACCGATTCAACCGTTGGATCAAAGCGGTCGAACCGTGACGTCATAATTAATATTATATAATTAAAAATATAATTATAAATTATAAATAAATAAAATATATATAAATAATCAAATAAAAATAAAAATTGTTGCATAGTATTTATTAATAATATTTAATAAAGTCATAATTGATATTAAAAAAAAAAAGTCACTTATTTTAAAGAAATTAAAATTTTTAAACATTCCCTCCAAATAAATTGATTGAATGCTAGATTTAATTTTGGAGGGAAATGAAATTTTCAACTCTCCCTCCAATCAATATGTTTCAAATAATTTGATTGAATCCCACATATAATTTTGTAGGTTCTCTTTGAAAAATCTTTTCCTATAAATAGGAATAGACTTTCATAATCTTCTCAAGCTTTCAATGAGACTCTTCCTTATGAGAGGAGACTTTTGAAACAAAAATTTTTAGTCAAAATTTTGAAATATATATATATATATATATAAGAAAGAAAGAGAAAAGAAAGAAAGAAAATAAAAAATAATATAAAAAAAAGACCGTTCTGACCCTCCCGACCCGGTCCGGGTCACCGGTTTTGCCGGTTCGACCATTGGGTCACCGGTTTTCCCTGGTTTTGGCCCCACTCCAGGTTTAGGGGGTTGACCGGACCAGAACAAGGCCCGGTTCCCGGTCCAACCGGTCCGACCTGCCGGTCCGGTCCAGGTTTGAAAACATTTCATACCAACCAAAACCCTCTCTCTCTCTCTCTCTCTCTCTCTCTCTCTAGATCTTGCATCTACTGTGAGCATCTCCGCTTCCATTCTGATCATCAGCACAACCGTCGCTGTCGTTGATTCAACAGTGGTCCGCCACCACAGACAACCTCTCTCTTTCTCACTCTCTCACCGCTTAACCGTTGTCTCCGCCATCAGAAACGCCGCCTCCCCAACTCCATCGATCTCAAAAGTCCCACCATCGAGCTCGTACATTGGCAATGGTGATCAGGGCCAACCCTGGGCATAGGCCCACTAGGCCATGGCTTAGAGCCCTTAAAACAGACCCCAAAAAGGGGCCCCTCCTATTATAGTTTAGTGTAATATATTATGTATGTTTTAAGTCCAAAAAAAATTTAAAAAGGCCTAAACGAACTTAAAATAAATTGACCCATTAAAAACTTAAAAGGCCCATTTAAAATTAAAAGGGTCCATTCTCTCTCCCTATCTAATTCCTAACCCTAACTCTTAATTCAATTTTTCCAAAAATTTGAGAAAAGCAGCACAACAGAGCACTAACGAATTTCTCAAGAATTCAGAGCAGAACCATAGCACAGGTAGATCAAAGTTGAAAATGATCAAAAATTACCTTCGATCAACCATGCCACAAGAAAAATTAAATGGATTAACATTGTTATCTATTGAAAATAATTTTGCAAAATAACTAGATTATGCAAGTATGATTGATTTGCTTCTAAAAATGCAAGAAGAGCGAGAATCAAGTGATACTTATCAGTTGTAATAATGTAATGCTAAATATTTTTTGTGATTTTGACACAAATCTTTTGTCATTTACCTCTAAATTTTTTCCCCGTTGAATGACCAAAAAATGTGTGAAGGGCCCCAAATGATCTAGTGATATTTATTAGTTGATTATCAGCTTTACGTCCTAAAAATCTCAAGGCCGAGCCAGATGGCGATCGCTACCACACCGCCACCAACATTGCTGCCTTCTCAACTCCATCTCTGCCCTTGTCGGCCCCCACTCCTTTATCCGCGCCGGCAATCTGAGTCTTCTCTTATCTTTAGACCTTCAAACCCCTCCAAATCTCGAGATCCATGGAAGGTATACTAATGAAGGTTCGATACAGGCTGGTTAGACACAGAATGCACCTTTGGTTCCTCGTTTGGATGGGTTGCCATTGAATGAAGAAGTTTTAAGGAGGGTTGGTAAAACCGTACATATTAGAGAAAGGTCAAAGTCTACATCAATCTGCTAGATCTACATTGATCTGTCGTCACCTCTAGATCTTCTCTCAAGCTTTTCGTCCTTTGAGATCTGTGGCATCTCTTTCTCTATAGTTTTGTTTCTCTATCAGTTCTGTTTTGAGATCAAGCATTTTTAATTTTTTTTTCTATCTTTAATTTTTTTAAATTTTTTTTTAATTTTTAGTTGTTATTGATGATGAAACTGATTGTGTTGAACATATAAGAACAAGGTTGTTGAAGATGTTGATAGCTCTGGTTTGAAGATTTGAATAAAGATCTTGAAATGTGAGTCTGTGAAAATTTCCAAAACTAAGAGAGAGAGAGAGAGAGAGAGAGAGAGAGCGCGCGCGCGCCACTGATCTTTGAGATTTTCATATATATTTTTTCCTATATGTTGTTATTTTTAGATTTTTTTTTTCATTATTTGTTGTTGGTGTTGTTGTTGTTGTTGATGATAATGATGATGAACAAATAAGGTTTGGTATTGCAACAGATAGGGTTGGTTTCACTCAACAAATAGGGTTTGGTTTGGCTTGTATTTCAACAAATAGAAAAAAATTACAGTAAAAAATTGAACAGATAGAACTTTGACAAAAGATTATAGGGAAAAAATTGAACAGATAACAAAATTTGGACAAATAAAGGGGCAAAGTTGAACAGATAGCCAAAAATTTGAACAGATAAAAGGAAAAAATTGAACAGATAGTCAAAAAATTTGAACATATATGTATATATATTTGAATAGATAGTCAAAAAAAGTCGAACAAATAAAAAAAAAAGTCAACATATAAATTAAGAGTTAAAATTGAAAACAAAATGTCCTCTAGGATTTTTTAACAAACTATTTCATAAAGGAAGGACATCTCACCAATAAAAAATATCCACTAAACATAATGCCATATACCCTCCTTACCTTAGATTTTTCAGTAATTATCTCTATTTTTATTTACTTGTTTATTTATTTCTAGTTATATCGTTGGACTTTCTAAATTGATGATTATCTAATTTAGCGTAATTATCTTAATATTTATAAAATACAATATTTTTCAACCTCTTAAAAAACAAGGTGTGAATTCAGGACTAATTGGGCCTTTGTTTTGTTCACATTTCAACTAGTATATATATAATATAAATATATAAAAACGTGAAAAAACTTTGTTATTTTGTGGCATGCAATGGATCTGGTTGGATTAATTTATAATATCTCAATTTGGTATGCTTCCAACAACACAAATAGCAAATTAGCAATCTTATGTAAGAGCAACTCCAATCACATGCTTTATTTTTCACTAGTTAAAGTACAAAAAACGTACACTTTTTATTTTACATAATTAATTTAGCTATTATGTGTTCCAACCATACTCTTTATTTTAACTAGTCATTCAAACTAACTTAACTAATTTTCAAAATAAAAAATGCTATATAGCTATCTGATCTCATCTAAAATGCTTCCAGTAAAGTTAAGGTTGGTTTGGGAATTAATTTTTTGTAATGATTTTTAAAAAAAAAAATTGTATAAAATGTGTAAAAAAATAAAGAGAATGTATTGATTTTTTGTATGGACTTTCTGAGAAATTCTATTTCCACATACCTACTTACCTCAGTACACACACTTAATGAAATGTTATTTTAATGACAATTATACCATAAAACAAAATGACAATAATGGACATCAATACACACACTACAAATTAGATTTAGAATTCTTTTGTGCATATCTTTAAGAAACGATAGTTCTCAGTGCACATCTTTTAGAAAAACTAAAACTAAAACTTTTCTCCATTTTTTTTTCACTTACTCTATTGTCTTCCATTGTTTGCTACACTTCATTGTTATTTTTTGCTTCGTTGTTACACTCTATCCATTGTTTGCCTACACTAATCTGATATTGCTTTATTCTATTATTTATACCTTTGTTCCATTAGATTCTACCATTATTCTTGATCTTCGTGATGAAAGATTTGCACCTTTGCCCTTTGTTGTATGCTAACTAATTATCCCTAAAATTTACAAAGAATCAATACACTTTCACTTGTGAAGTTCATGTTTCAATCATATCTTATGTACAAATTCATTTTTGAATTCGAACTATAAAATCCCTTTTTTTCTCTCTCTCATCTTCCCTTTCTTTCCTACCCAAAAAAATAGAAAATAAAAAAACAAATAAAGCAGCTGCAGAATCAGTACATAGTAAAGAACTTGATTTCGTATTCCGTCGACATTAATTACAGGATTAGATTATCCAATGCCTATAATATCAATTTTTTAAAAGATGGGTCTTCAATGGAGTTGGTAGAAGATGGGTCTTCATCGTGGATGGATGTATGGCTATATTTCAAGGTGGGTGGAAACCTATTTAGATTGTGTGTATACAATATTTAAGGTAGGGTTATAATTGAAACATATGGTGCGTGGAATAAGAATAATAATATATAATTAAATTGATAAGTGTGTAAATTGAGATATGATGTGTACAAAGATGAAAGAGTGTGTGGAAATAGAATTTCTCGGACTTTCTAGTTTGTGTTTTTTTGTGTGACTATTTTGGCCAATTGACAAATATCCCTTAAGGCTAAGTTTTGTTCAAAATTTTGAATATAGATTTGAAAAGAAAAATAAAAACTGTTAATGAAATGTGAATGAAATATAATTATATTTTACATATATTTATTATTTTCTTTTTAAAATTTCAATCAAAATCTATGATTCAAACAAAAGTTAAGTGCGACTACTGGGGTTCTGCGAGTGATCTGACTCTCCATATAAACTTCATGAATCTCTGTCTTTTTTTCTTTCCTGAGAAAATTATTGCTTTGAAAATGGGAATGTTTTTTATTTATTTATTTATCTTCTTGTTTGCAAAAAGCTTCTCTCGATTTTAGCCTCTTGTATGCATCATGCATTTATCACATGCATTCACACGAGAAAATTGTGATTAGTCACTACAACATATAAAAGTTTTAGAGACCTTTTATTTGGGGTGTACTAATAAATATACACTTTTTATTTTTTTATCTTTTTTTCATCACATCACCTCTCTACTTTTCATCACATCTTTTCGTAAAAAGTCAAAAAGTGCACTTATTTAGATCATCCCAAACCATCCCTTTTTTATCTCTAAAAGTGAAAATTTTGTTGCAAAAGATATTTAGGGACCAATTTCTATTATCATGAGGATCGTTGCTAAAAAGTCATCCCCAAAAGTCAAAAATAAGGCTTTTAGTGACAAAATTTTAAAAATTTCACTAATAAATAGACTTTTAGAACAAAATAATTTGATTTCAAAATGATTTATTTTTAAGGACAAAAAATTTGATCCCAAAAGGATAATATTTCATCACTAATCTCCAATTTTTGTTGCTAAAAATATAATAACGACACTTTTCGCAACAAAAATATTTGGTTCCTAAACAATAAATGTCTCAAAATTTTGGTTTCTTAAACCTTATTTTTTTATAGTGAGCTAGATTGATATATATATATATATATATATATTTATAACATAGATCTCAACTCCATTTGATTAATAGCCTTTTTAATGATTGTTTTTAGAGACGAAACCTAGCCATTATCTCTTTCTTTGCTCTTGAGGGGAGAAGATGGTGATTTGAATCTCTCTCTTCTCCATTTCTTCTCCTGCCATTTCTATCACTATGTTAGCTACTACTGCTCCTTTTGTCTCCATTATCAGCTTGCTATTGAGGAACTTTTCAGATCTAAAGTCAGATCTAATTCATGACTGAAATCTGATACTATTAACCGCGTTGTTATACACTAGGTGACGATCTCAGATCCAAAAAAATGTTTTATTTTGTAACATAGAGGCAGGGGTTAAGGTACCACAACTATCGGTTTCGACGATGAACGGATTGTGAAAGTGTTTGGTATTGTTTATTTGGTGGTGATCTTTTTTTCTTTTGCAACAATATCTCTCTATGTAGAGGTTTTCTCCTTTCATAAAGGTTTTCTCTTCCCTGCATGGAGCTTTGTTTTTTTCCCTTTGTAGAGACTCATAGGTGGAATCCCTTTTGAGATCTATTTTGTACTCTGATGTACTTTATTAGATGACTTATTATCGAATGTGTAATATCTTAAGTCTTATACTTTTCCATAAAAAAAATGATGTTTTTAGAGCATTATTTACAAAGTTTAAAATAATTTTGAACCTATTAGGAAATATTCCAAGGATCTTGGTTAATAAAGACTTTTAATGATATGTTTATTTTAAATTAAAACACTTACTATTATAATTTATATTTTAAAATATCATTATTAATAATAATACAAAATAATTCTTAAAAAAATATGCAAAATGTAATGCATATAACATTAATAAATAAGTTCATACTGTCATGCATAATAAATATAGTTTTTTTTTTTTTTTTTTTTTTTTTTTTTTTTTTTTGAAACAACAAAAAAGAAGCAACTTTATTGATGATAATCAAGTAATATTACAATGACATCAAACAATAAAGGTAAAGGGTACAAAGTGTATTATAGCAAATATACAACGATCACAACTAGGTTGGCTCTATAGAGCTTGCACATCTGCTAGCACCACAAAGTTGGTGAGGAATGAACATGCGAAAAGTTGCCACTTTGGCAAAAAGAAAAGAAAGAACACCACTCCACAAGAACTAGAGTACTCCAGAGCAAATAGCCCGCTCAACCACCAAACCTAAAAAGCCCACTACACCTAAGACAAAATCGGACTTGCCTTAAATTGAATAAGAAGTCATGAACTGTAAGATGATATTCCTTTAGGCTTGGTAGAACCAAAGTGCAATTTTGATCTTAACCAACTCACACAAATCAGGCAAATTTGGGGAACAAGCATTGAACACACAATCATTCTTATGATTCCATAAGAACCACAACACAAGTAGGGGGTAAACCCTCCAAATCTTTCTCTACCTCTTATTGAGCCTAACTCCAGCCCACCATAAAAGCAAGCTATCGATTGAACCTAATAGAGCCCCTTGAAAATCCAACCAACTTAACATAGCAGACCATAATCTCCAAGCGAAGGAGCAAAACAGTAGTAGATGGTTCACTTATTATCATTCTTACAAAAAACACGAAGTGTTGGAATATTACCTTAAAGAACACCAATCCTTTGGAGGTAAACCATTGTCTTGACTCTATTTTTCCAGGATAACCAACAGAAGAACTGAACTTTTGGAGGAAGATACTTGATCCACACAAGTTTACTGGTTAAGAGAGGAGGGCCAAAAGTGTCCTTAATACATTTGTAAGTAGAGGACATAGAAAACACACCCAAGGGCGAAGCAGCCCAAGATAGTCTGTTCGACTAATTTGTATTGATGCTAGGACCAGCCAAAAGAAGATTAGTAAGCCTAGTGACCTCCCCATATTTCCAATCATACAACCTTCTTCTGAAGTTAAAGATCCAATTACCTGATCCAACTTTTTTCTCATAGATTGATCTCAATGATTTATCTTTGTCAATAGCCAATCTGTATAGACTAGAAAAGTTAGCCTTCAAACACACATTCAAACACCATTTGTCTTTCCAAAATTTAATTCTAACTCCATTCTCTACTTTTATACATAGAATACTCAAAAAGAACTCCAATAGACTGCTACTGAATTCTACAATGGAGATAATTCCCTTCCACACCCTGGAAAGGCCAGTGCTTGGACTAAATGATGGAACCCAGCTGTCCAAATCCAAATTATATTTGCTGCAGATGACCCTTCTCCACAAAGCCTCTTTTTCAACTCCAAATCTTCACCACTACTTGATTAATAAACTATCATTTACCACTCTTATTCTCCTAATACCAAGACTTTCTTGCTTTATCCTTTTTGTAGTTTCATCCCACTTCACCATATGCAGTTTTCTCTTGAATTCAGACCTATCCCATAAAAATGTGCTAGTAATAAATACAACATTACTAACACTATATTTTGTGTACTTTTGTTATTATTATTATTTATATATTCCATTTTCCAAACATTTTCTATAGCGACTCTAGTTTAGATCTGACCCGTTGATGTTTTGGATCCAGGTTTCATTGTCTTATATGGTTGTTCATGTATTGTTTCCCTTTATTCCTCATTGAATTTGGTTATTGGGGGTGTTGGTTGCATTTGGAGTAGGTTGGTTGCTTGTTTTTAAAATTATTGTTGTCCTGAATTTCGTCGCTATGCTTAAACAAAGCTTCTTGCGCTTGAGCAGTGTTTGAAAACTCTCAGCATTTTTGCAGGTCTGCAAAGTACTGGAATGGTGCATTTTTCACTTGAGCGATCTCACCTTGTTGTGTCTGGTCGCTTGAGCGACACTTCTTGCGCTCGAACGATCTATCTGAATTCAACAACTATAAAAATCTCTTGGTCATATCTGGGTCATTTTTCTCTTTGCTTTCTCTCTCTTTCCGCCATTGCTGAGCCTTCAAGCTATTTCTACTTGGTTTTCATATACTTTTATACATCTTTGACCCCTAGTTCCATATACCAAAACGTAAAGCTTGATGAGGGCTTCCATTTAATCTGAGTGGATCGTGTTTTCGTTGAAGTTGATTTTTCGGGCATTCTTTTCTTCATTGCTTGAGGTAGGGATTCTTTTTCTCCTTTTCAATACTTCATCTATAGTAGACATATGGTAGATCTTATTGCATAAAAATCACATCTATTGTGGATCTTTTGAAAATCATGAAAGGGAGATCTAGGGTTTGAATATTTTGAGTAGAAATTGTGAAATTGATTGTTGTTGGGTTAATTGGAGGGTAACTAAACTTGTTTTTGTTGAAAAAGAAGGAAAAGCCCTAATTTCATGTTTTGACCTAACGAATCAAAAAGGGGTAAAATTGAAAACAATGATTGTGTTTAGATAATTTGAGTCATGTTATTGTGTTGTTTGTATAAAGCGTGAATTAACTATGGTATTGGAATTTATTTGGATAACTATGTTAAGTTAAGTTAAGTTATGGCTTGAAATTTATGGATGTGATTTTATTGAAATGTCAAAATTGATTTTTGGAAACAATGGATTTGGGGCAAGTTAACTTGGGAAATAAAAAGAGTTAATTTTGAAAAGAGAAAGAAACCATGGTGTATTTTATATGTAGAGATGAACTGGAGGTTGTTATTATCATGGTTGTTGGACTTGAGGTCAAATGAGCATTGGATTATCATATTACATATATTTAAACACTTATGCTTAGAGGTTTTGTCCTTGGTCATCGATGGAGGATGACATTGTGATGTTGAATAGATTATGTATATGTAGTACACTCGAAATTGTCTGTCTTGGTTGAATAGATTTTTGTGTATGTAGTACACTCAAATTACGTTTGTTTGTTGAATTATGTGATGGTTGAAAATGTGCACTGTAGCTTGCTTTTCGTGCTCCTTTCGTATACAATTAGCCTTACAGTTTGGACTCATGTGGTTCTGAATCTGATTTCACAAGTGCACTGTGAAACGAAGAAACACAAAAGAGTCCAAATACGGCAAACCTTTTTAGCAAATTGAGTTTGAATCAAAAGATGCAAAAAAAAAATAGACTGCATTGCCAGATTTCAGAGTCGCCACCTAAATATTTTTTGAAAAATTTAGAAAACCCGTGACTTGTGCCAAAGGCCATTAGTCCATCATCACCAAAGTGTCTCGGCTCAGGAACTTAGGTATGAGAGGGGAAGGTCGTGAATTGAGCACCCCTCTCACCCAATCATAGATTGGCCTCTATTAATCATGATGTGATTTTTTATTTACATTATATGTTCTTCTTCCGGTTATTATGCTATCCTTACTATGTGATGCACACAAGCATAGACCAATTCACAAAATTTAGAATGCATTGATTTTATGTTTGTTTTGAAAAAGTGGTTTGAATACATGTCACTTGAAAAAACGAGCTCGTATTTACTTTAATCAAATTATTCCAACTTATGTAAAAAGACCTTCATCCACTAGCATTCAAACAAGTATATCACTTAAGCACTTAGCCTCATGGAATATGCTTGATATGGCAATACAAACACACAATACAATATGCTAAAGCAAGAAATGCTCACCTAGTACTCTAAGGCAAGCCAAATAAAGTAAAATAATTAGAAGAAATGCATGCTCCTAAACAATGCAATATGACTAATGCAACGCACACATTATGCAAATAATGAGTTTGGCTACGAGCATGGCATATGAACCAATTCAAAGCATGCGATGAAGCACATATTCGAGCAAAGAATTTGAAATTGACATTGGTTAAAATGATGAGCCGAACCCTTTTGCATGCAAGACGAATGGATGCAAGTCATAGAAGATGCTAAGTAAATATAATGCTACCATTATAAGCGGATAAATTAAAGGGAGAAAGAAATGAGGGTTGGAAGACATACACAATTATTACATATTTTTGCTCTCGTGCAAGATGGTCTAAATGTCTGAGTGCCCGAATTAAAACTAGCTATTACAAAGCCAAATGAATAATAACTAAACTAACTACTTATTACAAATTCGAACGAATAAATAAGAGATGAATAACCGGCTATCTAACTTATTACAACAAGGTATTATGATTACAATTACAATAAACAACAACAATAATTACAACAATAATACTTGCAACAATAATATGCAAAGTAATTACAACAATAATAATATGAACATTAATTACAGCAACTAAAGATGCACAAGGATCGCATGCGTGTCAATGAAGAAGATTTTCAGAGGCTACTCTGTTTGCCTTCTATGCCACTACTCTGTTTCACCCTCAGCAACTGTCCACTATTTCTACCAAAATGCTCTGTATACCAAACATTGGAGCACAGCCAGCCCCTAATAAGGCCCGGCCGGGTCTAAACAAGGCCGGCCATGTCCTATTTTCATGCAAAAAGATATTTTTGGGCTCTGAGGTGAAAACAGTGTAGACAGAGCCTTTTTAAGCCCTGTTTGTCCCTTCTACTCTTCTTTGTCATGGGGAACTCAAAAGCATAATGGATTCGTCTCCAAAACCATCAATGGTAGCAAATTGATTGCTTGATGATTTCGAGCATGTTTGGACAACAAGTTAATAAATGCAATGAAAGGTAACCACCCCTCCCTCCAATCATGAAGTTAGCTCAAAGAGGAAGGTAGACACGCCTCAAAATTCATCAAAATATCATGAATTAATATATGATGACTCTTGACATGATAGACTCGGCATAACGTCCAGCCGAATCCAAACAATTTTATTAATCTTTTTTATGTCGGTTGATCCAATTTTAGCCAATTTCATTAGCCTTTTTTGACTTACCTTCCCATCATTTAATCATTTTGTCCCAAAGTGAGATTGAAGTCCACTAAATGAAGAACAATATCAAATGAGAAGTGATCCTTAGCATGAAAGAGAGACTATTCCTTGATGATGAATCTCCGAAGAGATTAAGCCATTGAACAGAGGAGGTTTCTTTCTCATACCTCGAATGACAATCAATCGTTTGAAACAACTCTCAAACAAAGAAAACCAAGAAAGGAGGGAGGGCACAGAAATGATTATGAGAAGTTGATTATTACCAAAATGAAACTCTTCACATAGAAACTAAGTAAAGAAGGCTATCAACTCGAATAACTCGGTGTCTAAGGCCTAAACAGCCGAAGCCATGAGGACGTACAACACAACAAGCAATGTATTCAAAGAATAAACTAATTAAATGAATTAAAACAGCCCTAAACAACAACTAAGACATAAAAATTAAATAAAAAAAAAAGTACAAGGCAAAGCGAAAGACAAAGAGATACAAAACTAGTGAACAAGACCAAGGAGAGGTGGCTAACCCCTCCACTTTTGAGACTTCTAAACCATGTTTTTCAGCCCTTTTAAACTCTGAAAATCAGTTTGTAAGCCAAGAAAAATAGTGGTAAAACCAAGGGAATGAGGTATGAAGAAAGGTGCAAGAAAGGGTGTTAAGTCCCTCTACCTTTAGTAGCTATTCAACCCCAAGTTCCAACACTTGGAATGGATTCAAAACAGCACAAAAACACAAAAAAATAGATAGAAAGAAATTGTAATGAAAGCAAGGAAAAATAGGGGTGTTTGGTAGGGCTTTTTTGAGCCAGCTTATAGCTTCTGGCTTTTAAAAAGTTATTTTGGACTGTTTGGTTAAACTTATTTCAAACAGCTTCTGATTCTAACAGCTTATTTTAAGTCAAAAAAGCTGATTCTGAGAAGCTGCTCACCCCTTGCTTCTGATTATCAGCTTCTGCTGTTGACATATTAATTCACGCTTATACTCTTAGATTTTTTTATTTTTTATTTTTTTAAAAATAGAAAAAGACCCAAATGGACTATAAAATATTATTATTATTTTTTATAAAAAATGTAGATAAATAGTGAATAATAAAAAATAAAAATTAATTGAAAAAGCTACTTCACAGCTTATTTAACAAACACTACTCAGCAACTTAAATCTATAATCCAACAGCTATACCAAACATGTTAACAGCTTCTGATTAAAGTCATAATCTATAATCTATTAAGCTATAAGCTATAATCTGTTTTAACAGCTACACCAAACAGCACCAATGTGACAAGCTTATACCTCTTGAAGAGAGAAAGCTTTGGTTGTGAACCAAACTTGATCATAGCACACTCTCAAGGTTGAATTATGATTATCAAGGCTCAACCAAAGCTCCAAGGTTCAACTCTAAGGGTGTATATGGTGTATCAATATGGCTCAAGGATGATACACTAACACAAAGATAGCTTGCTAAGAAAGAAGGAGCTCTCAAAGATATTTTGGCTTCTTTGAAATTTTTCTAAACCCCAACACTGAGGCAACAGCTCGTATTTATAGAATTTGAGCCAAATAGGCCACAAATATCTTCAAAAAATAGACAATTGGCTGATTCCCACCCAGAACAGTATTTCTCACCTAAAAGGCACAGTTGGCCCCAAATGGCTACGGCTGGCCCCAAATGAGGCACAGTCGGGCCCCAATGTGGCTCTCATGTTCCTCTGGTTCAGGCTCAGTGTAGGTTAGCAAGGTGCTAAAAAATGGAATTTTGTGGTATATAGGTATAGAAACAGCTTAGGTAGGTGAACACCGGATTCCTTCGTTGAGAATTCGAACCATTGACAATGTAACTTCATCATCGGGTGCTCAGGACAAAGCATCCAAGTCTTGCGGGCTGTCAAAAATGGAGTGTCTACATGCACACGCTGAGAATAAGAGGTACTAGTACCTTCCAGCTAGTGCCTAGAGAATTGGATGCGTTGAGAATGTAGGGTGCTAGTATCTTCCAGCTAGCGCCTGGAGAACTTGGCAGATGTACCATTATCTTCCAACTGTTGACTCGTGAATTGGCTTGAGTATTGGAAAGGTGTATCCTTAGCTTACCATGCTTGAGGCAGGTAGAGTGTTGTTGGTTTTTCGTCATCATTGTGGTTCCATTTATGTGTATCATGCATTGGGATGATTATTTTGTGGAGGAAGTCAGTATCGTAAATGGTTATGTGAGGAGTATTTTATACGTATCGTCGTCGTGTTCGTTTGGGGTACTTCTAATCAGAAATCGTAAAGTGAAATTGATGTAAGTTCGGTAATTGAAGAAAACGTAATTGGGTTATGTGGGTTGGTTTCGAAAATTGGTTGTCGCAGGGTACGTTTAAAATTAAAAAGGTAACAAGAAGAAGGAAAGATGAATGGTTGTGTTGTTGAGCAAATAGAACATTTTTGAGGAAAAATATCTATGTATGCGTAGCTTCATTTATAAACCGACACTTATGTATATGGCATGACTTAAAACATTTATGATCATAGCTATCTATACGTTGTTATTGTTTAAGATCATATTGGGATCCTTACTGGACTTTATGTTCATCCCACGTTGTTAATCCTTTTCAGATGAATATCGAGAAGTGTTTCAAGATTGAGAATCTTCATTATCTGTTGGCCATGGAGCCTTTTAATTGTTGGCCGAATGCTATTGTTGTAAAAATGGTTGAACCCTTTTCTTTCATGTTATTGATGTAAACCTGTGGACAATTTACTATAATTATGTCTTATGTTACATTCATTATGTATTCGAATGAGAGAACCTTTACTTGATTTTCTTCATTGATGTATTGAAGTTTCATACATTATCTTTGAAATTGTAATATAATAAAAGATTTGATAATATTACCCGAGTAATAAAAAATGGGACGTTACATTTTCGAGGAGGCTAATTGACATGTGAACTTCATTCGGGTGGCAATAAAATGAAGCTGCCCTGCTTCTACATAAGAGAGCCTCCATTGATACCCAAATTCACTAGTGTTTAGGAAGTGGTTAAACTTTCAAAAAGTTAAAAATGCACTATAAAAAATCATCTCATTCTTTTTTATTTTTTTATATATTTTTTCATAAAAAATTTAAAAATCATTAAAAAAAATTAATTTCCACACACCCAAGTCTTTTCTTTTCCCAAGTCTTTTTTTTTTTTTCTCTCTCACAAGATTTAGGATATATCAAAGGGTCATTTCTTGATCCAATTCAACAATGGAGGTGTGGGAAAACTTGTGGAGGTTAGTAATAATGCTCTCTTTAAATTTGTTGAAACATCGTGGTCAGCAATCACTTTTCTTCTACTTTATTTTTTCTATAAAAAATAAAAAAATAAAAATCTAGAGAGAGTTAATGAACTTAAAAAAATAAAATAAAAGTTATTGACTGCAAAAATTAGCTATTGGGAGTATTCAGACAATGTGTAATTTTATTTCATACCTTCCCTCATGCGTAGTATATTATGTTGTATGGTTGAAAATAAAATTCAACTCTAAAAATTAGTTACTGAAGTAAAGAAACTCTTTTTTTAAATACTATATATTAATTTCGTACCTGGATAATATGAGACATCGGTTCACAATTGATACACCAATTACGGTGGATTATTGTCAATTTCGTGACTGTAACTGATTAAGAAAGGGCCACCAAATTATTAGAAAATAGGGTTGGGTTGGACTAATCCACCAATACATTATACATGTATGACAAAATTTGATTTATAGTTTTGAAAAGACGGGTTTATTACTTTGTCGCATTGGTGTAATGTGTGCATTGCATTGCATGATTGACTGCTTGATCTCACCACATGGCACACACAACTCCTATTTGATTGTACTACAAATTCATAATTATTTTTCCTTTCACGTGCTTAGTCTCCCCATTAAATTCACTACCCTCCAAAATTATTTAGAAATTTTGAGACAAGTTGCAGTGAAATTCATTCATGAATAAGCCGGTGGAGAACATTTTTATTATTCAATTAGGAAGTATCTTTTGAGTTGGAATTTAAAGGAATATATTCATGAGAGATCTATTATTAGGTTGAGTCATAATAGACAATGTTTTTAGATAGAGGTCGAGTTACATGTTTAATATAGTATTAAAATTAAGATTTGAGTCTATATCAGGATGCTGACATCACTGAGGTAGAGATGTTGGCATCTCATATCAGTTATAGACGATGTCCATAAGATAGAATAGAATACTTCTATTATAGAAATTTGTTTCTAGATTAGAGCTTAAAGAGATGAACATGTAACTATTAGACTGGGTTATAATAGACAATAATTTCAAATAGAGTTTGGCCACACATCTAACAAATAGTGTTGCGAAGTAGGATTTACACAAAAAATAAAAATAAAAATAAAAATAAAAAATTGTAGGAAACAGTTTGTCCAAAATATGTTTTTTTTTTTTTTTTTTTAAAAAAAAAAGAAGTCTATGCACTCAAGAAAATTACTGGAAAATTATTTAAATTTTTTAATGTTTGGTAAACTTGTTTTTGTGGGCTACACTTCCTTCGCCTTAGATTTTTATATTTTGAATTAATTTTAATTCGTCATTTTTCTAATCTATTATTTATTTATTTATTTAGGGTTAAGTTGTCGTTGATCTCCATCTTCTCTTTCTTTTTATTCCCTGGGCATGTACGGAGGATCCATAGTGGCCCTTTGTGATGTGGGCTCCCTAATACATATGTATATCAAAAGAAACAAAAACTATTTTGATGCTTTGCTCTCTCTCTCTACCGCTTCAAAAAACCTTTTGCAAAAGCCAAACAAAACCCCAAATCTCCCTCTGGTGCCATTTGGGAAGAAAAATAAAAGTTGCATTTTGTAGTTTGTCAAAAAAGTTAAAAGTTGACCCTTTTTTTTCTTTTTTTCTTTTTTTTTTTTATATGAAAATCATTTGAGAAGGTAGCTAAAAGCTATACCCTCCATGTTTACATTTGTGGGTTAGGGCAAAAATCCTTTGGGTGGGGGTATTTTAGTTATTTGAATATGATGTGATAGTATAAATAAATATTAACTAAAAAAGCCAAAAAAATAATTTTTTACCAACTTTCCAAATGACTTTCTAAAAAACCAAAAACCTTGGTTAAAAACTAAAAGTTAACTTTTAACCACCTCTCTCTCTCTGTCTCTCTCTACCACTGAAAAAACCTTTTGCAAAAGCCAAACAAAACCCGAAATATCTATCTATCTATCTATCTATCTCTCTCTCTCTATATATATATATATCATGCATGGTACATGTTTGGCTAATTTTAATTTACTTATTCAGTTCAAATTAGGTTAAAATCAACAATTTTCGAGCGCATGTCAATTTCATAAGGTGTACACGAGTCGAATAGTTAACATAAATTTAGAGAGAATAATTAAATTGAAACTGAATTTAAAGTATATGAATTAAACTATTGAAATTGAAATACTAGGATCAAAATAATATTTGAATCTAACCATAAGAGTGCAAAGTGTGATTATTGTTCTTTTAATTAGTGCAATGTACGAATTCGAATCTCATATGAATATAAGTCTTACAAAAAGGTGGTGCTCACATTATGTGATAAGATTATGTCTAATTGTATCATTGTATGATTATCACTTTTTATATTATGAGACTTAAAAAATAAAATAAAAAAATAGTTAATAGTGATCCCAATGGGACTTTTATACTATCTATTTTCACCATCCTCTTTCTTCTTTTATCTACAAAACCACGGCAACTATTGTGCTGAATCAATTATAAAAGTTAGTGCTTTGTCACAATTTCCATGAATCACGACGGTCCGATTGTGATGGTTTTGTCTGTCATAAATTTATGAAAAATTACCAATTACTGGTAATTTGAGAAAATTATTATATATTTATGAAAAATTTATAATTTTAATTACTAATGTCTATAAGTTCTATCATTTATTTCTAATTACCTTTTAAGTTGTATGCTGACATGAAATTTTCCCTAAATTTATTATGATGATTCTCAGCAACTTAAGTTTAAAATCTTAATTTTGTTAGGTTTCAATTTGGAATTAATTTTCAGATTATTTTTTTTTCAAAAAATAAAAATTAATTTGAAAAAAATAACACTGATTTTCTTTTTCTTTTTTTAATTTAAAAATTATTTTCGCCCTCAAAAAATGTAAAATCGTATTATGAGTGTTTTTGATTTATTAATTTTTCACTAAATTTTGGAATTAATTTTTGGATTTTTTTTTAAAAAAATAAAAATTAATTTGACAAAAATAATAATGAAAAATATTTTTTAAATTTTAAATTTATTTTCACTCTCAAAAAATATAAAATCATATGAACATTATGAGTTTTTTTGATTTATTATTTTTTCACTAATTAGTTTTCAATTTTTTTTCAAAATTTTTTTAAAAAAAATCTGTAAATGAAACTAAATATATAATTCTCAATGTTTAGTTTTTTTATTTTATTTTATAATTATTATCTTCTCTTTTTTTTTTTCAATTTAAAACTTTGGGTCATTGGATGATATGCTTGTCCACAACAAAATCATGCCAAATATATATATATATAATATTTGCTCAATCGTGTCATGTCGTGTCATATTGAGTTTATATTCGTATTCAAAACAATTTAATACGAACATGACCCATTTAATTAAATGTGTCAATTATCTTGACACTAACTTGATCTTCTTATAATCATGTTAACCATAACACGACACGTTTAATAGATTAGTAAAAGTTCATGTTTCAGATTATAAATAAATTGTACTGCCTTTTTTTTTTTTTTTTTTTTTGAAAAAAAAAACCTATCTTACATTACATACATAAGAATAGCTTATTTAAATATTGACACACAATGATAATATATATGCCAATATCTATGAAAATAATTAAAAATATTTATCACTAATCCATTATACATCCAATCTAAACTATTGTCACTAATCATTACACACATCCAATCTAAACTATTGTCACTAATTAATATTTAAAAATCCAATAAAATTTTAAAAGAAAATAAGTTGTCATCCAATATCAAACTAATGTTGCAGCTGTGATACATCTAGAGTAACATTATTGTGATTCTTTCACATTGACTTCTGTCGCAAAAACACTGCTGCCACACATTCAAAAACTCTCATGACCACAAATCTTGACTACATGGCATGTCCTACAATAGCATCAAGTCATAAATATACTTTATTCTTGTCAATTCAAATAAAAAGTTTCTCTCAAAAAAGATAATTTAAGTTTTAATTTAACGGATGCGAATGAATTATTTAAGATCTTATGGTTACTACATTTAGGTTGTAATCAGGTTACATGCGAGTTAATAGTAAATTTGTGCTGACACGAATTTTTATGTGAGTCAAACGTGTCTGTTTTGAATTTCGTGCATTCAGCCCAAACACAAGCCATTTTATATTCGGATTTTCAAATCGTATCATATTCGAGTTTGAGTCAAAAAATAATTAATTTTAATCTTTTAATTACTTGTACAATTCAAATCATGTCAACCAACCCTTAAGTATCATCCATGTAATATTAATAACTTTGTTAATAATTTTACGGATTAGAGAGACTTTGATTAAAATAAACATATGGCCCATATAACCCCTTATCGTTTAATCTCTTTTCATCTCACTTTTCATTGGACGTTAACATGCTGTAATCATAAAAGTTTGGGAGATGCTGCGTCTCCCATTTTTATGAGTTCTAATGGTGCACTAATAATTAGGCACGATGATGTGCCGATAATATGAAATAAAATAATATCTTTTTACAAATGACGTGGATCTTTTTAAATAATAATCACAATAATAATATGGGTGAATTACATTAACAGTTCCTATAGTTTAAGTTTTGTATTACTTTGGTCCTTAATTTTTCAATTGTGACACATATAATCTTAAATTTTGAATCTTATTCCAAATAAAGATAATTGAAGATACTATTATTACTTAATTTTAAAGGCAAAGTTGTCAATTAGATAAAATATAAACTAATTTGACAAAAATAAATGTCAAAAAAATATTTTAAAATTTTAAAAAATTATTTCTAGTCACTAAAGATAAAACTACTAAATCTTTTAGACATTTATTTATTTAAAGCCTAATAACAACTCATTACATGATCATCATCTAAACACATAATAAAAATTAATTTGGTAAAATAAATGAATAAATAAACGTCTAAAATTTTTATCAATTTTACATAATTTTATCTTTGGTGGGTAAAAATTATTTTTACAAATTCAAAAATATTTTTTTGACATTTATTTTTGTCAAATTAGTTTATATTTTATCAAATTGACGACCTTGCCCTTGAAATTAAGCAATGTTATCTTCAATTGTCTTTATTTAGAATAAAATTCAAAATTCAGGGTCAAATGTATCACAATTGAAAAGTTATGGACCAAAGTGATACAAACCCCAAACTATATGAACTATTAGTGTAATTCGCCCAAATAATATTTACAAGTAAACAGAAAACACATATTATTTAGAAAATTATTTTAAGATTTTACTTTTCTATATCCACCTTGTTTCGTTTGTGCGAATACTTTTCAAGCCTTTTAATGAGTAGGCAGAAAGCGTAATCTTTCACTCTAAGTGACTATTACTTTGCTTGAATCACTACTCTCAAACCTCCAGAAGATTAAAAGGCAATAGACAAAGTGTATATGGAAATAGAAAACTTTTATTGAATACTTGAAAAAACTACGGAGATTACAAGAAAAATAGAGAGAACACTCTTCCTCGCTTATAAGACTATACTTCTACAAGACTTAGCCGCACCCATTTATAAGCCAAGAGTGGATTTCAACTTTGGAATTGAAATGCATAAAATTAAAAGACAAGGTTCTTGTAACAAGAGAAGAAACCTTTTACATTCTGATTTATTGAAACTAACAACTTAGCAGTGGTATCTCCACCACTTTGGTTTTATTCACTTTGTCTTCATTCACCATGTGAGCCACTTTGTTGTGTCTGCTTGGTTGTATCTGTCATGTAAGCTCGCTTTTGGCTTCTTCTTTCTCGGCTTCTTTTGTCATATAAGTCTTTCTTGGCTTTGTTTTTCATGTGACTATTCTAAAAAATTCTTGCCTTTTTTTGGCTTGATTTGTCTATTGGAACAATCTTATGTGTAAAATAAACAACTTGAAAACAAATCAAACAATTAAAATAAATTACTTCTAGAATTTATTTACCGAACCGAATAAGTACAAAAAGATCAAGTCGAGTGTATGACACTTTATCCTTAAGATAGATCCGCCCTGCTTCGGTACTTATGGACCAAAGGCGTCTATTTCTTAGGATACAATGATCCACACAGATTATAGTAACACTCCAAACAATCTGTACGGCAAACTAGAACCTATGTTCTATACTCTTAAAATTTTCTCTAAAAAACTAGTATGAAGAATATATGTATGCAAAAGAGCAAAATAAAGGCAACAAATGAATTTTCAGAATGAAACAATTGCTGGAAAAGTCTTGGTATTTATAGCGCCGAACATGTATGAATTTTCAAACAGAACAAGTGCAAACTGTTTAAACCTACTAAACCGTTGGAAATTGAACCGGAGGGGGCACTGTTTGGACAAGAAATTTGAATTCAAATTTGACGCAAAAATTTGAATTAATTTCATTTAGAAAAAGATATTTTTCCCGCAAGAATTTTTTGACAAATAAATTTCGTCAAAAAAATTAATATTAGAATCGACCTGATCCACAACCCACACCCGCGCCTGGCATGACACGGTTCGACTTGCCAGTCGAACGAACGGCGGTGGCGGCAACGCGCGTGCGTGTGTGGTGGTTTGAGCCAAAACCTACTTTGTCCATAACTCCTCCCTTTTACAGACTTAGGGTGCCCCTTGGGGCTCAACCCAAGGTTGTCCTCCTAGAGCTTATAAACACATACAAGCTCTCTTAAAGTTTCAATGTGGGACAACCATTTAAAAGAAACTCACTTTTGACTCTTCAATTCCCTATTCCACGAACCCAAAAATGACGTTAAGTTCTCATTCACTGATAAATGGTTTTGACGAACCGTCTTCACCGTGTGACTTGCCATGCGGCAAGGAACACGTCACTTATTTGGACCCACCCCAAAAGATGTGTGGGACCCACTCAAATTTGTGCTCAAAGTTGGCCCAAACTAAGCCTATAAAAGACCATAATTCCAATAATACCCCACATGAATGAAATTTGACGGAGAGAAAATGCAACAACATGATCTAATAATTGAGAGTACAGAAATTGGAAATATTCTGCAAATGATAGGTAGCTTTTAGCTTTGAACCTTTCCTTGTGAGACACTATCGGATTTACTAGCTAATCAGTGAACATGATATCTTGAACTGTTCAGCCCTTTGTGTAAACCAAGACAACAGAACTCACACAGTATATCACCAAACACAGTTTAGTTCTCACTATTGTGTTCATTTTGGCCCTGAACAACCTGGACTTTCATGAGTGCTCTAGAGAGTTGTAGCCCTTCACAAATCTCATAGAACCGGCCTAGTTCACACTCATATAGGTGATTCTTATGAAAAGTATCCCGCCATACTCCACTAGGTATTCCTAGATATAAGAATCATTAAAAGTATTACTTAACCTAAAACGCTGCAGACATCACTATTTCATCATAGAAATGGGTAGGAGTGTAACTTCCCAATGATCCTTATGAGTTATACACAACTTGGTTGTTCATTTAAACCTAGATCTTGGGATCTCCAGTCAACTAGGTTGGGTTGCCATTGTGGTAACTCTTATTTAACAAGCTTAAGTCCCATTCCCCTTGATAAATTCTCAATTAACTCTCTTGCTAACCCTTTGGTTAGTGAATCCGCTACGTTGTCTTTAGACTTCACATATTCAATGGAAATAATTCCATTAGAGAGTAGTTGTCTCACGATGTTATGTCGACGATGAATGTGTCGTGACTTACCGTTATGCATATGACTCTGTGCTCTACATATTACTGATTGACTATCGCAATGTATGCATTTAGTAAGCACCAGTTTTGGCCACATTGGAATATCTTCAAGGAAGTGGCGAAGCCATTCTACTTCTTCCCCAGCTTTATCTAATGCTATAAATTTTGATTCCATAGTAGACCCAGCAATGCAAGTTTGTTTGGAAGATTTTCAATATATAGTTGCCCCACCAAGAGTAAAGACATACCTACTGGTGGATTTTGAGTCTCTAGTGTACGATATCCAGTTTGCATCACAATATCCTTCAAGTACTGTTCGATATCTAGTATAATTTAGCCAATGTTACGAGTAAATCGGAGATATCTTAGAACCCTTGTAATTGCTTTCCAGTGTTCTACTCTTGGATTACTCGTATATCTACTTAATTTACTTACTGCATAAGCTATATCCAGGCTAGTGTAGTTCATCAAGTACATTAAGCTTCTAATATTTTGAGCATACTGTAATTGAGAAATACTTTCCTGTACATTTTTAGAAAGAAACAAATTAACATCCACAAGTGTTCTAGCAAGATGATCATCATCTTTGCTGAATTTGTCAAGTATTTTCTCAATGTAATGTGATTGTGACAAAACATATCCTTATGATGTTTTGCTAATTTTCATACCAAGAATTACATCAGCAATCCCCATGTCCTTCATGTCAAAATGTTTATTCAACATTTTCTTGGTAGTTTTAATCATGTCATTATTACTACCTATGATGAGCATATCATTCACATAAAGACATATTATTACATAACCTTTGTCTGTGTTTTTAATATAAACACATTTGTCACATTCATAAATTTTAAAATCATTTGACATCATTGCCTTGTCAAATTTCTCATGCCATTGCTTTGGCGCTTGTTTTAAACTATATAATGATTTAGCCAATTTACATACTTTCTTTTCTTTTCCTGAAATTGAAAATCCTTCTTGTTGTTCTATGTAAATTTCTTCATCTAACTCACCATTTAAAAAAGCTGTTTTCATATCCATTTGATGAATTTCTAGATTGTTCAAAGATGCAATGGCAATTAGCATTTTGATGGATGTTATTCTAATAACTAGCGAGTATGTGTCAAAGTAATCTAGACCTTCATTTTGTCTATATCCTTTAACCACAAGTCTTGCCTTGTATTTGTCAATTGATCTATTTGCTTTCATTTTTCTTTTGAAAATCCACCTATACCCAAGAGGTTTACAACCTGGTGGCAAATCCACCAATTCCTAAGTGTGATTTTGCGAAATAAATTCAACTTCACTATTTACAGCCTCTTTCCATAAAGAAGCTTCAGGACTAGACATAGCTTCTTTAGAAGTTAAAGACTCATTTTCTAACAAAAATGTTAGAAAATCTAGACCAAAAGATTTTAAGGTTCTAGCACGCTTGCTATACCTAGGTTCATCTTCCTCATTTTGATCTCTTTCTTGTTCTTGTACTTGATCTTGACTAGTAATAGCATTATAAGATCTTTTGTTAGTACCAGTCCCTTGTCCAGTCTTATTTGGAAATATATGTTCAAAGAATGTTGTATTCAGAGATTCAATAATAGTATTTACATGCGTTTCGAAATGTTTTATTTATGAATCAAAAATCGATATGCACTACTATTCATGGCATAACCAATGAATATGCAATCAATAGTTTTATGACCTATCTTAGTCTTTTTAGGACTAGGAATAGCCACTCCAGCCAAATACCCTCACACTTTTAAGTATTTGTAGGATGGTACTCTCTCATGCCATATTTCATAAGGTGTTTGATTCACTTTCTTTCGGGGTACTTTATTAAGTATATAATTAGCAGAAGGCATTGCTTCCCCCTATAAGTTCTGAGATAATCCAGAACTTATTAACATGGCATTCATCATTTCTTTTAAAGTCCTATTTTTCCTTTCAACAATCCCATTTTGCTGAGGTGAGTAAGGAGCGGTGGTTTTATGACTTAAACAAGTAAGAAGAAGATGTATTATTATTAATAACATATGGTACAACACTCATTACATTTATTTTGAAAAGGTGATTAGATATGTAACCTTTTCCTACATGCATCTCATTTTTGGTAAGTACAAATTTGTCACTTTCAAAAACTATCCTAAACCCATTTTTACTCAACAGAAATCCGGAGACTAGATTCTTGAGAATGTCCGGTACATGCAGCACATTGTTGAAAGTGAATTTCTTTCCAAATGTCATCTTCAGAATAATCTTTCATTGTCCTTCAACTTTAGAAATCGAGGAGTTGCCCATAAAAAGTTGTTCGCCGTTGTCCACCACAGAATAAGATGTGCACATCTTTTTGTCAGCACAGATGTAGCGAATGGCATCAGTGTCCACCCATCATTCTTTAGGATTTCCGACAAGGTTTGCTTCGGAAACAACTGCAGAAAGATTTATGTCATCTACACCATTAGAAATTTTGTCCACTTCAGTCATGTTGGCTTGAGTAGACTTCTTGCTTGATTTTCCTTTGTATTTGCGATTCCTACGGCAATCTTTGGCCCGATGTCCCTCTTTATTACAGATATAAACTTGCCATTGAACTTGTACTTCTTAGTTTCCCTTCCTTTAGAGCCTTGTGCGGAACTTTCTCCAAAATACTTATGTTTCTTTGCTTTTGGAGCATGATCCACCACATTTGCCTTAGACTCCATTGAATGCTTACCAGCCTGCTTTTCAAAATTGCGGTTGTCCTCCTCAATCCTTGAACGCACAATCAATTCCTTCAAAGTCATTTCTTTGCACTTTTGTTTGAGATAGTTCTTGAATTCCTTCTAGCCTTGTGGCAATTTTTCAATTAAGGCAGCAACTTAAAAGGATTCACTGAGTGACATGCCTTCTGCATGAATGTCATGCAGAATGAGTTAGAGATCTTAAACTTGGCTGATCACAGTCTTAGAATTAACCATTACAAATTCCAAGAATTTGCCAACCACAAATTTCTTTGGGCCAGCATCTTTTGTTTTGTAGTTTTTCTCTAAAGACTCCCAAAGTTCCTTTGCCGTCTTGATAAGGCTGTAGACATTGTACAATGTGTTATCAAGTCCGTTCAAGATGTAGTTCCAGCAAATGAAATCAGTATGTTTCCAGGCATCGACCGTAACAACCACTTGCTGGTCGGTTTCATCATCTTTCAGAGTATGAGCATTCTCACGGAGGAAACGAGCCAGGTTAAGAGTAGTAACATAAAATAGCATTTTCTACTACCATTTTTTAAAATCAGTTCCTAAGAACTTCTCTAGCTTCTCACCGTGATTGACTGGCATAGTCACAACAGGAGGAGAGGTCGGAGCAATTGCAGCTACCACACCAGTACTTCTTTGAGCATTAGTTTTAGTACCCATGAATTCTAAATTATAAAACAAAATTAGAATTAGAATTTTATACTACACAGAAAATTTAAACCGTAAACACATAATTTAATTCTGCAAAAATAAAATAAACAAAAATTATAACTTTTATTTCCAATTAATTTGAAAATAAAATAAAATTTTATTTAAACAAATTAATTCCACACAGAAAAAATATTTCTGTAACACTTCAAAAATTAAAATACTAAAATAGAATTTTAATTAATGCAAACTCAGAAATTATTTCTTAAAACCAAAATTAATTTATGACCAACTTTACAAATGAATATTCTGAAATTATTAATGACTACCAGTATATTATTACTAGTTGTCAAAGAAAATAAACAGTATATTACTACTATTTGTATTTTTCAACCAGAATATTATTTTGTCTAATCACAGAAAATAATTCATGTAAGAAGAAGAAAGGAAGAAAGTGAAACCAACGAAAAATACTATTTAAACAGAATAATTCAAATCTGTCTCAAGATTGTTGGAACAATCTTCTGTGTAAAATAAACAACTTAAAAAAAATAAAACAAATAAAATAAATTACTTAAAGAATTTATTTACCGAACTGAATAAGTACACAAAGATCAAGCCGAGTGTGTGACACTCTGTCCTTAAGACAGATTTGCCCCGCTTCAATGTTTACGGATAAAAGATGTCTATCTCCCAAGATACAATGATCTACACAGATTGTAGTAGCACTCCAAACAATCTGTACAGCGAACTAGAACCCGTATTCTATACTTTCAAAATTTTCTCTAAAAAACTAGTATAAAGAATATATGTATGCAAGAGAGAAAAATGAAGGCAACAAATGAATTTTCAGAACGAAACAATTGCTAGAAAAGCCCTGGAATTTATAAGGCCAAACAGGTATGAATTTTCAAACCGAATCGGTATGTTTTTGAAATGAACAGATCTGTTGAAAAACAGAACAGGTGCAAATTATTTGAACTTGCTGGAGCAACCTGTTGAACTATTTGAACCTGCTAGACCACTAGATATTGAACTAGAAGAGGCACTGTTTGGACAAGAAATTTGAATTCAAATTTGGCGCAAAAATTTGAATTAATTTCGTTTAGAAAAAGATATTTTTTCCGCAAGAATTTTTGGACAAATAAATTTCATTCAAAAAATTAATATTAGAATCAACTCGACCCACACCTGCGCCCGGCCGGTCGAATGGACAGCAATGGCGGTCGCGCATGCATGTGTGATGGTTTGAGCCAAAGCCTACTTTGTCCATAACTCCTCCCTTTTACAAACTTGGGGCGCTGTCATGACCTGAACCCGCCCCCGTGGGTTAAGGATATAACCGGCCAGTAATCATGAGATTACCTACGGCCTCAAACCAAAACAAATGTATCTTAACAGAGTTAATGGGGGCCAAACGGAAGTAGTTCAAAACTTTGTCCATAGACCTGTGCTTACATGGCACATCCAAACAACCAAACATATATACATTAATAACTCACAACAGAAATACAGTACCACAAAGTTCTGTACAGTCAGGATCATTCAAAAACTAAGTCAACGCATGAGAACCATATATAGACATGTTCAAAGACTTCGCCAACATGACAAAATATTAATATATAACAAAAGGGCAAAGGCGGGTCTCGTGCGTGAGACACAAGGGCTGACTCTCCCAAAACCTTTGTTATTCCTCACAGACTTCACTGGGGCTGGGTTTGGACTTCTCTTGGCTCACCTACAAACACATAAATGAGCGTGAGCGATAACCCAGTGACTAATATCAAATAAGAAGATACAAACAATATGTAGAACAACGAACTCCGAACAGCCTTGGGCCCAATTCACGTTTTATTTAACATTGATATATACAATTTAAGTCAAGTGGCTGTGGTTTCAAACATACTGGCCTTTGGCCCATTTATCTTTCATTCCTGTCAAAACGGCCTCTGGCCCACTTATTTATGTCAAAACGGCCTCTGGCCCATCCATTCATGTCAAAACGGCCTTCGGCCCATCTATTCTTTCTTGTCAAAACGGCCTCTGGCCCATTCATTCTTTCTTGTCACACGGCCTCTGGCCCATTCATTCTTTCTTGTCAAAACGGCCTCCGGCCCATTCATTCATGTCAAAACGGCCTCCGGCCCATTCTTTTATTCATATCAAACATTTGTCCACAATTCGAACTGGCAAACTCATAAGGCTTATAAGGAAATAAGCGATTGAACAATGACAAGTTTCAAATATCGATATTACTCACAATGGTCAGTTGGTTGGTTTGCTCTGGAGCTCGACCCTACACAGTCCATGAACACAAAAGGGTCACCAACAATTCAATTCGTTCTAAATTCACATTTTCCTCTTTAGGCTTCATTCTTATCTCTTTAACTCAATTACAATGCCCAATGCATGCCTAAGAGTACTTACAAGTGAAAGAGAATAGAAAACGAAACACAGAATGCATTTTCAAAATTTCAGAAAACAGGGTCCCTGCTCGAGCGTGGACTTCCCCACTCGAGCGGACCCTTGAGGCCTGCAAAAGTACTAGATGCATGAAATTCACGCTCGATGGGCGCTCAATACCCGCTCGAGCGTGAGACACAAGTCCTCGCTCGAGCGTGCATTTCCCCGCTAGAGCGGACTGTAAACATGCAAACTTCTAGGTATACGCATTTCACGCTCGAGCGCGACTCTCGCCGCTCGAGCGGAAGTGCATGTACTCAGGCTTCACGCTCGAGCGTGAAAGTCTCCGCTCGAGTGTGGGTTAATTTTCTAGAAAATCCAAATTGACCTCCCAAGCTCAAATTTCGACAATCAACCTTCCAAAACTCATTTTTCTAGGCCAAAACTTTGAAAAACCCTTAGTAACTCATAAAACAACAAGTTTAAAGCTTCAATTCAAGAAATCATGGCCCAAGAGTAAATCAATCATGCACAATTCCAACATGAAACTTAACATTAACTCATGTACATGACTAGTATGCAATTCCTTGAATTCCAATCTTCCAAAACATGACTAAACGCAAATGTTTATCCCAAAAACATGATCAACTATGATATTATGACATGGAACATGAAGAATTTCTAAACAAAGCTTGGATTATGACATGCATGCAAGGATTCTAGAAAATCAAACTCCAAAATGCTATGGAACATGCATGCATACATGAATTCATTCTTAATTCCCCTTTTTAAGTCCAAATCACATGCTAACCCACCTAACACCATTAATTCATGATCTCATCAACTAAATTTCAAGACTAGAGATTAACATTCTTACCTAGGGACCTCAATTCCTTATGCTAGTAATGGTCTCCAAGTTTTCCTAGCAAATCCTCTCTTTGTGAATTAAATCTTCAAGCCCTACACCAATTCCCCCTTCTCTCACTCTCTCAGCCGTTTGTCTCTCACTCTCAAAGTTCAAGAGTGATAAAAAAAAATGAATAATAGAATGTGAGTGGGGCTCAAATGGCCTATTAAGTGGTAATTGGTCAAAAGTAACCAAATAACATTATTTTAATCGAATTTGATCGCTCCGAATCGAATTTTAATTAACCCTACCATAAAATTCTATAAATTCTAATAAGCACATAAATCAAGTCAATTTCTGGTTCGAATGCCGATAAGGCTTTCAATTCGCTAACCGAAACTAAAATGTGAACAGATATTTCTACACCGAACAGATAGAAACACAAAATCATGCAATCATACATGCAATTTAGTTCCAAATCCTTCCTAAATTATTGCTAGGCTTAACTAAGCACGAATTAACGTTAATCTGGGGTCAAGGTTATTACAGTCTTCCCCCTTTAAAAGAGTTTGGTCCCCAAACTCGAATTACCTTCATTTTGGGAGAACATCGGGTTCAATGGAAACAGTTCCGAATATCTTTTCATCATATCTTCCTCGGTTTCCCAAGTTGCATAGGTCTCTCCGTGGTTTTGCCAGTCAACTTTTACTAGTGGTATTTCTTTATTTCTCAGTCTTTTGATCCTCCGATTCACAATCTGGATAGGTCTTTCCTCGTAGATGTAATTATCTTTCAAAAGTACGTGTGTTGGCTCAATGACATGGAGTGGATCTCTCAAATACTCTCGAAGCATCGATACATGAAATACATTGTGCATGTGCTCCATTACCGGTGGTAAAGCTACTCGATACGATACTGGATTGATCTTTTCAAGAATTTCATAAGGTCCAATGTACCTCGGCGCCAACTTGCCCTTAACACCAAACCGAGTTTGACCCTGCATCGGGGTCACCTTTATGAACACATGGTCCCCAATTTCATATTCTCTATCTCTTCTTCGGACATCGGCATAACTCTTCTACCGACTCTGTGCAGTTTTCAGACGTTGCTGAATCAGTTTCACTTTCTCGGTTGTTTCTTGTACAAGTTCCGGCCCCAACAAAGGTCTATCACCTACTTCAGCCCAACATATCGGAGAACGACATTTTCTTCCATACAACGCTTCGTAAGGTGCCATTTTAATGCTTGAATGGTAACTGTTGTTGTACACAAATTCGGCTAGAGGCAAATAGGTCTCCCAATTCCCTTGGAAGTCTAACACACACATTCTGAGCATATCCTCCAGAGTTTGGTTTGTTCGTTCAGTTTGGCCATCTGTCTGTGGGTGATAGGCACTGCTCAGTCTCAATTCAGTCCCCAAGGCCTATTACAAACTCTGCCAAAATCTCGATACAAACTTTGAGTCCCTGTCAGACACAATAGATACTGGCACTCCATGCAATCTCACAATTTCAGTCATATAGATATTGGCCAATTTATCAGCATTATAAATAGTTTTGACAGGCAGAAAATGGGCAGACTTAGTTAAATGGTCAACTATAACCCAGATAAAGTCCATACCTCGAGAAGAACGAGGCAATCCCATAATGAAGTCTATGGTAATGTGCTCCCATTTCCATTCCGGTATTGGGAGTAGTTGTAGCAAACCAACGGGTCGTTGATGCTCAGCTTTAACTTGTTGGCAATGTAGACATCTAGCCACAAAGTCTGTGATACTCTTTTTCATTCCAGGCCACCAAAGATTCTGTTTCAAATTGTGATACATCTTCGTGTTCCCCAGATGCATAGCAAGCTTACTACTGTGACCTTCGGTCATAACACGTTTTCTCAAATCATCACAATTGAGTGTACAAAGACGGTTCTGAAACTTCAGCACATCATTCTCAAACACAAATCCTAGCCTTGGCTTCGAATCAAATTCCTCTATGATCTTTTTCAAGTATTCATCTTCACATTGTTTTTGTTTGATCTCATCAAGAATAGCAGGTTGAGCAGAAATAGCAGTTGACAGCCCAACTTGTTCTAGGTCATTCGGCAATTCTTTTCGGTTGGACAACAAACATGACAAACTTGCACCGGATTTTCGGCTCAAGGCATCAGCTACGGTATTAGCTTTCCCTGGATGGTACAAGATTTGCAAATCGTAATCTTTGATTAACTCTAACCATCACCTTTGTCTCATGTTCAATTCCTTTTGGGTAAAGAAGTATTTCAAGCTCTTATGGTCGGTGTATACCTCACAGGTTACCCATACAAGTAGTGACGCCAAATTTTCAAAGCAAACACCACAGCTGCTAACTCAAGATCATGCGTTGGATAATTCTTTTCATGTGGTCGGAGTTGTCTATAAGCATAGGCAATCACCCTTCCGTTTTGCATTAGTACACACCCCAAGCCTTTATAGGAAGCATCACTGTACACTTGAAACCCATCAGTACCATTAGGCAAGGTTAGGATTGGTGCAGTCACCAACCTGGTTTTCAACTCTTGGAAAGCTGCCTCTCTTTGTTCATTCCAGTCAAACGGTACATTTTTCTGAGTTAATTGAGTCAATGGCAGGGCAAGCTTGGAAAATCCTTTCACAAACCTCCTGTAGTAATCTGCAAGTCCCAGAAAGCTTCGGACTTCTGTCACATTTGTCGATCTAGGCCAATCCACGACGGCTTCAATTTTCTGAGGGTCGACAGAAACTCCATCCTTGTTGATTACATGTCCCAAAAATGCCACACTATCCAGCCAGAATTCACACTTGGACAATTTAGCATACAATTTTTTTTCTCTCAAAATCTGCAAGGTGGTTCTCAGATGGTTCTCATGTCCTTCCCTGTCTTTAGAATAAATCAAAATGTCATCAATAAATACAACAATGAAATCATCCAGATATGATTTAAACACCCTATTCATAAGATCCATGAAAGCTGCAGGTGCATTGGTCATCCCAAACAGCATTACTAAAAATTCATAATGTTCATATCTTGTTCGGAATGCAGCTTTCTCTATGTCCTCAGCTCTAACTTTTAATTGATGATACCCGGACCTGAGGTCAATTTTGAAAAACACTTGGGCACCCTGAAGTTGATTGAACAAGTCATCTATTCTGGGTAGAGGGTATTTATTCTTGACAGTCACTTTGTTCAGTTCCCGATAGTCTATACACAATCTCAAAAACCCATCCTTTTTTTTGACAAACAAAACTAGAGCACCCCAAGGTGAAGTACTCGGGCGGATAAATTTCTTGTCTAACAGTTCCTGAAGTTGGGTTTTCAATTCTTTCAATTCAGAGGCAGACATTCTACAGGGAGTCTTGGAAATAGGTTGTGTCCCCGAAAACACTTCAACAGTGAATTCAATTTCTCTATCAACTAAGTCCCCTGGTAAGTCAGTTGGAAATACATCGGAAAAGTCACAAACAACAAGGATTGTTTCTACAGTAGTACTGTCAGATGGTGCAGTCAGTATACAACACAGATGACCCCTACATCCCTTCCTAAGGAGTTTTACAGCTTTCATAGCCGAAATCAAATATGGGGGAGGAACTGCCCCATTCCCAATAAAAGTAAATTCAGGCATACCCGGTGGTCTAAACACAACAGTTTTATTTGCACAGTCAATAGTAGCACAGTATTTAGTCAACCAGTCCATCCCCAAAATACAATCAAAATGACTAATGTCTAAGGGTAATAAATCCACATATAACACCATATCACCAATCATAATATCACATGCCGGATAAACATGAGTACACATCATAGAATCCCCAGATGGTGTAGACAGAGATAACATATAGGCCATAAGTTCTAATGGCCTAGTCAATTTTCGAGAAAAAGCATGCGATACAAAGGAATATGTAGAACTAGAATCTATCAGTACACATGCATTTTGAGAACATATAGGGAGTGTACCTGACACCACAGTATAGGTGTTCGGTACGTCACCAGGCACTAAGGCGAACACTCGACCTTGTCTCAGAGGTTCTTTCCCAGTGTTTGCTTTTGTATTTGTCTTGGCCGTAGAGGCGGATGCAGCTAAACTTGTCGTAGGACGGCTAACATTCTCAAACCTGAGTGGGCAATCTTTCACTACATGCTCTGGCTGGCCACACTGAAAACAAGCACCGAACGCTCGGTAGCACACACGCCTGTGCCTTTTACCACAATCAGAACAAACCGGAACAGACCCACTACTCTGACTCGAGCTGTTCGAAATCCCTATGTTTTGCTTCTTACTGACAAAGGACCGGCCCCTTTTAAAACCAAACCTGGATCTTTTTCCTCTCCACTTAGTTGTTATAGTTGCTGGGGCTTTACTTTGTTTCATGGCGGCTAGGGTGGCTTCTGTCATTAAGGCTCTGTCTAGTGCTGCCACATAAGTAGGCAACTTCAATACGCCCACCCGATCAAACACCTCCAAAGGTTCCAAACTCATAATCTCAGCTCAAACTTCACATATTCATGTATTAACATGGTACAAACACTAAATTACAACATAATGGAGCTCAATTTCACAAAATAATCATATGCATGGCTCAAATTACACCAAACTCATTCTCATCATAACACATTCATGTATTCAAAGCTCCTAACCTCATAAATTGTACATGCATGTGATGTATTACTCTCATTCTCAACTTAGATGATACAAATGGTGATCATAACATGAGCTTTAACCAAAACTCTACATGAATCATGTATTTCAAGCTCAAACATGCAAATTCAAAATAATTTCTTACATGCATGCACATATTGGCCCTCAATTCAACAAAACCAACTCATTTCATGCTCTTTATCATCATTCAACCTTGAATTTACAATTTACAAACAAAGTCCATGAATCAAGGGTGGGTTACTCACCTAGGAGCCTTAATCTTCACAAATTATGGTTTGATTCATGAGTTGGACTTCAAATTCACAAGCCTTCAAGATCAAACTTACAATCTCCTTCTCTCTCTCTCTCTCTAGTCGGCCTCTTCCTCTCTCCTTAGAGTGATTTCAGCCAAAAATGATATAAAAGAGGGGAATCAATTATATTAAGGCCCTTAAATAAAAGTCCCACTAACCAAGATTATAAATATTAAATAATTGAACACTAAAGCACCAAATTAATCTGTTTATTTTGATCTGAATCAATTTCCAATTAAATTTCACCGTAGGCTCTAAAAATTACGCCTATCGCAATGGCGCAGTCAATTCCGGGTTCTGTGGCCGATAAGGCCTTCAATTTAATTTCCAAAGCAGATAATCAAACAGATATTCCTACGGTGAACAGATAGAAATTCAAAACCACATATTTTCACACAATGGCACATGAAATCATATTAAACACATAATCATACTCAAATTAAGGACCAATTAGCATACTACGGGACAGGGATATCACAGTCGTCCCCCCTTTAGGAAGTTTGGTCCTCCAAACTTAATTTACCTTCGTCGAGAAACAAATGTGGATAGCTTAGTCGCATTTCCTCCTCTTTTTCCCACGTGGCATCTATCCCATAGTGTTCTTTCCATTCCACTTTCACCATTGGAATGGACTTGTTTCTTAGTTGTTTCACTTGTCGATCAACAATTCGCTTCGGCCATTTGGCGTATTCCATATTCTCATCAATAGCTACCCGGTGATAATCAATCACATGAAACGGGTCTCGGAGGTAACCCCTCAACATCGACACATGAAACACGTTATGGATTTGTTCGAATCCCGGTGGCAAAGCAACTCTATAGGCAACTGGACCAAGCCTTTCCAGAATCTGAAACGGCCCAATGTTACGGTTGGCTGACAAAATAGTACAGAAGGCCGTCAACTCTGGCCCTGGTCATGTGCCGGCTCACCTACATACATAATATAAGCTGTGAGCGAAAGCCCAGTGAATAATAACACAGTAAAAGGGTTTTATGAATGAGTCCGTACAGATTCAGAAACCATATTCCAGTTACATATCAAATTCATAATTTGACTAGATCATATACAGAAATCATAAGTCATGTTCGATCATACATAGTCCATCCGATAGCGCTAATAGATTAATTACAAAGCATCTTAGACCATACTTGTCAGTTTCATAGAGGAACCTCCGGCTGGGTGAGGATAACTTGTCAGTTTCATAAAGGAACCTTTGGACTGGGAACTTGTGAACTTGTCAGTTCCGATTAGGAACCTCCAGCCGGGCACAGATAGCTTGTCAGTTCCATGGAGGTTCCGATCGAAGTCTAATGCTTTGGCTATTTTTTTGTTTTCATGTTAGTCTCTGTATGTGTTTTGTTAAGACAGGTCTTGGGACGTAAATACTTTGTAAATATTGGTGTCCTTTGACTGGCATGCTTATGTATATATATATATAAATTTTGAAATCTTCTGTCCCATGTACGTTATCACAGCTCATTGGACCTTGTCTATTTTTGTATTATTGCTTCTGTAGCCCTTTATTATTTGCTAATCTGTTTAGAGGCCTTTGGTAATCCACGGATTACTGGCCGGTTACGGTGCTAAACCTACAAGAGCGGGTTTGGGTCGTGACAGGCGCCCCTTAGGGCCCAACCCAAGGTTGTCCACCTAGAGCTTATAAACACATACAAGCTCTCTTAAAGTTTCAATGTGGGACAACCATTTAAAGGAAACCCACTTTTGACTTTTCAATTTCCTATTCCACGAACCTGAAAATGACGTCAAGTTTTCATTCACTCATAAATGGTTTTGACGAACCGTCTACACCATGTGACTTGCCATACGGTAAGGAACACGTCGCCTACCTCAAAAGATGTGTGGGACCCACTCAAATTTGGGCACAAAGTTGGCCCAAACTAAGCCTATAAAAAACCATAATTCCAACATTATCATGTGAACTTCTGCCTATTTTTTAGAAATGCAGAGGTCCATGTCTTGCATTGATTCGTAGTGAATTTGAGCTCTCCTCTTGATTTTTTAGAGTTCCCAAACAACTACAGATATGTTTGGTGCGTCAATTATCTCTTCTTGAAGCATTTTGAGTATTTCCTTTGCTTTGTCTTCTCCTAACTTAGATGGTTCAATAAAAACTTTTTTGCTTTTACCACCGCAACTCTCTTACTATCACAGAAAATTGCTGGTTCTGAACGCTGTAGAAGAGTTTCCAATGTATTATGGAAAAACATGAGCCTATCAATTTTGTCAATGGTAGGATTGCACCCCTTCCATGATCTTTCTTTTTTACCATGGTAGGAAAGATGTTGACTGGTTACTAGGTATAAATACTAGATCTGATATGGTTGATAAAAATGAGTTTCAGTTCTTTTAGCCAGAGTTGACACAATGTGTGTTGTAATAAGTATCTGGCTTGCTCTCATAATTGTAATAGCATATTTAACTGTTGTTGGAAATTCGTTGAAGAGCTAAAAATCTTCTCTATCAATTTCCACAAAATCAACAATGCCAAGTTCAATCTAGGACATATTAATTTTATTTACGGATAACTTAAGACTTGGTCAACCATAATCTCAGTTTAAGGATTTTGCTAAGGATGGCATACGATTTTTTTTTTTTTTTTTTTTTTTTGTATTCATCTTGTTTTTTGGCAATTTATTTAATTTTTTCAACCAGCTCTTCTGGGGAAAAAAAAACATTTCTATTTCTTTTAAAATAGAAATTCTTTTTTCACTTTCTTCTATCATTTTTTATCATTGCGAATGATGTTAAGCTCCTTTTCTAGAAACCCAACATAATTAGTATGAACGCTAATAATTCTACACACGTCTTTTCGTTTATTGCTGCACAGAGTAGATCAAAATTCTTTGAAAAGCCTGCTACTTTCTATTACTAGTCCAGGATTATAAAATAGTTTTTCAATTATAATAGGGAGTTCTGCTATATCTATGTCTTCGAGTTTGGAGGTTACCTCACCCTTTTGCTCCTTTGATGATTCTCCTTTTAAGAATCCTTTTGAATTTTTTGGTTTAAGATTAAGATTTTTCCTTTTTGATGTCGCAATTTCAATTGTACGTGTTTTGTTAGCTAAAGCATTTTTTGAATCTTTCCACCAATAATTTTCAACTTTATGGCCTGGTTTGTTGTAATTCCAACAAAATAACATGGGTCTTTTTCCCTTATCAACTGAAGTTGTGATTTCGTAGACCATAAAACTCATAAGACTTAATTCCCTAGTTAGAGAATCTCCAATGGAATTTTTCTCAAAAGAAATATATTAAACATCAAAGCTAAAATAATGAAACCATTACTGCCATCTGTGTAGTCTGCTTTGACTTGCATCTCTTAAATCTTTTTTCAAAAAAGTTTTAAAACACTTATTATCTATTCTAATAATGAAATGTTCAGAAACTACGAACATATAAAAAGATTTAATACCATTTTTTTATAACAAGAAATTCTTTTTAATTTATGTGGTATCTTGTGCCAGCATCTTTGAAACTATCACTCCAATATCCACATATCTATTCTTCAGATTTATTAGGAGGTATTGATTTTAATACTGCTCCCCAATTATTCTCAAAGGCATCTGCTTCTAAGATTAATTTATCCTTGATTAGGTGTACTTAACTTAGAAAGTTTTTTTTTTTACAATCTTCTTGATATTAGATATGTTTTTAGTATCTTCTGAATTCCAAATCCAATTTCATTTTCTAAGCTTTTTGCTTAATGGGTTTACGAATTCGGTTAAGTTTGGAATAAACTTTCTGACATAGTTAATTATTCTCCAAAATCGTTAAACTTGTTTGACATCTTCCATCTCTTCAAGAAACTCTATGACTTTTTTTTAGAAATATGATCTTAAAGCACAACTTTTTTTTGTTGTCATCAATTACTAATCCCAAAAATTTTATGGAATTATTTTCCCATTCAATTTTCTTTTCAGATAGCACTAATCCATCCATGATCTATCAATTCTTGACTTTTTTTTTTTTTTTGAGATGATTTCGATGTTCTTATTTACTTTTAGAGAAAACTAAAATATCATCTACATATACCATACAATATTCCCGATGTTTGTCTGGAGGTAATACTCTAGGTTTTTCCAAACTATATGAAGCACCAGTGTTAACTAATGCATCAATACTGTAAGAATGATAGCCCAGAAAGTTAAACGATAATTCAACATATGAATTTGTAGGGCTAACTTCAGCAGTTTTCTCAAAAATTTCATGAGATTTTTTTACTCATATCTTCGTTTATTTTTGGATTATTTCTTCTACTCCTTTTTGGAGTTTCTCTTCAAATAATTTTCGTTCCTTTAATTTCGCATTTAAAGTGATGGAAAGATTATCGAGATAAACCATTTTTAGGTTTTTGTGTTCTTCAATAGATATCTTCGATGAAGATTTATTAGTAATAGAGATACTTATTGTTTTGTATCCTATTATTTCTTCATCTAAACTTTTATATACACAAAATTCTTGTATATTAGATTCTTCAATGATATCCTTATCTTTGTTTTTTTGTTCTTTCTAAGCTACTTGTAGAATTAGATCTAGTAAAAATAATTGATTTTTGTCTAAGTTCATCTAGATAAACAACACCTTTATTTTCTTGAATTGTTAAATTTTTGTGATTTTTTCGATCTGGAGTTTCTCCAAGAATCCATTTCTTAAACCATGATAATTGTTTTATATTAACCTTTTTTGGATTGAAATTTTCGAGTGTGAGCACTTGTTTTTTCAAATAGCTCTACTTCAGGTAAAGTTTACTAAGAGAATTAACTGTATTAACTACTATATACATAAGCCTGTAATTAATAGCAATCACTATGCTTGGTTTCACTTTTCTAAAAACACTTTTCAGAAAATTCTACTTTCTTATTTTCCGTGTTTTTTTGTTTTTACTGATTTTTTTAAATATTTTAAGTAATTTTTTTAATTTTTAGGCATACCTAACTTAAATGTATCTAAAAAGTAAAAAATTTGTGAAGAAAACTTTTTAAAAATTCACAAAATATCCAAAATACAAAAAAAAAAAACGATAATTCAGTACATTTTTTATATTTTTATGTATTTATTAATTTTTTAAAATATTTTTTCACAATTTTTTTACTTTTTAGATACATCTAAGTAAGGTGCATCTAAAAAGTAAAAAAAATATTTAAAATTTAAAAAATATTCACTAAAAAACAAAAAAAAAAACACGAAAATCAAAAAACTTAGTTTTCAAAAAACTCAAACCAAACACACTGAATGTTTTTGCTTCTTGCATCAAGGTCTTGCATACCTTGAGTTTTTATTTTTAAAGCTAATGCTCGATTAAGATTAGGATCTTCCAATGCCAAGAAATAATTTGGTTTGATAGTGAATCAAATTGGTTTATTATACAAATTACTTTGAATTCTTCTGATCAAGGATTTTTTAAAGTTATGCCATCTATTATCCATGACACATGTTAACACGGAAATGTCTTTTCCGCCTGAAATAAAAGACATATACTAACTTGTATAAGTCTTAAATGAATGTAATTATATTTTTGATTATGACATTGTTTGACCTTATTCATATGAAACAATGGTAGATGTACAAATGTTTCTTCTATATTACCGACTAAAATTCTTCCTTCAAAGATTTCTACATTCAGTTTATTTGGAGATTTGAAGATTGACTTTTTATAAATTTCCTTAATTGGAATTTTCGGCATTTTCGAATCATTTATGGAAAATTTCGGTTCTTCAATTTCAAATGATTCACTTTCTCCTTTCTTAGGAAGGATTATTTCATTCTCATCATCTGAATCTATTTTTATCATAAAAATAATTCAAGTTAAAGCTTCTTCTAAGTTTTGTTTATTGTTTTCATCATAACTATATTCAGATTCTGATTCATATTCTGACATGAGTTCTTTTACTTCATCGTCAGATTCTATTTCATCTCCCCATACTGGTTCATATTTTTCTTCAGAAAATAATATTTGTTTAACATGTTATTTTCTTTGTTTGTTAGAACATTTGTTCGCTTCTTTTTCTCTACAAAGCCAACATTTGCATTCTTCTGAAATTTTTTCCTTTGGACATGGAGACTTTTTATCTTTTGTGAATTTATTATATTTTTTTCTAATATATCTACCCCATGGTTTTGGTTTTTCTTTATAAGGATTAATTTTAAATTTTTTTTTTCTATTTTTCACATATTTCTTCTTCTTAGCCAATGGTTTGAATTCTTTGTCACAACCATTGTTTCCTACCATACCTTCGGTTTTTTAACAGCAGCTATAATCCATATATGCATTTTCTATATCTTCTATAATTTGTCGTTCTACACAATATTTCTTTATAACTTCTTGTACATAAGCTATTCGTCTACCTAAAGAATCACAGCTTTGATTCTTTTCCAACAACCTTTCAAACTCTTTTTGAGATAGTTGATCCCATGGTTTAGTAAGTTTCACTATAAATTGTTTTTGTCAATGAATGGTATCTTTTAGGTTTAGTTTATAGAACCAATTTTTGTATTCACAAGCATAATTTTCAAAATAACACATATCACATATTCGTATCTTAGTTAGATTTGTAAATGCTATTTTTTCTTGAATTCTCAATTGGCTAAGGGATGTTCCACAAAATTCTCGTTTAAGGTTATTTACCATAAACCCGATACTCTCTTCAGTAGTAGTTAAAGCTAACCACTGAGTTCTTATGTTATCATTATCTGATATAGTATTTTAAAATTTTGCAGTTTGACCTCTTAGAGTAGCTTTTACAAAAGCATTTAGACCTCATGCGCCTATAGCTTGTCCAACTACTATAATTCTTATTGCTTGAGCCAAATTATCTACAACCTCTTCTATGTTAGTTACACAGTCGAGATCAAGATATATTCCATATGTAGTAACAGGCTCATTTTTTGCAGCTTTATGAGTTTTTAATGGTTCTCTTTTTCTTAACTTTATTTCCTTCTTAGAAGATTTTTCTTCATTATCTCCAAAGGTAATCATAAAATCGGGATTTCCCAAAAAACTAAAATTTCCAAGTGCTTTATTTATTTCAGATATTTCAACTTTTCTTTCTCATTGATAACGTTGTTCTTTTAACTCCGGTGGATCAATAGAATGGCTTATTGGTTTTTTGAGCGATTTTTCTCCTTCATAATTACCCATATATAAATTCAAACATTTTTGAAGATCTTCTGAGGATAATCCTTCTACAAGATTTTTTGGTACAGATATACCACTACCATCCTGATCTTTTTTATCTTTTACAGCTTTTACAATTTGTTCAATAACCATAAAACCAATTCCAAATCTTTTAATAAAACTATCCTTTTGATTTTCAAGAGAAATTTCTTTTATTTCTCTTCACAATTTAGACATTTCAGTAATCATGATATTTTGATTTCTGCAAATATTTAAAATTTCTTTACTCACATCCATTAGACTATTTAATAGTCTTGTAGTTTCAATTTTATTATATCTATGATCAAGATGTATAAAGTTCTTTAAATCTATTATATCTTGCATTTAAATATTGAATTTTCATGTTTAAAATTCTTCCTAGATTCGACTTTCAGGCATTGATACCAAGATTGAGGGTCTTACAATGTCTTATAGGTGAAAACAAAATTTTAAAAAACTTATACTAAACTTAAATCTTAGTTATAAAATTATACTAAAGTTTTAGGGTACTTTGTAATTTATAAAACTTGAGATTAATGAAAAAATGAGTTGAATTGTCTGGTGAGTGAAAAGATGATGTGGATGAGGAGGTGGAGTGCCACCAAAGTGGTGGTCTGTTTAAGTGTGAAAGATTGGTAGTCTCAATCTTTATTCTAAAATTTTTTACTATATAATTAGTTTGAAACACCAAATAAATAATGTCATAATTACTCAAATAAGAGATATTGATTATTTAGCCAAATCCTCTAAAAACATATAATAATATAACTATGAACTAGGCTTGCCTCCAATGCTTGGAGAGTTCCAATCATGTGGCAGTAAGTCTACCCATAGCTTGTTCTGATAATTCAAAAAAGTTATTTGACCATATATCTACAACAATTTGTCTTGAAAAAAATAGATGGTAGATATAATTTTAAAAATAGAACCTCCACTATATATATAACCTTTATAATAATACTTAGGGGTGTAATTCCGGCCTAGCCCAATCCACCTGGGCTTAGGTTGGGCCGGCCTGCCACCGGGCCTTGCAGGCTTCTGCCCTTTTTGGGGCGGGGCAAGGCGGAGCCGACCTGTAGACTGAAAAGTGAGGCCCAGCCCTTTCTTTTTTTTCCATTAAATAAATGAAAAATATTATATATATATATAGATTATTTATGAGGGACAAAAAATAAAAGAAAATTTATATAAGAGTATTTTAGTTAAGATTAATGCGATGCTTAGTTATATTTCATGTGGTATTTAAATTTAATTATGTATGACTTGTGTGTGTGTTTTTTTTTTTTTTTTTTTTTTTGTTATGACTAAAAAAATATGAAATTATGTAATTTTGTTATTTGAAATGAATAATTATATATATACATATATCAAAATGAAACTTTCAATATTACAATCATTAAATTAAATAGATAACATTTATTGAATGAATAATTTTTTATTTTAAAATGAAATAAAATATTACAAAAATTCATATCATTGAATAAAATAAATGTACATTATTGATGATGGTAGAGCAATTGTATCACTATGGGTCAAGTAAATTCCAATTAGGTTTGCACCTACTATCCTACCAATCATTTGCATTATACTCTACCTCAATAATCTAATACATAAAAAAAATTAACAAAATAAAATAATGAAAAACAAATTGTCGATCAATCATCGGAGGAGGCAGACAATTCACTCGCGTTGCTTGAGGATATGTCATCTAAATCGTTTTGAATTCTCTCATTTTTACTATAATTTTGTCTTCTCGTAAGCGCATGCATATGATCTCTGGTTATCATCAATACCTCAACCATTTTGGGCAGAAGCCTGTTGCGATAATCATTCAACACCCATCCACCTGCACTAAAAACTGTTTCAGAAGCAACTGTAGAAATAGGAGTGATTAGTATATCACAGGCTATCTGTGAAAGTACAGGCCATATAGTTTCATTTTATTTCCACCAATCCAGAATGTTAAAATCTTCGAAACCATCCACTAGTAGACTTTTCAAATAACGTTTTAATTCAGAACTACTTACACTTGTATGTTGGAATATTCTTCTACTTTATATTGCTGAAAAAGTACTTAATCTTCTATCTCAAGATAAAGCTAGTGTAGTGTATGTAGGTGTATTTACAATTACAAGTTGCCTATATTCTTCAAATAATTTTTTGCATGTTGTCATAATGGGGGTAAGTTGTTTTTGATTAGCGAAAATACGTTCTAAAAATTCTTGCAAACCAGTATCTTTACACTTAGGATCAACTATGATGGCTAAACCAAAAAGATGAGGTAATGAATCAAAATATTTATCAAATTTCTCTTTCATTGCATGAATAATGGTTATATAAAATTCATTACCCATATAGTTTGTAAAAACTTTCATTATTTCTGCTAATATATGTAAAACAATTGGTGAAGTAGGAATATATATATATAAGAAAATAATTTTATTACAGTATCAAAAAAAAATTAAGTTTTTTTATATAAGGCTGCTTAATGCCAATTCAGTTCTGTGGGAGTCAGTAACCCTCCTATTGATGTTGTTACAAAAAATAAATCTATTGTTTTTCTTTGTTTACAAGTTGTCTTTTACGTATTATATGTTGAATTCCACTTGTTGTCTACATCTAAAATTAATTTTTTTTTAGTGGCATACTTTTCTTGTTAGGGCTGCAAATGAACCAAGCTGTTCATGAACAAGCTTGACTCGGCTCAGCTCGTTAAGGGCTCAGCTCTGCTTGGCTCGTTTAGTAAACGAGCCAAGCTCAAACTCGAATATTAGGCTCATTTAGTAAATGAGCCGAGCCGAGCCGAGCTCGAGCTCGCATAAGCTCGGCTCGTTTATCTTTATTTAAATTATATATTAAATAATAATATAAATACATTATTTGTATATTAAATAATATAAATAATATTTTTTATTTAAATAATATAAATAATATTAAAAAAAATTATCAAGTCAAGCTGAGTCGAACTCAAACCCAGTTTCTTATCAAGTTGAGCTAGAGCTCAATAAACGAGCTCGATAAATAAACAAGCCAAGCTCGAGCTCAGCAAAACTCAGCTTGGCTCAGCTCGGTTCGGTTCGTTTGCAGCCCTATTTCTTGTTAATAAATTTTCATGTATTTTGAAATTTGATTAGCAGTAGACATAATGGTAACAACCGCATTTTTTATTACCAATGCAGAAGTTTCATATATATGTATAGCTTCTTTAACAATCAAATTTAAAATATGAGTACAACAACGAACATGGAATAAATCACCATCAATAAGTAATTGTAAAGTTGATTTCAAATAGGTTATAGTATGATAGTAATATATTGCATTATCTAAACTAATAGTAAATATTTTATTTTGCAAAACTCACTCTTATAATACATTTCTTATTTCTACACCAAGCGAATGACCAGTGTATGGAAGTTCAACTAATCTAAATGAAATAATTCTTTTATTTAATTTTTAATGATTATCAATAAAATGTGCAGTGATACAGTAATATTTTAAACCATTATCTAACCACATATCATATGTAAACAAGCTCTTCCATTCAAATTTTTGAAGATGTCAAATAATTCACTTGCCAAGTTTGGAAAGACTAAATAAGTGCACTTTTTGACTTTTATTGTATTATGTGTAGAAAAAGTAGAGAGGAGATGTTGATTGATGTGACCCAAAAAAGATAAAAAGATGAAATAAGTGCACTTTTTTAGGTTAGCCAAACTTGAATATCCTCACATTTCTTTAAAATCCTATTTCTAGTAGTATTTATTGAAAAACCTTGATATTACGATGCAAAACTTTCGTGAATCATTTTTAAAAAATTGGGACATTTACTAGCAGTAAAAGGTCGTTCTTTTTTAATAATATAATCAACTATAGAATTTTGTACACGTATTGGATCATATAAAAATGTTTGTAAATGACCAGTTGATGAAACCCCTAATTGCATTTGACTTTTTATATTGAATTGTTAACTTTGTAAATGTTTGTTAGCTTACATTTTTAGATGAATAATACCCCCTGCAGATGCAATACTAAATGCGCACAATATTTGCATTTTGCTTTAATTGTAATTGTATCATTAAGATTATTTACAGATATTCTTTCAAAATACTCTCAAACATTACTAGTCGTGCCCCTAGATGATGATTCAGTTGGAAGAGGGATATTAGGTACATTGGGAGGAGAATCAATAGATTCATATTGTACAGTATATACATCAATGTCGACATAAATATTAGGAATATTAGGATCCACAGTAATGTAAATAAAATAATATATAATAACTAACAATTAATTTAAATAATGAATAAACAATAACAACTAATATATGTTAAGAAATAATTAATGTTAAAAAATGAGTAACTAATAAATTTAATTCAAATAATTAATGTTACTTACTGACGAATGCGATACAAAAATTATCTTCTTCTGGTAACAAAAACAACTTCTTGTACAATTGTAATTACCACTTAGGTATGAAATTTCAAAATTAATTGAGAGAGATTGAGAGTTTGAGAGAGACAAGTGTTTGTGAAAAATAAAATGGGAAAGGAGTGGTATTTATAAGAGTTTGGAACGAGAGGGATTAATTTGTAAAAATAAAAAATAAATATAAAAATAAAAATAAAATAAAATAAATTTGGGCCGTTGGGTTCAAACGATCAAATGACCATTGCAATTTTTTTTATTTTTTAAACTTTGGTCATGCAAGAGCCGTTGAGGAGTGGGGCCGGGCCGGGCTCACAGGGGAAAAAAATTTTGGACCAGGCCGGGCTTCCAAACACGCAGCTTAGGCCTAAGTCCAGAGTCTTAGACTAGGCTCGGGTCCGCACCTAACTGAGTTTAGCCGAGCCTGGCTCACCAGAGCAACGGACAGGCTATGGGAGGCCCACAGGCCATTTTTACACGCTAACAATACCTTATTTAGATTATCTACCCTTTTCATACAAACTGTTAAAAATGATTTTTTTTGTGGACAACCACTTGGTACCTTTCATTGGCTTTGCATGTAAAAAGCTAACAACAGCATCTCCTCTTTAAGAGGATTTTTTTTTTTTGAAGAAAACCTCTGCAAGAGGATTGAGAACTACTATATATTATTATTATTATTGTATCATTTTCTATTACCGAGCATATAATATTATATTATCTTATTTATTTTCATTATTTTTGTAGTAATTGTTTTCAAATAAAGAACTAATTATAAATATCTACAATTTACAAAGGTGTTGTTACATACAAAATACTGACAAAAAAGAAGTGACACATTTTTAACATGATTTGTTTGTGCATATCCATCCTCAAGTTTGTACTTCGACAGTGATATAGTGTTATAAGTCAATAAAATCATATAAATAAGAAAACTCTCGTCTCCTGCTAACCCTACCATTTAATTTCACTATCAATGAAAAATTATCATTCATTAGTAATGTGATCACCTAAAATTATTATTATATTCATTTGTTTATTCTTACTTAACACAAGATTGTCGTATGTGTTATGTGTTATATTACATTGCGTATAAATTAATGATAAACCATATAGAGATAAAGGAATAAAATTTAAAAAACTTCCTCATATTATATATATTTGTTTACATGGTTCATATTATATTGATAATTAATAAGATAGTTTTAAAATAAAAATATTTCGCAGCTCCAAAATTATGAAGTTTCATGATCCCAAAATTATAAAGATTTGTACCCCTAAATTGATTATTGGGTGAATTACATTAACAATATCTGTAGTTTGGATCTTGTATCACTTTGATTCTTAACATATCAATTGTAATACATTTGACCCTGAATCTTGACTCTCGTTGCAAGTAAGGACAATTGAAAATATTGTTATTCCATTTCAAGGGCAAGGTTATCAATTTGATAAAATATAAACTAGTTTGATAAAAATAAATGTCAAAAAATTATTTTTAAATTTTTTAAAATTATTTCTTCTCACCAAAGATAAAACTATATAAAAATAATAAATCTTTTATGCTTTTATATTTTTATTTTTTTAACAAATTAATTTTTGGTATATATTTGAATGATGATCGTGTAATGAGTGATTGTTTTTGTTGATATTTTTTTGATGGTTATCATGTAATAAATGATTGTATTTTTTGTCAACAGATATTTTGTATAATTATCATGCAATGGATGGTTATTAGGCTTTTAATGTATAATCAATATGTTTAATATATGAAATATTTTTAGTTTTAAATTTTTTGATATGATGGATTGGTTTAATAAGAATATCAAAGTTGTCATCATGTTTGACTTTTGAAAAAAATAATAACTAATTTAACGAAAATACATATCAAAAAAAATTATTTCTATCCTCCCAAAAGATAAAATTATATAAACCTTACTTGGATGTATTTAATAAGTAAAATATTTATGAAAAATATTTTAAAAAATTAATAAATATACAAAAATATGAAATATATATTTTATTTTATTTTATTTTATTTTTTTGTACTTAGTGTATTTTTCACAGATTTTTTTCACAAATATTATATTTTTTAAGTGTGTTTATGTTAGGTGTATCTAAAAATAAATAAATAAAATTGCTTAAAATATTAAAACAAATTCATTCATAACATTAAAATTCAAAAAATAAAATAAAAAAATAGAATTTTTTGAAAACTGCTTTCTGAAAGCCAGAACCAAACAAGCTCATAATTCTGTTTGGTTTCAGTTTTTAGAATTCACTTTTCAAAAAATTCTACTTTTTCGTTTTCTATATTTTTTTGTATTCACTGATTTTTTTAATATTTTAAGCAATTTTTTAATTTTTTCACCAATTGAATTTTTAGTTTCTTAGAAAAATTTTCTGAAAATAAATTTTTAAAACTAAATCAAACAGAACTTTATAACAAAAAAAGTTTGAACATTATTCATTAAAAAAATGTCATTATATTTCAAATAACATATAAGTTAACCAATACAAAATAAGTTGTATGACGACTTTGCCTTTGAAATGGAATAACAATGTGTTCAATTATTCTTATTTGAAATGAGATTCAAAATTCAAGGTCAATTGTATCACAATTGAAAGGTTATGTATCAAAGTGACACAAATCCCAAATTATAGATACTATTAATGCAATTCGCTCTTAATTATTTAATAAAATTTAAAAACAAATTTTTATTCAAAATTTATCAAATAATGACCCATTATGTTTGCCATCTATATTATTTGTTATATATGCATATTTTATCTCCATATGTCATTTAGGTTTTTTTTCTATACATCACATTTTAATTTATTAATGTCCCTTGTTTTGCATCCACTCTTATTTGTTCATTCTCTGAAAATGGGATTATTATATACGTTTGACATGATATTTTTAAAAATAAATTTATAAAATTTGACAATATTTATTATAATGAATTATCCTTTTTATTTATAGATTGATCCGTTATACAATTTAATTATGGAACTTGCCAAGTCTAAATTATGTAATAGGATAAAAGATAAAATTTTAACAAATTACATAATTCACAATTTTTGAAAAAATTATTATTTAAGATTTTGATATCAAGCATATTGTAGATATTTTATATATTAAAAAAACATTGTTGAGCTCAATATTTTCAAATGCCTAACTTTAGTAAACAAAGACGTATAATAATAGTTATTATATTGAGTAAATTACACTCACATTCCTTGATGTTTAGATAAAGGGTTTGGCTTTTCTCATATTTATATCTCAATATAAGAGAATTTGAGGTGTCATAAGGCTCATCACAAGTCTTGTTTCGATGATCCGAATTATTCATTTTGTGGGACCCTCAATATACATCATTTATGAAAAAAATTAGTTCGATCCGATAATCGAAACCTTTTCATTTTATTGTATTTGTCTCTATAAAAAACAAATTGTAAATACATTTTTGAAAATAGAGCATCTTTTTTTTTAGAAATAAATATGATAAAATGAAAAGGTTACGATTATTGAATCGATCTAATTATTTTCATAGATAATGTATAGTGAGAGTCTACAAAATGAGAAGTTCGAATTATCGAAATGAAACTCATGGTGAGTCCCAAGGGCCCCTCAAGTTCTTTTATATTGAGATATGAATATGAGAGAAACCCAAGCCAGAGAGAGAGAGAGAAAATAGTTAATATCACACTTTCGACATAATTACACTGATTTTCCTTTTAGTAAAGTTAAAATGACTGTAACTAATGCAAATGGTAAGTAGACGTTGAAATTAACAAAGATAACTATACATTTTAGTTTAAAAGAGATAACAATATCATTTTTCCGTTCATATGACTAACGAATTACTGATGAAAAAATATATATCTGTTATGTGAATTAAAATCTCAATGGAGGCCATTATAATAATTATGTCAAAATTGTAAAATTAATTATATTTTCGTCAAACCTCAGAGAAGGTAAGTGTAATTTACCCTATTATTTTTATATATTAGTACTGATAAAAGAGGGAAAAATTACAAATCAGCAGTAATACTACAAAATATTTATAAATTTATGAAAAAATTTATAACTTTAATTATTAAAATTGATAAACTTTTTTACTGATTTGTATTTTTTTTTTTTTTCTTTTTTGAAAATTTGCACTGCAGTGCAAGTGCAAATTCCCCCTAAAAGAATATGTTCAACTGTTTGATCAGATTTTTCTACTTAACTATATTGACAAAGATTGTTTATTTAATATAAACATTATTTACAAAAAATTAATAATTTTTCTTTTCAAGTTGCATGCGTCTAAATCTTGCACCTAATTATTTATTGGTACTTAACATGGAATTGTCGTATGTGTTATGTCACATAGCATGTAAATTTATAATAAGGGTTTATTACACTTTATACACTTAAATTATTATTAAATTATTTATTTAATCTTTAAACTATCGATAGAGTCTATCAAATTCCTAAAATATATAAATCAAAATTTATTTAGTCTCTTAATTATCGATTGAATCTATTATATCCTTAAAATATTTAATTCAAATCTATTTATTCTCTAAAAGGATTACAAAAATAAAATATAAATCCATAAGTATTATAAATTAGTAAATTATTTCAAAAAAATCTGAAATTTTTATTCTTATTTTTAAAAGTGAGTATCAGTTCTTCTAGTGAATTTCCATTATAAGGGTAAGGGTAATTATATATAGTATTTTTTTATTTATTTTCTACAATGGCTACATGCTTGTTTTATCTAGTATTATATGTCAGATTTCATTTATAATTTCTAATTGATTGTTTTAAAATTTTCACTAAATTGTTTTTATAATTAATGTATTATTTTGTTCTATTATTATTTATAACTAAGTGTTATTATTTAAATTATCTAATTCTACTTTTTTACTATATCTAATACTCATATAATTTTATTAACAAAACTGATAAACTAGACTCTAATACTAATTTAAATACAATGAAATAAAACGCTTTTTAAAGATAAAATAAAATTTTAAAAATTTTCTGTAATAAAATCTTAATTAGGTAGGGTTTTTTTATTATTATTAATTTATAATACTTATGGGTATATATTTTATTTTTCTAATCCTTTCAGTGACTAAATATGTTTGAATTAAATATTTTAGGAACTTAATAGATTCAATCTAAAGTTTAGGCACTAAATAAATTTTAATTTATATATTTTAACGATTAAATAGATTCAATCGATAATTTATAAATTAAATAAATAATTTAATGATAATTTAAGAATAAAATTGTAATAAATCCTAGAATAAATCATATAGAGATGAAGAGATAAAATGAAAATTTGAGTGGGAACGGGGACTTCATTTTCTATAGAGGATAGAGAGAGAGATCAATTCACGCACGGCGCCGTAATGGGGGTTCAATCACTCTCGTGGAGTGCTAATGTAGACAAATTGATTTGAATAAGAATTGAAATGTAATACATCCATCCATTTTTGTATGTCGGCCTTTTGTCTGGATTCTGTTTTGGCAATCATTTATTTATTTATCTTATTTAAATAAAATTAACCATATAGAATTTGCCACGTTAAAGTCCCCTTAAAATATCTATAGAAAAGATTTTTTTTTAGAACTAATTATTTTAATTTATTTTTTTAATTTTTTATAAAAAGACGTATAAAAAAATAAAAAAATTAATTAAATTTTTTTATAATAATTTTTTAATTACTTTAGCAACTTGTCAAAACAAGTCAAAATATAAAAACTCACAATTCAAATTACATGATTTTACACACTTATAACTCTAACGTCATATTATTATAGATAAATTACTATATTATTACTTTTTAACTATACAATGGTTTTCTTTTAAAGAAATAAGATTGTAAAGTGTGTAATTGAATTCAAAATATAAAAACTAAAACATTTTATGAATATGAAAGGATCAACAGTTGAAAGATTTTTAAAATAAAATAAATAAATAAATAATTGAATTTTGTGCATAATTGCCCTTGCTTTTATAGGGATTTTTTTAAAAAAAACTAAAAAAGAAGACTTTTACTCCAACTCAATGTGTAAGCTTCAAAGAATAGTATATATATCAAGAAGGGTATGGCTTCTGTCCAGTTCGGGATCAAACTGGATCGTGTTGTTGGGCCTATGGGGGCTTACCACAGGTCCCGTTTTGATAATCTGAACCGTTCAATGTGTAGAAATCGTCGAGTACTATATGTCTGTAAAAAATCACGTTGATCGGATATCGATAGCTATATGATCAAATCAGTTTCGTATTAAAAAAATTGGACGGTGAACAAATTAACGGTTGACCAAAAACTGTTTTGATCACATAGCTATCGATATCCGATCAACGTGATTTTTTACAGGCATATAGTACTCGACGATTTCTACATATTGACGGTTCAGATTATCAAAACGGGACCCGTGGTAGGCCCCCACGGGCCCAACAGCACGATCCAGTCCAATGTGATTAGAAAGTTGGGCCTATGTGATTGGATGTATGAAAAATCAAAAATTAATACTTATCACATTATTTTGAGAGCTCGTTTTGGGTCTTAAACATTTTCTTTCAAACATTTGGGTACATTTTTCATTTCACAACAGTCTCTAAAATACAGCACCAGTCTTATTTTGGTTCCTAATTGTTTATTTGTATCAATTGCATTCCTAATTCTTAATATTGTACATATTCTAATTGTTATGTAAAAATATATTTGTCAGCCTCTCATTATTGGAAAGAAGTTACAAGAAATTTATTTTGTTTCCCACCAAAATGAACCGTAAAATAAGTAAAATGAGCATCCAAACCCTTTCACTCTATTTACTGAAAATCAAATAGGCAACACATTTGGGGATAAGTTCCCTTTCATACCTCATCTCTCTATATCTCTTCATATTCTTTTTATAAGTTTTAATTTGGACTCGCACTGATGATCCGAACTGTCTATTTCGTAGGCCCTACAATGAAAGTCATCCATGCAAAGAATTAGTTTCATCGAATAACTATAAACATAGGAATAAATTACATTTTGTTTTATAAAATAGATGTTTTAAATTTAAAAGTAAATTGTTGAAAAGTCCAAGTTAAGGTCCAGTGGATTTTTTTTTTTTGTTGGTAAGAGGTCCACCATTTGTAAAATAGTTTCGTAAAAAGTCATTTTCTTGGTTTTAGAGAATATTTTATTTTCAATTTTAACCCTTAATTTATCTGTTGACTTTTTTATATTTGTTGACTATTTGTTCAAATTATTTTATATCTTTTCAAATTTTTTGACTATATTCAATTTTTATCCTATCTATTCAAAAAAAAAATTCACTTCAAATTTTTTTCCTATCTGTCAAACCAACTCTATTTGTTGTCAAAATCTTTTCTATCTGTTGAAGTTTTGTATATATCCATTAAACCTACTCTATTTAGATAAAGAGGTATCTGTTAAAAAAATTTCTAACAAACAATCTTCAATTTCTATATGTTCTAATCTGTGAAAATTATTTGTTCAAAAATCTGTTCAAAATTTCTATCTGTTGAAATCATTTTTCTATCTGTTGAACCTATAATCTATTCAACACAGATCTATTGAAATTCGCACAAATCTTATTTGTTTGTTTTATCTATTTATCAACAACAATCATCATTAACAACAACTGCACAAAATAAATAAATAAATAAATTCATCGAGTTCGTCAAGGATTCCAACAATACAAAAGTAAATAGACTATGATCAACCAGAGCAAGAATTTCAGAGTTCAAAAACCCTAGACCATAAATGACAGTAACGAAGCAGTAAATCGGAAAAAGAGAGAAGAGAGACGATGGAGGATAATGAGGGTTTGCTGTTGAAATTGAGGGATTTGTGTACGAAGATGGATGTTAAGGGTTTTTGGAGGTTTGTGATGGCTAGGAAGAATGGATTGGACACAATAAGGGCTCAAATGTCAGTTGCCCTAGCTGACTATGTCGATCCGGTGAGAAATGTTTTTGCGGAAATTTTGGAGGTATTTCCAGTGGACAAGAGGTCAAAGAGAGAGAGAGTCTAGATCGACGAACGGATGTGATGGGGTGACGACCCCAACATGCATATCATAATTATATTTATTTAATTGTGTGTTAATTTTTAATTATGATATGTGCCTCGTGATTAATCTATGTGTATCTATTAGGTTTGGAAACTATCTATAATGATTTCTATTCAGAATTCAAAATTGAAAATTTAAATGATTTCAAAAATCGAAATTGGCTACATGAATAGACTAATTGAAATTTTTAGAATCATTTGGTAAGTTTGATTAAAAATTGATTCAGTTTGATGAATTAAATTGTGTTTAATTAGCCTAATGTTCTAATTAATGTACTAAGTTATCCTAGCTATATATATGTGTGTGTGTGTGTGTTATAAGCTCATTCTTCTTCATTTGAGTGTAAAATTCTGAGAGAACATTTTAGAGAGAGAGAGTGAACTCTCATTCTAGAGAGAGAAAGTGTAGAAGATTGAAGAAGAACTTGAAGGTTTTGCTAGAGGAACCTAGATTGTGCAAGAATAGGAGTAATTGAAGGCTCTAGGTGAGTTTTGTACCCTCAATTCTTGAAGATGAGTTGAGTTCATGGAGTAGATATGATCATTTGCATGTATTTTGTTAAAGAAGGTCAAGAAAGTGTTGTAGCTTTACATGCATGCATGAATATGTTTCGTTTTGCCATTTTGAGTTTCGTTTTGATCGTTCTTGTTGAGTATGAGAGTTAATTTGTACATGTATCTTTGATTCAGCATGTTTTAACTCATAAATTCATATTTTGGAAAGGAGTTTCTTACATGCATGGAGCTTTTGAGCTCAATTTTGTTAAATACATGAGTTTGGGGAAAAGAGATTGGAAAATCTTGCATGCATAAGCTTTTGAGTTCAATTTTGGTGAATTTAAAGAGATTTTGAGCAAATGATTTTTAAAGGGCTATGTATATATGTTTTCTAAAGTGATTCTATGTTTTGAACAAGCCATGCATGACCCAAGGCTTTGAATTGGTGTTTGGAAGCTCAAACTCTCAGTTTTCAAACCTAGAATTTTGACAGACCACCCAAGCGACCAAGAGGTGGCTCGAGCAAACTTTGTGCGCTTCAAGCATCTTTGCAGTCTTTGCAGACCACTCAAGTGACCAAAGGTTAGCTCGAGCGAATTGAGTGTATGCTTTGCATATGCTCAAGTGACGAAGAGTTGGCTCGAGCGCACATCAGACCCATCTAGTACTTTTGTAGACCTCTGTGATCGCTCGAGCGACCAAAGGTTGGCTCGAGCGAAGACCCTGTTTTACCATATTTTGAAAAGATGTTTTGTGTTCGTATTTCCATCATCGTGTTTTCTGATCATTCTTAGGCATGGAATATGACTCATTGAGGATTAATAAGTAAGAAACCTACATGAGGAACTGAATTAGAAAAGATAAGAAGAGATTTGATTCGAATATGTGTTACAATGTGTATGGTTATGTGTAATGTGTAGGTTTGAACGTGGAAGAAGAACATCGAATTAGTCAAGGTGAGTAATGTCTTTCTAACAGTATTTTTGTACGAACTACTTTAGAATTAGTCATGCTATATGAATTATTATGAAACCTATATTTTGTACAAGTTATGAGATATGACAAGATTTTCAAATAAGTCCTTTGAGACGCTAAGCTATGCTTTGAAACACCGACTTGTGTACAATGTAATCAGTTTTCTGAAAATTAGAATTGCTAAAGAATGAATGAGTTTCCTTTTGAACAACGATTATGAAAATGTGCTTTGATCATTCAGTAACTACTATTTTGTCTATGATCCGTAAATGACGTTCTATATAAGTTATTGAACTGTTGTAAACGTACTCTATAATGTTGATCTTTGATGAATGTTCTGCATGACTTCAATAGTAATCGTTCTGTATGGAATCTACACGTAAATGACGTTCTGTATGCTTTCGATTATAATCATTCTATATGGTATCTACAAGTAAAAGACATTCCGAATGAGCTCATCAAATGTATAAGCTATCAAGTGTGATGTTCCGTATAAGTCATCAAAGTGATGTTCCGCATAAGTCATCATGTGTGATGTTCTGTATGAGACACCAATGAGGGTGTTCCGAATGAAGTCATTCCATACGAATGCTCTGTATGGCATTTCGATAAGCAAAATAAGGCCTTTGGGTACTTCGCTATATGTTGAGTTATGAAAGATTTGATAAACTGTATTTGTTATTATGCATTTTCGAAACAAGCTTTAATTATCCTAAGAATTTTATATTGTTTTGATAAGTTATGAGACTCATTCATTTAACCCTTTTTACATTGAGATTACTCATTGGGCTTCTAACTCACCCCATTTGTAGATAAGCATCCAGAAGTCAAGCATTAGAAGCTGCTTTTGAGTCAACCCTTTTTGTAAAGCCACCTGAGATACGCCTCCGCATTAAGGCCTTAGTTTCTGTTTAGCCAAGCTCGTAAAGCTTTGGTTTTGTATAGTTCGTTTGTTTTCAGTTTTGATCTTGAGTTACGTATAAAAGATAAATGTTTGTAGATATTATGGTATGATATGTGATGTGTTTTATTTGTTTCTGTTCATAGCATGTATCCACACCTCAATGGATAATTTTATACTTTGCTTCTGTTTCAGGCCCCGTACCTTTAATTTTATATTTTGAAATTCTGTCTTTTGAGGCCGGGTAATCTGGGATTATTGGTCAGTTACAACCTAAACCTCTAGAGGCGGGTTTGGGTCATGATAGAGCGGTATCAGAGCACGAGTTATGTCTTACACACATGTTCATTTAAGCAGTAAGAGTTTATAGAACGGACTCGAGGATTGCATTTATCTGTTAAGCATGCATTTATTTGATAAGTGTTCTGTATGCAATCATTTGTTAAGTATATGATTAATTGTGCACTCAAGATATGTAGAATAGGAATGTGAGAAAATGTGCCTATGCGCCACTATGCTTATGTGTATCTATGTATATTTCTGTACTCGTCATAATATGAGTTCATATAGAACATGGTGAGAATAAGGGCAGATGAGTTGGAAGAATCTTCCATAGCCTAACTTGATAGACTGAAAAGAATGGTAAAACAAATGGCGGAGGCCTTAAGACAGCAACAACAACAACCATTACGGCAAGAACCTCCGTCACCACCTGTGCAGGAACGTCAAGTGGATGATCAAACAATAGCTTTGACAAAAGGGGTTAAGAAAATGAAACCCCCATTATTTCATGGGAGAATTGATCCTTTGAAAGCCAATGTAATAACCCCGACCCATGATTAACGTTAATCCATGCTTAATTATGCCTAGTAAGTAATTAAAGCGAAATTTTACATCATATGCTGCCTTGTTTGTGTTTATATCTGTTTAATGTAGAAAGATCTGTTCATGTTTTTATTTCGATTTACGAATTGAAGGCCTTATCGGCACCCGATTCAGAAATTGACTTGATTTATGTGTTAATTAGAATTTTTAGAATTTTATGGTAGGTTTAATTAAAATTCAGCTCAGAATGAATTAATTAGAATAAATTGTACCCATTTGATTAGTGGTAAGCTTAATTAATTAAACTCTCTAACCAAACCTTTATAAGGCTAGTTTGTGCACTAACTCTTTTGTTTTACACATTTTTGAGCCTATTCATACAAACAAAACGTGAGAGAGAGTGAGAGAAGGGAGAAGTTGAGATCCAAACTAGGAGAGAAGAGGATTGCTAGGAATAATTGGAGAATTGAGAGGTGAACTTCTACACTTATACAATTGAGACTCTAGGTAAGAATTTTAGTCTTTGGCTTTGTAATGAAGTTGATTAATGCATGAAACCAAGTGAATGAGGTGAATTCATAAGGGAATTACGCTAGAATTGAAGAAGCTTAAGTCATTTCATACATGCATGCATATATCATAGCATCTTGAGTTTGGAATCAAAGAATTTTCATATGCATATGTAATTCATGAAGTTTGGAGGTTGATCTCAAGGAATTTCTACTTGCATGTACTCATCCTACATGTGTTTTGAGAATTCATCTTGTGCTGCATCAATTTATACCACTTGATTTTTGGAAGCTTTGGAGTCAAACCATTGCATACATGGCATGTTTGTATATTTCAAGTTGGGATTTTGGTCAATTGACATGCTTTTGGGCCTTGATTTTATGAAATGATTTTCAATTCTTTAAGTTTTCCAAGTTTAGACTTGTTTTCTTCAGTTTTGGGGCCCAAAGGTTGAATTATATGGCTTTGAATTCGAGTTTAGAGCTTGGAAGTGCAATATGGAAATCCCAGATTCTGCACTTTTGCTCGAGTGGCAGAATCTGCGCTCGAGTGGCCACCTTGTGATTTTACACTTCCGTTCGAGCGACCTAAAGTTCGCTCGAAAGTTTGCATGTTTTGCAGACCGCTCGAGCAGCAAAAGTTACTCTCGAGCGAGGGCATGAGTCTTACACTCGAGCGAGAGTCGAGCGGAGATTTCACTTAACCAGTACTTTTGCAAGGTTTACAAAGCGCTCAAGCGAGGAAAGTTGCGCTCGAGCGTCTCCTCACATGTTTGCATGTCCGTTCGAGCGAGAGAAGTTGAGCTCAAACGGGACCCCTGTTTCCAACATTTTTGACCAAATTTTTTCAAATGCATTTTTGCATGCTCATTGCATCCTAGGCTAAGATTAAGACACTATAATAAGGATAAAGAATTTGAAACACACCAAGATAAGAGAGGATTAAGTTAATATTTCTGAGTGTGTAATTCAGTATGTGTTCGTTCTGTAACAGTGTAGGTCAAGCGTCACTAGACGTCTGATTTGCCCATCCTATCTGTTTGCCTTAGAGCCATCTATTAATCGTGAGTAATAACTCTGTAAAGTTATGTTTGACTTTAATTATTTTCTGATGATATGAAATGATCAGTTTTCTAAAATGCTATGCTTTGTATAAATAAAATGATTGTCCATATTTTGACAAGTATTCGTGGCAACAATTCCATGGCTCAAGGGTCTTATCCATTCCCGGTCCGAAGGTTCCTATATGTAGGTGAACGGGCGCGTGACCAGGCCTAAGTTACTGCCGGGCAAGTTGTCACGACCAAAACCTGCCCCTATGGGTTTAGCACCGTAACCGGCCAGTAATCCGTGATTACCGAAGTTCTGTTTAACAGTAATAACAGTAATACAGAGTACAGAGGCTGGCGGAAGCCAAAACAGTAAATAAAAGATGTCCAATGAGCTGTGACATTCTGTATACAAAAAGACTTTTCAAACATATTCACATAAACAGTTCATATACATTCATATACAGTCATCTAGGACAGGGACCTAATCCCTATTAGAACATTACAGTACAATTATCATTCAGTCTATACAGTATTACAAAACCGGATACAAAAAGGGAAAATCTAAAACACCCCAAAAAGCCCTAGCCTGAAGGACTTGGAACCTCGCAGTGAGGCACGGTGGTTGGCTTGACAAAACGGAAACTTAGCCTGACGCTCCTAGCAACGGTCTGGTGCCTGTACTCCTACATATATATATGAGCAACGAGCATATCTTTACAACAGTAACAGTAAATTGCTATGGATGCCACGAATACAGTTCAAAATTAGGACAAGCATTCATTCAGTAAGAAATATCATTTCAGAAAGCAGTATAGTTGTTCATTTAGTAAAATATTCATGATTGAACATATCTTTACAACATTGTTACTCATAAAGTTCTGGGCTACAAATAAGCTAGAGCGTCCTCAGATGCCAATCCTACACAGTTACAGAACGAACACACACTAAGCTACACAGTTGGGAAATAATAACTTAATCCCTAATTTGCCTCGGTGTGGTTCTACATCAATATCCTCATTAAGATGCCTTAAACTAGGCCTAGGAGTGCCTAGGATGGAATGGGGATGCAAAGATACACTTTAAAACACTTTTCAAAATTTTCAGAAAATAGGGGTCTCGCTCGAGCGTGGATTTCTAAGCTCGAGCGGACATGCAGACAAAGGAGCTCCGCTCGAGCGTGACTTCCGTCGCTCGAGCGGACTGTAAGCTACAGTAAAAGTACTAGATGCACAAAAATCACGCTCGATGGGTGCTCGATCCACGCTCGAGCGTGAGACACAAGTCCTCGCTCGAGCGTGAACTCTCTCGCTCGAGCGGACTGTAAACACATGCAAAGTACTGGATATATGCATTTCACGCTCGAGCGTCACTTTCTACGCTCGAGTAGACTACATGTATTCAGGGTGCACGCTCAAGCGTGAAGTTTCTCGCTCGAGCGTGGGTCCAAAATCTGGAATTTCCAGATTTAAACCTCAAGCTCAAAACCAACCTTTCATGCATCAAATTTGATCCTTTTAGGCCAATTTTCTGGAAAACAGTTGTAAATTCATAGTATAACATGATTCAAAGCTAAATTTGTAAAATCAAGGCCCAAAGGTGAGTCAATCAAACCCATTTTCAAACAAAACTTCAAGAACATGAAGTGTATGCAACATGCAAAAATGTAAACAACTTTAAAGCTTCAAACACAAGATCAAATGAGCCAAACCTTCCAAAAACATGGTGAATTCATGGATTATAGCAATAATATGGACATCCATGCAATAATTTCCATGAAAACAACTCTAAACTTCAAGATATGCACATGCATGCATGGTCTAAGCCTCAATTCAACTCATTAAACTTCCATGAACCATGCAATATATGACTTAATTTAACAATTAAGAGGATAAATTCCATACCTAGGTTCCTCAATTACAAGAATGAGAGCTCAATTATGCAATTAACCTTCAATTTCTCCAAGTCTCCAAGTTAAGTTTGATGAAATCAAGCCTATTCTCCTACTCTCACTCTCTCAATCGGTTTGTCTCTCAAAATGGCTGAGCAAAAGGTATGTCTAAGTGTACTCAAGCCTCAAGGTGTTGGAGAAGTGGCTCACTAAGCATGGCAATCTGGTGAATAAGTCCAACTCTTGTAAATTAGCATTATTTAATCCAATTTAAACATACCAGATCACATTTGAATTCAATATTTCGTAAAATCACATTAATTCTAATTAGCATAAAACACTAATCAATTTTAGATTCGGCCGCCGATAAGGCCTTCAATTTGCAGTTCGAAACTTAAAACACGAACAGATAATTCAATGGCAAACAAATAGAAATGCATTTAACTAACACACTCAATCAATCAGTTCAGGATTTCAGTCAATCAGTCACTTAACATGTTTAATCATAGATTAGCACTAATCAGTGGTGAGGGTTGTCACAGTCTCCCCTCCTTATAAAGAGTTTGGTCCTCCAAACTCGAATTACCTTCATTTTGGATGAAAACAGGATTCAGTGGGAACAATTCAGGATATCTCTTCATCATATCATCTTCCCTCTCCCAAGTGGCATACACGCCACTATGGTTTTGCCAGTCAACTTTCACTAACGGAATTTCTTTGTTCCTTAACTTCTTGACCCGTAGGTTTACAATCTGAATAGGCCGTTCTTCATAGGTGTAGTCATCACTTAGTACCACACGGGTAGGCTCAATCACATGGAAGGGATCCCGGAGGTAATCCCTCAACATTGAATTATGGAACACGTTATGCATATGCTCTATTTCAGGAGGGAGCGCTACTTGATATGCCATCGGATTAATCTTCTCAATAATCTCATACAGTCCGACGTATCTCGGCGCTAGCTTGCCTTTAACCCCAAAACGGGTCTGCCCTTTCATCGGTGTCACTTTAACAAAAACATGATCACTTACCTCGTATTCTCTGTCTCTCCTTCGGGCATCCGCATAACTTTTCTGTTGGCTCTGTGCGGTTTTCAGTCTCTGTTGAATTAGTCACACTTTTTTAGTAGTTTCATGTACAATCTCGGGCCCAAGCAAAGGCTCATCTCCAACTTCTGCCCAGCAAATTGAAGATCGACATTTTCTGCCATACAAAGCCTCGAAAGGCGCCATACCAATGCTCGAGTAAAAACTGTTGTTGTAGGCAAATTCAACCAACGGTAAATGACTTTCCCAATTTCCTTGGAAATCAAGAACACACATTCTCAGTAAATCCTCCAGAGTCTGGATGGTTCTTTTTGACTGACCATCTGTTTGAGGATGGTATGCACTACTCAGTTTCAGTTCAGTACCCAATGCTGTTTGCAAACTTTGCCAAAATCTCGAGGTAAACTTCGAGTCCCTATCAGAAACAATGGACACAGGCACTCCATGCAATCTAACAATCTCATCAATATAAATCACAGCCAATTTGTCCGCATTATAAATTGTTTTGACAAGTAAGAAATGAGCAGATTTAGTCAATCTATTAACAATAACCCAAATTGAGTCCATACCTTTACTGGAGCGAGGTAAACCAACAATGAAATCCATGGTGATATGTTCCCATTTCCACTCCGGTATCGGTAAGGGTTGCAGTAAGCCTGCGGGTTGTCGATGTTCCGCTTTAACTTGTTGGCAATGAAGACATTTCGATACAAAATCGACAATTTCTTTCTTCATTCCCGGCCACCAGAAATTCAGTTTCGAGTCTTGGTACATTTTCGTATTTCCTGGATGGATAGACAATTTCGAATTGTGGCCCTTTTACAGAATTCTTCTTTTCAGTTCAAAATCACTCGGTACACACAACTTTCCCTGAAATTTCAACACATTATTCTCAAATTTGAAATCCGGCTTCGGTTTGAATTCCCGTTCTTTAATGATCTTCCTCAAGAAGTCATCCCGTTGTTGTTTCTCTTTAATCTCTTCAATCAATGCCAGTTGAGCAGAAATAGCGGCTATTGTTCCACCTTGTTCACGCAAAACAATCTCAATTTCAAGTCTTTCAAGGTCACATAGCAATTCTTTCTGCCCCGGTGAGTAAACAGGCTAAAGTTCCAATCGATTTCTGACTCAGTGCATCAGCAACGGTGTTAGTTTTTCCTGGATGGTACAAAATTTGCAGGTCATAGTCTTTTATTAGTTCTAACCATCTCCGCTGTCTCATTTTCAGTTCTTTCTATGTGAAGAAGTATTTCAAACTCTTGTGGTCTGTATACACCTCACATGTTGCTCCGTAAAGGTAGTGACGCCAGATTTTCAGTGTAAACACTACTGCAGCAAGTTCTAAATCATGGGTCGGGTAGTTCTTCTCATGTGGTCTCAATTGTCGGGAAGCATATGCAATAACTTTACCATCCTACATTAAAACACATCCCAAACCCTTATAAGAAGCATCACTATATACAGTATAACCATCCGTACCTGAGGGTAAGCTGAGAATCGGTGCAGTCACTAGTCGAGTTTTTAACTCTTGAAAAGCTGATTCCTTCTGATCGGTCCAGTCAAATGATATCCCCTTCTGAGTCAGTTGTGTCAGTGGTAGGGCAATTTTGGAGAAATCTTTGACAAACCTTCTGTAATACCCGGCTAAGCCTAGAAAACTTCGGACTTCGGTAACATTTGTCGGTCTAGGCCAACTCACTACTGCTTCAATTTTCTGCAGATCAACTGAAATTCCATCCTTACTGATCACATGCCCCAAAAACATAACATTGTCAAGCCAAAATTCACATTTAGTCAGTTTAGCATACAGTTTCTATTCTCTTAGGGTCTGTAGGGCAATTCTCAAATGATGTTCATGTTCCTCAGTGCTTTTGGAATAAATTAAAATGTCATCTATGAATACAACAATAAAGTCATCGAGGAATGGTTTAAAAATTCGGTTCATAAGGCCCATAAATGTAGCAGGTGCATTGGTAACTCCGAAAGGCATAACTAAGAATTCATAATGTCCATACCCCGTTCGAAATGCAGTCTTTTCAATGTCCCCTGTCTTGACTTTCAACTGGTGGTATCCAGATCTAAGGTCAATTTTGGAGAACACTTGGGCACCGTGTAACTGGTCAAACAAATCATCAATGCGAGGCAATGGATATTTATTGTTCACTGTTACCTTGTTCAATTCACGGTAGTCAATGCAGAGTCTCAATGAGTCGTCTTTCTTTTTCACAAATAAAACTGGCGCGCCCCACGATAAAGTACTGGGCCTGATGAACTTCTTATCTAACAGTTCTTGCAGCTGAACTTTCAACTCTTTCAATTCAGTCGGTGCCATTCTGTAAAGAGCTTTAGATACTGGCTGTGTACCCGGAATGACATCAATGGTGAACTCAATCTCCCTATCAATCAAATCCCCTGGCACATCATCTGGAAAAACATATGGGAATTCTCTGGCTATAGGAATACTGTTCACATTAGTCTTAGCATTAGTAGGTACAGTCAATACACAACACAAATACCCTGTACACCCCTTTTTAATCAGTTTAAAGGCTTTCATGGATGAAATCAGATATGGGGGAGGTACCACTCCAATTCCATTAAACACAAATTCAGGCAATCCAGGTGGACGGAAAACAACTTGTTTTGTTACACAGTCTATGGTAGCATGATATTTCGTTAACTAGTCCATTCCCAATATCACATCAAAATGATCTATATTCAATGACAGTAAATCAATATACAGATGAGCATCTCCAACAATAATTTCACATGCAGGGTACATATAAGCACAAGTCATGGATCCTCCAACAGGCGAAGATACAGCCAACAGATAGTTCATAGGTTCCAGTGGTCTATTTAATTTTCGCGAAAAAGCATGCGATACATATGAATGTGTAGACCCTGAATCAATTAAAACATATGCATTTTGAGCACAAATTGAGAGTATACCTGACACAACAGTCTCGGTATTCTGTACATCTCCCAGTACGAGTGCGAACACTCGGCCTTGCCTCATAGGCTCTTTTCCAGTAGCTTTGGGGTTGGGTTTTGGTGGAGCAGTTGATGCTGCTGCGCTAGATGCAGCTTTACTATTGCCTTGTGAAGTGGAAGGGCAATCTTTGACCATGTGGCCTACCTTGCCACACCTGTAACAAGCACCTGAAATTTTATAACAAACCCCCTTATGATTCTTACCACATTCGGAGCAGGGCGGTACAGAATGGCTTCCTTGACTAGAACTGTTTGTTGACCTTGTATTCTGCTTTTTGTTCAGTGAGTTATTTTGGCCCTTCTTGAATTTAAAGCCTCGCCTCTTACCACGCCATTCAGACGCTGGTGTCTCAGTCTATTTCAATGCCTCGATGTTCAACTCAGCCATTATTGCCCGGTCAAGAACATCCACATACTTAAGCAGTTTCAAAACATTAATTCTGTCAAGTATTTCCACATTAAGGCTGCCTTCAAACTTCCTGGCCTTCTTGTAGTTAGTGTCAACCATGTGCGGTGCATATCTAGTGAGTTCAGTAAACTTTGATTCATACTCTGCTACCGACATAGAGCCTTGTTTCAGTTGTTCAAATTCGGTCACCTTTCGGTCCCTGATACACTGTGGGAAGTATTTCTCGAAGAAGGCTCCCTTAAACTGAGCCCAAGTCATAACAGTGTCGGTGTCACGGACAAGCATCCACCACCTTCTGGCCTCTTCTTGTAAGGTGAAGGTAGCCAGTAGCACTTTGTGTGCTTCAGAACACGGAAATACTTCAAACAATTTCTCGGTCTCTAGGACCCATGCTTCGGCCTTTAAGGGTTCAAGGCCTCCCCGAAAGGATGGCGGTTTCATCTTGCTAAACTTCTGTGTTAGAGCAATGATGTCATCATTCACATTATGTTCCGGCTGTACCGGAGGAGGTGGGGGCTGTTGGTTCTGTTGTTGTAGCCTCAAGGCCTCCGTCAACATTTCAACTGTTCTTTCTAGCCTTGCCATTCTGGCCTCAAATGATTCAGGTTCACCAGCATTTCTTGCGTTATCCATTTCACTATAGACAATTATGGCAGTTATAAACATAGACAGTTGCATACTTAAACACATTAACACATTAGCACATATAATCATGTCATGACCACACACACTTTTCATGCTCATGCAATGCCCTAATTACTTTTCTAGGACATCCTATAGCTCATCTGGACACGTGTGTGCGGTATAACTCATGGTTTAGTATCGCTCTGATACCACTCTGTCACGACCCAAACACGCCCCTATGGGTTTAGCACCATAACCGGCCAGTAATCCATGATCACCGAAGGCCTGTTTAACAATAATAACAGTAATACAGAGTACAGAGGCTGGCGGAAGCCAAAACAGTAAATAAAAGATGTCCAATGAGCTGTGACATTCTGTATGCAAAAAGACTTTTCATACATATTCACATAAACAGTTCATATACATTCATATACAATCATATACAATCATCCAGGACAGGGACCTAATCCCTATTAGAACAGTACAGTACAATTATCATTCAGTCTATACAGTATTACAAAACCGGATACAAAAAGGGAAAATCTAAAACACCCCAAAAAGCCCTAGCCTGAAGGACTTGGAACCTCGCAGTGAAGCACGGTGGTTGGCTTGACAAAATAGGAGCTCAGCCTGATGCTCCTAGCAACGGTCTGGTGCCTATACACCTACATATATATATGAGCAATGAGCTAAAGCCCAGTGAATAACATATGCGTAAAGAGGTTAAGAATGAATGCCCTTTCAGTATTTAAAACAGTCATTTGAACAGTATATCAGTTATATGATCATAGCGGTCATAAGTGGTACATCCAATAGCAAACAGTACAGTAGGTCTTATCAGACCGAACAGTCAATTGATGGCCATCATATCAGTAAACAGTAGTGGTTCCAAACATGGGAACCAACAGAGATCTCTGTGACGGTAGCAGTACAATACAGTACAGTCAATAAATTGCTATGGATGCCACGAATACAGTTCACAAATAGAACAAGCATTCATTCAGTAAGAAATATCATTTCAGAAAGCAGTACAGTTGTTCATTTAGTAAAATATTCATGATTGAACATATCTTTACAACATTGTTACTCACAGAGTTCTGGGCTACAGATAAGCTAGAGCGTCCTCGGATGCCAACCCTACACAGTTACAGAACGAACACACACTGAGCTACACAGTTGGGAAATAATAACTTAATCCCTAATTTTCCTCGGTGTGGTTCTACTTCAATATCCTTATTAAGATGCCTAGGATGGAATGGGGATGCAAAGATGCACTTTAAAACACTTTTCAAATTTTTCAGAAAACAGGGGTCTCGCTCAAGCGTGGATTTCTACGCTCGAGCGAACATGCAAACAAAGGAGCTCCGCTCGAGCGTGACTTCCGTCGCTCGAGCGAACTGTAAGCTACAGTAAAAATATTGGATGCACAAAAATCACGCTCGATGGGCGCTCGATCCACGCTCAAGCGTGAGACATAAGTCCTCGCTCGAGTGTGAACTCTCTCGCTTGAGCGGACTGTAAACACATGCAAAGTACTGGATACACGCATTTCACGCTCGAGCGTCACTTTCTACGCTCGAGTAGACTGCATGTATTCAGGGTGTACGCTCGAGCGTGAAGTTTCTCGCTCGAGCGTGGGTCCAAAATCTGGAATTTCCAAATTTGAACCTCAAGCTCAAAACCAACCTTTCATGCATCAAATTTGATCCTTTTGGGCCAATTTTCTGGAAAACACTTGTAAATTCATAGTATAACATGATTCAAAGCTCAATTTGTAAAATCAAGGCCCAAAAGTGAGTCAATCAAACCCATTTTCAAACAAAACTTCAAGAACATGAAGTGTATGCAACATACAAGAATGTAAACAACTTTAAAGCTTCAAACACAAGATCAAATGAGCCAAACCTTCCAAAAACATGGTAAATTCATGGATTATAGCAATAATATGGACATGCATGCAATAATTTCCATGAAAACAATTCTAAACTTCAAGATATGCACATGCACGCATGGTCTAAGCCTCAATTCAACTCATTAAGCCAATTCTAGACTTAACTCACTAAACTTCCATGAACCATGCAATATATGACTTAATTTAACAATTAAGAGGATAAATTCCATACCTAGGTTCCTCAATTACAAGAATGAGAGCTCAATTATGCAATCAACCTTCAATTTCTCCAAGTCTCCAAGTTAAGTTTGCTGAAATCAAGCCTATTCTCCTACTCTCACTCTCTCAATCGGTTTGTCTCTCAAAATGGCTGAGCAAAAGGTATGCCTAAGTGTACTCAAGCCTCAAGGTGTTGGAAAAGTGGCCCACTAAGCATGGCAATTTGGTGAATAAGTCCAACTCTTGTAAATTAGCATTATTTAATCCAATTTAAACATACCAGACCACATTTCAATTAAATATTTCGTAAAATCACATTAATTCTAATTAACATAAAACACTAATCAATTTCAGATTCGGCCGCCGATAAGGCTTTCAATTTGCAGTTCGAAACTTAAAACACGAAGAGATAATTCAATGGCAAACAGATAGAAATGCATTTAACTAACACACTCAATCAATCAGTTCAGGATTTCAGTCAATCAGTCACTTAACATGTTTAATCATAGATTAGCACTAATCAGTGGTAAGGGTTGTCACACAAGTTTTGGGGTCAGCCAGCCATCGTGCCTTCCATGGAGGTTTCCTTTTGAGATCTGACCAAGTTTTGAGTCTTTGGGATTGTTGTACTTTCTGATGTTATGTTAATCTGAACATGTTTTGAAAGTTCTGTATATGTGGCCCTGGTGACATATGACTAATGCATTTTTGACGTCACATCTATATATAAATATAAGTTTGTTTCGAAAATTTCTGTCCCATGTATGTCTGCACAGCTCTATGGACTATGTATATTTAGTATATTTGCTTCTACAACCCTTATTTATATGTTATTCTGTTAAGAAGCCTTAGGTGATCCAAGGATTACTAGCCAGTTACGACGCTAAACCTATAGGGGCAAGTTTAGGTCGTGACGGCCGAGGCATGGGTTCTAGGAATTGAAAAATTATTTGAAGTCTTCCCGTGCACTAAAACACAAAAAGTTCTGCTAGCCACATTTACCTTGGAAGATGATCCTAGACAATGATGAATGTTGATCCGAGAATAAAAACAAAAAACATTAATTGGGCTAAATTTCTAGAAATCTTCTACGAAAAATACTTTCCGTAATGTGTTCGAGATCAAAAAAATTTTGAATTTGAAGAGCTAAAGCAAGGCAACTGACCAGTGGCTTACTGAACTAGCAAGATTTGCACCTCATATGGTTGATACTAATTATAAGAAAGCAAGAAAATTCGAAGGAAGACTCCGGAACTCAATCCAAGAGAAAGTTAATGTATTGAAATTAACAAAAATATGTTGATGTATTAAATCGAGCATTGATGTCTGAAACTAAAATGAATTGATTTTTTGAATGGAAAGGAAAGAGACAAAGCTCTCATGTAAATAAAGAATTTTTAAAGAATAAGAAATCGAAGTCAGAAATATCTAGCCAAGATGAAGTCGCTCATAGAAACAGTTTAGTACCAGAATATGGGAAAAAGCATCGGGAAATTTGTTATTAAACTACCAGGGCTTTTTATAGATGTGGTAAGACAGTGCATATGGTAAGAAACTATCCCCAAGTTGGACAAAATATAAACAAACCTGTCGCTAGCTCAGCTAGTTCAGTACCAATGATGAGACGTCCTAGGACTATGGAGAATGCTAATCAAGATAGAGTATTTGCACTTGTCCCGGAAGACACTCATAACATTAGAACTACTATCTCAGGTACCCTTACTGTTTGTGAACATATGCTTATGTGTTAATTGATTTTGAACTTAAACATGTATACCTTTGCTCGGAATAATTTGTGTACCTTACTTATTTAAAGTTGATTGGACTATGCGGCTAGACCATTGGAACCATGATTATATGATGCATACTTCTTCGCTATTTGAGGAACTTTACACGATGTGCAACTGTGTACCTGTATACTTACATGCAAAACTTATTTGGAGAATGCTATATTGTATATGACGTGATACGTTTTGATATAAACCATCATGATATATTTTGAGAACAAATGAACCTTGTACACATTGTGAAACTATTGACTATGTACCTAAGCGAATTGATTGTGACCTTCAGAACAAAATGTATTTTGTTTGAGAATGAAGCGATTGAACCTTTATTTGATTTAATTTTTCTTACGGGGGATTGTGAATTGCCTACGAATGAATGACCAGATTATGTTAGCTAAGAGAATTGATAGACCGAGAACTTGAGTCTGTTTTGAACACTTGCCTTATTTTAAAGACTTTATGTAGATTGTCAACAGCAGACTATCCTAATTATGAACACTATTTGAAGATCTGTCTTCGACTGATTGAGAATATATGCGTTATAGTTGACCGGAATTGTACATGACCAGTGATTGATTATTTTAGAGAATGACTGCTTTAGTATTACCATATTTTACATTTAATGTTATGGGAATATGTGAATTATGTATATCATGTGATTGACTGCGTCGGTATTGCCATACTTTGCATGTGATGCCTATGGCCCAATGTCTGTGTCCACTATATATGCTTGACAACTTCTAAATGACTTTGAATGATTGTGATAAATCATTGAATCAAATATTGAATTGAATTGTGAACTATTGAATGATTAAGAAATGAATCAAACTTTTGTGACAAGCTAAATGGGGAAAAAGCCACTTGGGAAAAAGGAGAATGATATGAGACCGAAATATCTTATCTATATCCGATACAAGGTAATGCAAGTTTGGAGGACCAAACTTCTTAAGGGGCGAAGACTGTGACGACCCCAACATGCATATCACAATTATATTTATTTAATTGTGTGTTAATTTTTAATTGTCGTTTGTGTCTCATGATTAATCTATGTGTATTTGTTTGGTTTGAAAACTATATGCAATGATTTCTATTCAAAATTCGAAATTGATAGCTTAAATGATATCAAAAACTGAAATTGGCTACATGAATAGACTAATTGAAATGTTTAGAACAATTTGGTAAGTTTGATTAAAAATTGATTCAGTTTGATAAATTAAATTGTGTTTAATTAGCCTAATGTTCTAATTAATGTAGTAAGATATCCTAGTTATATATATGTGTTATAAGCTCATTCTTCTTCATTTAAGTGCAAAATTCTGACAGAACATTTTAGAGAGAGGGTGAATTCTCATTCTAGAGAGAGAAAGTGTAGAAGATTGAAGAAGAACTTGAAGGTTTTGCTAAAGGAACCTAGATTGTGCAAGAATAGAAGTAATTGAAGGCTCTAGGTGAGTTTTGTACCCTCATTTCTTGAAGATGAGTTGAGTTCATAGAGTAGATATGATCATTTGCATGTATTTTGTTAAATAAGGTCAAGAAAGTGTTATAGCTTCACATACATGCATGAATAGGTTGAGTTTTGTCATTTTGATTTTGGTTTTGATCATCCTTTGTGAGTTTGAGAGTTAATTTGTACATGTATCTTTGATTTATCATGTTTTAACTCATAAATTCATGTTTTGCAAAGGATTTTCTTATATGCATGGAGCTTTTGAGGTCAATTATGTTAAATACGTGAGTTTTGGGAAAAGAGTTTGGAAAATCTTGCATGCATGAACTTTTGAGTTCCATTTTGGTGAATTTAAAGAGATTTTGAGCAAACGATTTTTAAAAGGTCGTGTATATATGTTTTCTAAAGTGATTATATGTTTTTGAACAAGCCATGTATGATCCAAGGCCTTAAATTGGAGTTTGGAAACTCCAACTCTTAGTTTTGAAACCCAAAATTTTCACAGACCACTCGAGTGCCCAAGAGGTGGCTCGAGCGAACTTTGTGAGCTTCCAGCATCTTTGCAGTCTTTGCAGACCGCTCGAGCGACCAAAAATTAGCTCGAGTGAATTGAGTGTATGCATTGCATTTACTCGAGTAACAAAGAGTTGGCTCGAGCACACATCAAACCCATCCAGTACTTTTGCAGACCTCTGTGATCGTTCGAGCGACCAAAGGTTGGCGCGAGTGATGACCCTATTTTACCATATTTTGAAAAGATGTTTTGCGTTCATATTTCCATCCTCGTGCTTTCTAAGCATTCTTAGGCATGAAATATGACTCTTTAAGGATTAATAAGTAAGAAACCAACATGATGAATTGAATTAGAAAAGATAAGAAGAGATTCGATTCGAATGTGTTACAATGAGTATGGTTATGTGTAATGTATAGGTTCGAACGTGGGTGAAGAACATCGAACTAGTCAAGGTGAGTAATGTCTTTATAATGGTATTTTTATATGAACTACTTTGGAATTAGCTTTGCTAGACGATGAATTATGAAACCTATACTTTGTACAAGTTATAAGATATGACAAGATTTTCAAATAAGTCCTTTGAGACGCTAAGTCATGCTTTGAAACACCGAACTATGTACAATGTGATCAGTTTTCTGAAAATGAGAATTTCTAAAGAATGAATGAGTTTCCTTTCGAACAATGATTATGAAAATGTGCTTTGATCATTCGGTAACTACTATTTTTTCTATGATCCATAAGTGACGTTTTGAACCGTTGTAAACATACTGTATGATGTTGATCTTTAATGATTGTTCTGCATGACTTCGATATTAGTCATTCTGTATGGAATCTACATGTAATTGACGAAAAGGATGCTTTCAATTGTAATCGTTCTGTATGGTATCTACATATAAAAGACATTCCGAATGAGCTCATCAAATGTATAAGCCATCAAGTGTGATGTTCTATATAAGTCATCAAAGTGATGTTCCACATTTTGTATAAGGCATCATTGTGATGTTCCACATTTTGTATAAGGCATCATTGTGATGTTTCGCATTCTGTATAAGTCATGTGACGCCCCGAAATAATTACTATAAACCATCCACAATATTAATTAAATAACAACACGTGATAAGGAAATTATCTTCCGTTAGTCCCAATCACTTTTACAAAAGAGTAACATATGCAAGTATACATTCACAAGTCTAACCCTAAAACTATAACATATGTAAGATATAGTAGAGAAAAATGATGAAAGTTAAACAAATATGAAATGCACTAAGGGCTTACAGCTTCCCAAGTCAGTACTTGGCTACAACAAAAAAATGTAATTAAATTCAATACAGTTTAATCCCGTGGCTTGTACAAAAATAAACACAATAAATACACAAAATGAAGCTCTTGCTTCAAGTCTTCCCAAGCTATTACAATGGTGGACGCATGTCACAACACCTGAAAATGTTTTTCCCACATAGGGTGAACCAAAACCTAGTAGAAATAATCCAACACAATATATGAATCCTAACAAAGATATAAGGTGAATGCATACGCAATGCTCGTGCCAAAATATTTTATATCTCTTTCCAAAACCATGCAATGCCTAGTTAATATCATAATTCATTAAATCATTTTCTTTACAATAAAAAATAGGGCAGTGAATCACACTCTGGGAATCTCAAAACAAATACAACCTTTCACAAAAATGTCGTCCGCGAGAAATCGTAAACTGGCACCAATGTAAACGTAGACTATATAAGCATTACTTTTTCCATTTCACGGAAATTTCGTCCGCGGGATCGGCACCCATGTATATACGTGGTTTTTAGAACTTTCACCATGGACACTCAGACCAACTTATTTCCACGAGACAACACATACTTCCTATATTCACCCTTTTTTTTCTCAAAACGATAAACATTTCCAATGTATAAATATGAAATAATGCTCGATACAAATGGATAAGACAATGCCCAAAACATATATCTATAAACCGATAAACAATTTCCAATAAACATAATTTTTCAAATTTTAAGGTGTGAGTGATAATACATATCCAACTCCACCATCCTCATCAATATCAACTCAATTCCACATTTCCAACATCAATTTTATTATTAATATAAAATCAACATTTGAGACATTTAGGGCAAAATCCATTTTTCTTCCAAAATCAATCCCAAGTATCAAAATCAACCACTGCATCACAACTTAACTTTATTTTCAATACCATAATCATTTCCAAGAATCCATTTGAAAATCCCTCATTTGATCTTTAACCCAAAACCCTAGATTTGTTTCAAAAATTCCCAAAATCGCAATATTGTTTAGAAATAGCAAATAACTATGTTAAAACTCATAAAAAGTGCAAAAAATCCCTACATCAAACTTAGAAGACGAGAGAAAGAGAGTGAAGGAAACTCAAAGACACCAAAAATCAACTTTGCTCCGATTAGCACGAAGCCCTCGTCGAGCCCTACCTTTTTAACAAAGGGACACAGGTGAAAAGGTCAACGGATCTAGGTGTATTTGAGTGAAATAGATGAGTTTTAGAGAGAGTGTGTGAGAGAAAATAGAGTTTTGAAATGTTTAGAAAAAGAGAGAGGTGAAAAAGTGACTTAGAAAAGTGACTTTACGAACTGATATATGCGTAGACTGCTCGAGCGCAAGAAGTGTCACTCAAGCGTCCAGACACAAAAACATAGGACCGCTCAAGCACAGGAATTACCACTCGAGTGAATAATACAAACTCTCAAAAGTTTTGTAGACGGAAGACCACCGCTCAAACTTAACAAAGATCGTTCGAGCCAACAGCGCTTGTGCACAAGAAGTGTCGTTTGAGCGAAGAATACCAACTCCTAGTATCTCTGCAGGCCTGTAAAAGTACTGAGAGTTTACAATTACCGCTTGAGCACAATAAGTGACACTCGAGCGAAGAAGCCAAAATCTGGACAACAACAATTCGGAAAAAAAAGCTACCAACCTGTTCCAAACGCAACTAAAACATCCCAATAGCCAAACTCAAAAAGAAATAAGGGGAAACACCACATGAACAACTATGTAAGACAGTGAAACACGGATCCAAAACATCAAAAGGGTCAGTTCTAAACCAGAATCGCTATAACCTCCCCCCTTAAGGAATTTCGTCCCTGAAATTTTAAACCAAACATTAAAGCCATGTTTAAACCAATCACAACTATGATAGTAATTTAAATTCATCACCATAACCCATTCACTGGTCATCCATTCTCATTAATCATGATAAAGGAGTTTTCAATACTGAATATACAATTTATATTTCCAAAACATATACAATGTTTGTATTACATTATCATAACAAAGTTTTCAATACATGTTCAAACATCAACAAATAGGTCCGAATACTTCTCACAGATTTTTGCCTTACGCTCCCAAGTAGCCTCCTCAACCCCGTGGAGTCGCCATAACACTTTTACCAAAGGAATCGTCTTGCCTCGCAAGACTTTGTCTTGAGTATCTAAAACTCTAACCAGTCTCTCCTCATACGAGTCATCCTCGTCTACCTCTAACTCTATCAAATCCAACATGTGTGATGGATCCGGCTCATATTTTTGGAGCATACAGATGTGGAACACATTATGAACCCCTGAAAGCTGTGGCGGCAAGGCTAAACGATAAGCTACCTCTCTAATCCGTTCTAGGATCTCAGAAGGCCCAATAAATCTAGGAAACAACTTTTCACTCTTCCCAAATCTCATCAAACCCCGTTTTGGTGATATCTTCAAGAAAACTTGATCTCCCACCTCAAAGGATAACAGTCTTCTCCTACGATTGGCATAGCTCTTCTAATGACTTTGAGTCGTAACCAACTTCTTACGAATAAGTGCAACTTTCTCCGTCGATTCCCGGACTAACTCTGGACCTATCATAGGTGCATCACCCACCTCGGCCAATACACAAGAGATCTACACGGTCGACCGTACAAGGTCTCAAACGGTGCCATACCAATATTCGACTAGAAGCTATTGTTATAGGCAAACTCCACCAAAGGCAAGTGCCTCTCCCACGACCCCTTAAAATCAAGAACACAACCTCGAAGCATAGCTTCAAGGATCTGAATAGTACACTCTGACTACCCGTCAGTCTAAAAATGATAGGCAGTGCTAAAAGTCAATCTAGTGCCTAGAGCATTCTACAGGCTCTGCCATAACTGAGCCGTGAAACGCGGATCTTTATCCGAAACAATAGTCACAGGAACCCCATGAAGTCGAACTATGTCCCTAATATACAGGTCGGCAAGATAATTTACCGAGTCACTCCGCGCATAGGTACAAAGTGCGCTGACTTAGTCAACCGATCAACTACCACCCATATGGCATCATTACCCCGTTGAGTCCTCGAAAGACCCACAACAAAATTCATCGTGACATGCTCCCACTTCCACTCGACTATAGGCAAGGGTTACAACAAAGTTATTAGCCTCTAATGCTCAGCCTTCAATTGTTGACAAATAAGGCACCTCTATACAAACACGACTACATCTTTCTTCATCCTTTTCCATCAAAACTGGCTACTAAGGTCGTGGTACATCTTTGTGCCTCCCGGGTGCACCATAAGACTTGAATGATGAAACTCTTAGAATACTTATTCTCAGCAAGACTCCTGCACGAAATGAAGGTCAAGATATCTAACACTCGAGTCAAAATACACACTCAGGCCCTTTTCTACCTTCCCACCAAATATCTTCTCCCGGAGGGTTTCTACCTCAAGGTCACTCCTCTGTACTTCTATAACTCAACTCACAAGTGTAGGTTGGGTAACTACCGAAAACAAAGTTGCCGACTCAACAGACTCACCAAAATGTAAGTCAAACTCGCCAATAGCACCCAAAATCTTCTAATTCCATATGGCAATACTCGCTACATATCTAATGGATTTTCTACTCAAAGCATCGGCCACAACATTGGCCTTCTCCAGATGATAGTGTAACTCAAAGTCGTAATCCTCCATAAACTTCATCCACCTCCTCTACCTTAAATTCTGATCTTTCTGTGAAATAAATACTTCAAACTCTTATAATTAGAAAACACCTCAAACTTTTCCCCATTAAGGTAATGCCTCCAAATTTTCAAAGCAAAGATCACAGCTGCTAGTTCTAAGTCATGGGCAGGATAATTCCTTTCCTGTGTTTTCAACTGACATGAGCCATAAGTTACTACCTTCCCCTCTTGCATCAAAACACAACCCAAAGCTTCCTGTGACGCATCACAATATACAGAATAGCCCAACCCCTCTCCAAAATAATCAACACTGGAGCTGTGGTAAGCTTAACCTTGAACTCCTGAAATGACTTCTCACAAGTCTCATTCCACACAAACTTCATTCCCTTTCTCGTCAATCTCGCCAAAGGTGAGGCTAATCTAGAGAAATCTTTCACCAAACGTCGGTAATACCCGGCCAACCCCAAGAAACTACGAATCTCAAAGGCATTCTTAGGTTATTCCCAACCTTGCACTGCTTCTATCTTAGAAGAGTCTATGGTCACTCATTCCCTGGATACCATGTGGCCTAAGAACTTCACTTCTTTCAAACAGAATTCACACTTCCCGAACTTAGCATATAGTTTGTAGGCTCTAAGCAACTCAAGTACAATTTGTAAGTGTTTCTCGTGTTCCTCCTCTAAAGGTGAGTGAATCAAAATGTCATCAACAAAAACGACTACAAAACGGTCTAGAAACTCTCGAAAGATTCGGTTCATCAAGTTCATAAACAAAGCCGGTGCATTAGTTAGTCCAAAGGCATTACTAGAAATTCATAATGGCCATACTGCGTACGAAATGTCATTTTCTGGATATCCTCCTCTCTCATGCTCAACTGATGATAGCCTGATCTCAAGTCTATCTTAGAGAAACAACAAGACCACTTCAACTGATCAAACAAATCATTCATACGAGGCAATGGGTACTTGTTCTTAACAGTTACCCGGTTCAACTTTCGATAATCAATACAAAGTCGCAATGCACCATCTTTCTTCTTGGCAAAGATAGTCGGTGCTCCCCAAGGTGAAGTACTAGGTCGGATAAAACCCTTATCTAACAATTCTTGGAGTTGAATCTTCAACTCACTCAACTCGTCAGGTGCAAATCTATACAGTGCCATAAAATTCTATGCCGTGCCTGGCACCAAGTCAATAGAGAACTCAATCTCACGGTGAGGTGGTAAGCTAGTGAGTTCTTTAAGAAAAATATCCGAGTATTCACAAACTACCCTTGGCAAATCAACTTGGACTTCATCACACTCACTACACAAAAAGGTTGCAAGAAGACAACTAAGTTGCTCCGACATCGCAGATCATACACTGGTAACAAAACTTTATCAGCTCGATCCCCGAGAAAATAAAAACAATCACCACTTGATGTGCATACAGTGACCATCTGATGGTAACAGTCCATAATAGCCTAGTGTGAGGACAACCAACCCATGCCCAAGATGGCATCAAAACTTGACATATCAATCAATGAAAAAAAAAAAGAAAGTCGGTGTCTGGCAACCTCTACATCATAACCCTGACACCCTTGGTCCAAAACAACTTTACCACAAACAGGTGACTCTACCCTGAGTGGAGATGCTAACCGAGCTACTTCTAACTTCAATCCCAATGCAAATGCAGACGAGATAAAAGAATGGAATGCACCCATATCAATTAACACATTAGCAATAGAATTGCATAACAAAATGTTACCTCTCACAACTGAAAGTATTGGCCCTAAGTCTGGCGTGGTAACAGCATACACATATTCTGTAGGTCTCTGCTCCACCTGCTTACCCCTCGGAGTGTAAGTCTGATACACTGACTGGGCCGAAGAGGCTCCTTGATTGTCCCTTGAGACCTATGCTAACTATGCAAGCTGGTGGCTCTGGGTCTACCTCGAATCAGACGCACCAGGCATGCCACCTGACTGAAGGCAAAACCTCCTCATATACCTTGGCTACCCACACTGATAATACGTAGACGGCTGCCCCCTCCCTTGACTCTAGCTCTAAGAACAAGTCGCAGACGGTGCAGACTGTTGCCTTCCTCCTCTCTGCAGGCAAAGTAGAGACTTGTGACCCAACTGGCCACACTTAAAACAAGAGAAGCCTTTCTGATACCTCTCCCTAAACTTAAAATTCACATAGGAAAGGTGAATCTAGATTGTGCAACCTAGGACTACTGTGGGGTGGAACCCCTCTGCTTCTCACTGTCCCGATTCTTCCTTTAAACCTCCTAACTCCTCCTAGAGCCTCTCATTTGCTCTTTTTCCACTTGAACCACGGTCTCTAGATAAGCCACTGCCTCCACAAGAAGTCCATAGTCCCTACTCATTGACCCAGCTACTTTGAAAAGAAACCCGATCCTCAACCTCTTCTCGAACTCGATAGAACGGCATTCCTCCGTTGCCATAAGCTTCAGTGCAAATCTAAAGAGGCTAGTGAAAGCTGCCTCAAACTCGGCTACAAGTAAGCTAAGCTGCTTGAGCTTCAAAAACTAATCCCTCAATTTCTCCCTAGCAGTAGAAGGTAAGAACTTATCCTAGAATGCGTTGACAAAGGCCTCCCAAGTCACCCTAATGCACCTAATCGCATAATTCCACCATTGACTCACTTTTCTGTTCAGCTAGAAGGATGCCAAGGTCACTCTCAGTCCATCATCTTCAATGCCAAACATTTCGAATGTCTTCATCATCTGCTCGAGCCATTTATCCACTTTCAAAGGCTCTTTAAGATCACCCAAAAACTCGCTTGGATTAGACCGAAAGAACTCCCTCTTCAAGAATGATGGCCCTGCTTCAGCAACTTGCACGTAGACTTTATTCTCAGCCTTGAAAATGTCCATAGATTCCCGCAAAGCTCCGGCCATTTCACAGGCTAAAGCGCCCATGGTTTGCTGATCCACTGGTTCAGCCACATTAGCCTGACCAACCCCTTTTTCTTGTGCCAAAATCTCATCCAGTAACAGCACTTCCTACCGTCTAGGCCTGCCACGCCAATTACCACGCCCACGTCTCGACATCCTAATGAAGGTAACACCAGAGATTAGCGCATTTACAAATATGCCGAAGCTAACTCACTCACGTCCTAAGGCAATGTACAACAGTAATTAACTCCACATAAGCATGTAGTCACATAAACACATACGAATTTTCTTCCTAGATAATGATCGTCTCGCGAAATTGCTAGAGTTCTAATTAAAAATAGCAGTGATCAAGAGCTCTTCTAACAGGACTTCTAGAAACTCGTAAACCCAATTAATATCTCAGAAATTAAATCACATACCCATATAATCACATCAGCATGCTATCACATAAGCATGTCATACACACAAATATCCCTATCAAATGAGATAAATCCATTGTCGTAAGAACCACTTCCCACGTACCCAAAGTATTCAAACTTGGTATACTCTAATACCAAGTTGTGGTGCCCTAAAATAATTACTATAAACCATCCACAATATTAATTACATAACAACACATGATAAGGTAATTATCTTACATTAGTCATCATCACTTTTACAGATGAGTAACATATGTAGGTATACATTCAGAAGCCTAACCCTAAATCTATAACATATGTTATATAGTAAAGCAATAGGATGAAAGTTAAACAAATAAGAAATGCTCTAAAGGCTTACAACTTCCCAAGTTAGTACTTGGTTACAACAAAAAAATGGAATTAAATCCAATGCAGTTTAAGCCCATGGCTTGTGCAAAAAATAAACACAACAAATATACAAAATGAAGCTCTTGCTCCAAGTCCTCCCAAGCTATTGCCTTGGCGGAGGCATGTCATTAACATCTGAAAATGTTTTTTCCCGCATAGGGTGAGCCAAAACCCAGTAGAAATAATCCAACATATTATATGAATCTTAACAAAGATATAAGGTGAATGCATATGCAATGCTCGTACCAAAACATTTTATATCTCTTTCTAAAATCATGCAATGCCAAGTTAATATCATAATTCATAAATCATTTCCTTTACAATAGAAAACAGGGCAGTGAATTACACTCTAGGAATCTCAAAACAAATACAACCTTTTACGGAAATTTTGTCCATAGGAAACTGCAAACCAGCACCCATGTAAACGTATGCTATACAAGCACTACTTTTGCCATTTCATGAAAATTTCATCTGCAGGATTGACAAGCATGTAAATGCTCGGTTTTTAGGACTTTCACCATGGACACTCAGGCCAACTTATTTCAACGAGACAACACATACTTCCCAGATTCACCACTTTTTCTCAAAACGATAAACATTTCCAATGTATAAATATAAAATAATGCTCGATGAAGATGGATGAGACAATAGTTTCAATTCTCCTAATTCTCATGCAATTTTTGAAACAAACATAGCTATCCTCCACCAATAGCCCAAAACATATATCTCTAAACCGATAAATAATTTTCAATAAAGATAAACTTTCCAAATTTCATGGTGTGAGTGATAATACATATCCAACTCTACCATCCTCATCAATATCAACCTAATTCCACATTTTCAACATCAATTTCATTATTAATATAAAATCAACATTTGAGACATTTAGGGCAAAATCCATTTTCTTTCAAAATCAATCCCAAATATCAAAATCAACCACTTCATCACAACTCAACTTTATTTTCCACACCGCAATCATTTCCAAGAATCCATTTGAAAATCTCACCTATGATCTTGAACCCAAAACCCTAGATTTGTTTCAAAAATCTCCAAAATCGTAATATTGTTTAGAAATAGCAAATAACTATGTTAAAACTTATAGGAAGTATGAAAAATCCCTACCTCAAACTTAGAAGACGAGAAAGAGAGTGAAGGAAATTCAAAGATGCTGAAAATCAACTTTGCTCCGATTAGAACGAAGCCCTCGTCGAGCTCTACCATTTTAACAAAGGGACACGGGTGAAAAGGTTGACGGATCTAGGTGTATTTGAGTAAAATAGATGAGTTTTAGAGAGAGAGAGAGAGAGAGAGAATAGGGTTTTGAAATATTTAGAGAGAGAGAGAAAGAGGTGAAAAAGTGACTTAGAAAAGTGACTTTACAAACTAATATATGCGCAGATCGTTCAAGCGCAAGAAGTGTTGCTCAAGCGTCCTGACACAAAAACATGAGACCGCTCGAGCATAGGAATTACCGCTCGAGCGAAGAATACAAACTCCTAGAAGTTTTGTAGATAGAAGACCACCTCTCGAGCACAGAAAATGTCACTCGAGAGAAAAATGCCAACTCCCAGTATCTCTACTGGCCTACAAAAGTACTGAGAGTTTACAATTACCGCTCGAACGCAAAAAGTGACGCTCGAGCAAAGAAGCCAAAATCTAGGCAACAACAATTCGAAAAACATGCTACTAACCTGTTCCAAATGCAACCAACACATCCCAATAGCCAAACTCAAAGAGAAATAAGGGGAAACAAGACATGAACAACTATGTAAGACAATGAAACCCAGATCCAAAACATCAAAAGGGTCATTTCTAAACCAGAATTGCTATAAGTCATCAAAGTGATGTTCCGCATAAGTCATCATGTGTGATGTTCTGTATGAGACACAAATGAGGGTGTTCCAAATGAAGTCATTTCATATGAATGTTCTATATGTCATTTCGATAAGTAAAATAAGGCCTTCATGCACTTCGCTATGTGTTAAGTTATGAAAGGTTTGATAAACTGTATTTGTTATTATGTGTTTTCAAAACTAGCTTTAATTATCCCAAGAACTTTATATTGTTTTGATAAGTTATGAGACTCATTCATTTAACACCCTTTACATTGAGATTACTCATTGGGCTTCCAGCTTACTCTGTTTATATATATGTATGTAGGTGAGCATCTAGAAGTCCAACATTAGAAGTCATTTCAGATGTATGTAAAGCCACCCAAGACACGCCTCCGCATTGAGGCCTTAGTTTCTGTTTTGGCCAAGCTCGTAAAGCTTTGGTTTTGTATAGTTCGTTTGTTTTTAGTTTTGATCTTCGATTATGTATAAAAGATAAATGTTTGTAAATATTATGGTATGATATGTGATGTGTTTTATTTATTTCTGTTCATAGCATGTATACACAGCTCAATTGACAATTTTATACTTTGCTTCTGCTTCAAGCCCCGTACCTTTAATTATATATTTTGAAATTCTGTCTTTTGAGGCCGGGTAATCTGGGATTACTTGCAGGTTACGGCCTAAATCTCTAGGGGTGGGTTTAGGTCGTGACAGAGTGGTATCAGAGCATGAGTTATACCTCACATACGTATTCATTTAAGCAACACGAGTTTGTAGAACAGAATCGAGGATTGCATTCATCTGTTAAGTATGCATTTATTTGATAAGTGTTCTGTATGCAATCATCTTTTAAGTATATGATTAATTGTGCACTCAAGATATATGAAATTGGAATGTGAGAATATGTGCCTATGTGACACTATGCCTATGTGTATCTGTGTATATTTATGTACTTGTCATTATATAAGTTCATATATGGTGAAAACAAGGGTAGATGAGTTGGAAGAATCTTTCACAACCCGACTTGATAGATTGGAAAGAATCGTACAACGAATGGCAGAGGCCTTAAGACAGTAATAGAGAGGATGAGGTGATCGAAAATGTAGGGTTTTGGTTTGGGTTGTGGTATATATAGACGTGGGTAGTTTGGTCATTTTGTAAGAGTTTGTCCTTATAGACAAAGTATTTAGGGTGTGGACTTTTAGATAAAAGAAATTCAAAATTGGATTTATGGATCGAGTGTCCTAAATTTAATTATGTTTACCATTCATTTTTTAAAACAAAATGCAATTTATTTTTGTATTTATAGTTTTCTGATAAAGTTGATTTTTTAGATGAATGACTTTTAATGTAGGGTCTACGAGATAGACGATTTAGATCATCGAAGTGAGTCCGGATTGAAACCTGCAAGAAAAGTATAGAGAAGTATGAAAAGATAAGGTATGGAAGAGAGCTTATCTCACACGTTTAGTTTTATGATTGATAATAGTTTGCATAAATAGACTCACTAATGTGAGGATGATATAATTATTTTTTGTATATATTGAATTAATGTATAAAATTTATAGATATAATTGATACAAAAATATTAGGGTCCAAAATGAGATAGGAGCTATGTTTTAGAGAAATTTACCTATCAAAACTTTTTTTTGAACTTTTTTCTTTATAAAAAGCTATTCTAGCCATCAAAGACAAAATCAAATGGTTAAAATTGTCAAACAATATTAATTGTTTTGTATGTCTATAGCTTATATATATATATATATATAGAAACACGACACTTAATACATTGTACATTCAACCAAAGTTATTCAATAAAATATATCAAAGTACAAGATAGAACCCAACAGGGATAAAAAAAAATTCTATCTAGAAAGGATCGCAGTTTCTATGTAGGGAGAAAAACTACCTCCATGTAGGGAAGAAAAAGTCTCTACAAAATGAAATAAACCTCTACTCAGAGAGATATTATTGCAATATACAACCCAAAAAAAAAAAATGAAAACAAGTATAACCAAATTATATTTTCGCGATCTGTGAATCGTCGTAATTGATAGTTGTAGTGCCGCAATCCCTATCTCTACGTTATAAAATAAATTATTATGGATCTAATGTGGTCGCCTAGCATATAAAAATGTGTTAAGTAGTATCAAATCTTGGTCATGAATTATATCTAAATCTAGATCTGAAAGCTTTTTCGGTGGCAAACTAATGATAGAAATGGAATAAGCAATAACGACTAGTGTAACGCCCCGAAATAAATACAATAAATCACCCAAGATGAATAGTAAATAACAGCATGAATCAGAGTATGATATCCTTCTATTACATGAGATTCGGTTGTACAAGATGGTGACACATGCGATATATATTCATAAATAGTACATCTTGAATCTACAGCATGTGTTACGAAACAGTAAAATGAAATAAAAGCTAAACAGATAATCATATGCCCCAAAGACTTACATCTTTCCAAGTCAAGGTTTGGGTACATCAAAAGTGAGTCTTAAGCTCAATACAAATAAAGTCCTAGACTTGTATAAAAATGAATATAAAAGAACAAAACTGAGCATTCAGCTCCACAATCCTTCTAAGCTAAGTCCTTGATGCAGGCATATCACCAGCATCTGAAAATAATTTTCCCCAAATAGGGTGAGCCAAAGCCCAGTAGAAATAATCTGACACAATATATGAATCTTGACAAAGATATAAGCATGAAATACATATGCAATGCCCATGTTAAAACGGTTTACATTTCTTTCTGAAAATCCTACCATGCTCAATTTATATCAAAATTCTCAAATCATATCCTTTACCATAGGAAACAAGGGGAAATTCTCAAACCGGTACAACCTCTCACAGATATTTCATCCGCAAGAAACCGTCAAACGACACCCATGTAAACGTAGCCTATACAAGCACTACTATTTCCATTTTACGGATATTTCGTCCGCGAGAATCGACACCCATGTATACGCGCGTTTTTCAGGACGTTCACCCTGGACACACAGGCCAACTTAGTTTGGTGGTCCAGCATCTTTCTAACTTTCACCCCTTTTTCTCAAAATCGCATACATTTACAATGTATTAAATGAGCAACAATATTCAATGCACATGGATGAGAAATTAGTTTCAATTCACCTAATCTTCATGCAATTTTTATAACAGTCATAGATATCCTCCACCGATAGCCCAAAATAGATATTTCTAAACAGATATAAAATCTCCAATACAGATAAACTTTCCAAATTTCGAGGTGAGTGATAATACATATCCAACTTCACCATCTATATCAATATCCATCCAATTTCACATTCCCAACTTCAATTCCATTTTTTTATACAAAATAAATATTTGAGATATTTAGGGCAAAACCTCTCTTTCTTCCAAAAATCCATTTTCAAGTATGAAATCGATACTTTAGCCACTACTTATATGCATTTCCATTCCCATAACAATAACCATTTTCCATGCATCCATTTGAAAACCCCTCTTTTGATTTTAAACCGAAACCCTAGGTTTGTTCAAAATCCTCCAAAATCACGATATTATTTATGAAAAACAAATAGCTAAGTTAAAAATCATAAAAGAGTGTAGAATATCCCTACCTCGAAGTTAGAAGACCAATGAGAGAGTGGAGAAACCTCAAGGAAGCCGAAATCCAACTCTATTCGAATGAAAACGAAACTTTAGGTGAGCTCTACCTTTTTAACAAAGGGAGTAGGGTGAAGAAATGGGTAGATCTTAGTGTATTTGTAGAGAGAGAGCAAGTTCTAGAGAGAGGAGCTTTAGATTTAGGGTTTTGAAGTGTTTTAGAGAGAGAAATGGATGAAAAAGTGATGTAAAAAGTGACTTTTACGAACTGATATATGCACAATCCGTTCAAGCACAAGAAGTGACGCTCGAGCGTCCAAACACAAAAATGATTACCACTCGAGTGCAAAAAGTGATGCTCGAGCACCAAGACACAATGAAAATGGCATCATCGCTCGAGCGCAGGAAGTGACGCTCGAGCGTAGAATACACATTCACAGTAGTTTTACAGACAAAAGACCATCGCTCGAGCACAAGAATGGCCGCTCGAGCGCACGACCGCACATTCTCTTGGTAGTTTTGCAGGCCTGCAAAAGTACTGAAAGTTCACAAAGGCTGCTCAAGTGCAAGAAGTGACGCTTGAGCGTAAGAGCAAAATTCTAGGCAACGAGATTTTAAAAAAATAATGTACCAACCTATTCCAAACACAACCAACACATCTCGATAGTCAAACTCAAGCAGTGAAAAGAGAAATAAGACAAGAATAACAATACAAAACCAAGAAATCCGAATCCAGAATATCAAATGGGTCGGATCTTAAACCAGAATCACTATAACTAGTATAGTGATGAACAAAAAAGAATTTGGTAGAAAATAAATAGAGAAACCCCAAGGGATTGGCCTAGTGGATCCAACTTGGGGTTTGGAGTGTGCTCCCTCCAGATCTTAGGTTCAACTTTCACTAGGTGCATGCTATCAACTCTTTGGAGTCATGCACATGGGCTCTGCCCGAGATTTGTCCAATCCAGGTGGAGAAGGCGCTTTGCATAGGTCTTGAAATTAGTCAAGGTAAGCATAAACTGATTCGGCCACTTAGTTATAAAAAATAAATAAATAAATAGAAAAGAGAGAAAGGTTACAAGAAAAACAAAAATTTTAAAAAAAAGTTAAGTGGCGCTTGAATTTCTTGCTTTATTCCAAACAAATAGCATGTCTATAGTTATCCATCACTTAATATTAGTTTTATATTTTTAGAGATAAATATAATGATGGTATCGCTAGAAGATGCTGGTAGTACGTAATTGTACAATTCATATATGATTCTGTAAACCTTACTTATGAAACCTAAACGATAAATATACGAGCAAGTCATTATCAAATTTACAAAAAGCCCTCCCTCACTATATCTCTCACCTGGGTCGGTAAAACTAACTAAATTATTATTATTTGTTTAAAAAAGCTAAATTATTATTTTAAAATTTGGTTTGAGATTGACACATTATATAAATTGATTAAGTTTAAATATTTTTTTTATTTATTAATTTTTAAATTAAGTTTGAATAACTTACCATTCAACTCAATAGATTTATATATGTTATTAAAAATTAGGGCAAATTTCACTTTATCTTTTGTAGTTTGGGTCATGTATGGTTTACGCTCATAACGTTTGGAAATGACTACATAATCCCTTGTGGTTTGTGAACTGAAGTATACCGTTAACATTCTGTCTAACTTAACGATAAGTGTGAAACACATTTACAATTTGCAGATGATTCCATATTATTCTGTGAAGCTGAGGAGAAGGAGGTGCACAATATTAAGAGGGTTTTAAGGTGCTTTGAATTGATTTCAGGGCTAAAAATAAATCATCATAAGAGCCAGGTGTGCAGAATTAATGTTCCTGAAGAATCCTTATCCAGTTTTGCCTCAAAGCTGCATTGTAAATCTAAGGCACTTCCTTTAAAGTATTTGGGTTTGCCTTTTGGGGCTAATCCAAATAAGAAGGCAACTTGGAAACCAGTTCTTGATAAAGTTAAAATCAGACTCGCATGTTGGAAAAGAAAGCTGCTATCATTTTCAAGAAGGCTCACTCTAATAAGATCTGTAACCTCTGCCTTGCCTATGTATTATCTATCTCTTTTTAAAATGCCAGAAGGAGTTGCTAGAGAATTTGAGAAGCTACAAGCTGCTTTTCTCTGGGGTGGGTCGGGGTCTAGAAAATCAATCTACCTGGTTAAATGGGATGAATTAGCAAAGAGTGCGAAACAAGGGGGCTTAGGCATCAAAAGAGTAAGGCTGGTAAACGATTGTTTGTTATTAAAATGGTGGTGGAGATTTGCCAAAAAGAAAGATGCTTTGTGGAGAAAGATCATTTGTAGCAAATATAAACTGGATGTTAAAAGCTGGTGCCCCTCTCCTATTTCAAACAACAGTTATTCTTGTGTGTAGAAAGGAATCATCTCCATAGCGGAGAGGAGTTGTAATCTGATGTCGTTCTATCACAACAATTTTCTTGTTAAGGTAGGGGATGGGAAAAGAATTATCTTCTGGAAGGACAGATGGTGCTCCAATTATTGCTTGAAAGATGAATTCCCCATTCTTTATAGATTAGTGATGGAGAATGAGGAAACTTTGCATTTAATGTTTGATAGTAGGGTTACTGCAGGGGATTGGAGCTTTCTTTTTAGAAAAAAAGTTGTATGAGTGGGAAGAGAGGGAAATCAGTAGACTCAAGGTGCTTTTGATGTCTATCTCAAATTTATGTGATAATCTGGAGGACAAACCAATCTGGTTAGGTACAGGTTCTGGTATGTTTTCTGTCTCATCTGTCTATAGAAGTGAAGTTGTCTCCCTTGGCCCCTCCCTTATTACTAGCAAGTTAGTTTGGAACAAATTTGCACCTCCAAAGGTCCAAATTTTCTGCTAGTTAGCATGGAAAAACAGAGTTAAGACAGCAGACTTTCTTTAGAAAATTGGAGTGCTTCAAGCTAATTCACCAGCCCTTTGTGTCTTCTATAAAGCTGTGAGTGAGTCTAACTGCCATGTGCTGTTGCACTGTCAATTTACTTAGAGGGTTTGGGCTACAATGTTAAATTGGTGGAAGGTGCAAGGGGCTCTACCAGGATCTGTGGAAGCTGTTCTTCATTGGTGGGAAGGTGTTAAGCTTAGCACGAAAGAAAAATTGCTTTGGAAAGTCATTCCCTCAGCTGTCTTTTGGTCTATGTAGAAACTGCGAAATTAGTGTATTTTTCAAGCTGCTAAACCTCAGTTGGAGGACCTGTGTGATTTGATTAAAATCAGAGTTGCATTGTGGTTGAACTAGAGATTTAAGGGCTTTTACTTCACTGTCTAGGACTTCCTGACCAATTTAAGGCAAATCAGATACTGTTTGGGGAGTAAATCTGTCCTGTGTGGCTAATTTAGATCTCTGTGTGCTATTGGTTTTTCTTGGAGTTCATCTGTTGGTGTCTGTGTTGTTGGTGTCATTGTGCTACTGGTTTTCTTGGAGTTCATCTGCTGATGTCTTTGTGCTGTTGGTGTCTTTGTGCTGTTAGGTTGGTGTCTTACCAACTTCTACTGTTAGGTTGGTTTTTTTTTTTTTTGTGCTCTTTGCTCCTTCCTTTTTATTGATGATTGTCAATGTATTACTGCTTGATCATTATCAATAAATTTCCTTTTGGCTGTTTCACAAAAAAAAAAAAAAAAAAAAAAAAACAAGTGTGAAACACATGGCAAACAATGGTTTACCCTCATAACGTTTGGAGATGACTACATAATCCCTTGTGGTTTGTGAACTGAAGTACACCGTTAACATTCTGTCCAACTTAACAATAAGTGTGGAACATATGGCAAACAAAAGGGATCATATGCTCATTTTCAAATTTTAAGGGGTCACATTGAATAAAACACAAAGGAGTACCCTTTACCTTTCAAACAAATGACGAAAATATAAGGGTATTTTAGTCTTTTTTATTAAATTGTCAACGGGTCTAACGGTGCACTTTAGTTCACAAACCATAAGGGGCTTATGTGGTCATTTTCAAATGTTAGGGAAGCAAACAACACACTGGACTGCAAACAAGTCAAGCCAAGCTGAGCTTTGCTGAGCTCGATCTTTGTTCGTTTGCTTATCAAGCTTATTTATTGAGCTCGAGCTTAGCTCGATAACTAACTGGGTTCGAGTTAGGCTCAACTTTGTTAATATTAATAAAAGTCGAACTCGGCCCTGTTTGGCTCGATAAGATTTTTTTATTATTTATATTATTTAATACATAAATAATGTAATTATGCTATTATTTGTATATATTTATATATTATTTATATTAATATATAAATAATATATTTATCATATAATTTAAATAAATATAAATGAGTCGAATCGAGTTCTTAACGAGCCGAGCCAACTTGTGAACAACTTGATTTATTTGTAGCCTTAACCGTATATGGTCTAAACCATAGGGGGTAAAGTGCAGTTTGCCCTAAAAATTAAACTATTCGAGTTTGGTTAAAAAAAATAACAGTAATACTACAAACCCAGAATAATATACCTAGAATTTACCCAGAAATATCAACATATGGTTCAAATTCATTCTACACACAGATTCTACAATACATAGTTTCAATCTCTACCATACAACCCATTCCAGTTCAAAATCCGGGACCCTAAATTTGGGTCTCTAGACTTATTCAAAAAATAAACAAGTCAAATTCAAACATATTTTGAAACTCCATTATGTTTGGTTTTGATTTTTCAAAAACAATTTTTAAATTTTTGAGTTTTTTTTTATTAGTCAAATTACACTATTAGTCCTTATATTTTGACCCTTGTATCATTTTAGTGTTCTATAAATTCAATTAGATTAATTTTGACCATGAATTTTTTTTATTTTGTCTCAATTTAATTCAATTGGTTCCAATTGTTAATATTTTTAATGGCAAATGCGTACATGAACAATATGTGTTATATTTTTAGAAAGTAAAATTGTAAACTTGATCAATTTAGTTACTTAACCTCAATCAATTCAATGAAAATTTTCTGTCAAAAACTCTAACGACGTTATCAATTGTATTGGACCAAATTGATACAAGATCTAAATTAAGGGTCAAAACCAATTAATTGAAACTGCAGGAACTAAAATATCGCAAACGGAATTTTTAGTATTTTTATGTTTTTAGTGAATTTTTGGGTAAATTACAAATAGACCACTTGCTTAAAATATGAATCACCCCCAGTGGCATATTACATTCCGCCTCTTGAAATTTATAATTTCATAACAAATGACCCATTTCATTAATAAATCATCAAGTCGATTAATAATTTTTAATAATGTTATAAATGCAATTCAATTAATAATTCAGGTAATTTTATTATTGTCTGTGAGAGCAATTAGAAATTTTATTTTTTCAATTAATTTCTATTAAATAAAAATTGTGAGAATGGGATATTTGTAATTTTTCAAACCAAATGGGGCCATTTGTATTTTAAACAAACCTCAAAAGGTATATTTGTAATTTATTCAAAAACCATACTTTTTAAATGCAGATAACTTAGATACACCTAAAAAAAACTCATATATTTGTCAAAACAATTTCTAAAAATTTTACTAAATACAAAAAAAACAAAAAAACAAAACAAAATCAAAAAAAAAAATAAAAAAATTCAATACATTTTAATTTTTTATATTTTGATTTTTTTTAGAATTCACTATAAATATTTTCATTTTTAGATGAATCTAAGTTAGGTGTATCAAAAAAAAATATAATTATTAATTGAGTAAAATAAAAAAATAAAAAATAAAATAAAAAACTTAAATAAAATAAAAAAATTTAAAAATAAAAAAAATTCAAAAATTCAGAAATTATATTTGAAAACTTAATACCAAATAAAAAAAAATTTCCATGCTCAATCTAAATAATTTACTATTCAACTCAACTCAATTTATTTACCATCGTTTCTAGGGGTATCCGCGGTTTGGTTTGAGACGGTTTGCGGTTCAGTTTGGACCTGCCCGCATCTATGTAATTTGGGGAAAAGTCAACCCGCAACCGCCCGCAATGCAGTTTGCAGTTGGTGCGGATAGGGTTCGCGAATGTGCAGGCGGTTGCGGGCGGTTTGCGGATTAAACTTTTTTTCAAAAATTATTTTCTTTGGTAAAACTTTTCAGGTTTTCGACTTTTTAGCTTATTTTCTTTTTTAGTTCAAAAAGCTCCAAATAAGCTCAAAAGCTACTGGGAGTTTTGCAAGTGTGAACCTAAGTTGGGTAGTTGGACAAAACCCAGACTCAAGTAGGATATTTTGTATATAAAATCACAAATTCAATAATCAAATTGTGATTTTTGGAACCATGGTGAAAATAGAAGCTGAACCATACCCCTCCAGACCACAGAGTGCCTTTGTAAACTCGGCCAAATCCTCCTTACCCTACTAATTCTCATCACTGAAGGAAAAACAGACAGAGTGCCTTAATAACAGATTTAATATCAGATTTAAACAGACAGAGTGCCTTTATAAGTTTTAATTAATGAACATTAAAACTTAATTTAAATAACAGACAGATTTAATATCAGATTTAATTCAACAGATTTAATTCCAAAAGTTAACCGATTGAATCAAATTAAATCAAAAATTAATTCCAAAAAACAGATTTAATTTTAATAACAGATTGAATTCCAAAAATAACATCTTATTCAATACAGATTCAACACATTTTAATTTTAATTTTCATACCAGATTCATCACGGATGGAATTCAATTAGGGCTAGGCATAGGGGTGTTGAATCTATACAGATTCAACACAGATCCAATTTCAATACAGATTCAAAAAAAAAAAATCAAAAATTAAACAGATTTATGAACTGATTCAATACAGATCAAAAATTAAACAAATCAAAAATCAAAAATTAAACAAATCAAAAATCAAAAATTAAATCAAAAAATTCAATGCAGATTCAAAAATTAAATCCAATTTCAATTTCAATACATAGACAAATTTAAATCAAAAAATTTGTTGCTACAAATTTAAAAATTAACACATGCATTAAATCAAAAATTAAATCAAAAAAACACAAATATTCCAAACAAACACAAACAGATCTGTTGCTTACAAAAAAAAAAAATTAACAGATCTGATATGTTGCAAAATAAATCAAAGATCGAGGTGAGAGAGAGAGAGAGAGAGAGAGAGAGGCTTATCTGTGATGTGAGGTCGATCGGTCGTTTTTGCAATGAGAGAGAGCCGATTGGTGTAGATGCAAAACCAGAGAGTAAGAGACTGTGAGATGAGAGAGTGAGGGAGATGAGATAGTGAGGGAGACAGATCAGAGACAGAGAGATCTGATATGTTCGAAAAAAACCAAAGATCGGGAAGAGAGAGACATAGACAGAGATTGAGATTCAGAGAGGGGCTTTACCTGTGAGGTGTGCGATGAGGTCGATCGGTCGATCTTGCGAGAGAGAGACTCGATCAGTGGGTGCATGCAGTGCGCAGATGAAAATCGCGAGAGTGAGAGACAGACCGAGAGGAGAAGAGGAAGAGAGGAGATAGAGTTCTGAGTGAGTGAGTGAGTTTGATTAGATTAGGGTTTTTCTTTTTTTGAACGATCAGATTTGAAGGGGAAAAAAATGGGTTTTTTTGAACGGTCAGATTTTTAAAAAAAAAAAAAAAAAAGGTTTTATGCGGGTGAGTTGGGCGGGTGCGGGTCAAACCCGCAACCCGCCCGCAACCCAAAAATTAGATAAAATCCAAACCGCACCCTACCCTAATGTGTTTGCGAAACCGCTCATACATACGCGGTTCGGATCGGCTAGGGCGGTTTGGGCGGGTCGGATGACCCTATGCCCAGCCCTTTATAGCCCACTAACATTTGACATAGGATCTATTTATCAATCTTAAATATTTAGATAAATTATAAATACATTTTTTGAAATTTATTTAAAATACAGATTGCTCCTTATAATTTGAAAAATTACTAATACCCTTTTGCCATAATTTTTTATTTAACATAATTAACTAGATAATTTAAATTTCTATATGTTCTCCTATATAATGATAAAATTATCTAAATTATTAATTAAAATAAATTTCTAAGATCATTAAACATTGTTGACTTAACTTAATGATTTATTATAATAAAAAATAATCAATTGTTATAAAATTAGAAACATCAAGAATTGTGATGTAATTTTTAGAATCACATTAGACAAATCATATTTTAAGCAAATCTGAAAAAATATATTTATAATTTATCCTAAATATTTTGATGTTTTGAGTTCTCTGTCCATTACCATATGTAATATTTCTAAAATTAAAAATCAATTAATTTACTAGACCATACGACAAAAAAAAATAATTACAATTCATAAATTTTTAAAAATAATTTCAGATTAGTGATAAATTTTATCAATATTAATAATTAAAATCTGAAATTTTTTATAAATTTATAATTAATTTATAAAAATTCTCTTAAAAAATAGTTGGCGAAATTTGGAGACAGTTGTCCCTACACTTTTTTTTTTTCTTTTTTTTTTTAATGGTGAGTTGTCCCCACACTTTAATATCGCACATAATACACGTTTTCATTTCATGTCGTCTTCAATACAGGAGACTCGCACCACTATTAGCTAGCCTATTATAACCCCTCCTCTTAACTACCTCTACCCCCAATTCCTCTCTCTCTCTCTCTCTCTGTCTCTATAAAATCAAAAATAAGGACTTGTTTGTTTCATCGTACTTTGTTTTATAGGATCAACCTTGGAAGCCACACCTAGGCATGAGTTGCTCAATAGATTGGCCAGAACCAATTGTCCGTGTCCAATCCTTGTCCGACAGCGGCACCCCCACCATCCCCGACCGCTACGTCAAACCGCCACAGGACCGGCCGGTAGTCAACTCCTCCAACCACCATGACACCGATGTAAACATCCCCTTAATTGACCTCGGAGTTTTAACATCCGGGGACGACAATACTACTCTAAGAGCAACCACCTTAGCCCAAATATCCGAAGCATGTCGTGAGTGGGGCTTCTTCCAGGTGGTCAACCACGGAGTGAGCCCCCACTTGATGGATCGCGCTAGAGATACCTGGCGCGATTTCTTCCATCTTCCAATGGAAGAAAAGCAAGTTTATGCGAATTCACCCAAAACGTACGAAGGGTATGGAAGTCGGTTAGGCGTCCAGAAAGGCGCCATTCTCGACTGGAGCGACTACTACTTCTTGCACTTTCTTCCGTGCTCGCTTAAAGATCATAACAAGTGGCCCGCCTTGCCAGCTCCTCTCAGGTGAATTGCTTTTAATTTTTAATTTTTTAATGTAATAATAATATATAAATGTTGGTGACTTGTATAGTTTAATGTAACAACCACCATCTATTTGGACTTTACTGATCTAATTTTATGTATTACTATATTACTGGTTGTGTTTAGGGAAGTGATAGATGAGTACGCGGACCACTTAGTAAAGCTAAGTGGGCGATTAATGAAGGTTTTGTCAATAAATCTTGGATTAGGAGAGGAGTATCTTCAAAATGCGTTTGGCGGCGACAACATTGGAGCGTGTTTAAGAGTGAATTTTTACCCAAAGTGTCCACAGCCCGATATGACTCTTGGCCTATCCTCTCATTCGGACCCCGGTGGCATGACTATTCTCCTCCCAGATAGCCATGTCGCCGGGCTTCAAGTCCGAAAAAACGACCAGTGGATTACCGTGAAACCAGCTCCACATGCTTTCATTGTTAACATGGGGGATCAAATTCAGGTACGCTCTCTCTCTCTCTCTCTCTGTTTTTGTTTTTGTTTTTGTGTGTTTTTAGATGTTTAGGTTATCCATTTGGAATGGGAATGCTTGGCCAGGATTCATAACCATTGGGCACATGGAGGGGTCATGGTTTTGATGGCTTTGTAACCAGTCATTCAAATTTGGTCAAAAAGTTTTTTTTTTTTTTTTTTTTCTTCTTCTTTTGTGTGGTTTTTAGACATGTGCATTAGAGGATTCTAATGCTGTGTTTGGTTGGGGAGACTTGAGAAGAGATTTGGAAAGGGAAATAGAAAAGGTATGTGAAATGTAAATAAATCATGCCTATATTTCACATAGTTTCACACACCTTTTCCCTTTTCCTTTCTAAATTCCTCCTCAAATTTCACAACCACACATAGAAGTGATTTGTCAAACTTGTGTTGAGTTGGTAGGAATGTAGAATCCCCCTTGGCATTTGTCGTATAGAAGTCCATGGTTTCAATTTTCAAAATTTATTTTTCAAAAAAATTTATTTTTTCGTTTTTCATATATATATATTTTTTTTCACTAATTTTTTTAATATTTTAAGTAATTTTTAAAATTTTTAGACATACTTAATATAAATATACTTAAAAAGTATAATATTTATAAAAAAAAATTAAAAAATTTCACTAAATACCAAAAAAAAATTGAAATTTTGTACATTTTTCTTATTTTTGTGTATTTATTAATTTTTAAAAATATTTTTTCACAAATATTTTACTATTTAAATACATCTAAGTAAGGTGCATCTAAAAAAATAAAAGAATTGCTTAAAATTTTAAAAATATTCACTAAAAAAACGAAAAACAAAAAATTCAATTTTCAAAAAACTGAATACAAAAAATTGAAACCAAACACACTTTAAAAGCAAAATTTATAGAATAAATGAAGTTTTTTAATCAATTTTTTTTTTTTTTTGTTACTACACACAAAATAATAAATCTCATGCATATTTATTAATGTTATTTATTTTTTCACAATTTGTTTTCCAAATGGGCTATGACTTTTATATGGAAATTTTAAATTTTAAATGATAAACTGATTGGTTAAAATTTTCACTCCTCACTCATTTCGAGGTCACCTCGAATTTAGACTTGATATCAACTGTTTTAGGTGAGGAAAGAAGATATGTATGATGTATGATGTACTTAAAGAAGACATGATGTATGATGTACTTAAAATTAGTTGGGACTAGGGGTGTGCGTGGTGCGGTTCGGACGGTTTGAGAGAAAAATTACAAATTGAATGGCGGGTTAGCGGATTAACGGATTGACAAATTACGGTTTGGGCAGTTTTTGGCGGATTGGCAGATTGAAGAATATTCTAACTAATTATCATACATTTGCATAACATATAACATTAATTTGTATAATATTTTTTAGATATATAACACAAAATAATTTTATATAATATGTTTTATTTATATAACCACTAATTTCTAATAAAATTCATATCTTAAATCTCTCTCACACTCATTTGTACATTAATATTTCATTCAAAATTAAAAAATATATATGTATTAACTATAGTGGAGCGGAGCGGAGCGGAGCGGTTCAGTTGGCGGATTATAAATTTAAAAGTTTAAACCGCGGTTAGCGGTTAGAGCGGTGCGGATTGATGCGGATCAGTACGGTTTTAACGGATTGGGCGGTATTTTACACAGCCCTAGTTGGGAGAAAGTGAACCCCCAAAAAAAAAAAAAAAACAAAACAAAAAACAAAGGGGCTATGGCCTGTTTTGGAAACTAAGGCAAAGTTTGGCAACCCAAAAATAATCTATCTTTTTATCTTTTTTTTCATCACATCACCTCTTTACTTTTCTACACATCTTTTCGTAAAAAGACAAAAAGTGCACTTATTTAGGTCATCTCAAACAACCTTTTATTATTTTAGTTAAAAAGTCAATTATTTTTTTTATTTTTTATATGTTTTTTTGTAAAAAAATAAAAAAATTAATTAAAATAGCCATTTTCCAAAACAACCCTATGTTTTTCACCTTTTTGTATTACCTCCTAAGTGAATACTCATGATTGATTTTTTTTTTGGGAAATGATTTTTCCCCCGAAATCCCTCTCCCGAACAGCCCGAAAGAGAGAAAGAGAAGAGAAAGAGAGAAAGAGAGAAAGAGAAGAGGGAATGGAGAGAGAGAGAGAGAGGGCCCCTCCTTTGCCTCCGCCGCCGCCAATCGATGGCAGATCGACCAGCCGATCATCGCAGCAGCTCCGATCGTCGCAGCAGCAGCTCGTCGCAGTCCCGCCGCAGCTCGTCGCAGCCCTGCCTCCGACCGCCGTCGCCTCCGGCCCCCGCCTCCGCCTCCGGCCCAATTTTGTTGGCCCCCTCCCCTCCAATTCTTCTTCTTCTTCTTCTCCTCCTCCTTCTTCCTCCTTCTTCCTCTGATTTTCTTCTTCTGAAAAAATTAAAAATTTAAAATTTAAAAAATTTAAAAATAATAATAATTTCAAAAACGACGTCTTTTTTTGAATTCGAGGGATTCGGGGGCTCAAATTCGAGCTACCAATCACTACTCTTTTTTTTTTTAGAAACAATAACAAACAAAATAATGAAGATAAATAATACATTATCATGTATCCAATAATGGAAAAAAGAGAGGAGATAGTGGTCCTAAAATAATAATAATACAATAACTTGTCAGTATGCTCTTTAGAAATTGTTTGGAAATATAAGTGATTGTGACGAGAAAACTGATTTATATTTTCAAAATTTCAAAATTTCAAAATTTTAGAAACGATTTCTATTCTTCATCTTCTTCATTGCTAAATTAACATTTATTAATGTAAATTTCATTACCTTTATACCTATATATCTAATGGTAAGAAGACATAGATATAAAATTTTAAAAAAAAAAATCATTTATTTGTAACATTATTTTATTATTATTTTTTTTAATTAGTTGAGTTGTGCTTATCTTTCTATTCAAGTGAATTCTATTTTAAATATCAAAATTCCATTATTAATTTGCATTGTGTGTCCCATATGTCACTGCGGTCTTCTTCTTCTAACACGTGGACAATATGCTGGAAGAGAAAAACTTGGAATATGTGGCATTTTCTGCAAAGTTTTTTTTGTTTGGTTGAGTTTCAGAATTTTTTTTTTTTTTTAAAAGTGAAAAAATATTTATGTTCTAAGAAAGAGAATTTTATACAAAATTAATGAGTGTTTTGTTTTACTTTTACCTTTTTCACTAGAATAATTTTTTTTAAATTTAAAAAAATAGTTTTAAAAACTCAACTAAATGAATATTTTTTTTAATTTTTGTCTTTTTTTTTAAATCGCCTGTTCAATCACACTATTCTACATTAACACGCAAAGCACACGTATAACATCACGGCTTTATCCTCTGTAGAAAATTATTGAATGAGTCATTCTCAGCAATAATGTAATTAATATTTGCATTAGTCATGACAGTCCCTAACAAAATTGTTAATTCTTTTATTTATTTTATTATTTTTTGGTCTTTTGACCTATGAATATTCATTCAAAAAATAATGTCATTAAGTTACCTTTACTCCAAATTCAAAGCATAGGTATGTTGGATGCAAATAGTTCATATGAGAACGTTTCTTGTAATGTCTGTTTATATTTAATTTAAAAGATGACTTCATTAAAATTAAAAAATTTACTAAGACATAGATATTTTTAACTTCTAGGTTTAATTTGTCAATTTTTAATTAGTAGAAACTACACCAACATAATAATGGCTCCGTTTGGGAAGATAGGTTGTGGGCTTTTTTGGCTATTTTAGCCATAAAAGACAAAATAGGCTATTTTAGCCACAACAAACAAAACATCACATCCAACCCATAATCATTACACTCTTCTCTCACAAAAAAAAGTCAAAAAAGCCAAAAAGTCAAAAAGTCCTTCCCAAACCAAGCTTTTTAGCCCAGGCTAAAATAGCCAAAAAAGCTAAAAAGCCAAAAAGCCAACCCACTTCCCAAACCAACCCAACATATTCTATGTATTCCCCCGTCCATCCCCAACCAAATCATTAGTTCAACCTAACTCTTTCTATGAAATATATATATTAAAATTACATGCTTCATTGCAAGAGACTACAATATCTATAAAAGTGATCAAAATTATTAGAGTTGATAAAGTAGTGTACAAAATTATTTCAGAAAATTACAATATCCATATAAGTGATCAAAATTTAAATTTGAAGCATACATTTAAACTTAGTGCGGTGTAACTCATACATTTCAAATTTTAAATATTTTTCTTTGTACATCACATTATTACAATTACGTACTAACATTATAGTGTATAGATGTAGTATTTTGTGTAACGAATACATTATGGTGTATTTATGTGAAACCACCAAAGGTAGAGCTCAAAGGTATGTGAAAGAAAAGGTACACAGTAGTGTACATGTTACACAATGGCCTCGTTTGGGAAGTGGCTATTTTAGTAGGCTATTTGGCTTTTTGGCTATTTTAGTAGGTATTTTAGTTTTTATGTTTGGGAAGATGAGATGGATTTTTAGTTGAGTTGTTGTATTGAAAAGTGTGTTGAAATGATGTTTGAATGTAAAATGACAAATTTATCCCTGAATTATAATTTTTTAAAATGCTGTAAAGGGGTAAATAAGTAATTTCACACGTGATGTAGAAGTTTGACCTTTGACAGTGTAGGCCGGCCCTACACTGTCCAGCAGCAGGGCTATTTTTTTTTTTTTTTTTTTTTTTTGAAAATCAGTTAAAAGGTGGCTACAGTGATGCTTTTAGGCTAATTTCCAAAATCAGGCTATAATAGCCCCAAAACGCGCTTCCCAAACAGCGCCAATATATGTGTGAGGGTGCTTGGAATAATTTTTGTTTATAATTTTTAAATAAAATAATAAATTATTTTTAATTTCTACTTTTTAAAATCAGCTTTTAGCTTTCTAAAAGTTGAACCAAACAAACTATTCATCTAGTGGATGAATCTCCTTTTATATTAATCTCAATCGTCTCACACCTGTATCTCATTCTGTAAAAATTAAAATCCCATATCTTAATTATCTCACATTTGTATCTCGTCATATAAAAATCTTATGTGAATTTTAAACTTCCTCTTCAATAACCAATTTCAGGTGCTAAGCAATGCGATGTACAAAAGCGTAGAGCACAGAGTAATGGTCAACTCATCGAGCGAACGAGTATCGCTTGCATTCTTCTACAATCCAAAGAGCGATCTACCAATAGAGCCAGCGAAAGAGCTCATCACGGATGATAGACCTGCACTGTACAAGGCCATGACTTTCGATGAGTACAGACTATACATAAGGACCAGAGGTCCACAGGGAAAATCTCAAGTTGAGTCTCTCAAATCCCCAAGATGATGATCATGATGATCATGATCATGATTATTCACCCAAAATCCCAAATGTCTAGTACTCACAATTTTTTCATCAAATTCTATAAACCACAAGAGTAAACAATCTTTTTCATTTGGTTCAAAAAATTTAATTGTAAATCTTTGTAATCTAATAAAGGTGTTTACCAAGTAAACGAAATCAAAAAAAAAATGGAAAGTAAATAAAATGTTGAATGGGTCTCAATAATTTTAATTGGCGTTTCGAATGAATGAATAAATGGTGGCCTGAGAAGATTCTATGTACATATCTGATGATGATGTAACAATATTGCCCCACTTCCCCTCACCGCTAATTAAGGATGCAAGTGGATAATAATAAAAAAATAAAAATCTATTGTTTTTAGACTTTGGTAGAATATGTGTGTTTTTTTTTATTTATTAGGTGTCATATCTGAGTTCGAATTTTATATTATATGGTACAATTTTTCCTTCAACTATTTTTCTAAATTTTTTGCCAATGATTTATTTGTAGGGGGACTCACAAGATGATTGAATCATATTAATGGATTGGGTCCGTAACCGGTCTCGTAGGTTCAACTGAACAATTTTCTTTTTTCTTTTAAGAGTTGTTATATGTTGGTGGTCCTGTAAACTGGACTTACTTATCCATCAGTCTTTTTCCAACTATTAACAAGAAATTTACCATTATAAAACTGTCTTTAGAAAATATATATATATATATTTTTTGAAACAGCCAAAAGAAATACTTTATTGATGAAAATGAAGCAAAAGAGCAATTACAAACATCAAAGCACTTTATTGATGAAAATGAAGCAAAAGAGCACTTAAAAACATCAATAAAGAGATAGAGCACAAAAAGTATCACAACAAAACAATTCGATCCCAATTAAGTTGTCACCGAGAATCGCGCACAATCATCTACTAGCACCACTAAGACACAAACCCAAGAATCAAAAAAAAAAAAAAATACAACAAAAGGAAGAAAACCAGTAGTAAAAACAAAATATCAACCAAGGGCCCCTCTGCTCCCCAAGCAACATCTGATCTGTCTCAGGTTGATCAGGAAATCCTCCACTGAGAAGTAAAACTCCTCAGAGCTTGATTTCAACCATAAAACAACTCTAATCTTAATCAAGTCACACCGCTCATTAGCCTTAGGAATAGCTGCATGAAACACACATTCATTTCTAAGCTTCCAAATGCACCATAAGACAGCCAAAGGGAGTACACTCCATATCTTCTTTTCTTTCTTGTTGAGCCTTTCTTCATTCCAACATTGTATGTTAGGAACTAACCTTTCCTAACCAAGATCAGTGAGACTCAAAATAACAAACAAAGAAGAAAAACAAATCACACACACACACAAGAACACAAGGATTTACGTGGTTCACCCCAGAATAGAGCTACATCCACGGCTGCTGCGATTTTTCACTATGATCAGAAAAAATACAACTCTCTCTCTTAACCTAAAAGAGATGCCCCCTCATCTATTTATAAGTATAAAATTAGGGTTACGCAGAAGCACGTAGGAATTACGAAAGTACCCAAACCCCTAATTGGACCCAGTGTTTGAATGAACAGTACTTATCAGGGTTCATCGACCCAACAATCTCCCACTTGGAACTTGATAACACAAGCTCTCCATCATCTTCATCACATAGAGAAACGCCGCAACAACTTGATCTTTCTTCATCAATCTTAAAGGCCAACTAAAGTTGCACACAACTTCAGTTTGTCAATGGTAACTGTCTTGGTCAACATGTCTACTGGATTCTTACTGCCTTGGATCTTGTCAAGAGACAAGACTCCATTATCTACAAGTGAACGAATGAAATGGTATCGCAACTGAATGTGTTTCGTCATAGAATGAAAAACCGGATTCTTTGCAAGATGAATAGCACTTTGACTGTCACTATGCAAAATACTCGTCTCTTGTGTCTTACCCAACTCTACTAGGAAATTTTGTAACCAAGTTATCTCTTTCCCAGCTTCAGTAATAGCAACATACTCAGCCTCTGTTGTAGAAAGGGCCACAATCTTTTGTAACTTTGAAATCCAACTCACTGCTGTACCACCCAATGTGTAAACATAACCAATAGTACTCTTTATGTTATCCATATCACCAGCCAAGTCTGCATCAACATAACCATGTAACCCGATGTCTATTCGTCTAAAACAAAGTGCCATGTCTGTAGTACCACTCAAGTATCTAAAGATCCACTTCACTGCCTCCCAATGTTGCTTGCCTGGATTACTCATGTACCTACTAACCACTCCCACTGCATGTGCAATGACTGGTCTAGTACAAACCATAGCATATATTATGCTACCGATAGCTAAAGCATATGGAACACGTTCCATGTAAGCCTACTCTTCTTCAGTCTTCGGAGACTGCACTTTGGTAAGTCTGAAGTGGCTAGCCAATAGAGTACTCACTGGTTTTGCACCATCTATGCTAAACCTCTTGAGAACTTTCTTGACATACTCAGTATGTGACAACTTCAAAGTACCATTTGCCTTGTCCCTGTGAGTCCTCATACCAAGGATTTTGTTTGCAACTCCAAGATCCTTCATCTCAAATTGGTTGGACAAAAGCATATCATCAACATATAAGAGCAAAATAATATAACTTTTGTCAAACCTCTTGAAATAACAACAATGATCTGCTTGACATCTTGTAAAACCGCTGCTACACATAAACCCATCAAACTTCTTATACCACTGCTTTGGGGCCTATTTCAAACCATACAAGCTTTTTCAAAGTTTGCATACAAACTGCTCTTTGCCACGTGCCAAGAAACCTTGTGGTTGCTTCATATAAATTTCCTCTTCTAAATCACTATGGAGAAAAGCCATTGTCACATCCATCTGCTCAAGATACAAATCTTCAATAGCCACAATTTCTAACACCAATCTGATAGTGGTCAACTTCACAACTGGAGAGAAAATTTCAGTGTAGTCAACCATTTCCTTTTGCTGAAATCCCTTTGCAACCAATCTGGCCTCGTAGTATTTACTCTCATCATGTTCCTGTTTGACCATGTAAACCCACTTGTTGTGCAAAGCTTTCTTACCCACTGGTAATTTAGTCAACTCTCATGTCTGGTTTACCATGAGTGTATCATTTCATCATGCATAGTTGACTCCCACTTGATTGAATCATCAACCTGCAAAGCCTCATCATAACTTTCGAGTTTACCTCCATCAGACAACAACAAATAATGTAAAGATAGAGACCAACGCTGTGTAGGTTTAGACTCTCTTTCTGACCGTCTCAACTTAAGAGTAGGAGTATGTAGCTTAGTTTGTGGAATAAGATTTTCAGGATTATTCTGAATCCTACTATTCAAATCATTCTCACTAATCTCCTCTAACTCAACATGCTCATGATAAGTAACAGATTCAGATTCAGATGCAGACTTATCCCTATCCTTATACATTACTTTCTCATTAAATATGACATCTCTACTTCTAATTATTTTCTGATTTTTATCATCCCAAAACTGATAACCAAATTAATTAATGCCATACCCAATAAAATTACATTTAACAGATTTCGAATCAAGTTTACTTCTATCAGCAGAATCTATATGCACATATGAAACACATCCAAATACCTTTAAAAAAAAAAAAAGATTTACCTCTTTACCGCTCCAAGCTTCTTCTAGTAGTTCTACATTCAATGGAATAGATGGACCACGGTTAATCAAATATGCTGCAATGTTAACTGCATCTGCCCAAAACAACTTTGGTAATCTGGCATGTATCCTCATACTTCTAGCACTTTCATTCAGAGTTCTATTCATGCGTTCTGCAATGCCATTTTGTTGAAGTGTCTTTCGAACAGTCTTCTCCATTCTAATTCCACTTTCTGCACAATATTTCTTGAACTCATTGTCCTCATATTTCCCTCCATTATCTGATTTCAAGCACTTAATTTTCAGACTTGTTTCAGTCTCCACCAAGGCTTTCCACTTCTTAAAAGTAGTATAAACTTCATATTTATGTTTCAGAAAATAAATCCATACCTTTCTCATTGAGTCGTCGATAAAGATAACATAGTATGATGATCCTCCAAGAGATGAAACTGGTGCAGGTCCCCACACATATGTATAAACCAATTCCTACTTTTTTTACTTCGGTTTCCTACTATTCTTTGAAAAATTGACCCTCTTTTGTTTGCTAAAGATACAACCCTCATAAAAGTTAATGTCCACCAATTTCAAATTTGACAGTTTCCCCTTAAATGCAAGTACCTTCATCCCTTTTTGACTCATATGCCCAAGCCTTTGGTGCCACAGATTTGAGTCTTCCTTCTCTCCAACAACTGCTACTACATCCTTATTGTTCATAATCATGTAAAGGGTGCTTTCTTTTTTACCACGAGCAACAACCATGGCTCCTTTGGTGATTTTCCACAAACTACCCATTAAGGTTACAACATGACCTTCATCATCAAGTTGTCCAACAGAAATGAAGTTTCTTTTCAAACCAGGCACATGTCTGACATTCTATATCTTCCAAACAGATCCGTTTCACAACTTGATTGTTACATCCTCTTTACCCACAATCTTCAAAGGTTCATCATCCGCCAAATAAACCTTCCCGAAATCACCACCAATGTAATTGTCCATAATTTCCCTCTGTGAAGTAGAATGGAATGATGCCCCAGAATCTAAAATCCAAGATTCAATAGGGCTGTCAATACTCAAGATCAAAGCATCATAAATCTCCTCCGTTGCAGCATTAGCAGACTTCTGATTTTGATCACCTTTGTTCTTATTCAATGTCGGACAATCTTCTTTTAGATGTCCCTTCTTTCCACAGTTCCAACGACTCCGTCCCTCTCCAGTTCTTGACTTACTTTTGTGTTTGGATTTTGATCTGTTACAGTTTGGGTTTTTTCCTACTAATCTTCCTCTGGCTTCTGTATTCAAGGCAGAACCTAATGTTTTTCCTAATTCCCTGTTGCGAATTTTTTCACTCAGAATTAAAACTCGAATATCATTGTAATTCAATTTTTCTTTTCCCAAAGAATTACTCATTGCCGTTATAGTACCATTCCAACTTTCTAGCAAACTAGATAGAAGAATCAAAGCCCTAACCTCATTATCAAATTCGATAGATACAGAACTCAATTGTATTACCACAATATTGAATTCGTTCAGATGCTTAGCCACCGAAACACCTTCTGTCATCCTCAGATTAAACAATCTACGCATCAAATAAACTTTATTTGAGGCAAAGGGTTTTTCATACATGTTTAAGAGTGCCGCCATGAGACCCGTTGTAGTCTTCTCCTTCGCTATGTTAAACGCAACGTTACAAGACAACGTTAGCCGAATAACACTTAATGCTTAGCGATCAAGAAAATTCCACTCACTATCCTTCATCTTTTCTAGTTTCATCCCTGAAAGGGACTCATACAGTTTTTTCTGAAACAGATAGTCTTCAATCTGCATCTTCCAAAATTCGAAATCTATGCCAGTGAATTTATCAATTCTAACCTTTTTGTCTGTAACCATCACTCCCCCTCAAACTAATGCTCTAATACTAGTTGTTAGGAATTGACCCTTCCTAACCAAGATTGGTGAGACACGAAATAACAAACAAAGAGGAAAAACGAATCAAACAAATCAAACACACACAAGAACACAAGGATTTATGTGGTTCACCCTAGAATAGGGCTACATCCACGGCTATTGTGGTTTTTCACTATGATAAAAAAAAATACAACTCTCTCTCTTAACCTAAAAGAGGCGCCCCATCATCTATTTATAAGTATAGAATTAAGGTTACACGGAAGCACATGGGAATTACGAAAGTACCCAAACCCCCCATTGGACCCAGTGTTTGAGTGAACAGTAGGGTTGAGTGAACAATACTTATCAGGGTCCACCGATCCAACATTGTAGTACACCTTCAATAGTACCTGGTAAAGCCCCTTGCACCTCCCACCAATTTAGCATTGCAAATTTGCAACCCAAACTTTCCAAGCAAAATGTCAATGTAGCAGAACATGACCAACTAATTCATTTTTAGATTTACAAAACACACAAAGAGCTTAAACATTAGCTTGAATAACACCAATTTTCTACAGGAAATCCACTATCTTAACTTTGTTTTTTTAAAGCTAACTAGTCAAAGAATTGGACTTTTGGGGGTGCAAACTTAATCCACACTAGCTCACTAATTCTGAGAAGGGGACCAAGAGTATCTTCTGCACATTTATAAGCAGCTGACACAGAGAACTCAGAAGAGCTGCCCAAGATGAGCTATCCTCCAAATCATCTTTAAATACAGGACCAGACCCTAGGAACTCCTTGAGTCAAGATGAGCTATCTTTAGGAAATATGATTCAACTAATACACGTTTTATATCATATTTTAATAGGAAATAATATACAAATCCACTTTTTAGACTAACTTTCTAAATATAATGATGTGTAAGTGAGATAATTAATTGATAATTAGAGAAGATATAAAAGATAAAAATAACACATAAGAGTGATTAGTTGATTGATCATTGGGGTTGAAAATAGTTTAATTTTTGGGTTTGAATAGCTATACTCATTTCAATAAAAACTAACACAAGTAAATTAAAAGTAAAGCAAAACTTACAAACAAAAAACAAAATGCTCCAATTAGTTATCACTTTGATAAATTTTTCGATATAATTGTCAATAACAAATGATTATTCCACAAATTTTAAAATTTTCTCATTATCAAAACAAAAGTAAATACATAAAAATAAAAATAAAAATCCCCCAACACTTATGAGTAATCGTCCATAAGACCTATTAATAATTATCTTTATTTTTTATTTTTTATTGTATTTAGTATAACATTAGAGTGATCAATTGGACTAGCGTAGTTGATCATTATTGATAGGATAATTTGTGCAGATAAATTGGGCCGAGTTAAGTGGGATCCTCTTTAGAGATTGGGCCACACAATGGGCCAAGATAAGAGCTTAGATAACACGGTCTTGGGTTGAACCTGTAATAGGCCGGTCAGTGATGGGCTGTTAAGGCTTGGAACTAGCTATCCATGTACAATCCATAGACAGGCTGAGGTACTAGATTAACTATCTAGGGAAAGAAGGCCAAGCTAACTGTAGCTCGGCGGTACACCATTGGGCAGACAAGGTTTTCACAGTTCGGCCAGAGACAGAATGGAGTAAAGGTAGCTTGGTTAGTTATCGATAGCTGAGCAGAGTGTTGCCATCTCACTTGGCTGGCAATGAGGAAGCATTATCATTTAAGAATGTGACTTCTAGAAGGACTCTGCTAGGGAGAAATAGAGTCCTACTAGGATTGTGCCACACGGAATCTATAAAGGCTCGTGACAAAACCTATTTCCAGGTATTGCAATTCTTACTCTCGAATACACAGAGCTTTACTGTCTCTTGTCAACTTGTTGACTTAGGCATCGGAGGGGTTTCCAGCACACACACGCCGGTTAGCTCACGTTTGTGTGTTTCAGGTGATAAGATGACGACGCTTGGAAGAGTACAAACTTGATCAACAAGATTATACGAGAAGGATTATTTCATGCTCATACAATTATGAAAAACTTATAATGGGGATGGAGGAGCTAGCTAAGGTCCAGGGCACGTGTCCCCTGTAGTTTTAATAATTAGACTATTAACTCTATATATAAAGATTATGTATTATTTATTCCTAATAAATTGTAATAGCATTCCTTCGTAAATCATGCAAAATTCTTTATAATTTTAAAATTTTAAAAATATTCTGTTATATTCTCTTCTTCATTTTTGTACATTTTTAGCTAACAGGTCAAAGTAATAACTGAATCAATTGATAATTTATTTTCCATTATGGAATTTGTTTAGTTGGTTATTCTTTGTATTAGTTGAGTTGATAGTGTAGAACCTATTAATTATAAATTTAGTTGTTTGTTTGTCCCTATTGTTGGGTTAATAGAATTTAGTTGTTGATTATAGATTTATGAGTCACATTGATATAAATCTCATGATAATTATTATATTATATCTTATCGATTGACAAAACAATAAATAAAAAAATGTATAAGTTTAATAATATCTCGTTGTTACTTGTTATAGGAAGAAAAAAAAATTTTAATATTGTAATTAATATGTACTCCTTTACTTAAAATTTCTGAGTCCGCCGCTATAGGGATGAAGTTGGAGAAACTATTATTGTGAAAAGTAAATATTGATTATTTCTACTTCAGTCCGGGTCTATTTTATTGTATCGAATTCATTTTCTCCGATTATGAGTTTGGTTTATCAGCTGTGATATTTTTGGTTCATGTCTTATTATAGTATGATTTAACTTTTCTTTTAATTTCTTTTCAAAAAAAAAAAAAACTAACATTAGGATTGTACAACCCTAAATTGCGTAAATGATCCAAACTTATATAAATTAGGGGTACTTACCAATTAGTCCTATTAACTAGACTTATTTATCTACAGGTCCTAAGTAATAAATTTAACATTATAAAAATAAGAGAGTGATAAATTTATCACTAAAAATTTATTCATAAAAACAAAGAGACTGATAAATTTATCACTATAAATTTATTCATAAAAAAAAAGACTGATAAATTTATCTTTATCACTTAATAAATTTATCAAATAGGACTTAATGGGTAATAAGTCTCCAAAGTAGGACCTATTGGGTAATAAGCCTCCAAAGTAGGACCTATTGGTAGTTTACCCTATAAATTAATAATATGACAGAACAGAAGTGGAAGTTTTTTGAAGTATTTTGAGATTGTCTAAATAATCATTGAGATTGTTTATATTTGTAGCCATGGAAGTTTTTTGAATAATTTAATTTTGATTAAATTACACTTACTTCCGCCTGAGGTTAATTATAATTGCAAATGCATCCTTTGTGGTTTCAACAATTATACCGACCTTCCATACTTTTCAAAATAATATCAAGATTCCCCTCTCTCGTTAAAACGTACCCAACGACGTTACCTTACCTATTACAATTACCATAGTACCCTTCAACCATATTGTGAAAAAACGAAAATCTTAACCTGCACATTTTTTTTTAATTAGTTTTTCTTCCACATGTAAAAGGCACAATTTCGTTAGTTTTGATTGGCCATTAATTAAATAACACAACTTTGATTGTTCATCATTATTTTTTGGTTTTTAAATTGTTTTATTTACACACAGTTTACGAATTTTGTGCATTATTTGTAAAGAATAAAAATATATATATTATTATAATTATCATTGTACAGAAGTTGTTTCACAAGTTCAAGTTGTTTCACAAGTTCCATTTCAATGATCAAAATCATTCCTTTTGTGAAGTTCTATTTAATAATTGTAACATTTTCAGTTTATCGTATTTGTCTCTAAAAAAATTGACAAGTACAATTATGTTTTTGAAAATAGACCATGGTAATCCCTACAAGTCTAAATATGACAAGTTGATAACGGTCAAGCTCATATTTCAATTTAAGAGAAACCCAAACCTAATATTATTTAATTACTTGATTTTAAATTTTCTAAATTTATATTTTACATTGTGTAATATATTGATAAATGTTTCACAACCATCTTATACTATGTTTGATTTACTCGAATGAAATAGAATAAAATAATCATTCCATCATAATGTCTATTTTCATATTTGATTCACCAAAAAAATATAAAATATATTTTAAGTAAAATCATCATTAACCTTTGAAAAGAAAAATATTTGAAAGCACATTTTTATTTTGTTTTTGAGAATTTACATGAGTTGGGAATTAAAATGTTATCATTTGACTTTTGCATTTTTTTTATATTATAAGAATATAATAATTTATTTTTTATTCACTATAACTAACGAATAAAGTGAATAAAAAACCATTCAAATTGTGCCGTTTAATTAGTAAACAATCAAAACTAACAAAATGTGTCACCAAAGCTATATCGTTTTTAACCACAACAATCCATGTTGCGTGTACGGTGCAGCAATGACCCCAAACCCCAAATCTCTTCAATATATATTGTGTGAGTATGATAAGGTTAAAATTTGTGGAAAAAAATATTCAATAAGTATGTTTGTATTTGCAAATGAAGAAATTTTGATGGTTTGGGAGTTTTGTTTGGGAAATTTTTAATTAATTTTGAGGGTTTGGGGATATTTTAGGGTTTTTCTATATTTTGAATCAAATATTGTTATTTGTTGGATTGTTAAATGTCATTACTTACTACATTTGGAATATATGGATTTTGGCTAGATTTTGTTGAATTATTTATTTAGGGTTTATTATATATTTTAATATTACAAAAATATATACAAAATTTTTATTGGAATTTTTTATGGTGATCTTAATGAAATTTTACTGGTATTTTTTACATGAACTTATTATCAATCATGGTGATTTTTTATTGGAATTTGTTGAATTATTCATTCATTTTGTGTTTTACTAGATGTTGTGCAATATATTGGTCCCGTTTGGTGTAGCTGTTAAAACAACTTATAGATTATAGCTTAACAGATTATAGATTATGACTTTAATCAGAAGTTGTTAATCTGTTTGGTGTAACTGTTGGATTATAGATTTAAGTTGCTGAGTAATGTTTGTTAAATAAACTGTGAAATAGCTTTTTCAATTAATTTTTATTTTTTGTTTGTCTACATTTCTCATAAAAAATAATAATAATAATCTATAGTCCATTTGGGTCTTTTTCTATTTTTAAAAAAATAAAAAATAAAAAAATTTAAGAGTAGAACCAAAAATTAATATGTCCACAGTAGAAGCTGATAATCAGAAGTAAGAGGTGAGCAGCTTCTCAGAATCAGCTTTTTTAAGTTAAAATAAGCTGTTAGAATCAGAAGCTGTTTGAAATAAGTTTAACCAAACAGTCCAAAATAACTTTTTCAAAGCTAAAAGCCATAAGTTAGTTCTGAAAAGCTGAAACAAACACCCCCATTATAACAGATATACATGAAATTAAATGTTATTTTATTACTGTTACAATCATGGCTTCATTCTTTTACTTTGATTTAGTTATCAACTACAAACGCAAAGTGGGTAGAGAGATAGTTTAGAGGAAAAGAAATAGAGTTTATTCGAAATTAGGAGAGAAATGGTTAGAGAAGTGGGGAGTTATGTTATAAAGAATGTAAAGGGTATTTTGGCCATTTAGGTGTTTATTTTTGATGATGTCATTATATTTGGTTATTTTTGCAACATCCTTTTAATAGAAGGGGGAATCATTGTATTATTTTGTAAAGCATGAGAGGTCAATATATTTGTTGAAATCACAGGGAAGCTACCTGCAATTATGATAAACCTTCGGGCAGATAAGTATAATTTGCCCTTTATAAAATTTTTATAAAAAAAAAAAAAAAATGAAGCAGAATTTTACAATTTTCAACCCCCTTCTCATTTTACATAGAATCCCAATTTTAACGAAGTATTTGGTGTGGCTTATTTTGACCAACTTATAAATTCTAACTTTGGAAAGATTATTTTGAACTGTTTGGTTTAACTTATTTCAAACAGTTTTTAATTCTAACAACTTATTTAACTCAAAAAGTTTATTCTGAGAAGTTGTCCACCATTTGCTTCTGATCATCAACTTCTGTTGTAAGCCTGTTAATTTACAATTATACCCTTAGATTTTTTTTTTTTTTTTTTGAAAATAGAAAAAGACCCAAATGGACTATGGATTTTTTTTTTTTTTAATAATGCAAAATGCGGACTAATAGTGAATAACAAAAATAAAAATTAATTCAAAAAGCTATTTCACAACTTATTTACTAAACACAACTCAGCAATTTAAATTTATGATCTGGCACTGCACCAAACAGATTAACAACTTCTGATTAAAGTTATAATCTATAATCTGTTATACATTTAGGGTGAATTACAATAACAATCCCTATAGTTTAGGGTTAGTGTCACTTTGATTCCTAACTTTTCAATTGTAACACGTTTGATTCTGAATTTTGAATCTTATTCCAAATAAGGACAATTAAAGATACCATTGCTCAATTTCAAGGGTAAAGTCGTCAATTCGATAAATATAAACTAATTTGACAAAAATAAGTGTCAAAAAAATATTTTTGAATTTTTAAAAATAATTTTTACCTACCAAAGATAAAATTATGTAAAATTGATAAATATTTTGGACATTTTTTTTAACAAATTAATTTTATTATATGTTTGGATGATGATCGTGTAATGAGCGGTCGTTAGACTTTTAATGTGTGATCGATATATTTAATATATAAAATGATTTTAGTTTTGGATTTTTTGATTTAATGAATTGGTTTAATAATGATATCAAAATTGTCGTCATATTTAACTTTTGGAAAAATAGAAACCATATTTGACTTTTAAAAAAATAGAAACTAATTTAATGAAAATAAAAATAACCACCGATTACACGATCATCATCAAACATATGATAAAAATTAATTTGGTAAAAAATAAATAAATAAATGTCTAAAAAATTTATCAATTTTACATAATTTTATCTTTAATGGATAGAAATAATTTTTAAAAATTCAAAAATATTTTTTGACATTTATTTTGTCAAATTAGTTTATATTTTATCAAATTGATGACTTTGCCTCGAAATTGAGCAATAGTATCTTCAATTGTCCTTATTTGAAACAAAATTTAAAATTTATGATCAAATGTGTCACAATTAGAAAGTTAGTGACCAAAATGACACAATACTCAAACTATAGGAACCGTTAATGTAATCTACCCTATAATATGTAATTTGTTCTAACAGCTGCAACAAACATCCTAATAACCATGATACCAAGGCCAAGTTTTGGAAGACTAAATAAGTGTATTTTTTGACTTTTTATGAAATATGAGTTGGATTTGGGTTGAGTTTGAAGTGATGTGTTAGAGAGGTGATGTGACTTAAATAAGATGATGTGACTTAAATAGGATAGTGACTTTTTGACTTTTTAAATTTTTTTGAGGATGCCAAACTTGGCCCAAATCATCCTTGATCAAGGCCAAGCATAACCAGATGAGAAGAAGAAAAAAATGTCATTGACCAAATATAGTTGTTCTATGATCATCCTTTTCTATTCTTATATCATAGATTTTATTATTGATGCTAATATAAGAACAATTTCGAGTCAATACCTTACGCTAGAGTTGCAAATAAACTGAACTATCATGAACAAGTTCGGCTCGGCTCGGCTCATTAAGGGTTCAGCTCGGTTTGATTCGTTTATTAAACGAGCCGAACTTGAACTCGAATATTAGACTCGTTTAGGGTTCGTTTGGGAAGTGGGGTTGACTTTTTGACTTTTTGACTATTTTAACTTGAGGCTAAAAAGCCTCATTTGGGAAGGACTTTTTGGCTTTTTTAACTTTTTATAAAAGAAAGAATGTAATGATTATAGGTTGAATGTGATGTTTTGTCTTATTGGGATAAAAACCCTATTTTGTTTTTGTTTTTTATTTTTTTTTTGGCTATTTTAGCCAAAAAATCCCAAATCTCAACTTCTCAAGCGAGCTCTTACTAAACGAGCCGAATTCAAACTCGCATAAACTCGGCTCGTCAAAACTCAGCTCGTTTATCTTTATTTAAATTATATAATAAATATATTATTTATATATTAAATAATATTTTTTATTTAAATAATATAAATAATATTAAAAAAAACTTATCGAGCCAAGCTCAAGTTTCATTAATATTAATGAGCTGAGTCAAGTTGGAGCCCAGCTACTTATCGAGCCATCTTAAGCTCAATAAACAAACTCGATAAGTAAACGCGCCGAGTTTGAACTCAGCAAAGCTCGGCTCAATTCGATTCGTTTGCAATCCTACCTTACGCAAAAGATTAGGGGAAATATTTTGAAAGCTTGAGAATATGATTAAGCACTCTTATCAAACCAAAAAAAAAAAAAAAAAGAGTATGATCAAGCACAATAATATCAACATGTAGCCCGGTAGTAGAGAATAGTGGTCAATTTTGTTTATTTATTTGGCCAAATTATAAGGATGAGTACAACACATTTTTTTAGTGAAGACTTTCTCATGAAAAAAAGGATTCAAAGAGCATCATAATGAGAAGTTATTCGATCAAAATGTCATGTTGATTTTTACATATAATTTAGTGGTGAATTATTTACCACTTTCACATTTGAAATGTAAAAAGTTTATATTACATTCTCGAAAAACATGTTTCACACCTTTGTTACGAACAAAAATTGTTGTTGAAAAGAGAAATATAAAGGACAATGACAATTATATGTAGGCGAGAAAATGCTTACTAAATAAATCATGCTCATCTTTTTACATAATGTCTATATAAAGGTAGAATTCTGTTATTGATGAGTCATTCACCAATTCCGTACATGTATCAAAAACCACCTACCACATTTTTTCACAAACAACACTTCTAGATACACATAATTCAATCGTGAAAAAATATTCAAAACATGTGTGTGAAATCATATGCACTTTGGGCCTCACACTGATATGATTATTCTTAAAGTTTTTCTGTGGTTGAATTTGATGTATCTATTTTTTCTCTTCTAGAAAAAAATGTTTTGCACTTCTACTTTTCCTCACTAAAACCCTAACATCTTTCGTAGAGACTCTCATATATCATTAAAGATAAAGATGACATGGTAAGACATCCATGTTGGACTTATCAATTCTAGAAAAGATACATGAGAAGGTACAGGTAAATTATATGAAATTATGAAATATTAACGCTTATTAATTTTTATCATGTATTCTTTTTAATTTTTATCTTCTAATTTTTTTCAATTCACACTTACATAAGACAATATAGTAAAAGTAATTTTTTTTTTAATTGGAGATGCCAAGATCTCCAATTAAAAAAAAAAAAGAAAACTAATAATTAGTATATAAGTTAACAAAATCAAAACACCATATCTCGACATTGTTAGAGATAATTGCATGCTACTACCTCTTTTCGGTGAAGCACAAAATCTCTGAGGGGACCAAAAAGTGAGACTGTATAATTTCACACTTGTATTGACATGCATGTTTCACAATTTGATTTGATAAAAGCATTTTTTTCACACATGAATGAAATTAATGTTTTCAATGTGAAATTTCTCACTTTCACAATCAGAAGATTGAAAGTATGAAATTTTACAGTTTTGTGTTATGGATGTTTTCAGAGTGAAATTTCTCACTTTAAAAATGAGGAAAGTGAGGGTGCATAATTTCACACTTTATTTGATGGATGTTTCATAGTTTCCTATGTCAGAGTGTGAAATTTCACACTTCAATACATATTGGAATTTCAAAAAAAAAAAAAATTGGAGGGGAGGGGGGGGGGACAGGGGGGAAGGGGGGGTCAAACTATGAAATTTTGAACTTCCATGTCATGTATTACACAATTTCATTTTGATAAAATGAAATTTCCACACTTAAAAGAGATGGATGTTTTGAATGTGAAATTTCTCAATATGACAATAAGAAAATTTGAAGTCAACATTTTTATTGGATTAATGTTTACATTGCAAATCACTTTGCATTCATTTTCTAATTTATTGGAAATCTTGGTTAACTCTATTTAATTAATCCCCATCATTTGACCAATTTCAATTCTAGAACTTCAATTTAAAATTATTGTTTGTTTAGGATTTAGGGCACGTTTAGGCTCAAAGTTAGGTTTCTTGATATAGATAACCTATTCTTGTGTATCATATTGATTATGACTCTCTACTCACTCTTACGACAGAATGTGATTTTCTAAAATATTTTTGCGTTACGTAGATGCGTAATGTAGAATTTTAGAAGTCTATCAAAAATTGTACATTTGTAAGCAATTTACAAAAACAAAAACAAAAACAAAACAAAAAAAATTACACTTGTATGTCTATAACAACAATGACAAGAAACAAAGGCCACAACAGCATATGCAAAACCCGATTCCCTGAGTCAGGTCGTGACCACGGTCATAGATTAGACCTACAGCAAGTCATCTCATATAGATAATGTAATTGCGCTTATAATTATTTTACAATATTTTAGGCAAGCCAATCAAACAGTCAAAGAAATCAAAGAAATTGATGAAGCGAAATAGAGAAAAGAAAACTACATTTACAACAGTAAGACTCGAACCCAATTATCATATCTAGTAAGAGATCACATTTTTTGCCAAGCCAATCTCTTCATCTTTTTCATAGGTCTGAATGGATTAATAAACTCCCGATCTCAAAAATAAAATAAAATAATAAATAAACGTTTTATGTTTCAAATATAAGCATAAGATCATTTGGTTTGGCTAATTTTCCCTAATGAAATATGTATAATTTTATCATATCTTATGTCATGACCAAGTATAAATGTTGATTTTTGTATGCCCAATCATGTCTTAAAGTCAACAATTTTAACTACCAGTGTATTATTTCAAAAACAGTATTTTATTAGTTCCAAAAAAACAAAAAAACCCACATGTTGGTTACTGTGTAGCTTTTTGTTATATTTAAAATTTGTCTAATAGAAAAATGGGCTTTACCTATATCCTTTCATATGATATACAAACAATTAGTAGTAATAATAATTAATAATACTAATGATAGTAACATGATAATAATAAAATAGAATAATTTATAAATATGTTATTTATATTAGTTGGTTTGAATTTTGAGATTCTGAAATTGTATTTTAATGAGTCTGCTGAGTGATCATATGATGACTAACCAATGTTATGTGGTCATCAGTGACGAGCATTTTGATGACATGTCAACTGTTAATTGGTCAGAATCTAAAGTTGAATGAAAAAATTATATGGTGATTTTGAGACAAATTTATATTACGGTGCTTCTACTTGGTATTTATTGATTAAAATTATAAAGCAATGTTACATTCATATAAATTTCTCTCCCTCCTCCCTGAATCGCTCCGAGTTAATATCATTTGGGAGAGTCGAGAAAAGTGTTCTGTGTGGATCAAATATTTTCCAAAATTATAAAACTTCAATATTTTTTGTAAAAATTTTAAAGCATAACTTTAAAAAGTGTAAATGATAAATGGTGAGCACCAAACAAAAATGTTAAAAATTTTAAAAAATTTATTACAATTTCAAAAAATTTATTAAAATTTTTATCTAATATCTCACATGAATATGGGACTCACGCGAAACTCATTATGTAAATCTTACACCCATATAAAATATTTGATAAAAATTTTATTATAATTTTTGAAATTTTTAGCATTGCTCACCACTAAATAACCACTCGAAGACGAATGTCCTTATGTGGCAAATTTTTAGTTGCCATTGAAATAGTCTCTTAACCACTCAAATTGCAACACGTCATCGTGATATGTGGCATTCATTTAACAACAGTGAGAGGTGGGAGGGGACCAGAATGCTCGCGTGTTGTCGTTCGCTTGTCCTATTGGCTAGGTCACAGTGCGGTCCACATCGCATTTTTTTATTATTATTTATTTATTTATTTTATTTAAATTTCCATAATGGATTATAAAAATGAGATAAATGGTTGGTGGGTGTGACCTATTTTATGTGGGGGTGCTAAAAAAATTGGTGGAACCGATGTAATGCGGTTTAAATCGTTAGTTTAGTCTTATTTTTATTACTTTTGATTCTAGTTATCAATTTGATTTTTGGTTTTAAGACTTTGATTACGACTTTAACTGTGATATATTTGATTATTAATTTTTTATATAAAAATTAAAATATAAATTGTTTTTTTATAAAATTAAATACTAATCTTCATCGTAAAATTAATAAACTCTAAATAGCTTGACGATATTAATTATTGTTAGTTTGTTTACTAATATAAAATATATTATATTTATTGTTATAAAAAAAAATTTAGAATCGTAAAATCGAATCGAACCAAATCGATTTTTATGGTTTGATTTGGTCTAGTTTTACAGGTTTAACGGTTTGGTTATAATTTTAATTTTTTTAAAACCATAAGAACCAATTTCGTTTTTCATTTACTCTAAAATTAGACCAATCTGATCCATGTACACAACTAATTTTTTGAGATTTATGTGTGTATTTAGACTTCTTTTTTTGGATAAATTATATTCACTTCTTCAATGGGTTGAAGAAAAATATAATTAATCTCATACTTTTGATATAATTGTAATGATTTTCTTTTCAATAAGGTTAAAATGATCGAAACTAATATACATTGTCAGTAGACACTAAAATAAACAAAAATAATATTTCAATACAAAAAGGATGACAACATTAATTTTTTATTCATATGACTAACAAATTATTAACAAAAAATAAATTAATTGTTATGTGAATAGAAATTTTAAGGAAAATCAATATAATTATGTTAAAAATATGAGATTAATTATATTTTTTTAAACTTTAAGAATACGAAGTGTAATTTATTCAAATTTTTATTTTCTTTATTCAATAATTTTAGGAAGGCAAAATCAGACACAAAACAAATGAATCGGTAAAAATTTTTTATAGGGAGCTTGTTAGGTTCATCTCAATTTGAGAACATGTTTAAGTTTGATAGGTTTATTTTGAGATCGATTTGAATAATTTTAACTGTTCATTTTGTAAGACTTATTGAGTAGAATAAATATCGATAATTATATGTTTGAATTAAATTTGTATTACAAATAATGGATGGCTATTTTTTGAAATTATATTTGTAGTTCATTTTTTAAAAATAAATATAATTCAAAAATATAGTTACTGATTGTTGGCTTTTTTGGCTTTTCGGAGGTTATTTTTGTAATTGTGAGCGTGCTAGCAAGGATCAATCAGCCTTTACAGAATGTTAACTGCCAACAAATTATCAAACGATTGTGTTTTAGTTCTTTCAGCCTCAATGAAGAGGACTTTTACTGGTGACTTTGTTTAGGAAAATTAAGTAAACAATAATTAAACGATGAACAATTATAGCATTTCATTAAGTAAAATGAAAAACTTACAAAGATCCAAATCAGCCTCGTAGAGGTTTACAGCAATAAACTACTTGAAACTACTCCTATGAACGAAGTGCAGTACAGGAATTTGAAGTACAGAAATGTAAAGAACAAGAAATGTAAAAACTGGAAAGGAAATAAAGTAGATAAAACTGATTTTTTAGATCTAAGTCTGGGGGCATTTTCTGAGGCCTCATCTACTATTTATACTTCTCAATGACAACCGTCGAACCACCCTTCCATGATCGCTGATCATGTTGCCTTATAGTTAGCTCCACTATGCCATATCTGTAGTTAGGTTTCCCTCTTGATTTTGAATTTAAATATGAGTAACCTTTGAAGCCACGTCATCTTGCATTTCTTTGCTGATCTAGTGCTATGCAGATCTACAAAAAACCAATACTAACTGCCACGTGTGAGCTTATGATTGAGGACTTGAATTGTTTTCCCATATTGCCCTTGTCCAGCCACATGTCGAACTGTAATTGGCTTATACAAAATATGTAGCCAACATTACCCCCTGCACTAATATACCTAACACTTTGTGATATTAGTGGATCAAGGTATTTTATCCACGTCTTAGAACGTGCATGGGCTTTGCATTTTCCAGAAATGCAACCGTCATTCATCATTTGCATTAAATTCTCCTTTAACCCTTGAACATTCCCACTTATTCTAGTATTCGAAAAGACTGATACATCTTTTATGGCAAAAACCAATCTTCTCTTACATTGATCAAGCATACGAAGAGTTATTTGATGATGTTGTTCATCCTCGAAAGAACCTTCATGCATTGATTAGCCACCTTTACCCACCTTTCTATATTCAAGTTATGGAAGCTTTTGCAAACTATCAACCTTTGGATTACGAACCCGTTATTCACAATTCTTTAACCCAAAATTTTGCAAACATGGATATTGGAAGCTCTTTTTCTAACCCAAAACCTTCTGCGTGGGATGAAGCTGCAACTTCTTCTTCCTCTAGGGCTTCTAGTTGGAGAAGCTGGCCAGAACCTGAGGAGTCCAAATTAAGGGAACGAATCAATCACCATTTTGTCGAATTTGTTGATCCCCTAACTTTCCCTCCCTTTGCTTGGAGTTCGGTGGTTTACCCATATGTACCCATCGATCGTCGACGCCGTTTAGAAGACAACCTACTCGTAGCATGGTACACGTCTTCCATGCGTACGAAGATAGTACAAACCACTCGTCGACCAGAAGAGGCCCAAGGGTACAGCCCGTCATCCTTAGCTCAGAAAGCAAATCTTTGCTCTTCTAACTGGCTTGATATTGTCAACAACCCACAATTTCCTCCTTCCTTTGAGATGGAAGCTCCTGCGCCTCGTCTTCTGCAAAATCCTCACTGGATGGAGGAACTGAGACTTACTCTCTTTGAGGACCAATTTCTCCCTTCCTATCACCCTTCATCTCCTCCTACTAAATATCAGCGACAGCAAGCCCAACTTCTGCTTGTGGCCTTTTCTCATTTGCCCTTCAATGTTCTCGAAGACAATGTTCCTCTCAAGAACTTTCGATGGGCTTGTGATGTTATGACCCGGGGTCATGTCCTTAACCCTATCGCCCAAGCAGAGCTCTAGATGTTTTTAGAACAACTCCCATTGCTTCTTCATTGGCATCACATTTCTGTGGCCACCACTCAATCTTTGGATCAAATCTCAGCTCGTCGAATTCATACCCAGTATGAAGCAGAGAACCTTATCGATGAATATAATGATTTCAAGAATAAAGACTCTGCATACTGGGATGATTTGAACATGGATGAGATAGAACAAGGGTTGAAAGAAACAGAATTCGAAATAAAGACCGAAAGACTTTTTTATCAAGTAAGAGCATATCAACTTCAGCAGCCTAACTTGGAGAAGATAGAAGATAGAATAAAGAAGGAACAGAAGTTCATTGATCATAGTGGGACAAGTTTCATGACCTTGTTATTTACTCTGTTCCTTATTTTTATGAACTTGAATACGTAGCCAAAGAAGGCTTCTGATGTAATCGCTTTTGTCTTAATAGAGCTTAAGATATATTTTTTCCCTTATCTGGCATAGTCTGATTTTATCCCATTTGTCAAAGCCAAACAAACTTAGGGCTTCAAAATCGCCAATTTCATCATTCGAATCTCAATTCGATCATACCTAATGAAATACTGAAAACCCAATTTGAATTTTTCCAACTTATGGAGTGTAATTAACAACTTTTACCGGTTTCCTTTTAAAATCAAAGCTTCGAATATATCAATTCTGCCCTTCGAAACTCAATTTGATCATACCCAATTCCCCAACGTATGGCTAATGCAACCAAGTAATTTCAAATCTACTAATTTTGTTTCAAACAAACAGCCTACATTTTCCAAAACATAGAAACCTCTTCTAAGGACTGCACTAATGATTTCTTCGGTACCAATTCAAGCCAAATACTGGTTTAAAACTTAAAATAAACAATTTTTAACCGTAAGGTATTTCAAGTTTTGCTTCGAAGGATCTTACTCTCATTTAGGAACCTACAAACAGGTCCTTTATCCTTTTGAAGTGAACAAATACCTAAGCATTCTTTCATCATGAGGCGTAGTATATGCTTCGAAGTAGGCTTTCTGCTTTCGAAGCTCTCTATCATTTGATTTTGGCACCAAAACTTGACTTCGAAGCCAAATATTTTATTTCGAAGCTGACGATAGTATTTGAGATATGTTTTCCTCCATAATTATCAATATCGAGAGAAACTTTTCACACTCGTACTTGTAGTACTTCTTTGTGAATTACATCCGTGTAAAATGACCGAGTATATTTTTCAGATACAAAAGTTTTAAAACCCTTTTATTTTGTGCTTTGAATTCACCTATTTGCCTATCACACAAACCCTTCATCTCTACCAACCTTCCTTTTCTCTCTACTCTCTTTTTCGACTTCGTCTTCTGAGAAACTCTCTATCAATGGCTTCTTCTTCTTTGAAAATACCAGTCGTAGAGTATGCAAGTCCGTCTGTAACCTTGAAAAGGATTATTGATGCAGAGTGTGAGAAGTACAAGGCTGGTGAGAAAAACGCCATTGACGAACGCATCTTTATTCCTCCCCATCATGAGCAGCAAGATTATGTTCTTGGACCCATCTTCAGGGACATTTCTATTAAGCTTCCAGCTTTATATCCACGTCTAGAAGACCATTGCCTCCATTACGAAGGTGGCCTTGACTGGGGAAGCTGGAGGATGAACTGCCCCATCGCTGCTGGCCCACGGTGAGACCAGAGTGGCAAGAATGGTATGATCGGGTTATCCCTGATAGGACTCCGGATCTTCAAGAGCTTTGCCTTTTCGACGCCCTCCAATTATCCAGGTTCACTATTTCAAAGGACCATTTCTTAATACCTGCTGCCCTTTGTTTTTGGAATTCTGTTTTAAATTTCTTTCAATTCAGATGTGGGATGATGGCCCCTACTGTTCTTGATATCTGTCATTTATTAGGATTGTCCCCTACTGGAACCCCCATTGGTCTAGATTATCCTGACCTAAAAACCCATTTTTTCCTCACTTCTCTTAACTCATCCTATAGTGACTTTGTCAAGGCGGAGAATAAAAAAGAGGGCCCTGTGACTGATAGAGAATTCTTTTCTTTCATATTATATTGGCTTTGCAAATTTCTTTTATGCACCTCTTCTCAGAAGATCATGCCTGAATTCACCCCTCTTGCCAAAGCCCTTGTCTTACAAAAAAAAGGTGGCCTTCGCTCCATATGTTCTAGGTCATGTATATAGGGCTTGTTCATTTTTTTGTGAGAAACCCTTGGATGCCAATCAAGGAGGTCCATTTTGGATACTTCAGCTCTGGCTTTTTGCATATTTTACTAAGCTACAATCTAAATGTCTTAAGTTTTTGGAGCCAAACCCTACTACTCATGGCATGAGGCTAGCCAATGTTTCACTCTATCCTTCTACCTTTGCTTTTTGCTTCTCTTTCTTCCACCAACTCCCAGCTTCCCTTTCTTCCCACAACTTCCATCCCTTCGAACCTACCAACATTGGCCCATCCTGGTTGAGGACCTTTCTCAGTGATAAGTTCTACTCTTCACCCTAACACAAGAACATATGGGCCTCCATTCTGATCCCTAGAGAGTTGTTTATTGGGACTATGAACTCCAAAGCTTACAAATGCATTGTTGAGCCCTATTGTCCTGCCCAATTTGCTAGGAAATTTGGTTTCTCACAAGGGGTCCTAATACCTCTCTGCAGCCAGACCAATTTAAGCCTTACTAGCAGGGACTTGAAGGTTCGAAGAACCAGATTAGAAGAAGCAACTTCTAAATTTATCCAGGACTTTATTGACTTTGAGTACTTCCCTTTCATTCCTCAAAGTAACATATTAAAATGATGTCAGAGCTGGTGGATGGCCAATATGGAAGTACGCTTAGCCATTCCTCCTCAAGACCTGCTAATGGTACTGGATGTGCCCTAAGCCAAGCCCAAAGGGGCTGGAGTTGTCACCTCTTCCACTGCTCCAACCACTTCAGTTCTTGTGCCTGCCACCACAAAGTCTATTCCTACTGCCTCAACTCCTCCTAGAGTTACTCGAGTTGCCTCGAAGAAAGGTATGTACCCTTGTTTATTTTCTCTTCTTCTCCTTTATAATGCTCTTACCTTTACTTATTATTTTTTTTTCCTTTGGTGTAAGTGGTGCGGGTGTCTCACAGGGAGATTCTCTTCAAAAGGTTCAAGCTTTAAACCTTCTTAGGAGCAAAGAGCAATAACAAAAGAAAATAAAGCTTTTACTTGATCCTGAAGATGAGGCACCTGTGGTTTACGCAACAGAAGAAGAAGAATAATAAAAGAAGAGGCAGAACAAGAGCAAGAGACACCTTTAAAAAGAAAGAAGAAAATGACTATCTCTCTTGCTCGATTTCACTGGAGATCCCATCCACGAAGCATCTGCTAAATCAGTGCAAGCAGAGCATTCCAAAGAACCTATTGTGTTTCAAAGGGCTAAGAAGAGGAGGCAACAGCAAATGCTCAGGGATGAAGCTGCTGCCGCTGATGCACTCCAAAAAGAATTTGTAAGAAGACAACAAGCTGCTGGACACTACACTCTTCTTAGCTCTCCAATCATAGCCACTACTTTTGAAACCAGTAAGTTCCTTCGTACTTTTATTCATCTTTCTCAAATTCTCAATACTGAGGCTTGACATTTTGTATTTCTTCTTTTGCAGCAACAACTACTTTGCCTACTCTTCCAATAAGGATTCCTTCAGTTTCAGTTGAAGTTGAACAATCTCAAAACGTGGAACCCATTCAGATAATACTCCCACTTTCTGGCCCTATATTTTCCATACCCTTCTTGAAGTCAAGTATTCCTGCATCTCTTTCTTTTGGCTTAACTCCATACTTCCCTCATTTATCTTTCGATTCTACTCAATTTGATTCTCTTTTGCGCCTTGCTTCTCCTCCCCCTCCTAAGGAAATTCCAGCTATTACTTCATCTTTGATGATAGCTGATTCCTATAAAGAAGGTACTGGTAGCTCTCCAATTCATCATCCATTATCCTTGCCTAGCCCAAGTCCCTCTTCTCTTGACCAACTGGTAGCCAAAACTATAGAGACTGCTAAGGATACTCCACCTCTTTCTCCTATTCCTATGCAGTCATTTCTTCCTTCTACCAGAACTCTTTCTGCACCTTCCATGTCACTGGATGAAGTGGACAACTTAGAAGCTAGGCTAGCTAGTCTCTTTGACATACCTTCCACTTCTTCAACAGCTAGCAATGAGTTTGAGCCTTTAATTCTAGCTGATTCTCTACTAGAAATTTTTGAGAGCTCCTCCTCCAATGATAAGACTCCCTTGCCTTCAATAGACTTAGACAACTGCCTGGAGCTATTGATAATCTTTTCGAGGATTCCTTTCGAAGCCTTAAAAAGGCCTATAATCGAAAATGGTTTTCTCCAGTGCTGCAAGATTGTTGAGCAATCCGGCATGACTGTTTCAAGTCATTTATCCCAGGCAACAGCCACCATAGATTTCTACATCAACATCTGTCAAGCTGCCAAAGCTGCACAAGAGAAATTACTGAGAGATCAGAGTTTTGTTTCCAAAGTTCATGCTGAAGTGTTAAACCTGAAAGAGCAGCATTCCTCTGTCTCCCAATTTCAAGCTCAACTGTTGGAAAAGAAGGCTCAACTTGAGGAAGACTTATCAGCAGTCAACCAAGCGTTAGATCGAACTGCTACCAAGCTGCAAATTACTAATCAAGAGCTGGCCGATCGAAAGCAAGAGATGACCACAGCCATTCAGTTGTTCCCATCCCTCAAGAATAGAGCATCTATTGTAAAAAACAATTGAAACACTATACTGACTTTTGGGCCAATCTATGGCTACATGTACTTAACTCGTTATGAAATAAAGTTCTTATTTATCATTTAAGTGTTCTCACGTTCTTTTCATTTAGCACTTATTTTATTCCTTATGTTTCCCACATGATTGGATAATAAGGCTTCAAATATCTGCCATTAATCTCCTTGGGATGTACATATCCATTCAAATTTTTCAAATGGTATGCTCTAAAAGGAAAGACTCTATGAACTTGATATGGTCCTTCCCAGTTAGGTGACCATTTACCAAACTTGTGGCTTTTAATCCTTATTGGGAGTATTGTCTTCCATACCAAATCACCTTCATCAAAGCCAATGTGCTTGACTTTCTTATTATAGTTTTTGGCTGCTTTCTTCTTTTGGAAAAGAATGCTATTTAATGCCAGAATTCTAGCTTCAAGTATACTTTCTAATTCCAAGCACATACTCTGATGGTATTGCTCAAGATCTAACTAATCTTGGCATCTCACCCTCAAGGACTTGACATTAATTTCCATAGGTAGCACTGCATCATGCCCATATACTAAGGCATAAGGAGTGACTCATGTACTTGATCTTGGTAAAGTCCTATAAGCCCACAATACATCCAATAGCAAGTTATGCCAATTCCTGGGATTATCTTCCACAACTTTCTGAATTCCTTTTTTCAAAGACTTGTTGGATGATTCAGCTTGACCATTGGCTTGTGCATAATAGGGGGTAGAATTAACAAGGTTAATTCCAAACTCTGCCACAAAAGACTTTACCATTTTCCTATCAAATACAGTCCCATTATCAACAGTTATAGTCTGTGGGATACCAAATCTGTGGATCAAATCTTTAATGAATCCTATGACTTCAGTCTGGTCTACAGCCTTATATGGCTTAGCCTTGACCCACTTAGTGAAGTAATCTGTGACCACTAAGATGAAACAATGATGCTTCGAAGAGGATGGGTGTATTTTTCCTATCATATCCATAGCCCATCCTCTAAATGGCCAAGGCTTCACAACTGCATGCAGATCAGTTATGGGTACATGCCTTATTGTGCCATGCATTTGGCATGCCTGGCAACCTCTAGCATATTCTATGCAGTCCTTAAGGATGGTTGGCCAATAGTAAGAATGTCTTCGAAGTAGCCATCTCATCTTCACACCAGGCTGATGAGCACAACAAATGCCTTCATGAACTTCAGCCATGGCTGTCAACGCTTCCCTTGGACCTAAACATTCTAATAATAAGCCATCTGCCCCCCTTTTGTAGAGAGCATTACCATACATTATGTATTGCAAAGATTACAATTTGATTTTTCTGCTGGCTTTCGAAGATGGGCCAGCTAGATACTGCATTATTGGATGCCTCCAATCTTGTTCTTGTAAGTCATTATGATTAACTTCCAGGACCACATCCTTTTTATTTAAGGGTGGTATTACTTTCTGATATGTTGTTTGGCTTATGTCCCTTTGAGTATTATCCCTTCTCTTGAAATTCGAAGCTTCCTGAGCCACATCATTAGCTTAATTATTCAAGAATCTTGGGATATAAGTTACATTTGTTCTATGAAATTGAGAAAGCAAATGTAATACAACCACATAGTATGGCAACATACTTACACTTTGACATTTGAAAATCTCTTTCACTTGGTTAACTACCAATTGAGAATCTCCAAATATGTCAACTGCGTGAGCTTGTAATCCAATAAGTATTTCCAGTCTCATTATTAAGGCTTCATATTTAGCTTGATTATTGGAACAAGCAATTTCATCCACTCTGAAACCATGTGTGGTTTCTACCCCTTGTGGTGACTTAATCACCACACCAATTCCAGTTAAACCATTGGCTTTTGATCCATCGAAACACATTTGCCATGGTTCAATACTAACCATACCAAGTTCCATTATCTCTTGGCTTTCTGTTTGACATGGATGGTCTGCCAAGAAGTTAGCTAAAACTTGTCCTTTTACTGCCTTTTGGGGGATATATTCTAAATGAAATTCTAATAAAGCTAGTATCTATTTGCCAATTCTTCCCCTCAACATAGGCCTAGATAACATATATTTAACCAAATTTGTGGTTGCAATTACCAAGATAGTTGTAGGCAAAAGATAGTATCTTAATTTCATTGCTGCAAAATACAATGCAAGGCACAGCTTTTCTATAGATGAATATTTACATTCACAAGAATTTAGAAACCTACTAAGGTAATAAACGGCTTGCTCCTTGCCTTCTTCATTGTCTTGGGCTAAGAAAACTCCCAATAAATCCTCTGCTGCAGCTATGTACAACTTCAAGGGCTTATCACCCTTTGGTGGCATCAGCACTGGAGGGTTGGCCAAGTAGACTTTGATTCCTTCGAAAGCAGCTTGATGCTCTGTTGTCCACACAAACTCCTCTTCATCTTTCAGCCTTAATAAGGAAGAAAATACTTTAGTTTTCCCTGCAGTATTAGAAATGAATCTTCGAAGAAAATTAACCTGTCCAAGGAATTTTTGTAATTCTTTCTTACTTGATGGAGGTCTGGCTTCAATGATAGCTTTGGCTTTATTCTGATCAATCTGTATTCCCTTCTTGTATACTACATAGCCCAAGAAGTTTCCAGTTGATATGCCAAAAGCAAATTTGAGAGGATTAAGTTTCAACTTGAACCTTCTCATTCTTTCAAAGGCTGTTTCCAAGTGAAACAAATGTTCCTCCATGGATTGGGACTTTACTACAATATCATCAATGTAACACTCTAAATATCCTCCAATAAGGTCATGAAAAATAGTGTTCATAGCCTTTTGATATGTAGCCCCAGCATTCTTCAAACCAAATGGCATTTTAACCCATTCGAAGGTGCCAATATTCCCAGGACATCTGAATGCTGTCTTGTGGATATCCTCCTCTGCAATGCATATTTGGTTATAACCAGAGTACCCATCCATCATTGATAAAATTTGATGTCCTGCTGAACTGTCCACCAACAAATCTACTATAGGCATAGGATACTCATCTTTCGGGGTTGCCAAATTCAAGTTTCTGAAATCAATGCATACCCTCATTTTACCATTCTTTTTAACTACAAGCACAATATTGGATAGCCACTCAACGTACCTGGCTGTCCTAATAAAACCTGCCTTGAGGAGCCTAAGAATTTTCTCCTTGACCTTCTGAATCACCTCAGGGCTCATTCTCCTTGGTTTTTGCTTATATGGCTTGAAATTAGGCCTCATGGGGAGCCTATGCTTTACTAATGATCTACCCAATCCTGGTAGTTCATTGTAAGATCATGCAAAACAATCTTTATATCTCTTCAAGACTACCAACAACTGGTCCATGTCAAGAGCATTCAACCCAGCACTTATATAGGTGGGCTGCTGTATAGAACCTTCCTCTAAGTTCACTTCTTCTAAAGGGTCTTGCATCTGAGGACTCACTGATGCTTCTTTTTTTATTTCGTTTACCTTCAAAGCAATCTCCTTGCTTTGTCCTCCTCCCAGTTTCCTTGATTCAACATCTTTGCCCTCCTCCTCATAGACAAAGTCTGTCCACAAGGCTTCTTCTTCTTGTATCTCCTGGACCTTTGTTTCAATGTCCAATGCACAATATTTTCGCAAGGCCAAAACCCTGACCTGTTGCTGCTCCTGCTTACAGCCAATTGCCATGGCTTCTTCCTCTTGCTCTTGCACCTTTTGGACTATTGATTTTATGTCCAATACTGAGAACTTAATTAAAGCCAAAGACCTGGCGTCCTGGGTTCCATCTTTTTGCCTACAGCCAAGCATCATTATCATCTTTGGCGACAAACTCCACATCAGCACTTTTTTGGACTAAGTGCTTTAGGTGTGCTAATTCCTCATCAACCATCACTTCGGCTGATCCATCAGGTTTCCTCAGTACACTGAGTGGTGCCACTCTTTCAGTATACAATTTGGCCTCTGTGAAATCTGCACAAGCTATGAAAGGTTAAGGATTTGCGTCGATTTCCTCTGTCTCTCCACTACCCAAAGCCATCATTATTTTCTGATGAAGAGAGGAAGGCACACACTTGTTGGTGTGAATCCAATCCCTACCAAGTAGAGCATTGTACTTAGCATTGCTGTCGATAACGAAGAATGCAGTCATACAGTCCCTGGTTCCCACACTCAAGTTGATAGGTAAAATGCCTTGAGCCATCTGTTTGTCTTCAGCGAAACCAACAATGGTTGTACTGGTTGGGATTAGTCTGGGGTTCCTCTTTCCTAGTTTCTTCAAAGAAGATTTCGGAAGCAGGTTTACTGCTACCCACTATCCACCAATACCCGGTTCATCTGTATCCCATCGAAGAAGGCCTTGATATACAAGGGTTTGACATGTTGTGTCATGGATACTGTGGGATACTCAAAAGGGTATGAGAGGTTTATATTCACTTCCTCCTCACTCTCATCTCCAGTCTCCATTGGTATGGCCACTTCGGATTCATCTTGGACCATACTCACTTGTGAGTCTTCACTAGAAACTGGAATTGGGTCAATTTCTTGACCTTCTTGGTTCTCATCTTCAGTTTGGAATTCCTGTGGTAGTATGTGTACCATATTCACTGATACTAGAGGAAAGGAGCCAAATTGGACGACTGGTTGTACCTGTTTCTCTTCCTGGCCAACTTATTCAATTACTTCAGAAACATCTTCCATGTTGTACTCTGGCACTTCAGTACTGGTAACTTCCTTCGAATGGTCTGTTTCTGCTTGTTTTTCAACCAAAAATGTATGTTCAGCTATGAAGGCTTCAAACATCTCTTCCTCAACCATCTCTTTCCTTTGGCCTAGGCCGACTTCTTTTTTTATCTCACTATCACTTTCCATCAAAGCCTTTTCCAATCCTACCAAATTGGATCTTTCTTTGGCTTTTAGTTCGGAGTGAACTTTGGCCAATTGTTCTCTGTTGCAACTCCTTTTGTCTTGAGGAGTCGACTTTGGATCATGATCTGACTTTGAATTTTCTTCTCTTTCTGCCTGGCTCTTTGGCTGGACCAATGAAGAGCTTTCTCCACTTTCTTTCAGATCCTTCTGGTACTAAGTGTACCTTCGTTGGATCTTTCTTCTTGGGGACCTAAAAATCACTAGAACCATATTTGGTTCCTTTGTTTTTCGGTGCTTAAGTAACACCCAATTGTTTGGCGCCACCAAAGGAGGTTTAACCATCCTACCTTGGTTTCCAACAACATTCCTTTGGGTAGACATCTCCCTAGGTTTGTTCTGCATGACAAACCAATCTGGAACTCCAGGTACCCATGAACCCACTAGCCCAGTTGTTGAACTGTCTCTTTCGTCCTTCGAATCCATCTTCGAAGCTGGCGTTAAAGGCCACTGCTTGGCCCTGACTCTCTGTTTTGGGCCCAATTCAGGCCTTCGATGAAGGTGGCCACTTTCCATCCTGTGTGAGGCTGGTCTAGGAGGCCAATCCCTGGCTTTGATCCCATAACTTGAACCTGTTTCAGGTCTCCTTTCAGGATGATTGCCCTCCATTCTGTAATAGTTAGGTGGTCTAGATTCATGTAGAGGTCTCTTGCCTTTGGAGTGCACTCTAGTGGCCGTTGGCTCAGCCATTAATGGCTGCTGCCTAATACCAGTTGGATATGCTTTTTTGTTATAAGCACTAGTTGGTTTAGGACGCCTCTGCACATCTTTGTAATGCTGCTTCCCATCAATCGGAAGCCCTTTCAGCCACTTATAGCTCAACCTGCATCTGGGACACATTCTTTACATGACAGCTACCTCTAAAGAATCATCATCCAGTACTTCTTCATCAAAATCTTCCCTCTGGTCTGGAAAACCTTGTCCAATAGCTGGCAGACTTCTAGCATCTTTCTTGACAATAGTCTAACTAGTAACATGCATTTGCACATTGACCACCTCTTTCAAGGACAAGTTCTAGAAGTTTAGCACAATAACATTGGCTGCCACTTCTCCAATTTCTGGGAATGGATTAGTGTCAATCCCCATGGCCTTTTCTGCTTTAGCTGGGAATTTCAAACTTCCCTTTCGAATCTGCTCCTGGATCCTATCTCGAAAAATAATGCAGTTTTTAGTTGAGTGAGACCAAGAATTATGCCATTTACAATACACTTTTCCTTTAAGTTCTTTTGGAGACAGAATTTTAACTCCTTTTGGTAACTTCAGGAAATTTGCAACAAGCAAATGATCAAAAATGTCATCTGCCTTTGTCAAATCAAAAGAGTATTTTCTCTGAAGGTCTTTTTTTTTAAACTGCTGGTCAATTGTTGTGTCTTTATAAATTAAGGCCTCACAGATCACAGGTTCTTTCCCTACAATCTCTGCTGCATCAATCTCATAATTAGGATCTCTATAATACGTCTTGTATGATGCATTATTTCAATCTTGTTCTTCTTCTAGTAATGCTTCATACCTAGACACCTTATAGGTTAGTTCCAATAAGTCTCTAAACTTAGTTGAGTCAAACTTCTTTCGAAGCCTAAACTCTATACCATTTTGAGCCAATCTCACAAATTCAGGCTCTGGTAAGATGATCCTATATTTATTTCGTGCTCTTTTAAATCTGGCAATAAACTGAGTAGCCTTCTCATCAGGCCTTTGACTCAATCTTGCCAAGTCTGCCATGGAAACCTCTGGCTTTGTTTGGAAGAATTGAGCATGAAATGTCTCCTCCATTTGTTGCCAAGTTTGGATAGAGCCAGGTGTAAGGTTAATGTACCATACAAAGGCTGGCCCAGTTAGAGAATTTGGGAACAATCTTAACTTCATGTAGTCATTATTGGTAAATTCACCACACTGAGCAGCGAACCTAGCAATATGCTCAACTGTTGATTGATTTCCATTCCCATAAAAAAGGGCAAAGTCTGGTATCCTGAAGCCTCTTGGGTATTCATGTACCCTATCTACCCATTCTGGGTATGGAGGAGTTTGAACCCCCCGAGCCATTGGTCCATACATCTCTCTAACAATATCAGCAATTTGGTTCCTAAGGACCATATTTTGTGCTTGAACCACTACTGGAGGAATAAACACAGGATTTGGTGGACAACCTTGTGCCTATGGTCCTCTTGGTCCATAGGGTGGTATGTTTGGGACTGGTTGTCCCTATGGTGCTGGCTGCTATTGAGGGTATAGGTGACCCCTTTGAGCCTATCCTATGAGAGGTGCTGGAAAAGGTGTTGTGTCTCTTCCAGTTGTAGGAAAACCTTCCAACCCCCCAGGTATAAATTCGAACAAAAGATTAGTGAACCCCCTCGTGCCAGGTATGGCTTCGAACATGGGATTTGGAAACATCCTTATGCCATTATCTTGTGTTAGGCCAAATCCACCAATTTGCATGGCTTCACTGTTAAGTAATGAGGCATTTTGATTTGCCATAGGCCTCGAAAGAGGCTCATACCAAGACTGAGGTAGTGGTCTTTCATGGTTTTGGTTACTAGTTTGACCATTAGTATGTCCATTACTCTGCATAGACTGTTTATCTCTAGCCAATCTTTGCTGAGGGACATTTGAATTTTCCTCTATATGCCTTGCATTAGTTGGTTGATGAGTACTCATTCGATCCAAAAAGGATGTTGCCCATCTTTCCATTGTGTTCATTAACTATTGTCCCATGGCATCTACTAGGCCTCCCCATGGATTCATTGGCTGAGTAGATGGAACAGTAGATGGTCCAATTCCTTGGCCTCGTCCAATACTTTGAACATGTGGTACTTGTTCCGAAGTGCTAGTCTGTTCGATCATAGGTTCTGATAAAACAGGTACTTCCACAGGATGAGTCATCACGTTATCCTCTGGATCAAGCATTTCTACCTCTCCTTCCATCCCTTCTTCCAAGCGTTCATTTTCACCTTGTCTCCTATGTCTAGCCATTTTAATATGTCCCACTGGGCGTGCCAAAAATATATGTTGGCTTTTTTGACTTTTCGAAGGTTATTTTTGTAATTGTAAGCGTGCCAGCAAGGATCAATCAGCCCTTACAGAATGTTAACTGCCAACCAATTATCAAATAATTGTGTTTTAGTTCTTTCAGCCTCAATGAATAGGACTTTCACTGGTGGCTTTGTTTAGGAAAATTAAGTAAACAATAATTAAACGAAGAACAATTATAGCATTTCATTAAGTAAAATGAAAGACTTACAAAGATCCAAATCAGCCTCGTAGAGGTTTACAGCAACAAACTACTTGAAACTACTCCTATGAACGAAGTGCAGTGCAGGAATTTGAAGTACAGAAATGTAAAGAACAAGAAATGTAAAAACTGGAAAGGAAATAAAGTAGATAAAACTGGTTTTCTGAATCTGAGTCTGGGGGCATATTCTGGGGCCTTCTCTGCTATTTATACTTCTCAATGACAACCGTTAAACTGCATTTCTAACCGTCGAACCACCTTTCCATGATCGCTGATCATGTTGCCTTATAGTTAGCTCCACTATGTCATATCTGCAGTTAGGTTTCCCTCCTGATTTTGAATTTAAATACGAGTAACCATTGAAGTCACGTCATCTTGCATTTCTTTGCTGATCAAGTGCTATGCAGATCTACAAAAAACTAATACTAACTGCCACGTGTGAGCTTATGATTGAGGACTTGAATTGTTTTCCCGTATTGCCCTTGTCTAACCACGTGTCGAACTGTAATTGGCTTATACAAAATATGTAGCCAACACTGATATTCAATCATCTTATTTTTTTGTAGGAATATTCTACTCAACGTGTCTTAAAATGTGAATGGTTCAAATCGTGGAAATCGGTTTCAAAATATGTCCGCCAAACCCAAACGCTCTCTCAAGTTGAGATAACAACTTAAGAGAAACCAAATCCTTTTTTATAAGGGGTAATTACATCCCAATGGGATTTTTAAAAAATAATTACATATTCATCAAAAAATTACAATTTTAATTATTAATACTTATAAAGTTCTCATTGATTTGTAAGCATTTTTTTAAAATACTACTAATTTGATATTTCTCCTTTTTATAATGGTCTTCCCATCATGTAAAATTTTATCAATTTATATATTTTTGTGTCCAATTCTATATTTAGGATATGTTTGGGAATAGTGATTTTTAGTCAAAAAATCATTATAAAATATCATATCACTATTTCTAATATTTACACTTATTTTATAAAAAATTAAAAAAACCAGCTAATATAACCAATTTTCAAACCGACCTTAATTTACATGTCCATCCATGTTGAAAAACCTAAGTGATTCGTAATTAGCTAAAGATTTAATTGTACCAATTCCCAAACAATTAAAACTAACAATCTAAATCATCAAGCACGTACGAAAGTAATTTAGATTGTTGTTTCAAAAACAATAAATTGACACAAACGATTTTTACATGGAAAAAATCACTATTAGAGCACCTCCAATTGTGATTAAAAAACCACGGACGAAACGCCACAAATCAATCCGCTATGAAGAAAAGAAAGAATACAAAATACCCAAACTCTGTCAATTTGTCTTCAACGATTTGTATATCTTCCACCGCAACCTTCGTCATAAAATTGATTAGATTGATGTTGATTCCACAACATCCACGTCGACTCAACGACCGCGCACAGCTTCGAACACCTTCGAACACTCCACGCTTGAATCTCCGGATTCCACCGAAGAAGAACACTCTTGAAGATAATCACTCAAACAACCCTTTGATGTGAATTATCAAACCATGTAAGTTTAATACTCAAGTAAACATCAAAGGAAAACTAGCAAAATAGCCACTAAAAGAAAACCCTAGAGCCTCCAAAACAGATCTAAAAGCATTAAACCTAAAAACGAACTTAAACACATATATATAGAAAACAGGGGTCGCGTACCTCGCTCAAGCGGAGTCACTAAAACACTTGCGATAAAACCGATCTACGCTTGAGCGCTGGAACACACACTCGAGCACAACAACATGCCTCCCAGTTTGTTTGTAGACAAGCCAAACTACTAGGAAGATGTAAACTCCGCTCGAGCGTAACTTTGGTCGCTCGAGCAGGAAGACCAAAAAATAAGGAAAAAATACAACTTAATTAAACTAAGCTTGTTCGCGGAATTGGCAACAAGTAGGGTAGGTACACATGTTTTTTTTTTTTTTTTTTTCTTTGAAAGGTGCGAATTGCTAGTCAACAATGTTGTAAAATTGTTTTCTTCCGTTCCTCTTTTTCTATTTTTTAAGATTTCATTTTTTTCTATTTCATGTGTTTTCCATTGTCAAATGTAATATGATTAAAAGAAAATCTAGAGAATATACATTCTTTATTTTTTTAAAATTTGGTCAAAAAATGATTTTTTTTTTCAACTATCTTTTTTAATAATATTCTATCTTCTTCCTCTATTCTATTTGAATATTTCTTCATTTAAAAAAATTAAAATGTGAATCTCTTTCTTCTTCTTCTTCTTCTTCTTTTCCCTTCTTAAATAAGTCTAGAAACACAGTTAGATTGAGAAAATAAATGTAAGAGTTTTTAGAGTGGGGAAGATGTTATAAAATCTTATTCGTATTTTTTTATATATTTAATTTCTGTGTCCAATTCTTGTTTAATTTTTGTATCCACCCATGTGTTTTTTTCTTTGAAAAGTGAGAATTGGTGTTAGTCAATGTAAAGCCGGCTGCTCTCATGTTCTGAAATTGTTTTCTTCCATTTTTTTCCCTATATTTTTAGAGAAATTATTTGGTAGTCTTGAGATGTAATTACATGATGTCCCAACTATGTTGTGATTAATGAAAATGGTGATACACACAATTTTAAGTTGCATCATGTGAGAATAGTAGTGTATATAGGATTTGGTAATTAGTGAAGGGCATTGCTATAGCGATTCTGGTTTAGACCTGCCCTATTTAATATCATTAATCTGAGTTTCATTGTCTTATATAGTTATCTATGTCTTGTTTTCCCCTTATCTCTCTTTGAGTTTGGCTTTTGGGACGTGTTGGTTACGTTTGGAATAGGTTGATAGCTTGTTTTTCAAATTGTTGATGCCCAGAATTCTGTTCATTCACTCGAGCGACACTTCTTGCTCTCGAGCGGTCTTTATGAATCTCCAGTACTTTTGCAGGTTTGTAAACCTACTAGGAGTTTGTATTCTTCGCTCGAGCGACGGTTTTCTATTTGTAAAACTATTGGGAGTTCGTATTCTGCACTCAAGCTATGTTTCTTGTGCTCAAGCAGAACAGCTTATTGTGTCTGGTCGCTTGAACGACACATCTTGCGCTCGAGCGAACTGTGCATATATCAATTCGTAAACAATCACTTTTGATTCACTTTTTCACCTCTCTCTCTCTCTCTCTAAACATTTCAAAACCCTAATTTCTCTCACCCTCTCCCTTAAACTCATCTATTTCCTTCAAAGCCGTCGATCTTTTCAACCGTGTACCTTTGTTAAAAAGGCAAAGCTTCATGAGGGTTTCGTTCTAATCAGAGCAAATTTGAATTTCAACATCTTTGAGTTTCTATCCCTCCTTTAATCATCTTCTGAACTTGAGGTAAGGATATCTCCACTCTTTTTATGAGTTTTACCTTAGTTATTTGTCATTTCTAAACAATATTGAGATTTTGAAAAATTTGGAACAATCTAGGGTTTTAGGTAAAAATCAAAAGAGAGATTTTTCAAATAGATCTTTGAAAATTATTTTGATATGGAAGATAGTGTTGAACTGGGAATAAATTGTTGGTTTTAAATGTTGGGATTGATTTTAAGAGAGGGAAAGGAAATTTTTCCTTAAATGCCTCAAATATGGGTTTTATACAAATTATGAGATTGATATTGGAATTATGAAATTGGATTGATGTTGATGAGAATGATAGAGTTAGATATGTATTATCACTCACCTCCTGAAAATTTGAAGAGTTTATCTTTATTGATAATTGTTTATCTGTTTAGAAATATCTGTTTTGGGCCATCGGTGGAGGGTAGCTATGAGTGTTACAGAAATTGCATGTGACTTAGGAGAATTGAAACTATTTTTCTCATTCATTTGCATTGAACATTATCTCACACTTATACATTGGAAATGTTACCGTTTTGAGAAAATCGGTGAATCTGGGAAGGCGTTGTTGTTACATCAAATAAGTTGGCATGTGTGTCCAGGGTGAAAGTCTCGAAAACTACGTGTATACATGGGTGCCAATCCCGTGGATGAAATTTTCGTGAAATGGCAATAATAATGCTTGTATAGTCTACGTTAATATGGATCCTGATTTACGGTTTCCTCCGAACGAAATTTTTAGGAAAGGTTGTATTGTTTTGAAATTCCCATAGGGTGATTCACTGCCCTATTTTCTATTATAAAGGAATTGATTAATGAACCATGATATTAACTTGGCATTGCATGGTTTTGGAAAGAAACGTAAAATATTTTGGCATGAGTATTGCATATGCATTCACCTTATAGATTTGATAAGATTCATATACTATGTTAGAATATTTCTACTGGGCTTTGGCTCACCCTATGTGGAAAAATATTTCAGATGCTGATGATATGTCTTCGTCAAGGTAATAACTTGGGAGGACTTGGAGTGAGAGCTTCTTTTGTGTATTTACTGTATTTACTTTTGTACAAGCCAAGGGCTTTAACTGTATTGGACTTAAGTCCACTTTTGTTGTAACCAAGCATCGTCTTGGAAAGATGTAAGCCTTTAGGGCATTTCTTATTTGTTTAACTTTCATCTTGTGTTTCTATTATATCACTCTTTTGTAAAACTTAATTGTAAATCAATGAAAGATAACTACTTTGTCATTGTGATCACTTTTTGATGTTGAGTATGGGTTATAGTAATTAGTTCGGGGCATTACAACTTGGTATCAAAGCGTACTGGGTTTGAATACTTTGGGTACGTAGGAAGTGGTTCTTACCACAATGGGTTTATCTGGCTTAATACAAATGTTTGCATGTTTGGTATGCTATGTGATAACATGCTTATGTGATTATATGGGTATGGGATTTAATTCTTAAGATTTTGATTGGGTCTACGAGTTTCTAGAAGTCTTATTAGAAGAGCACTTGATCACTGTTGTTTCTAATTGGAACTCTGGCAATGCTTCTAGACGATCATTATCTAGGAAAGAAATTCATATGTGTTTATGTGACTTCGTGCTTATGTGGAGTGAATTACTGCTATCCATCGCATTAGGATGCAAGTGAGTTAGCTTCGGCACATTTATAAATGTACTAATCTTTTTGTTACCTTTGTTAGGATGTCAAGACGTGGACATGGTAGTGGTAAACATGGTAGGCCTAGAAGGCATGCGGTCCCTTTACTGGATGAAATTACGGCGCAAGAGGAAGGGGTTGGTCAGGCCAATGTGGCCGAACTAGTTGGTTAGCAGGCCATGGGCGCTTTGGCTCATGAGATGGCCGGACCTTTGCGGGAATCTATGGACATTCTCAGGGCTGAGAAACAAGTCCAGGCCCAAGTTATTGAAGCAAGGCCGTCCTTCTTGAAGAGGGATTTCTTCTGGTCAAATCCGGGCGAGTTTTTGGGTGACCCTAAGGAGCCACTGAAAGTGAATGACTGGTTAGAACAGATGGTGAAGACGTTCGAGATGCTTGGCATCGAGGACGACGGTTTGAGAATGACCTTGGCATCCTTCCAACTAAAGGGGGATGTGGGTCAATGGTGAAAGTATGCGCTTAGGCGTATTGGGGTGACTTGGGAGGCCTTTGTCAATGCCTTCCACGACAAGTTCTTGCCTCCCACTGCTAGGGAGAAGTTGAGAGATTAGTTTCTAAAGCTCAAGCAGCTTAATTTGCCAATAGCCGAGTTTGAGACAGCTTTCACAAGCCTCTCTAGATTTGCACCAGAACTCGTGGCGACTGAGGAACGCAGTTGTATAGAGTTCAAAAAGAGATTGAGGACCGGGTTTCTTTTCAAGGTAGTTGGGTCGATGATTAGGGACTACAGATGCCTTGTGGAGACTGCGGCTTATCTTGAGACCATAGTTCAGGCGAAGGAGGAATGGATGAGGGGCTCCAGAAGGAGTCAGGAGGTTCAGGGAAAGAACCAGGATAGTAAGAGGCCAAGGGGTTCTACCCCACAGCAGTCCCAGACAGCACAATCTAGGTCCATCTTTCCTGTGCCGAGTTCGGGTTCAGGAAGAGGTAATCCGGGAGGCTTCTCTTGTTATAAGTATGGCCAGTTGGGTCACAAGTCTCCAGCTTGGCCGCAGAAAGGAAGAAGGCAACAGTCTGCACTGCTTGCGGCTCATTCTCATAGTCAGAGTCAGAGGAGAGGGCAATCGCCTACTTGTTATCAGTGTGGGCAGTCAAGGCACATGAAGAGATTTTTCCCTCAGTCAGCTGGCGTACGTGGTGTAGCTGGTTCGATGCAGATATAAAGTCATCAGCTTACCCAGTCAGTACAGGCCTCGAGGGCCAATCAAGGGGCCTCTTCGGCCCAGTCAGTGTATCAAACTTATGCTCTAAGGGGTGAGCAAGTGGAACAGAGACCTACAGGACGTGTGTATGCTGTTACCACTCTAGACTTAGTGCTAGCGCCTTCAGTAGTATGAGGTAACTTCTTGTTATGTAATTTTATTGCCAATGTGTTAATTGATTTGGATGCATCACATTCATTTATCTCGTCTGCATTTGCATCGGCATTGGGATTAGAATTGGCCCAGTTAGCGTCTCCACTCAGTGTAGAGTCACGTGTTAGTGGTGAGATTGTTTTGGAACAAGGGTGTCGGGGCTGTGAGATAGGGGTTGCCAGTCGCCGACTTCCTTTTGCATTTGTGTTGATTGACATGTCGAGTTTTGATGCTATATTGGCCATGGAGTGGTTTTCATCGTATCAGACTGTCATAAATTGTTATTGGCAGAGGATTACTGTATGTACCTTGAGTGATGATTATTTTTATTTCATGGGAGACAGAGCCGATAGAGCTTCATTGCCAGTATGTAATCCGCGAGATCACAGTGAGCTTAGTTGTCTTCTTGCAAACTTTTTGAATAGTGAGTGTAATGAAGTCCGAGTTGAATTACCAAGGGTAGTTTGTGAATACCCAAATGTTTTTCCTGAGGATCTCACTAGTTTGCCACCTCACCGTGAGATTGAATTCTCTATTGATTTAGTGTCTAGCATGGCACTGATTTCTAGGGCACCATATAGATTTGCATCTGCCGAATTAAGTGAGTTGAAGATTCAACTCTAGGAATTCTTAGATAAGGGTTTTATCCGCTCTAGTACTTCGCCTTGGGGACCACCAACTCTCTTTGCTAAGAAAAAAGACGGTCATTGCGACTTTATATAGATTACAGGAAGTTGAACTGGGTAACTGTTAAGAACAAGTACCCAATGCCTCGTATAGATGATTTGTTTGATCAGTTGAAAGGGTCTTGCTGCTTTTCTAAGATAGACCTAAAATCTGGTTATCACCAGTTGAGGGTAAGGGAGGATAATATCCAGAAGACGGCATTCCGTATGTGATATGGCCATTATAAGTTCTTAGTGATGCCTTTTAGGCTAACCAATGCACCAACCGTGTTTATGGATTTGATGAATCGAATCTTCCATAAATTTTTAGACCGCTTTGTAGTCATCTTTGCTGATGACATCTTGATTTACTCACCCTCTGAGGAGAAGCACGAGGAACACCTGCAAGTTGTACTTAAGTTGCTTAGAGCCCACAAACTGTATGCTAAGTTCGGAAAGTGTGAATTATGGTTGAAAGAAGTAAAGTTCTTAGGCCATATGGTATCCAAAGGAGGAGTGACTGTAGATTCATCCAAGATAGAAGCAGTACAAGATTGGGAACAACCTAAGAATGCCTTCGAGATCCATAATTTCTTGGGGTTGGCCAAGTATTACCGTCGGTTTGTAAAGGATTTCTCTAGATTAGCCTCACCAGTGACTAGACTGACGAGGAAGGGAATCGAATTTGTGTGGAGTGAGGCTTATGAGAAGTCATTTTAGGAACTTAAGGTTAGACTTACCACTACTCCAGTGTTAATTATTCCAAAGAGGGGTTTGGGCTATTCTGTGTATTGTAATGCTTCACGGGAAGGTCTGGGTTGTGTCTTGATGCAAGAGGGGAAAGTAGTAGCCTATGGCTCACGTCAGTTGAAAACACATGAGAGGAACTATCCTATTCATGATTTAGAACTAGCAATTGTGATCTTCGCCTTGAAAATTTGGAAGCATTACTTATATGGTGAGAAGTTTAAGGTGTTTTCTTATCATAAGAGTCTGAAGTACCTATTTTCACAGAAAGATCTGAATTTGAGGCAAAGGAGGTGGATAGAGTTTATGGAAGACTATGATTTTGAGTTGCACTATCACCCAAGAATGGCCAATGTAATGGCCAATGCCTTGAGTAGAAAATCCATTAGCAGTGTAGCATGTATTGCCATCCGAGAATAGGAAATGTTGGGTGCTATTAGTGAGTTTGACTTGCATCTTGGCGAGTCTGTTGAGTCGGCCGCTTTATTTTCAGTAGTTGCACAACCTACACTTGTAAGCCGAGTTATAGAAGCGCAGAGAGGTGACCTTGCGGTAGAAGCCCTCTGGGAAAAGATCTCTAGTGGAAAAGTAGATAAAGGCTTGAACGTGTATTATGACTCAAGTGTTAGATATCTTGATTGTCTTTTCGTGCCGGAGTCTTGCCGAGAGGAAATACTCCGAGAGTTTCACCATTCACGTCTTATGGTACATCTAGGAGGCACAATGATGTATCAAGACCTTAGCCGTCAATTTTGGTGGAAGGGGATTAAAAAAGACGTAGCCGTGTTCGTATCGAAGTGCCCTACTTGTCAACAAGTGAAGGCCGAGCATCAAAGACCAGTAGGTTTGTTGCAACCCTTGCCTATAGTTGAGTGGAAGTGGAAACATATCACGATGGATTTTTTTGTGGGTCTTCCGAGGACTCAACAGGGTAATGACGCCATTTGGGTGGTGGTTAACCGATTGACCAAGTCAGCACACTTTGTACCTATGTATACAAGTGACTCAACAGATTATCTTGCCGAGTTTTACATTAGGGACGTAATTCGACTTCATAGGGTTCCTGTGACTATTATTTTGAATAAAGATCTACGTTTTATGGCTCGGTTGTGACAGAGCCTACAGAATGCCTTGGGCACTAGGTAGACTTTTAGTACTGCCTATCATCTTTAAACTGATTGTCACGTTCCAAACCCACCCCTATAGGTTTAGTGTCGTAATCGACCAGTAATCCTAGGATTACTAAAGGCCTCTGACCTGAATATCATATAATAAGGGGCTGCGGAAGCCAATATACTAAATATACATAGTCCATTGAGCTATGTTGACGTATATGAGACAAAGTTTTCAAAACAAACTCATATATATATATACATGTGATGTCATAAATACAAAAGTCTTACGTCACCCATTTACACAGATAAAGTAAAAAGAGACTTAGCCCAAGTATAGTTAAACAAAACAAAACCAAATAAAGCCTTGACTTTGACCTCTCAAAAGGAACCTCCTCGGAAGGCATGGTGGTTGGCTAACAGAAGAGAATCTTAGGCCATCAACTCTGGGTCTGGTCACGTGCCTGATCACCTACATACATAATATAAATAGTGAGTGGGAGCCCAGTGAATAATAACAGAGTAAAGATTTTACTAAATGATGTCCATGCAGAAACAGAGTCTTATACATGATTAGATGTCAAAACAGAAACAGATTCATATACGAAGTCGTCTTCATATTCAAAGTTCATACATTTCACATTATAGTGCGTGGCACATCCATTAGCGTTAATAAATCTGATGACCCACGAAGGGACAGCCATGAAGGCATTCTGATGACTCATGTGCACAGAGACGCTTCTGATGACCCATAAAGAGACGATCATAAAGGCATTCCGATGATTCATGTGCACAGAGACATTTCTGATAACCCATAAAAGGACGACCATAAAGGTATACCGATAACCCACAGAGGGAAGCATATCATATGATGCTAAGAATGCCATGAATACATTTCAAAAACTTGGACAATCATTCATTCATACAAAACATAGCATTTCAGAAAACTGATCATTTCATATCATCATAAAATACTTAAAGTTAAACATAACTTTACAGAGTTATTACTCACAGATTATTGCACGGATAACTTTGATAGCAGTCAATAGGTCAATAGCTCACGGCGCGTGACCTACACAAACGTAACAAATACACATTTTGAAGCACATGCTCAGGTCGTACTTAACTTATTTCGTTTCACTCTGAGTGTGTTTCTAGTCCTTATCCTTCATATTATGTCTTAATCTTGGCCTAGGAATGCCTAGGGTGCAATGTGGATGCCAAAATATATTTGAAAACACTTGGTCAAAATTGTTGGAAACAGGGGTCCCGCTTGAGCGTAACTTCCTTCACTCGAGCGGACATGCAAATATGTGAGGAGCTGCTCGAGCGCAACTTTTTGTGCTCGAGTGGTCTACAAAGTTCGAAAAAAAATACTGGTTGTGTGATTTTCACATTCGACGGTCGCTCGAGCGTGAGACTCAGGTCCTCGCTCGAGCGTAACTATTCACGCTCAAGCAGTCTACAAAAACATAAAACTTCTGGGAGCTTGCATTTCATCCTCGAGCAGACTTCTGGTCGCTCGAGCGGAAGTGTAAGATCACAGAGTGGTCGCTCGAGTATAGGTTTTGCCGTTCTAGCGAAGAGCAGAATTCTGGAATTTCCAAATTGCTCTTCTCAGCTCAAAATTTAAATTCAAAGTTGTAAAACATGGTCTTTTGGGCCAAAAACTTGATGAAACTATAAGAAACACTTATAAATGGTGAAACCATGGTGAATTCAAAATCATTTCATAAAATCAAGGCCTAAAAGCTTGCCAATTGTCCAAAACAAAACCCAAATCTTTGAAAACATAACATTACATATCATGCATGTAAAGGTGCAAGTTTAAAGCTTTCAAAACATGATCAAATGAGACAAATTGCTGGAAAACAAGATGAATTCTCAAAACTAAGGTAGAATGATAACATGCATGGAAGAATTCTTTGAAAACTTCCTCAAGATGCCATGATATAGACATGCATGCATGGTATAATCTAAATTCCTTCATTTTAGCTCAATTCTAGCATTACATAACTTAATTCTTTGAACTCATGTGCTAAGCGACTCAATCCCAAAACTAGAAGGTTGAATCCTTACCTTAGATAATCAATTACACCCTAAATGATTAATTGCTTGAAGTTTCAAGCCAAAACCTCCAAGCTCTCTAGCAATTCCCTTATTGATCACTTCCCTCTTGGTCTCTCTCTCTCTCTCTCTCTCTCTCTCTCTCTCTCTCTCGCTCTCATGTTAGTAGGTTCAAGAGATGAGCAAATGAGTGTGTATATAATATTCTTGAGTCATTCTTGGCCTTATATAGGCTTGCCTAATGATGGTTAATTAAAGCTAATCAAGTGGGCATCAAATTAGTCTAATTTAATCGCTCCTAATCGAATTTCAGTTAGACCTGCCATACAATTCTAAAAATTCCAAATAACACATAACTGAAGTCAATTTCGTGATCCGATGCCGATAAGGCCTTCAATTCACAGAACAAAACATAAACATGAATAGATCTTTCTACGATAAACAGATTTAAATACAAATAATGTAATACACAGGCAATTAATGCAAAATTTCACTTTAATTACTTATTAAGCCTTCTTAATCGTGGATTATACGTTAACCATAAGTCGGGATTGTTACACTGATTGGCAGTCAGAGCATACTTTCAGATCCTTGAGGATATGCTTCGAGATTGTGTCCTTGACTTTAAGAGGTCGTAGGAGAGGCACTTGCCCTTAGTGGAGTTTCCTATAACAATAACTTCCAATTTAGTATTGGTATGGCATCGTTTGAGGCCTTGTATGGCCGATCGCGTAGATCTCCTGTGTGTTGAGCCGAGATAGGTGACACACCAATGTTGGGTCCAGAGTTAGTCCGGGAAACGACGGAGAAGATTGCACTTATCCGTAAGAGGTTAGTTATGGCTCAGAGTCATCAGAAGAGCTATACCGACTATAAGAGGAGACCATTATCCTTTGTGGTGGGAGATCACGTCTCCTTGAAAATATCACCTAGACGGGGTTTGATGAGGTTTGAAAAGAGCATGAAGTTGTCTCCTAGGTTTATTGGGCCTTTTGAGATCCTAGAGCGGATTAGAGAAGTAACTTATCGTTTGGCCTTGCCGCCACAGCTTTCCAGGGTTCATAACGTATTTCATATCTATATGCTCCAAAAGTATGAGCCAGATCCATCACACATGTTGGATTAGACGAAGTTGGAGGTAGACGAGAATGCCTCGTATGAGGAGAGACATATTAGAGTTATAGATACTCGAGACCAAGTCTTGCAAAGCAAGACGATTCCATTGGTAAAAGTGTTGTAACAACACCACGGGGTTGAGGAGGCCACTTGGGAACGTGAGGTGGAAGTTCATGAGAAATATCCTAACTTATTTATTGATGTTTGAACATGTATTGAAAACTTTGTTGTATTGATTGAATATAAACATTGTATATGTTTTGAAAATGTGAATTATATATTCAATATCCAGAACTTGTTTATCATTGTTATAAAAATGGATGATCGGTGGACGAGTCATGGTGATGAATTTGATTTACTATCATTGTTGTAATTGGTTGAAACTTGGTTTTAACGTTTGGTTTAAATTTCGACAACGAAATTCCTTAAGGGGGGGAGGTTATAGCGATTCTGGTTTAGGCTCGACCCATTTGATGTCTTTGATCCGAGTTTCATTATCTTATATAGTTATCTATGTCTTGTTTTCCCCTTATCTCTCTTTGAGTTTGGCATTTAGGACGTGTTGGTTACGTTTAAAACAAATTGGTAGCTTGTTTTTCAAATTGTTGATGCCTAGGATTTTATTCCTTCTATCGAACAACACTTCTTGTGCTCGAGCGGTATTTGTGAACCTCTAGTACTTTTGCAGGTCTGTAAAATTACTAAGAGTTTGTATTCTTCGCTCGAGCAAATCTTCTTGCGCTCGAGCGATAGTCTTCTGTCTGTAAAACTACTGGGAGTTCGTACTCTGCACTCGAGCTAAGTTTCTTGTGCTCAAGCGGAATAACTTATTATGTCTAGTCACTCGAGCGACACTATAGACGTCCCCGAACGTCCCGAGAGAAATCCCGTTTTGTTCATTGGGCTCACTACAGTTCGGACTCAAATGCCACGGTTCTGAATCTAATCTCACAAAGTGCAATGCAAGATCGATAAATCACCAAAGAGTCCAAATCCGGCAAATCGTTTTGAAAAACTGATTTTTAGAAAGAAGTGCCAAACATGGGCTGCTTTACCAGATACAGAGTCGCCATCTAAATATTTTATTTTGGGAGAATTTAGGAAACCGTGACTCGTGCCTAAGGCCACGTGTCCGTCATCACCAAAGTTGCCTTGGCTCGGGAACTTGGGTACGATTGGGGAAGGTCATTTCATGAGCACCCCCGCTCGCCCGATCAAAGATCGGCCACTACTAAGCATGATATCGAGTTTTTGAAAACACATGTGCTCTTATTCCGATTGATTAGCCTAGAATTGCTACGTGATGCGCACAGCATACAAGTATAGACTGGATCGTCTAAGTTGGAACAAAACATTTCATGTTTGTTTTTGAAAACGGTTTGCTACTCGCAAGTTGGCTAAAGTGCGGATTTTGCCACCCTCAAGTGGGCTTAGAAAACATGGTGATTTGCCACTCTCAAGTGGGCTTAAAACTCGCAATCGATGAATTGTTCCAATTTAAATAATCCAACATTCACCCACAGGCATTCAGGCAGGTATATCACATAAGCAGATAGTCTCATGGCAAGCATGCTATCATGGCAGTCACTCACACGCATGCAAGGATGCTAAAGCATAAACACTTACCGAGTACTCCGAGCCAAAGAAAGAAGCTAATTAGAAAACATGCATGAATCCTAACTATGCTGAGATGCCTAATGCAACGCATGCAAGAATGCAACTAAGATAGGCTCGGCTATTCTAAAATGGCATATGAAATGCAACAACTGATACATGTATTCAACTTGGAATTGAAATACAATGCAGTTAGCATGATGCGCCGAGCCCGGTGCATGCAAAACAGATGAATGGATGCAAGGAAACGTGCCCTAAACTAACCATCATAAGCTAGTAAATAAAAGGGAGAAAGACGTGGTGTTGGAAGACATACATCACACACACGCACACTTATTACAACATTGCTCTCTCTCGGAGGGTCCGAATAAATAATACACAACCGAATGAATAACGAATTACAGCTAATTATTGCACGACTCTAATTAATTAACAAATTAACTAAAATAAATAAGCTAGCATGCAAAACATATGAAATGGACTGCCTCAGCTCGGTCTTGAATGATAAGGAATGCATGCTCGAGTCGCCTTGCCGGAAAATCCGTCGCGATGCCCCGATTTGCCTCTGTTTGCAACTGGTCCCAGAACACTGTACAAAACTCCAAAAGGCTAACACTCCACCATACTGTAGGGATACTACCGACCAGTTTTTGTTGTTGGTTTCTGGTTTGCTACAACAGAGAACAAGAAAGGGGCATGCAAAGTATTTTCAACATGTGTGTGCACGACCACTTTCCCCTTCATCGCATAAGCTCTAGGGAGTGCAGTCCTCGATCCTCGTGCCACCAATCACGCATCTTGATATATGATGGCCGAGGAGTCGGATTGCACGACTCGATGTAAAATGAATACACATATATACATAACAAGGCCTAAACTCCATCATGGGTAATCCGGAGTGTCGGCAACCGAGAATCGAGGCACGTTTCGTCACTTGGAGTACGAAATGTCTTTCGTTTCCCGTGTTTGGACTAAACCCTACTCCAAACACAATGCAATACACATGGCATGCATGAATGCAACTCTAACATGCAACTTAAACATAATGCCATTAAATGATGCAAACATGCAAATGATGATATGCAAACATGCTACTAGCATACATAATGCTATGAAATAATCAATGGCATACTCAATGCACATGAAAACTATATGGCATACGCAATGCACACATGGAGACTAACAATGAAATGATCAAGGCATACACAATGCAATGGTCAATCATGCAACAACATGGACTAGATGGCATATACAATGAAAGATGTACTTAAACTAAAATGAATGGGCCTCAGCCACACTCAAATCAGTGGCCAAACATGATGAAATTAGGTAACAGAAACACATGCAAACATGCACAAATGCAAAGGACCAAACCTAAGGCACCAAATGCAACTTTACCAAAGCATGGCAAGGGATGAAATATGGCATACAATCACACATTTTCCAGCTCTGAAATGACATGCAAGATGGTCCCGAATCATGTAAACACCTCACACAATGCATGCTAGATGGCCCGAATACCAAAACTAGCGAAGTGCATTACACTAGAGGTACACAAAGCAATGCTCAAATGACCCAACCAGCCCCAAACAGTCCCTATGCAGGTCCAAGACAGTGGGAAAATGGTCTAAAATGATGGCTCAAAACGCACAGAAATGAAGCTCATGTAATGGTCCAAAAATGAGGTATTCATGCACAACTCTCAAACACATTTAAAAAGTGGAAAATATGGGAATATGGCATACATGTAAGCTCTGAAATGTGATGCACAATGGCCCCAAAACATGGAAACACCTCAACATAAGCATGCAATAGGTTCCGAAACTCAAAGTTAGGCAAGGGTATTGAACTACAACCATGCATAGCAAGCATCATTCGACCATGAGACATAAAAACAAAGCTAAGGCAGTCCAAAACATGCACAAAATCAGTTTACAGCATGGCCAAAAAGTGCTAGAATCAAAGGCCAAAATAGCGTGCAATGTAAGCTAGTAAAGAGGATTTGCACTACAAGCATGTGAGGCAATCAAGAGGCCACCAAACCGGCAAAATTCATAGGTATGGCATGCCAAATAAATCCCAAAACTCATTGAAACATGGTCAATGCATGCAAGAATGACATGCTCCTTTGATAGGCTATGAAGAGGGTTATTCTACACATGCAAGATGGACAACCAATATGGAAAAACAAGCTCTGGACAGAGCCTATGCAGGTCCTAAAACTCACCAAAAATGGCCTGAAACATGGCTTGGAAGCATGCAAATAAGGGCTCCTTTGTTAGGCCAAATATGCTAGAAATCAAAACAAGGAGAGAGAGGGTCACCCCTTTCTGATTTTGGCCCTCAAAAACACATAATAACCATTTGAAATCTGCTGGATTTCAATGGTCAAAAGGGCAAACAAAGCTCAAAACAAAGGCCTTAATGCATGGCTCAAAACAAGGTGGAATGAAGCATGCAAGGGGGTAGATGACCCCCAACAGAAAAATGATCTCAAACAAACATGTTAAGGACCTCAAAATAAGACTTTTTTTAGTTTACACCAAAGCTCAAATATGCTTGCAAGTATGGCTAAAAGATGGAGCAAAATAGTGATAAAAAGAGGGAATAAGTGTGTTACCCTTGAAGCTCAGCAAGACAGCAACTTTGAGACCAAAAACCCAGGCCTTCAACCTCTGAAAATGACCTCCAAGGACCTCAAAGCAATGGTGGAGGTGTTAGGCTAGGAGGTGGTGTGCAAAGGTGCAAGAACAAGGCACTTTTTGAGCTTGAAATAGAGATAGAGAGAGAGGTGTATGTATATGCCTTAACCAAAAATCTGAACCTTTACAAATGAAAGAGAGGGCCTCTCTTATAGAGATACAAGCCCTTAGCTTCTCAAAGAAGCTAAAAAGCAAGTTTGAAGATCCTCCATACACGTGTATGGAGGATCCATTCTGTGCCTTCCAGCTGGCACAACTGGAACCAACTCACTGAGACAGAAAAGGTAAGAGGTGGCCGACCAGGTTCAAAAGGGTTAGGTGGTCGGCCGACCACTTTTCCTGGTCGGCCGACCAGGTTCAAAAGGGTCAAGTCTCAAAAGCTGGTCAGCAGCCTCCCAGGGTGGTCTCCACATTGAATTCAAGCTTGTGGTATGATGGGAGACCTGCAAAAGTGGCTCAAAGACCAAGGAGACCAGCTTCCTAACAAGAAAATTGGCCGACGGGAGAAAAGGTGGTCTCCAAGAGAAAAGGTGGTATCCCACCCTTGTACCACCTTACAAAGAATGAAAACAAAGTCCAAGCCAAAAAAGAACCAAGACGGATGCAAAACGAGGGTTCGGGGGCCAAAACGCGCAGCCGGGTGCCCCGAAAACTGACTGTAAAGCATCGAAAGTGGCGTGCGACCACGAAGGTGGTCTCCCAGGCCACAGTGTCCCTCTAGACAGAGGAAACAAGGTGTGTGCCAAAAACCGGAGCAAACGGAGAATGTTAAGCGGTCCCGAACCGAGGCGCACGGCCGACGGCTCCGAAAACCGAAAACTGGTCTCCAAACGAGAACAGTGGTCTACGACCACAAAAAGTAGCCTACGGCCATTGAGAGATGGTCTACGAGACCTCTCCCTCGCTTCGGGAAGAGAAAACAGAACCTGGTTCGCAAACCGAGGTAAAGTACAAAAGAGTCCCGAAGTCCGAAGGCAAGGCTCTCAGCCGGGACTCCGTAACCTCAGAACGAGCACATCATGCGCAATCACCGAGCACTCAATCGATGACGTCTGAGTCTTAAGGTCGGTAAAAAATGAGTTGTCTACAGTTGCCCCTCTTTGACAGAACTCGAAAGTCATAACAATGACGGGAGTGAATGTCAAAGCCCAGAGACGACCCATTTTTGACAAGGCCGAAGACTTAGACAAACAGGCGAGATAAACAAAGAGATGTGCCCGCAGGCAAGGGCAAAATGCAAAATGAAATGCACAAAGCCGAACATGACTCACGATTATACAAAGCAGCAAGCTGTAATGAAGCAAATATTCACAATAAATGCAACAGTTTTAAGCAAGAATACAAGCAAAACTACATTTCATGCAGTAAGGATGTAAGAGAATTACAATTCTCGCTACGTCTCACACGGAGAAGATACAATACCTGTCCGGTTCGCCAGGTCGCACCAGCTTCAAATGAACCGTACATACAACATCGTGCCTGCAAAAGAGAGAAACTTAACAGGCGTAACATAGTTAGCAACATATGTTCAACACTACGTCAAACGCGGATAGACATGGTGCCGATGGACAAGTGCACCGCAATGCAAGAAGAAACGTACGCGACAACGCAAGTTAAGCATGGAGGGCATGACAATGCCAATGAAATGTGCATAACAATGCAAGCGATGCGCATGATAATGCCAGTGACGTGCATAACAATGCAGGATAAGCGCAACTTCAAAAGCATGTTTGAAACAAAACATTGAGCAAAGAAAAGCAAGCCTCGACGAGGGCAACTCAAATGCGACCTCTGGTTTACCTCTCGGAGGGGTCGCAACGTACTTAAAAAGGATACATCTTGCTCTCGGCTAGTAACGGTGAGCCACGCACCGAAGACTTGATTTGAAGTTCCCGCGGAGGGATTTCGCGCCGAAAAGTGCACTTTCCTTGTACTTTCTCGAGAACCGGGGACTCCGATCACCACCAAAATTTGCAGGGAGCTCAAAGAGACATTGGAGATCATCCAGGAGGGCCACCGACCCCTAGGGAGGCCACCGACCAGGTTTTGTGCCAAGGGGTGGTCGGCCTACCAGAAAAGGTGGTCGGCCGACCACCTGTCCAAATCCGGGACAGTTTTGTCTTTTTACACTTGTTTCTTTAAATCCACATGTCCCAATCACTATTCCTCATAACCTCAAGGCCGAAATCAGCTCCTCTTCCTTCCTAGACCATTTTCTCTCTCAGATCTGCTCTTTATACGCGCTTTCCAATGCCCCACGCATAGTTGTTTCGCGAAATCTTTCAGTTTTCTTCACTTTGAACCGATTAAAATTTGATTTCGGAGCCTCTTTCTTCATTTTCACCACTTGGGGTAAGTTTGTCTCAAAATCTGGAACATTTTCTCGAGAGTTGACTTTTGTTGACTTTTTCCAATTTTGGCTTATTTTGTTCATTTTTGCTCCTTTTTGCAGATTTCTTCAAATGGTGGGTCATTTTCCTCACGGTGGAGGTCCTCTAGGTGCCGAGGGTGAGTCGGACATCATGTCCTTGCCCCTGAGAGTTCGGCCGTTTGATCCTGAGAGATATCATCCTCGGGAGCACATCCTTCCTCAGGCTACTTTCCACCATTTTACTGACTTTGATGACTGAGCGCTTGCGGATCTATTGCTGCGGGAGCCGGAGTCTCACCTCTCTCACCAGGCGTGAGAGGTTCGTACTTCACTTTTACATTCTCTGCAACGTATTCTGCATTTCATGCACATTTCATACTTTCGCTATGTATGCTTATCCGCTCGTTCTGAACACATCTGCACACCATACTTCTGCTTATTTTAGCACATATCTCACAGCACAGAATTCTGTTGAGTTGGCACACAGCTTGTTCTAGACACTTAGTCTATAACATAGCATTCTGTTTGCATTTTGAACACACATCTCAATCACTCGAATTTCTGAACACGCAGCTCATACTTTTTACCGTGAACACGCAGCCCAAACTCTTGAGGTGAACACGCAGCTCAAACTCTTGAGGTGAACACACAGCCCACTGTTTTTGAAAGTTGAACACGCAGCCCAAACTCTTGACGGTGAACACACAGCCCACTATTTTTTTTTTTTTTGAAATCTGAACACGTAGCTCAAACTCTTGAGGTGAACACACAGCCCACTGTTTTTTGAAATCTGAACACGCAGCTCAAACTCTTGAGGTGAACACACAGCCCACTGTTTTTTGAAATCTGAACACGCAGCTCAAACTCTTGAGGTGAACACACAGCCCACTATTTTTAAAATCTGAATACGCAGCTCAAACTCTTGAGGTGAACACATAGCCCACTGTTTTTTTTTTTGAAATCTGAACACGCAGCTCAAACTCTTGAAGTGAACACACAGCCCACTGTTTTTGAAATCTGAACACACAGCCCAAACTCTTGAGGTGAACACACAGCCCACAGTTTTTGAAAGTTGAACACGCAGCCCAAACTCTTGAGGTGAACACACAGCCCACAGTTTTTGAATGTTGAACACGCAGCCCAAACTCTTGATGGTGAACACGCAGCCCACTTATTTCATTTGCACGCAGCGCATATTGAACACACAGTTCTTACATTTCACTTTTGAACTCACAGCTCATTCATTTCATTTGCACGCAGCTTATACATTTCATTTTGAAACTGAATACATCTGTTCATTTTGAATGCAGGTACCCTCTTGTTCTACGCGAGGTTATGGCTCGCTTATCGCTAGGGATTAGTATGCAGAGCTCCCAGAGACCGTTCATCACATGGTGGACAGGGCAGGATTTGGGCCCTTCTGCGCGGGGCTATCTCGCTACCCTACGAGCAGGACCTTGATGGGGGCACTCGTGGAGAGATGGTGGGACACCACCAACTCTTTCCACTTCTCAGCTACCGGGGATATGACGATGACCCCATTTGACTTTGCGATGCTGACCGGCCTTGATATGGCCGGCCGACCGGTCCCCTATGACGAGGATATGGGCGAGTGGGAGGCTGCCTAGATCTATTTGTTGGGAACTCACCCACCAGTTGACCGATCTTCGGGCAGAGTCAGGTACACTTGGTTCCTCGTGTAGTATAGGGGGACTATGCTCAGGACTCTTGAGGAGATAGAGCAGTACGCTCGAGGGTTTTTAATGTTCCTCCTTGGGACCACTTTGTTCTCCGACAGGGGGAACACAGTTGGACTGTATCTGCTCAGTGCTTTGGTGGACCTATCACAGGTCAACGAGTATGACTGGGGTGGCACCGGCCTCACTACCCTCTACTGCTATATGAGTGCGATCTCCCGCGGACGGGGAACACAGTTGGCGGCTATTGGAGAGCCTGGGAGGTACCTTCTGCCCTTTGATTTACATTTTTGCTTTTCATTATCTGTACACTGCACACGGCACACTTTACATTCTGTATTCTACATTCTGCACTCAGCACTCTGTATTTTCTGTATATTCTGTATTCTGATAGCCACTGCCCTGTTTTCCACAGCTAGGGGTTTACGCGTACTTTCCGACGCTAGCCCCAGAGTTCAAGGTGGAGGTGCCTCTTACGATCCCTTACTCTCACGTATTTGAGGGTCGATGCCGGGCGAGAGCTCGAGAGACTCTGCCCTTCTTACGACAGTTTTTTGACACGGTGCGGGCGACCGAGGTACTTCAGAACTCTCAGTCCTTCATATTTTCTGCTTTGATTCATCTCGCCTATTTATGACATCTGATTGGCTCATGCACTTGTTATCCTCAGATCGCTTGGCGGCCCTGGGCACCCTTGGGAGGAGATATCCGTTTCCAGTTCCTGGGGGCATGGGCTTCTTCTCAGTATAGGACTTTGTTTGAGAGGCCAGTTGGCAGGGCCTGGTTTCTGGGAGATCACTTCATGCGCCAGACGATGGGCATCCCTCAGCAGAGTGTCCCTTCAGCACCTCCAGATGACATGCGGTCCGCTGAGAGACTCACTCCCGAGGAGGTCGATATCGCTATGTTGGGCACCGATGCAGCTCTGCACACGGAGGAGGGGAAGTATGCGACTTACCGCCACACGTACTTGATGCCCCCACTGATGGGTGTTTGTACTCCTACTAGGAGGGTTGCTGGTGCATCATCATCAATTAGAGCCCAGGCTGCAGACGTTCCTTCGTTTAGCAGAGCCGGCACATCGAGGAGTGGGTCTAGACAGATTCCCCCGATTCCCCCGACTTATCAGCACGTCGGGTGGCCAGATCTTCCGACCGAGTTGACTGGATGGCGATACGGGTCATCTTACCCGATTCCAATAGAGCCTCCTATACCTGATCACCGATATGTCAGTGATCCTGACTCACCACCGGCATGTTCCACTGCTTTTTATTTATCACTCAAATACTTAGGCATTCATTTATTCATTGATGACTTGAGCTTGTATCTGCAGCCTCTCAGGGAGTATTCTGATGATCTGCTCAGATTGGTGGCCTCACTTGAGGGCATGGTTCTGCGGAGGGAGACACAGCTATTCATTGCCGGCGTCTCGGTATTTTTCAATTTTCTTGCATTTATCATACTTCTGATGACATGCTGAATTTGACTATATCACTGCATTGGTTGACTGCATGTGTAGAGCACATCTGACACACGCCACCTTCATATACTGTATCTGCATGCACCCACTCTATGTAGCTTTATTGTCTCTACATCTGATATTCATATTGGCTAATGTATTCGAATTGCCCTCTTTTTCAGATGCCACCGCTACCGGCTGGGCCATCCAGGCCTTCTCGAGGAGCTGGGAGAGGGGGGTCGACTCGCAGCCGAGGCATGCGTAGAGCGCCTATCAGAGATGAGGAGGAGTCCAGTGAGGAGGAGTCTGCGCATCCTCAGTCAGAGACATCCGCAGGTAGAGAGGAGGACTCTGGTTCCGATTCTGAGAGTGGAGGTGATGCCGGGGAGGGTTCCGAGAACAGCAGCTCCGATTCAGATGGTGGTGCTGGTGGAGATGGTGCAGGGATTTCTCGGCCAAAGAGGACGAAGAGGGCCTCCTATTCTTGCGCTTGATAGCACCGATGCAGATGTTCCTGCTTTATTTTCCTTTTTTACTAGTAGTTGTAGCACATTAGCTTTTAGGCAGTTTTATTTTCTGTAAAACTTGTACCCTTGTTGTAAAATGTTGTAACAAAGGAAGCTATGATGGAATGAAACAGCTTTTTGTTGAAAAAGTGTTGTATTTTGTATTCTTAGCATCGCATCGCATCATTTTGCACAAAAATGAGATTGAATGAGAATTGAGCATTGTATATCACCAAGTCAGGTAGTGAACCGACACAACAAACTAAACAACTTAACTTACTAAGAAACAGTAAAACCTTAGCAAGTTTACAACTTGATAAGCAAATCCCGGCAATGTTGATTGAACAAAGAGAAACAACTCAATATACGGAACTCAACGACTCGATAAGCAACGACTCGATAAACAAAACTTTAACAACTCAATAAGCAAAACCAAACAACAACTCGATAAACAAAGAACAACAACTCGATAAGCAAATGCAACTCGGACAATTGGAGTGACGGAATGCATCCGAAACAGAGGTCAACTCGGACCTTCGATACTCCCAACGCATGGAAAAGCTAGGATCTCTCTTCTAGAAGCTAGGAACAGACCAAAGACCAACTTTCCTCCATGGCCAACCACCAGAAGGAGCTGGCCGACCAGCTATTTTCCTTGGAGACCAAAGGGGTGGTCGGCCTACCAGAAAAAGTGGTCGGCCGACCACCTGGTTTGGCGACCACCAAATTTTTGACACGTGTCCCCAAACAGTGCCTTATCCTATATAAAAGTTCTAGCTTCGTGGTTCTTTCATTTTATCTCAGTTTTGCATCAAAATAGAGGCATTCCTCATCGAAAATCTCGCAGCTTGGATCGCTACTTTAGATGGCTCGAAAAAGTTGAACTTCCGGGGCTTCGGAATAAATGCACTATTCACGCTGAGTCGCACTCCGCTGCATCTTCTGTTCCTCCATGCCGCAGCAAGGTTTTGGAATCCGGTAACACACGTCTTTAACTTTGGCGGGCAAGAGGTGTATCCTACTTTCGAAGATTTCCAGGCTTTGATGGAGTCCGAGTGCAACGAGGAAATCTTGCCCCAGCTTCGCTTTGGCCACGCTCAAGCCTTAGGACGAATGTGTGGGCTCACTATGCACGATGCTCGATCTTTGATTTGTGACGGAATGCTGGATACTCCGAGTTTGATTTGTCAGTTTTCCGATGCCAGTGACCGCGGTGACCATCATTGGCAAGGCTTTTGGCGACATGCCCTTTGTTTGTGCAAGCTATCTCATTTCTTGCTTGCCTCAGGCTCCGGAGGATCTAGTGTCCGGTTGATCGAGGTTGCCCAAGGCTTAAGGGAGGGCAAAAGCTGCATTGCTATGTCATTGGCCGAGACATTGATGGGCTTGGATGCTTTTCATCGCCGAGAGACGACCAGATTTGCGGGGAGTCCACTACTGCTGCAGGTAATGTTTCCCTCCCTATCTCACATATATATTGTTCACATCCCTCGGCCCTCAGGCTCATTTTTTTTTTTTCACAAAACCCTTTTCTCACTTTTCTCTCAACGTACATCTCTCTATTCTTTAATCTCTCATTTTTCATCCCTCCCCAGGTGTGGTTGATGGATAAGTTGCAGGTTGTGGACTCTTGCCCGACATACTCAGCTCGCGGCTACTTCTTCCAACGTCGCCTAGTCGATGCCCTGGATAAGGGATTGTGGTTCGACTGGATGTGCAATTTGTCTGCAGACCGCATTGCTTGGCGTTGTCCTTGGCTCAATCTACTGGCAATGAGCTACAGCATGTCCCGGCAGACTGGGATTCAGTTGATTGGTCTGACGCACTGCGTGTTTTACTTTCCTTTCCGGTTCCAGCGCCAGTTCGGCCATGATCAAACTTGCCCGCCAGAGGGGATAGAGTACCCTGCTGCATTCCCGGTCCGAGGCGCACAGCTTGCTCGGTATGCCACAGCATGGAGGACGAGAGAACTCCTGGCCCCCGCTCCCACTTTCAGTTGCACTTTGTCTGATGAGTGCATAGATTGGCTCAATGAAGATGCACAGATTGGGCTCACTTTGGCGTCAGAAGCTTCGACCAGCTCTGGGAGGGGGCGCAGGAACACCTGACTTAGCTATGCCCCGGATTTATTGCTTTAATTAGTACTTTCAAGTTTTTCTTTATGAATGTAACCAAAAGCAACTTCAATTTGTATGCAAGAGCAGGAGGACTCTGTATTGAAATAAATAAAATTGAAGGTTGTGGATACTGAAAATTTTCCGCTTTAGCCCAAAAATGGTCTAAGTTGTAAAAAGATTAATTTGAACAAAATCAACTTTTATTAAAACTTTTCAAAACCATTTTCGACATAGATCAGAACTGGACACGCCTGAGATCTGTCATTGAGATGCACAACCCCGAATCCCAGCAACTGGAAAGTTGCCCCTAGTCTGAATAGCACTGTACCGGAGATCACAACCGAAGCTCTTGAATGCTGAATAGACAAAGATGACCGAGATGATCAAATGGACAAAGTTGATCGGGGAAAAGTTTATGGCTGAACTTCAGGATGAAGTTGCCTACGTATCCTAAAGATGGAAATCAAGCCTTACGTAGTTCAAGCTCAGGTTCACTCGTGTATTAACCCTCACCTTTTGCGCTCTAACTTTTGCCAAGGCCGCCCTTTGCGGGTTTTCAACCTTGTGAGCTCAGTTTTTATAATTTCAAATTTTCTGTGCTCTAACTTTTTCCTAGGTCGCCCTTTCGGGTTTTCAACCTAGCGAGCCTCTCAGGGGTAATATTTCTTCAACTTGTCCATGTTGATTGGCTGTGAGAACTCCAGGCCATCTAGGTCCATCAGAACGACAGCTCCACCCGACCAGATAGACTTGATGATGTAGGGACCAGTCCAATTGGGTCTGAACTTGCCCCTAGGGTCATGGATGAGAGCTCGGTTGTCTTTGAGTACCAAATCTCCTTCTTTCAAATTCCGGGACTTAACCCTCTTGTTAAAAGCCCTGGCAATTCTGCGCTGATAACCTTGAACATGGTATAGTGCTTTCAGTCTTCTTTCATCAAAGAGCATAGGTTCTTCAAATATGCTCTGCTGCCAATCTGCTTCGGCTATCTGACACTCAGCCAACACTCTCAATGACGGAACCTCAATTTCAATAGGTAGAACGGCCTCCATCCCATAAACTAATGAATACGGAGTCGTCCCAGTAGAAGTTCTAATTGAAGTCCGGTAGCCCCACAGAGCAAATGGCAACTTATCTGGCCAGTCCCGGTAGGTTTCCACCATCTTCTGTAAAATGTGTTTGATGTTCTTGTTGGCAGCCTCAACTGCTCCATTGGTCTGCGGCCGATATGTGGATGACTTATGAAAAGCCACGTTGTATTTCTCCAACAAGTCAATCACTTCCTTCTTGAAGTGGGAACCGTTATCTGAAATAATCTCGTTTGGGACCCCGTAGCGACAGATGATGTTGTTCCTGATAAACTTTGCAACGTGCGACACCTTCAACACCGCATAAGATTGGGCCTCGACCCACTTTGTGAAATAATCTATCGCGACCAGAATGAACTCATGCCCATTAGACCCCTTTGGAGTGACGGCCCCGATCACATCGATTCCCCAAACTGAAAAAGGCCATGGCAAAGTCATATTGTACAGCTTCGACGACGGGATGTTCATGCGGTTTGCATGGATCTGACATTTGTGGCATCGCCGAACAAAGCCGATACAATCCTCCTTCATGGTGGACTAGTAGTAACCCTGTCTGAGGATCTTTCGGGCTAGCATCACCCCGTTCATGTGCGCTCCACATTCTCCTCCATGGATGGCCTCCATCAGACTCTTTGATTCTTCAGCCTCAACACACAGCTTATGCATTCCCAGATGACCTCTCTTATACAGTTTTCCTCCGAAGATTATGAACTGAGCAGCCATTCTTCTGATTGCCCTTTTATCCGTGGCATTTGCCCCTGGTGGATACGCTTCCTTCTCCAAGAAGTTCCAGACATCGTAATACCAGGGGTTCTCATCTTGAACCTCTTCTATGGCAGCAATCGACTCATAGGCTGGCGCAAACTTCTGGTCAATGATGATCGGACGCATCCGGACTCCGAAAGGAATGTCTATCATGGAAGATAGAGTTGCTAGTGCATCCGTGAACCTGTTGTTCTCCCTTAACAGATGAGCGAAGTTCAGCTTCTCAAACCGAGGAATCAACAAGTCCAAGGTCTGGTGATACATTATCATCTTTTCTTCTTTGACTTTCCAATCTCCTTTCGCTTGAGATACAACAAGGTTCGAGTCCCCGATGACGTCCAACCGTTTTGCCCCTAGTTCTAGGGCGGCTTCTAAACCAGCAATGCATGCTTCATATTCTGCTTCGTTGTTCGAGACTTTGAACCGGAGCTTAAATGCTAGAGGGATACGGGACTTGTCGGGTGCTATCAGCAACACCCCTATCCCATACCCGTACTGGTTTGACGCTCCATCAAAATACATCGTCCAAAATTCATTGTCGCTATGCAAAATAGCTTCATCTGGGAATAAGTACTCGACTGCTTCATCCCCTTCAATTGGGTGATCGGCTAGGAACTCCACTACCGCTCTCCCCTTGACTGACTTGCGAGTCACATACTTCAGATCAAATTCGAAAAGCAGAAGCAACCAACGAGCTAGCCTACCCGTAAGTGCCAATTTCTCGAAGAGATATTTGATGAGATCTAATCTTGAAACCAACATTACAGAATGAGCTAACAGGTAGTGCCGTAGCTTCCTCGTGGCCCATACCAAAGCCAAACAAGCTTTCTCGAGTGAAGTGTAGCGGGTCTCATAATCCAACATCTTCTTGCTCAGGTAGTAGATGGCTTTCTCCACTTTATCCTCTGATTCCTGTGCAAGCATGCAGCCCATCGTAGTTTCAGTCACTGAAAGGTACAAAATCAATGGTTTTCCCGGCTCAGGCGGTGACAACACGGGTAGGTTCTGTAAGTATTCCTTGATCTGTTCAAAAGCAGCTTGGCATCGGCCGTCCCATTGGAACTTCTTTCCTTTCTTCAGGAGACCAAAAAGTGGTTCACAAGTCAAAGTTAATTTTGAAATAAACCGTCTTATGAATTGCACTTTACCCAGAAAGCCTCGCACCTCCTTTTCAGTCCTTGGTGGTGGCATTTCTAAGATGGCCTTGATTTTGGAAGGGTCGACCTCGATACCTCTCTGTGTAATCAAGAACCCCAGCATTTTCCCTGCTGTAACACCGAACGTGCACTTTTGAGGATTCAGCCGCAACCGGAATTCCCTGATCCTTTGGAAGAACTTTTGCAAGGCGGTGTAGTGGCCCTCTCTTTCTTTGGACTTGACAATCATGTCGTCCACATACACCTCGACCTCTTTGTGGATCATGTCGTGCAATATTGTGGTTGCGGCCCGTTGATATGTAGCTCCAGCGTTCTTCAACCCAAATGGCATCACCCTGTAACAGCAAGTCCCCCACAGGGTGGTGAAAGCAGTCTTCTCCCGGTCTTCAGGTGCCATCACTATCTAATTGTAGCCTGAGAATCCATCCATGAACGAAAGCAAAGCATGCCCCGCTGTGAAGTCCACTAACTCATCAATATACGGCAAGGGAAAGTCGTCCTTCGAACTGGCTCTGTTCAAATCCCTGAAATCCACGCATACCCGGATCCTGCCATCCTTCTTCGGCACCGGAACAATGTTGGCCAACCAAGTTGGGTATTCGGATACCAGCAGGAACCCTGCGTCAATTTGCTTGGTGACCTCTTCTTTAATCTTGAGGGCCCAGTCTAGGCGGATCCTTCTGAGTTTCTGTTTAACGGGTCGGGTCTCTGGGTCAAGAGGGATCCGGTGCTGTACAATCTCAGGATCGATTCCAGGCATGTCTTCGTAGGACCACGCGAAAACATCTTTGAAATCTTTTAATAAAGCGACTAAGCGCTCGCGTTCCTCCGAAGACAACGTGGACCCGATCTGGACCAGCCGCGGGTCCTCCTCAGTACCAACATTAACAGTAGTGATTTCATCAACTAAAGGTTTAACAAATCTTTCCTGCTCTTGATCAATTAAGCGTTGCAAAACCGGAGGAATTTCTTCCCCGTCGTTTTCGTCAAAATTTTGAAAGTCCTGATTAATACAATAAATCAAGGGCACAGAAAAGTACTCAGAAACCACATCCATTCCATTCTCATTAAGCATTTCCAAATCGTCCGATTCTTCTGTTACAACAACAGACTCAAAAGAAAAAGAAAAAGACGACCTAGACAGGACTGTGGCATCCGGGTTATCACCCCCAGGATTACCGGACTCAGACTCAGACGAGCTGGAACCTGATTCCGACTCTACAGACTCGGTGGAATCAGATTCCAGCTCACTACCTGACCCGGTGCTGCTTGACAAAAATCCCTCCTTGTACTGCCAGATAAGAGAAGGTGCGATGGATGCATCCAAAATACTTGCAGGTAGGCTCGCAGCCGTTTCATTCCCAATCATGGATACCGAGAAGTTATCCCCCAAGCACTTCTGTACGATCGGAGGATCTGAAAGTAGACAAGCCAGTGCTACCCTCATTTCAATTTCAGCGCTCTCGGGATCCACATTTTTACACTGCTCAACCTCAGCTGATGGGTCTGTCTGCTCCTCGACAACATCATCCCCGGATAACTGCAGGTCGAAGAAGATTTCAAAACCTGGCACACGCTTCCTCTCCGCATTCGTCCATGGCTCTGGGAAGCCACAAAATGGAAAGTCCTCCCCCTCCCAGACGAAGCGTCCGTTTAAGGTACCCTGGATGGGTCGGTGCATCAATTCAAAAGGCTTCCCCGCCCGTTTTGCTCTGGCTCTCCCAGCCATCTCCTTACCTTTTCTCACCCAGTCCTCTTTGGTGGGCAAATAACCCAAGCCAAAGGTATGCGGGTTGTGCGGCACTTCGGCCGATACTGCGATGCCTTTCCGACCGCTCTTTCCCAATCCCATCCCGAGGATGTGTTGAAGCTTGTTCATGAGGTATATTGATTGTGCACTGACATACACCCCCTCATCAACAGCCAAGATATTTTGCACGACTCGAGCCTCAGCCAGAGTAAACCCCGATAAGAACACATCCTCCGTGCCGTGCTCGATTTCCAAAACTGGTGTAGACACTTCTGGTGGCGGATGGATGGACGAATTCCCGAAGACAATATCCACCTCCTTCCCATGGGGGTATTTCAACATCTGGTGCACGGTGGAAGAGACCGCCTTTACCTGGTGCAGCCACGGCCGCCTCAAAAGTAGATTGAAGGTTGCAGGAACGTCCAAGACATGAAAGTCAATCTCGTGTTGTCCCGGACCAACCTGGGTCTGAATTCGGTCCCCATCACCTCCCTGCTTGTGTTATCATACGCCCAAATCACCTGGGCTATTGGCACGAAGTCCGCGGGCTTTAACCCGATTGCATATGCCGTCCTTGACGGGCATACATTAATGGCGGATCCCATGTCGACAAGAACCGCCGGTATCTATTTGCTTCTACATTCCACAGAGATGTAGAGCGGTTTGTTATGATTCGCGCCCTCAGGCGGCAGTTCTTTGTCAGAAAAGGTCAACGTCGGGGAACCTCCTCCCGGAAAGACCAATCCCACCAGCTGTTCAGGCGTGGTGTCTATTGAGAGCTTGGCCTTGTCCATGGCCGAAAGAACAGCCTGTCTATGTACTCGAGAAGCCATAAGCAGTCCCCAGATGGAGATGTCTGCTTGTATCTTTTTCAACTGCTTCAGTACAGCATCTTCTTCGAGTTGCTTCTCTTTCTGTTTCTCCACCTCCTTGTCCTTCCCGGACGCCTTTGGCTGATCTAGGTGCGGGGGCTTGAAATACCGTCCACTCCTAGTCATATGGTCAACTTCACCAATATACCAGGTATCGTCTGGTTGATTGCTTCCCCAGTCCTCATCCGTATGGACAAGACATAGATCATCGTCCTCCCACCACATTCCATCGACAGCCGACAGGCACCTGTCCGGCTCCGTTACCACTATCCTTGTACTCATGGTACCTCCTTCCGTCCATGTGCTCGCAGAACCCTCTGTTCTTGTGCACGCAGCACTTTCAGTTCCCACAGGGGCCTTGGCTTTTCTGGCTCTCTCAGAGTCTTCAGTTCCTTCTTGTTCCAACTGCGTCAGTACAACCTGCTCAACATTTCCTGCATTCACAATGCCCAAGTCCCGAGCGAAATTCTTAGCACCGGCGCTCTCCGGCAATGTATTCTGACTCCCGACCCTTCCGGCCACAATTGATGTCCTTGCCCCTGACGGGCCCTTTTCTTACTGGGATTCTTCAACAATATCTGGTTGGTCGTCCAGCCACACTGTGACCTCTGCTGACTCCTCAAAATCGAACCAGTTGACTGTCATGTCCCCTGGATCTTGTTCGTTGAAAATCTGAAGGTCAACAATGTCCCCTTCCAGAACTGCTAAGTCATCTATCCTCTAATCAAGTCCATCGCCCCGTAGTACACAAATTTCTGCCCCCACCGGCAATTCCACATCTAGTCTAATCTGACCCGCTGAAGTAATATAGCCCCTCGGATTATACACCTCCTCAACACAGTTCCTAATTTCCTCAGACCTTGAATCAACAACACCACTTTCCTCCGAAATCATCCCTGTTCCATCTTCGATGGTCACCACCATCAGTTCGGGTTAGGTTCGGGAGATGTCCAACATGCACAAGTCAGTGCTGTCGGGAAGGAACACCTCCGGCTTGGGTAAGTGAGAAGGAGTGATATAGATGCTAGGATCGTAAGACACGACCCTAGTCTGGATAAAGTTGACGCGTTTGGGAGGTGGAGCTTGGTTGTGTAGAGGGAGGGGGTTGGTTGTGACATTAGGTTTCTCTAGAGGCACAATCACCCTATTATCAACGAGATCCTGAATCTCGTGATGCAATCTAAAATAGTGGTCAGTGTCGTGACCATGTTGTTGGTGAAAGGCGCAATACTTCGCCGGGTTATGAAAGGGAGGTAGTGGATTTGGCAATGGCCTTGGCTCCAGGGGCTTCAAGTGCCCTTTCTTGATTAATACCCCTAGAGCTTTGGACAAGGGCATATATAACGGAGTGAAGGTTCTTTGGCTTCGAGGTTGGAATTTGGTTGTTTGTGTGTTACTTCCGAACGCACCGGAGAATGGTGTAGCCGCAAGGGTTCTTGGGGGAGTGGTGGTGACCATGCTTACTTCTGAAGCTATGGCAGTTGCGGCATTGCTTGTGCCTGTATTGGTGTTGCGGTTAAAGGTTCTCCTGGCTTGCTCTCTGTCTTGGTCAATCAGACCCTGATTCATAGCATCCTCAATTTGTACTCCCATCTCATGCAGATCTGAAAAGGTAGGGAAGGGGAGAACAATCATTTTCTGCATAAGCTTCGGCTGGAGATTACGCACAATCATCCGAATCTGATCTTTGTCAGTGGGCCTAGTGGTCATCATTGAGGCCTTGGCCCTCCAGCGGGTTATGAATTCAGAGAAACTCTCCTTAGGCTCCTGCCTTGTTGTCTCGAGATCACGGGTCGTAATCTCGATTTGCGTGTTATAGGAGTACTGTGCAATGAAAGCCTCGGCCATCTTATCCCAGTTCCGCTTGACATCGTCTTCCAATTTTGCGTACTAGATGGCCGCCACACCTGACAGGGTCCGGCCAAACAATGAAAGCTTCTGTAGTCTGGTGAGGCCCATCGGCCTTAGTATGTCCGAAAGCAAACGCAGATGCACCATGGGATCCCCGAACCCGTCAAAGCGATCGATTTGTGGCATCTTGAACCGATCTGGCAGCGTCACAGCCACGTTGGTATACCCGTCCTCAATGTCTGGGATGGACTTTACCCCTTGGGATTTCTTAAACAACTTTTCAAGCTTGCTTAACTTCAACGCTGTAGGGTCCACCCCGAACTCAAAGGGAGAGTCCGGTTGATTGATAGGCGTAGGTGCCTTGGATAGTTGAGGTAGAATCGGGGGCGGAGCTGGCCCTGTTGGGATGTCTGTATCCTCCTGGATATTCTGGACATTTAGTGTCTCCCCGGGTAGTGGGACCCTTGGTGGGGGAGGAGCTTGATGTGAGGCTGATGCTCCGGCTTGCTGCTGTATCCGGGTAATTAGCTCTGCCTGCTGGGTCATGACCATAGCCTGCTGTTTGGCAAATTCCGTTTGACGAGCAGCATCCTCCTGCATGAGTTTCATACTTTCTTGGAGTTGACGCACCATTTCCTCCATCCCTGCCATGTTCTGTCGTTCCAGCTGACTGACTGGTATATCTATCTCTGTGGTAAAAACTGAAGCCTCAGCCTGACTGTCCACTGACGGGGTAGACCCCTGTTCTGGCAACCTCTGCTCAGATACACTGCGTCTTTTCGACCTCCGTCTAATAACCGGGGGTAAGGAATAAAACACTGGTTGTCCGTCGACCAGATCCTCAGATCAATTAAGTCGGCGACCTCTAGTCCAGAGTGCTTGGGGAATATCTGCTTGGCCTGAAGCAATTGTGCTAAACTACCTAGCAAAAAGATAAATAAAGCAATAATAAGGAAATAAACAACCAGACAAACGGACAGCATAACAGCGTAAATAAACACACAACACGCAGTTGGGCATCACAACACACAGTTGATAAGCTAAACAAACTATTCTCAAACACTGATCATTGTTCCCAAATCACTGCCCCCAAAACTGAATCTGATACCTGCAGATAACTGATTCCCAAAATACTGAATTGGTGCCCGCAGGCCTGATACCCAAACTTGTAAACTGATACATGTATTCCTGTAGAGACGCACTCTAAAAGCACATAGCAAACAAGCGAGAGCCAAAACACCCCTATGTTAGGGTAAGGTTTCCCTGTCCTATTTTGTCAGGAGCTAGGGTTTCACTACGCACGCAGCGGTTTCAAACAACCTATAATCGGGTAAGCAACCTGTCCTAGCTTGGAATGGTCACTATGGATTCTGAATATGCACTAGGTCGAATGGTCAAAAAGCGTGCCCTGGTAAAAACCGAGGTTTGTGTTCCCATCGTGGCAGAGCCCGTAACCGGTCAGCCTTATGGCACGCTTCTCAAAGCGAGCCTCCGGCAAACCGTTCAGAAATAGTAGACGGCAAACACGGTGTCCTAGGCGCACCAATGCAAATGCAATGTAAAGAAACACATAAGTGTAGTCAAAACAAGATATCATGAGTTCGAGTCAAGTTCTCTAACTCCCCAGCAGAGTTGCCAGAAACTGTAGACGTCCCCGAACGTCCCGGGAGAAATCCCGTTTTGTTCATTGGGCTCACTACAGTTCGGACTCAAATGTCACGGTTCTGAATCTAATCTCACAAAGTGCAATGCAAGATCGATAAATCACCAAAGAGTCCAAATCCGGCAAATCGTTTTGAAAAACTGATTTTTAGAAAGAAGTGCCAAACATGGACTGCTTTGCCAGATACAGAGTCGCCACCTAAATATTTTATTTTAGGGGAATTTAAGAAACCCTAACTCATGCCTAAGGCCACGTGTCCGTCATCACCAAAGTTGCCTCGACTCGGGAACTTGGGTACGATTGGGGAAGGTCATTTCATGAGCACCCCCGCTCGCCCGATCAAAGATCGGCCACTACTAAGCATGATATCGAGTTTTTGAAAACACATGTGCTCTTATTCCGGTTGATTAGCCTAGAATTGCTACGTGATGCGCACAGCATACAAGTATAGACTGGATCGTCTAAGTTGGAACAAAACATCTCATGTTTGTTTTTTAAAATGGTTTGCTACTCGCAAGTAGGCTAAAGTGCGGATTTTACCACCCTTAAGTGGGCTTAGAAAACATGGATTTGCCACTCTCAAGTGGGCTTAAAACTCGCAATCGATGAATTGTTCCAATTTAAATAACCCAACCTTCACCCACAGGCATTCAGGCAGGTATATCACATAAGCAGATAGTCTCATGGCAAGCATGCTATCATGGCCGTCACTCACACACATGCAAGGATGCTAAAGCATAAACACTTACCGAGTACTCCGAGCCAAAGAAAGAAGCTAATTAGAAAACATGCATGAATCCTAACTATGCTGAGATGCCTAATGCAACGCATGCAAGAATGCAACTAAGATAGGCTCGGCTATTCTAAAATGGCATATGAAATGCAACAACTGATACATGTATTCAACTTGGAATTGAAATACAATGCAGTTAGCATGATGCGCCGAGCCCGGTGCATGCAAAACAGATGAATGGATGCAAACATACGAGCACAAGGATGCTAATTGAAACGTGCCCTAAACTAACCATCATAAGCTAGTAAATAAAAGGGAGAAAGACGTGGTGTTGGAAGACATACATCACGCACACGCACACTTATTACAACATTGCTCTCACTCGGAAGGTCCGAATAAATAATACACAATCGAATGAATAATGAATTACAGCTAATTATTACATGACCCTAATTAATTAACAAATTAACTAAAATAAATAAGCTAGCATGCAAAACATATGAAATGGACTGCCTCAGCTCGGTCTTGAATGATAAGGAATGCATGCTCGAGTCACCTTGCCGGAAAATCCGTCGCGATGCCCCGATTTGCCTCTGTTTGCAACTAGTCCCAGAACACTGTACAAAACTCTAGAAGGCTGAAACTCCACCATACTGTAGGGATACTACCAACCAGTTTTTGCTGCTGGTTTCCAGTTTGCTGCAACAGAGAGCAAGAAAGGGGCATGGCAAAGTATTTTCAACATGTGTGTGCACGACCACTCTCCCCGTCATCGCATAAGCTCTAGGGAGTGTAGTCCTTGATCCTTGTGCCACCAATCACGCATCTCGATGCAAGATGGCCGAGGAGTCGGATTGCACGACTCGATGTAAAATGAATACACATATATACATAACAAGGCCTAAACTCCATCATGGGTAATCCGGAGTGTCGGCGACCGAGAATCGAGGCACGTTTCATCACTTGGAGTACGAAACGTCCCTCGTTTCCCGTGTTTGGACTAAACCCTACTCCAAACACAATGCAATACATATGGCATGCATGAATGCAACTCTAACATGCAACTTAAACATAATGCCATTAAATGATACAAACATGCAAATGATGATATGCAAACATGCAAATGATGATATGCAAACATGCTACTAGCATACACAATGCTATGAAATAATCAATGGCATACTCAATGCACATTAAAACTATATGGCATACGCAATGCACACATGGAGACTAACAATGAAATGATCAAGGCATACACAATGCAATGGTCAATCATGCAACAACATGGACTAAATGGCATATACAATGCAAGATGGACTTAAATTAAAATGAATGGGTCTCAGCCACACTCAAATCAGTGGCCAAACATGATGAAATTAGGCAACAGAAACACATGCAAACATGCACAAATGCAAGGGACCAAACCTAAGGCACCAAATGCAACTTTACCAAAGCATGGCAAGGGATGAAATATGGCATACAATCACACATTTTCCAGCTCTGAAATGACATGCAAAATGGTCTCGAATCATGTAAACACCTCACACAATGCATGCTAGATGGCCCGGATACCAAAACTAGCGAAGTGCATTACACTAGAGGTACACAAAGCAATGCTCAAATGACCCAACCAGCCCCAAACAGTCCCTATGCAGGTCCAAGACAGTGGGAAAATGGTCTAAAATCATATCTCAAAATGCACAGAAATGAAGCTCATGCAATGGTCCAAAAATGAGGTATTCATGCACCACTCTTAAACACATTTAAAGAGTGGAAAACATGGGAATATGGCATACATGTAAGCTCTGAAATGTGATGCACAATGGCCCCAAAACATGGAAACACCTCAACATAAGCATGCAATAGGTTCCGAAACTCAAAGTTAGGCAAGGGTATTGAACTACAACCATGCATAGCAAGCATCATTCGACCATGAGGCATAAAAACAGAGCTAAGGCAGTCCAAAACATGCACAAAATCAGTTTACAGCATGGCCAAAAAGTGCTAGAATCAAAGGCCAAAATAGCGTGCAATGTAAGCTAATAAAGAGGATTTGCACTACAAGCATGTGAGGCAATCAAGAGGCCACCAAACCGGCAAAAGTCATAGGTATGACATCCCAAATAAATCCCAAAAACTCATTGAAACATGGTCAATGCATGCAAGAATGACATGCTCCTTTGATAGGCTATGAAGAGAGTTATTCTACACATGCAAGATGGACACCCAATATGGAAAAACAAGCTCTGGACAGAGCCTATGCAGGTCCTAAAACTCACCAAAAATGGCCTGAAACATGGCTTGGAAGCATGCAAATAAGGGCTCCTTTGTTAGGCCAAATATGCTAGAAATCAAAACAAGGAGAGAGAGGGTCACCCCTCTCTGATTTTGGCCCTCAAAAACACATAATAACCACTAAAAATCCGCTGGATTTCAGTGGTCAAAAGGGCAAACAAAGCTCAAAACAAAGGCCTTAATGCATGGCTCAAAACAAGGTGGAATGAAGCATGCAAGGGAGTAGATGACCCCAACATAAAAATGATCTGAAACAAACATGTTAAGGACCACAAAATAAGAATTTTTTTAGTTTACACCAAAGCTCAAATATGCTTGCAAGTATGGCTAAAAGATGGAGCAAAATAGTGCTAAAAAGAGGGAATAAGTGTGTTACCCTTGAAGCTCAGCAAGACAGCAACTTTGAGACCAAAAACCCAGGCCTTCAACCTCTGAAAATGACCTCCAAGGACCTCAAAGCAATGGTGGAGGTGTTAGGCTAGGAGGTGGTGTGCAAAGGTGCAAGAACAAGGCAATTTTTGAGCTTGAAATAGAGATAGAGAGAGAGGTGTATGTATATGCCTTAACCAAAAATCTGAACCTTTACAAATGAAAGAGAGGGCCTCTCTTATAGAGATACAATCCCTTAGCTTCTCAAAGAAGCTAAAAAGCAAGTTTGAAGATCCTCCATACACGTGTATGGAGGATCCATTCTGTGCCTTCCAACTGGCACAACTGGAACCAACTCACTGAGACAGAAAAGGTGAGAGCTGGCCGACAAGGTTCAAAAGGGTTAGGTGGTCGGCCGACCACTTTTCCTGGTCGGCCGACCAAGTTCAAAAGGGTCAAGTCTCAAAAGCTGGTCGGCAGCCTCCAAGGGTGGTCTCCACATTGAATTCAAGCTTGTGGTATGGTGGGAGACCTGCAAAAGTGGCTCAAAGACCAAGGAGACTAGCTTCATGACAAGAAAATTGGCCGGCGGGAGAAAAGGTGGTCTCCCAGCCTTGTACCACCTTCCAAACAATGAAAACAAAGTCCAAGCCAAAAAAGAACCAAGACGGATGCAAAACGAGGGTTCGGGGGCCAAAACGCGCAACCGGGTGCCCGAAAACTGACTGTAAAGCATCGAAAGTGGCGTGCGACTACGAAGGTGGTCTCCCGGGCCACAGTGTCCCTCTAGACAAAGGGAACAAGGTGTGTGCCAAAAACCAGAGCAAACGGAGAATGTTAAGCGGTCCCGAACCGAGGCGCACGGCCGACGGTTCCGAAAATCGGAAACTGGTCTCCAAACGGGAACAGTGGTCTACGACCACAAAAAGTAGCCTACGGCCACTAAGAAATGGTCTACGAGACCTCTCCCTCGCTTCGGGAAGAGAAAACAGAACCTGGTTCGCAAACTGAGGCAAAGTACAAAAGAGTCCCGAAGTCCGAAGGCAAGGCTCTTAGCCGAGACTCCGTAACCTCAGAACGAGCACATCATGCGCAATCACTGAGCACTCAATCGATGACGTTTGAGTCTTAAGGTCGGTCAAAAATGGGGTGTCTACAGACACATCTTGCCCTTGAGCGAACTGTGCGTATATCAGTTGGTAAACATCCACTTTTGATTCACTTTTTCACCTCTCTCTTTCTAAACATTTCAAAACCCTAATTTATCTCACTCTCTCTCTAAAACTCATATATCTCCTTCAAATGCACCTAGATCCGTTGATCTTTTCACCCGTGTGTCTTTGTTAAAAAGGTAGAGCCTGACGAAGGTTTTGTTCTAATCGGAGCAAAGTTGAATTTCAGTATCTTTGAGTTTTCATCCCTCCTTCAATCATCTTCTAAGCTTGAGGTAGGGATATCTCCGCTCTTTTTATGAGCTTTAACTTAGTTATTTGTCATTTCTAAACAATATTGAGATTTTGAAAGATTTGGAACAATCTAGTATTTTAGGCAAAAATCAAAAGAGGGGTTTTTCAAATGAATCTTTGAAAATGATTTTGATATGGAAGATAATGTTGAGTTGGGAATAAATTGTTGATTTTAACTGTTAGGATTGATTTTAGGGAAGAAAAAAAAAGGTATTTTTCCCTAAATGCCTCAGATATGGGTTTTATATAAATTATGAGATTGATATTGAATTACGAAATTAGATTGATGTTAATGAGAATGGTGGAGTTAGATATGTATTCTCACTCACCTCTTGAAAATTTAGAGAGTTTATCTTTATTGATAATTGTTTATCTGTTTAGAAATATCTGTTTTGAGCTATTAGTGGAGGATAGCTATGAGTGTTGTAGAAATTGCATGTGAATTAGGAGAATTGAAACTATTTTTCTTATTCATTTGCATTGAGCATTATCTCACACTTATACATTGAAAATGTTACTATATTGAGAAAATTGGTGAATCTGGAAAGGAGTTGTTGTTACACCAAACAAATTGGCCTGTGTGTCCAGGGTGAAAATCCCTAAAATCGGGCATATACATAGGTGCCGATCCCACGAGTGCAATTTTCGTGAAATGGCAATAGTGGTGCTTGTATAGTCTACGTTTACATGGATCTCGGTTTATGATTTCCTCCAAGCGAAATTTTTGGGAAAGATTGTATTGTTTTGAAATTCCCATAGTGTGATTCACTACCCTATTTTCTATTGTAAAGGAAATGATTTATGAACCATGATATTAACTTGGCATTGCATGGTTTTGGAAAGAGACATAATGTGTTTTGGCACGAGCATTGCATATGCATTCACCTTATAGTTTTGTTAAAATTCATATACTATGTTGAATTATTTCTATTGAGTTTTGGCTCACCCTATGTGGAAAAAACATTTCAGATGCTGATGATATGCCTCTGCCAGGGCAATAGTTTGGGAGGATTTGAAGCGAGAGCTTCTTTTGTGTATTTACTGTATTTACTTTTGTATAAGCTGAGGGCTTTAACTGTATTAGACTTAAGTCTACTTTTGTTATGACCAAGTATCGTCTTTGAAAGATGTAAACCTTTAGGGTATTTCTTATTTGTCTAACTTCCATCTTGTCTTCTTATTATGTCACTCTGTTGTAAAGCTTAATTGTAAATCAATAATCAATGAAAGATAACTACTTTGTCATTGTGATCACTTTTTGATGTTAAGTATGGGTTATAGTAATTATTTCGAGGCGTTACAATTGTTAGGTGATGCCCTGAACCACCAAATAATTTTTCATATTTTTAAGATATCATTTTGGCTCCGTTTGGCAAGGAGGTTTGGGGCTATTTTAGCCACAAAAGACAAAATAAGTTATTTTAGCCACAACAAATAAAACATCACATCTAACACATAATCATTACACTCTTCTCTCACAAAAAAAGGTAAAAAATCCAGAAAGCCAAAAAGTCCTTCCCAAACCAGGCTTTTTAGCCCAGGCTAAAATAGCCAAAAAAAACTAAAAAGCCAACCCACTTCCCAAACGGAGGCTTTATGTATTTCATAATTTTTTTTTTTTTTTTTTTTTTTTTTGTCAAATGTAGTTGGATTAGTAGAGAATCTTCCACAACACCTTTTATTTTAAAAAAATAAAATTGATCAAAAAATGAATTTTCTATTTTAGGGAGATTTTTTTTTCCAACTATCTTTTTCAATAATATTCTAGATTCTTGCCCTATTCTATTTCAATATGTTTTATTTTTTTTAAAAAAAAAAATCAAAATTTGAGATTCCCTTTGTTTATTTTTCTTAATCAAGTTTAGAAAGACACAATAGAATACAGAAAACAAATGGATGGATATAATTTTTTAAGAATGGGCCCCATCAAAAAATCTTATAAAATTTTATTTATTAGTGTATTTTATGTATCCAATTCTGCGTTTAATTTATTTGTCTATCCGTGTATTTTTTTTCTTTAAAAGGTGAGAATTGTTGTTGTTCAACTGAAAGCCGACTTACCACCGGGGGTGGTGGCCTGATGGTGAATGCTTCCCATTTCTCAGGCTTGACCCAAGTTCGAATCCTGGGGGAGGCGAACAAAGGTTGCTTTGCAACTGGTTCTGTGCAGAGACATCGCCTTGTACTCCGATCGAAATCTAGGCTTGTCTGTGGCATGTAAGGTTGCGCTCTATTGGTGCCTCGGTGGTGGGTCACTTCCTTTGGGTTGGGTTAAATCAGGCTGACAATCAGTTACCCCGGGGCCTGGGCCTACGGATGCCGTGATGACACCACAGAGCATCCTTTTTTCCTGGTTCAAAAAGAAAAAAAAAAAAACTGAAAGCGACTCTCACGTTATGAAATTCTTTTCTTCCTTCTTTATTTATTTATTTATTTCTTTATTTTTAAGATTTCAGTTTATCTATTTCTTGCATTTTCCATTGTATAGCATCTCCAACAATAATTTATATATTTTATATAAAAATAAATAAAAGTCAATTTTCTATTTTACCAATATTTTTTTCTACTGCCGTTTTCTAATAATATTTCTATATTCTTCGTCTATTCTATTTAAATAGTTTTTCACTGCTGTTAAATTTAAATGCTGCTATTGGAATAAAATAAACATTTTATATATTTGGGGACGGTACTTGATTTTCTACATTTATAGAGTGACTTTGTTGATGTTTAACAAAATTGAAAATTGAAAATGCAAAATAAGTTTTTAAAAATTGAATACTAAATTTTTTGAAGTCAAAAAATTATTTAATAAAAAAATTATGATAAATTATAAATACACTCATTGAAATTTGTTTAAAATACAATTTACCTCCTATGGTTCTAGAAATTACATTATATCCCTTGAAGTTCCTAATTTCATAACAAATTACGCATAAATTATCAAGTATTAATAATTTTTAATGATAATTCAGGTAATTTTATCATCGCATAGGAGAGTAGTTTGAAATTTTATTTTTTTAATTAATTTTGTTAAATAAAAAATTCCAACAATGGAGTATTTGAAAATTTCCAATCCACCAGAAACAATCCATATTTTAAACAAATATCAAGGGATGTATTTGTAACTTACTCAAAAAAAATTATGTGTTAAACTAAAGTAAGTTGTTTTTGATAGGTAAAAGATGAAACTTGAAATTCATTATTTCGGTAAATTACATTGACCTCCATTCGAGGTTTAATAAAATTGCAAAAAACTTCCCTTCAGGTTTTTTAAGGGGCACCTACTTATCAATTCTATTAATAAAGACTTATTTACCTACAAATCCTATTGATAAATTTATCATTGTAAATCTATTTATAAAAATAAGAGATATTGATAAATTTATAAATTTATTCATAAAAACAAGAGAGACTGATAAATTTATTACTTAATGGGAAATAAGTCCTAAAAGTAGGACCTGTTGATAATTTATCCTTTCCTAACACATAGAAATCCCCCCTGAGGTTTAGTTTTCAACTATACTGACCTCCCCTGAGATATAATGAAATTACATAAACTTCTCCTGAGATTTTTGAAATAACAAAAATCTTCCTTGAAAGTTTTAAATTGCACTAACCACCCCGGAGGTTTAGCATTAACCTCCCCTAAGATTTCTCAAATGACATATTTCTTCCTTGAGATTTAGTTTTTTATTACAAATTCCCTCTTTTGTTATTTTATGGTTAAAAAAAAATTAAAAATTTTGAAAATATCAAGTAATTTAATGATATTTTCAATTTTACTGATTAAATTTTTGTCCAATTACAAAGAAATTTTTTAAAAAATACAATTCATATTTTCTTTCTATGTTATGCGTGCAATTACTACTGTTATAACATATATTTTTTTTAGTTAGTAAGATATTAATTATAAATATAAAAAACATTACATCAAATTGTATAATGAAAGTCTAATAATAACTAGAAAGTCGATACCCACAAAACCGAACAGTTATAACCGACTTAAAAATAAATAAATAACTACATACAATCTCCATAATGAAATACATATATATATATACACATCACAAAGTATATCAAACTCTTCTTTATTGAAATTGAAATCAAAATCTTTTTCTTTTTTTTTTGTCAATCCATAGGAGAGTAATTATAAGTATGAGAAATATTTAATAGTTAGAAAGTCAACATAGTTTACTGAAATTGCGGAGTGTGAATGGGGGGTGAAAAGGCTATCCAATTAAAATCAACAATTTTAATTCAATTTTAGTTAATTAAACAGATTAAATCATGAAAAAACAATCAAGACAAGAACACCAAATTTTATGTGGAAAACCCAAAAGGGTGAAAAATTATGGTACCAACACTCAACACAATCCACTAAGATCAATGAATACAAACACAAAGCTAAGAGGACATACCACCCTCACCTAGGTTTACCTAACATAATGTATTGTAGTAACTTCACAAGCACAGCATGACCTAGTCAACTTTCTTGATTTTCTAGATTCCACGAAGCTCCAACTTTGATCTCTGTTCAAAGAACGGCTCCGATTATCTAATCGGCCAAGACTGTAGAACAAACAATGCAAAAATGCAAAGTGTTTAAAGTATTTTATGGGGTTTTTGAAACTCAACTCTAGAGAGAAAACATGGTTTTCTATGAAAGCAAAATAGTCGAGATACCTAAACAAATAGAATTAAGTTTAGGAACAAGGTGGAAGAATGATCAATCGCAATCTGTAGAACGATTGATCGCCCATCAATTACAAGCTACTATTTTTCAACACATAGCGATTGCTGACCGATTGATCACCCAATTAAGATAAAAAGATTTTGCAAACAATTTTTAAAAAGTTTTGGAAAACAATTAAAATTTATTTTAGAATAACACGTTTTTCAATAAGGACAGAATATGTATGCAAAAATTATCTTAATGGCTAATGAACCAAATCTTCCAAACTTGCAACATGGGGCCAATTGAATATGTGAATTGACGAAAATACCCTCATATAATTAATCTACCTATTAAATTCAATTTTGTTCACCCAAAAATAACCAATACAAAATATCCTATTTCATCTATCTACGAACCAATTACAAAGCCCAAGTCCAAACCCAACAACCCCATAATGGGAGAGAAAACATATATCACTATATTAAATTTCTCTCTATAGGAGTTAAATCTGACACCTCACACCACAAAAATATTACACAACTAATAAATCACATGCCCTAATTAAAATTAAACTCACAATCCCATACAAAATTGTATTACACCACCTTGAAGTCAAAAACTCTTATTAAGAGAGTGTTAAATTTGGAAAACCAACACAAATTTTTCAATGCTTTTTATGGGAGAGGATGTAGGGAGGGCTGGATCTAGTCACCTAACCCTAAAGTCTATAGGATTCCACCCCCACTTATTGAACCTTTAAATCAAGCTAAGACACCCTTGGTCCATAATGCTAATGCCCAATTTTTTACTTAGAAAATGAAATGAAGAGCATATAATATACATTACACACGTGTATTTCAACATCCATCATTGATTGATATTGTCATTATTTGATGGAAAAAAATAAACCATTGATACTTTGTTGGAAAGTAAACAACCAAGACGTACACAAAAGTGGAAGTGGGGAGAGAAGAGGCTTTTGGTGTTGAAAATTACAGAACTGGAAAGCAATGGGGACTCAGTGTGACAGTGTGACAGCGTGACACTCTGTTTTGGGGACATATCACATAAGTGGTTTCCAATCCATCACATATTGAAAAATCAAAAGAGCACGTGCACTCACATAAGTCCCACGTTGAGATTTGGGCCAAATGGGTACCACACCAATGCTCTCATTATTTGAACAATAACAAGTTTACAAATAACTCAAAATTTATTTAAGAAAAAAATATTGATGGTTAAAGTTCATTTTACTGATGGATCTCATATATTATCAATTTATTCTCCACTCACACATTTTTGACAAATTATGAGTTGATAAGTCTTAGTTCATACCATTTTTCTTTGAATAATTTATTTTGTAAAGTAAATTAATCAAATAAGAGAAAATTTTATTTTAACTCTCGATTATTACTCAAAAATTAATTTAACTCTTATTCTTTTAATAATATTATCGTATATCTAAATTATTTGATTTTAGATCAGTTTACTTCCGTTGTCAATTGCCTTTTATAATCAATCGAAAGTTGCTGACGTGACATTGAAACTTCATTTGAAACTTTATTTTACCCCTCAAACTATTCCGAAAATATCAACTAGACCCTCTAGATATACATATATATTTAATTAATTTTAAATATTTAATCCCAAGCACTATCTTTCTCTAAACTCAGAGCATCTCTCTTTAAGCCTCCATCTCTAAGCCTTTTGCTAGGTGTACCGCCAGGGGTGAGGGAGGGTTGTCAGCTGCTAGCCTCCTCTCTCCTCCTTCCAACCCCCTCTTTTCCCTTTTCTTTGTCTTTTTGCTTAATAATATTGGAAGCTTGTCCTTCCAACCCTTTTCGATGCTGCCGCCATGTAACGCCCCCAAAATATTAACAATAAAATTAAATGAAATTAGGCAAATCATCATGCAATCCTACCTTGATCGACCAATTCCTCAATCAGTATTTCATTACAGGGAAAGAGTTTACAAAAGAAGTTTCCACATGCAATACATACTCACCCTTCCAAAAAAAAAAAAAGATGAATCCATAGCATGTGCAACTATAAGGAAATAAATGAAATGAACAATAAAATAAATACCTTGAGGTTACAAGTTCCAATACTTAAGCCTGGTTACACAAAAAGGTTATCAACCCAAACACAGTAAGCCCTTGGCTTGCATTAACATCACACAAAAGGGAGAGTTTCTTGTTCTCAACACATTCTATGCCTTCAACTAGGCGGGATCACAGCATCATTTCCTGCACAATTTCCACTAGGGGTGAGCACAAAGCCCAGTAGAGATATTTTCGCAAAATATATATGTAGCAATCTCATAAAGTTATATAAATACAGTGCCATTTCCATGATCAGATATCAAATGTTTACATTTCTTTTTAAACCCATGCAATATTTCGTTCAAGAGTCATTATCATTATAAATAAATAAATAATAAATAAAAAACCAAGATTTAAACAATGGGATAGTAAATACGATTAAGGTAATTCCTCAGGGCTAGTGTCTGCAAGTAGGCATATTAAGCACTATCAAAATCTTACCTTACCGGCTACTAACCAAAGGGCTTAGGCACCCACACGTGCGTGTTTCTGGTCTTACACCAAGGACACTCAGGCCAACTTAATTTTCAATCTACACCCCCTAACCTAACTTACCAAATGTGTGTTTCTGGTCTTACACCAAGGACACTCAGGCCAACTTAATTTTCAATCTACACCCCTTAACCTAACTTACCAAATGTATTTACCCCGAAATGTTTTCATTAACAACAATTGTTTTTCTCAAACCAAGAACTTATTTCAGAGTTAAGATCACAAGTGAACAAAATTGAAGATAATGCAAATAAATCAATGAGAATTGACTACATATAAATATCTTCTTTATACAACATCACCAACATTCACACATTTGTTTACGTAAAACTTCTATGATTCAATAATTCTCAAAATCATACCAAGTTTAAAATCGATGTGACATATGAGATTTTCACATATTCACAATCAATATCCATCATTCAATTTTTCCAATCATGTCGACATGCACATCCCTTGATCCCATAATTGTTCCATTAAAATTTTCATTTTTCCTTTCATGAATGCCTCAAAAATAAAACAATCTATAAAGTTTTCTTCAATTTCTCAAGAGATTAATCATCAATTTCACAAATATTACATCAATTCCACTTTTCCCAAATTTTCCCAAAATCTAAGGTTTCATAAAAAATATAGGATTTTTCCCTTTATTTTCAAAGCACTACCAGCAACATCTTCAAATAGTTCATAATACACCAAAAAGAATTTGTCTTAGACCAAGTCGTGAGAAAAATTACATTTCTCTAATTTTTTCTAGATCTAAAAATCAATCTACACTAGAAAACATAGCGAAAAGGACAAGGTATGCTAAAAAACCATATGTATAACTCAAAGAACATCCCTACTTTAAGAACTTGAGAAGAAAGGGTAAGAAGTTTCAAAACCAATGGGATTAAAATCCGATCTCCACCATACACCACATACCCTCGACGAGCTCTCCAAAACTAAAGAAAACACTAAGGTTGAAATCTCAATGGATAGTGAGAGATCAAGGAGTAAATGAAATGGGTTGGAAGGTTTCTAAAGAGAGATGAGAGAAAAGAGAGTGAGAGTTAATGTAGAAAGAGAGTGCGAAGTGAAAAATGATGGAAAAGTAAAACTTGTGCTCGAGCGAACAGTTCAATTTGAAAGACCGCTTAAGCAATGAAACTTGCGCTCGAGCGAAAAGCACTCACTCCCAGTAACTCCATTCCACTCTGCAAAAGACAACTCGGGCGATGAATTCTTCGCACAAGCGAAGAATTAAACCAAAGTACTAGAAGGTCGAATTCACCGCTCGAGCAACCAAAAGACCACTCAAGCTATCTCAACCTGAAATTGAGACTAGGAACTACCAAAACATTGGCCAACCTTCCCGGTTTCTCTCCAGCACCCAAAAGTGCAAAAAATAGACATATCGGAATACACATGGATGTACCTAACAGAATAACCACAAGGGAAAATGGATAACAACACAAGCTTCAAAAGGTTGAACAATGAAGAAGACACACAAAGGGACATAGATCACCAATAATGCACTAAAATGCTGAAAGGAATTCGAGACACCACAACCTCCCCACCTTAGGAAATTTCATCCCCGAAACTAAATCAATCTCTTCTGCAAAGACAAGTTCTAACCTAACAATACCATGACGCAAGATTCATGCCACTACGAATAATATGATCACTTAGTACATTTTCAACAACTTGATGATTTCATTAACATTCGATGAGTTTTATCAAATCTATGTTTTTTCCAAATCACCTGGAGTTCAAAAGTTGTAATTAGCAGTGAAAAGTTCAATTCCCACAACAACATCAAAGTATACAAGACCACGAATCAACTAAACATTGTTAAATAGATCTGGGTATTTGGAGTGGACGTCCATTTCTCGTCTCCAAGTTGCCTACTTAACACCATGATGTCTCCATAAGACTTTCACCAAGGGTATGGTTTTGCCACTCAACACTTGTTTTCGGGTATCTAATATTTGGATCGGTCGCTCCTCATAAGAAACATCATCATCTACTTCTAAATCAACCCAATCAAGCACATACGAAGGGTCAAGTTCATACTTTCTAAGCATGGAAACATGAAATACATCGTGAACCCCAAATAGTTGTGGCAGTAAGGCCAAACTGTATGCTACCTCTCTGATTCGCTCTAAGATCTCGAATGGCCTAACGAACCTTGGAGATAGTTTCCCACTCTTTCCAAACCTCATCAAACCCTGCCTCAGTGAGATCTTAAGAAACATGTGGTCACCGATCTCAAAAGATAGATGTCATCTTCTCTTATCGCCATAACTCTTCTGTTGGCTTTGAGTCGTAACCAATCTCTTTCGGATGAAAGCAACCTTCTCGGTTGTCTCTCAAACTAATTTGGGGCCCAACATCGGTGCATCTCCTACTTCTACCCAACAAATTGGTAATCTACAAGGTCAACCATACAAGGTCTCAAATGGCTCCATTCTTATACTCACTTCATAACTATTATTGTAGGCCAACTCTATCAATGGTAGGTGTCTCTCTCATGACCCCTTGAAATCTAAAACACAAACCCTAAGCATATCTTCCAAATTTTGTATAGTACATTTAGATTGCCCATCAATTTGAGGATGATAGGCTATGCTAAATGTCAACTTAGTTCTCAATGCCTCTTGAAGGCTCTGCCATAACCAGGCAGTAAGACAAGGGTTTCTATCTAAAACAATGGTCCTTGGAACCCCATGGAGTCAAACTATGTCTCTAATGTATAACTCCGCCAAATAATTGACTAAATCGCCTAAGCACGTAGGAATGAAATGTGTATACTTAGTCAACTTATCAACAATCACCCAAACGGCGTCATTACCCCATTGTGTCCTCAAAAATACAACCATGAAGTCCATAGTGACATGTTCCTACTTCTACTTGGCTATGGGTAGGGGTTATAACAAATCTGATGCTCTTTGGTGTTCGGCTTTTACTTGTTGACAAATGAGACATTTTTGACACAAATGAAGCAACATCCCGTTTCATGCCCTTCCACCAAAACTGACAACTAAGATCTAGGTACATTTTTGTGTCTCCTGGATGTACCGCAAGGCGTGAATGATGGAACTCCCGAACTACCTCCTCTCTACAAGGTTTTGGCACAAGTAAATGGTCTAAATACCTCAACTGAGATCTGAATGGATGTTCAAATCCTTCTCTTCCTTCCCATTTGAGATATTCTCACAGACTGCCTCCACCTCATGGTCACCCTATTGTGCTTCTATGATTTTGCTAATCAAGGTGGGTTGTACAATTAGAGTAAACAAGGTAGCACCTTCACTAGACTCGCTAAGATGCAAGTCATACTCGCCGATATCACCTAACATAACCCATTCCCAAATGGCCTCACTCGCCACAATACTCATAGACTTTCGGTTAAGGGCATCGGTTACTATATTGGCCTTCCCGGATGATGGTGCAACTCAAAATCATAGTCTTCTATAAACTCCATCCACCTATGTTGGCACAAATTCAGGTCTTTTTGAGAAAACAAGTATTTTAAGCTCTTGTGGTCAGAATAGACGCCAAACTTCTCACCGTACAAATAATTCTCTAAATTTTTAAGGCAAAGATCACTGCTACTAGCACTAAGTCATGAGTGGGGTAGTTCTTCTCATGGTTTTCAACTGTCAGGACCCATAAGCTACAACATTCTCCCCTTGCATCAACACACACCCAAGCCCATCCAAGAACACATCACAATACACAGTATAATCCAAACCCATTTTTGGAATTATGAAAACTGGAGCGGTAGTCAACCTAACCTTAAGCTCTTGAAATGACTTCTCACAAGTCTCGTTCCACATATATTTGACACCCTTTCTGGTCAACCTAGTTAGCGGTGCAGCAAATTTAGAGAAGTCCCTCACAAAACGGCAGTAATATTCGACTAACCCTAGGAAACTTCAGATTTCAAAAGCATTCTTAGGTTGTTATCTTATACGGCGTCTATCTTAGAGGAATCAACAATTACCCCCTCTCCTGACACAACATGCCCTAAAAATTTCACCTCCATTAGCAAAAACTTGCATTTCTCGAATTTAGCAAACAACTTGTGCATTCTAAGTAAGTCAAGGACCATGCTCAAATGTTCCTCATGTTCCTCTTCATAGGGTGATTATATCAAAATGTTGTCCACAAAAACGACTACGAATCAATCTAAAAACTTGCGGAAGACTCGATTCATCAAGTCCATGAACGATGCCGGGGCATTAGTTAACCCGAATGGCATAACAAGAAACTCATAATGGCCATAACGTGTACGAAAGGCCGTCTTCTGAATATCCCCCTCCTTAATCCTCAACTGATGGTACCCCGACCTCAAGTCTATCTTTGAAAAGCAACGGGACCCCTAAGTTGGTCAAATAAGCCATTTATTTTAGGCAGAGGATACTTGTTCTTAATGGTAACTCGGTTCAACTTGCAGTAATCGATACACAATCGCAATGACCCATCCTTTTTCTTAGCAAAAAGAGTCAGTGCTCCCCAGTATGATGTACTAAGGTGAATAAAACCCTTATCTAAAGGGTCTTGGAGTTGGAACTTCAATTCATGCAACTCGACGGGTGCAAATCTATATAGTGCCATGGAAATCGGTGTTGTGCCTGACACCAATCAATAGAAAATTCAATCTCTCAGTACGGTAACAAACCAGTGAGATTTTCAGGAAAAACATCTGGGTATTCACAAACTACTATCGGCAAGTCACCACGAATCACACTATCTTCATTAGTTATAGAAAGGGCAAAAAGAAAAATAAGCCCTCCCTGACCCTGAAGGTCATATAAAGGTGCAAAAGACTTATCACTTCGATCACATATGAAATAAAAGCTATCCCCAGTAGGTGTGCATGTTGACACTCAGCAACGCTGACAATCTATCGTGGCCTGAAAATGTGACAACCAATCTATACCCAGTATAACATCAAAAGTGTACATGTCTAAGATAATAAAATCAAAAGAGAGTCAACAATCCGCGACCTCAATTTCACAAGAGTGACACACTCGCCCCAATGCCACTCTACCCCCAACTGGTGACTCAACCCACAAAAGAGATTCTAGCTAATCAATCTCTAATCTCAAAGCAGAAGCAAAAGGAGTAGATATAAATAAATGCGATGCACATGTATCAATCAACACTCTAGCCATAGAATTAAACACCACAAAATTACCTCTCACAATATAGGTTTTCGGTAACTGCTCTGGTGCTGTAACAGCGTACACACGCCCCTGTGGCCTCTGATCAACCTACTCATCTCTCAGAGCATAGGCCTGCTGCACTGACTAAGCTAAGGTAGCTCCTTGACTAGCTCGTAAGGCCTGAACTGAATGAGTCTATTGGTGGCTCTAAGTCTACCTCAATCCTGATGAGCCAAATGCGCCTCCCAACTGTGGACATGCCCTCTTCATATGCCTTAACTGACCACATTGAAAGCAAGTAGGTCCTTGTCCCCTACTCTGGGACTGACTCTGAGATCGGTTAGGCGGTGGTGGTGGCTTTTGCTATCCTCATCCCTTCTGTGCACATGCATTGGCTTTGTGACCCAACTAGCTACATTTAAAACAAGTAAACCCACCCTGAGTGTTCTTTCTCGTGTCAATACTAGGCAATGGAAAAGTAGATCTAGTATGTTGTAAATGAAACTGAGATAGAGCGAAGCCCATGTGCCTCTTACTAGTCCTGGAGTCCCCCTGTGACTCATGCCCTCTAGATTTTGAACCTCGGATCCGCTCCTCCTCGGCCTACACTGTGATTTCTACATGTGTCGCTGCCTCCACTAAATGGTCATAGTTCCAAATCATCTTCCCAGCAAACCTTGAACAAAATTTTGGTTATAAGCCTCTTTTCAAATTCAATGCAACAACGTTCTTCCGTCACCACCAACTTCGGTGCAAACCGGGACAAGCTAGTAAAAGCTGCTTCGAATTTGGCCACCAATGTGTTCAACTATTTAAGGTCTAAAAACTCCTGCCTCAGTCTCTCCCTAACAGTGGAAGATAGGTACTTGTCTTGGAAAGCAATGACAAAGCTTCCAATGTGGGTTCAACTCTATCTTTGGCGTATTTCCACCATTGGCCCACATCTCCTTTCAAATAATAGCTCGATAAAGTCACCCTAAGCTCACCGTCCTTAATATGGAGCATTTCAAACGTCTTCACTATTTGCTCTAACCATTCATTTGCCTTCTTGGGCTCTGAACCCCTATGAAACTCATCTGGCTTAGCTTGCAAAAATTCCTGAGTAAGAAAAGCCGCTCTAGTCTCTACGACATTTTCCCGGGCTTGATTCTCCGCCCTCAACATGTTCATCAACTCCCTCAAAGCCTCCACTATTCCCCTGGCTAAGACACCCATAGCAATTTGACCCGCTTGTTTCGGGACTCCCATTTGTCCCATTTGCTCAGCCACGTTAGCTTGGGCTGCTTGCTTGGACTCATTAGCTTGGCCAAACCACTCTTCTTGCACCGAAACCTCATTAATCGGTACCTCATGCACTCCTTGGCAAGGCCTACCTCGTCTCTCGCCTCTACCACCGCGAGTCTGTCCTCGTCTTGACATCCTAATTTGGGGAAAAAATGAACAACTCGGTATACGGTCACATAGTAATCACAACCGAGACTCATAAGTCCCACCAAAACAGTTATAGCACTATTAATTCCCATCAACATTTAGTTTCACTCCACATAAGCATCTTGTCACATAAACACATGTGGATTACCCATTCAAGATAGGGTTAGTCCCACGAAATACCGAGAGTTCTTATTAGAATAAGTATTGATTAATGAGACTTCAAGGGATTTGGTAGACGCAAACCGTATTTTAAAAGTTCAATCTCATACCCATCTAGTCAAGTAAACATATTATCACATAACAATAAATAAAATAAAATAAAAACATGGAACATCCCCCAATTAGCGAAATGAACCCATTGTGGCTAAGCCACTTCTCGCGAGCCCCAAATATTCAAACACGGTAGCTTTCATACCAAGTTGTAACGCCCCCAAAATATTAACAATAAAATTAAATGAAATTAGGCAAACCATCATGCAATCCTACCTTGATCGACCAATTCCTCAATCAATATTTCATTACAGGGAAAGAGTTTACAAAAGAAGTTTCCACATGCAATACATATTCACCCTTCCAAAAAAAAAGATGAATCCATAACATGTGCAACTATAAGGAAAAAAATGAAATGAACAATAAAGTAAATGCCCTAAGGCTACAAGTTCCAAGGCTTAAGCCTAGTTACACAAAAAATTTATCAACCCAAACACATTAAGCCCTTGGCTTGCATTAACATCACACAAAAAGGAGTGTTTCTTGCTCTCAACACATTTCACGCTTTCATTTAGACAAGATCATAGCATCCTTTCATGCACAATTTCCACTAGGGGTGAACACAAAGCCCAGTAGAGACATCTTCATAAAATATATATGTTTTAAGTAATCTTATAAAGTTATATAAATACAGTGCCATTTCCATGATTACATATCAAAGGTTTACATTTCTTTTTAAACCCATGCAATTATTCATTCAAGATTCATTATCATTATACAAATAAAAAAAATAAAAACCAAGATTTAAACAATGGGGTAGTAAATATGACTTAGGTAATTCCCCAAGGCTAGTGTCTACAAGTAGACGTTTCAAGCACTACCAAAATCTTACCTTAACTACTACTAACCAGAGGGCTTAGGCACCCAGACATGCGTGTTTCTGGTCTTACACCAGGGACACTCAGGCCAACTTAATTTTCAATCTACACCCCATAATCGAACTTACCAAACGTATTTACCCCGAAATATTTTCATTAACAACAATTGTTTTTCTCAAACCAAGAATTTATTTCAGAGTTAAGATCACAAGTGAATAAAATTGAAGATAATGCAAATGAATCAATGAGAATTGACTACATATAAATATCTTCTTTGTACAGTATCACCAACATTTTCTCATTTGTTCAAGTAAAACTTCTATGATTCAATAATTCTCAAAATCACACCAAGTTTAAAATCCATGTGACATATGAGATTTTCACATATTCACAATCAATATCCATCATTCAATTTTTCCAATCATGTCGACATGCACATCCCTTGTTCCCATAATTGTTCCATTAAAATTTTCATTTTTCCTTTCATGAATGCCTCAACAATAAAACAATCTATAAAGTTTTCTTCAATTTCTCACGAGATTGATCATCAATTTCACAAATATTACATCAATTTCACTTTTCCCAAATTTTCCCAAAATCTAGGGTTTCATCACAAAAAATATATATATATATATAGGATTTTTCCCTTTATTTTCAAAGCACTACCAGCAACATCCCCAAATAGATCATAATACACCAAAAAGAATTTATCTTAGACCAAGTCATGAGAAAAAGTACATTTCTCTAATATTTTTCTAGATCCAAAAATCAATCTACACTAGAAAACATAGTGAAAAAGACAAGGTACACTAAAAAATCATAAATATAACTCAAAGAACATCCCTACCTTAAGACCTTGAGAAGAAAGGGTGAGAAGTTCCGAAACCAACGGGGTTAAAATCTGATCTCCATCGTACACCACGTAGCCCTTGACGAGCTTTCCAAAATTAAAGAAAGCACCAAGGTTAAAATCTCAATGGATAGTGAGAGATCAAGGAGTAAATGAAGTGAGTTGGTGGGTTTCTAGAGACAGAAATAAGAGAAAAAAGAGTGAGTGTTAATGTAAAGAGAGAGTGTGAAGTGAAAAGTGGTAGAAAAGTGAGTAAGGCTCAACTTTTGAAGTGATTTGACTCAATTTTTGAAGCTGAAACCACTCGAATGACCAATCGTGCGCTCGAGCGAACAGTTCAATTTGAAAGACCGCTCGAGCAAAAAGCACTCACTCCCAGTATCTCCATTCCCCTCTGCAAAAGATTGCTCGCTCGAGCGATGAATTTTTCCTCGAGTGAAGAATTCATGCTCCCAGAAGTTTAGACTACAAATCAAAGTATTGGAAGGTTGAATTCACCGCTCGAGTGGTCTCAACCTGAAAGTGAGACTAGGAACTACCGAAACATTGGCCAACCTTCTTGGTTTCTGTCCAACACCCAAAATTGCAAAAAAAGACATCTCGGAATACACAAGGATACACCTAACGGAACAACCACAAGGGAGAATGGATAACAACACAAGCTTCAAAAGGTTTAATAATGAAGAAGACACACAAAGGGACAGAGATCACCAATAATGTACTCAAATGCTAAAAGGAATTCAGTACACCACATGCCACCACCACACCGCCATCAGATCTACCACCTTCCCGCCTCCATGGATCCACCCTCACCAAATCTGCCTCATTTCCTTCAGATTTGCCTCTGGCCACCGGTGTTTGCATCACCTCTCCCTCTTTCCGATATTCCATATTTGATGTTTGGCTTGCACCCAAAACTTGAAGATATAGTTTCAGATCTTCTCACAATCCGAAGACCGACACTATTTAACGCGTTCATTTCACGCTAGGCGATCACCTTAACCTCAATATTCATCAGATTTCAAGTTGAAGGTTGCAGTATAATGGAGCTTTGAATGCGTTTGGCAACTTGGATTTGGTTGTTTTCGGTTTGCTTTTTTATTTTTTTATTATTTGCTATAATAATCCTCCTTTTGTGAAGATTATGTCCCTCGTTTGTAAGGGTTTTTTCTTCTCCTCTATGGAGGTTAGGATTCTTCCTCCTACGGAAGTTTGTTATCTTTTTATGAGATATGTTGATACCGTTGTACAAAATTGATCCGATTTTTTTATCGATTTTGCAATTAAAATTTTATTCCCGATCTAAAAAATAATAATATTTAATAATAATTTTCTTCATTCAATATTATTTTCCAAATCTCAAAAGAAGATATTTATCTCATGGTTTACATTTTTACCCATAATTTTCACATGCTACATACCGATCAGTCTTATTGAGACAGGAAGATAAGCCACCTATAATTGCTAAGAAAGTGAGTAGACTTAGAATTTTAGGTTTAATTGGTTTTTCTACTCTATAATTTGAGACTTCAAGCGACAATTTTAAATGAAGCATGTTTTAAAAAAATTGTAAATGTTATTACTTAAAATTGATTTTCCTTGTCCTTTTAGATAAAACTATTATTAGATATTTAAATTTAATTTTTTTTTATATATATTAGTGGTCGAATTGATATTTTTGGAATAGTTGAGGGGGTAAAATGAAGTTTTAGTGTCATGTTTGTAACCTCCATTTAATTATAGACGAAAGCTAACGGCATAGGTAAACTTGATACAAAATCGAATAATTTAGGTATAAAATCGATATTATTAAAAGAATATGAGATCAATTAATTTTTGAGCAATAGTGTGAGGGGTAAAAGAAAATTTCCTCATCAAATTATCAACATGGAGTCTGTGGTAGGCACACGAACTCAAATTATACAGGTTCAATCCATAATTAGAATGGGGAGAAACAATGCCTAATTTGAAATATGGACAAGTTCATTTTGAATTTAAATTTACACAATAAAAATGTAACTATGCACAAAATGTTTGCAGTGTTATACCATTTTGAAAAAATAAAATAAAATAATATTATGAATGACAAATTCGTAATGTACACTCCTACCGTGAAAATTATAGCTATTATAGTTATAATATAAATGGTGTAATAGACATATCAATTATTTTAATATAGTGTTTTTTTTTTTTCTTTTTGTATATATAATTGAGTGTTCAGGTCAGTTTACAAGCCTCTCGACTAATTCTAAGGTCTTGAAAGTATGTTATGTTTGTATGTTATGTTTGGTTTGAATTTCTGAAATTATTTTCAGATTTAAAAAAAAAAAATAGAAACTAGTTTGACAAAAATAAACATTAAAAATATTTTTTTTAAATTTGTAAGAATTATTTATGCCCTCCAAAAGGTAAAACTATATAAAAATGATAAGTATTTTATATTTTTTTCATGTAACTAATTTTTAAAATTTTAGAAAAATTTCTTGAAACAAATTTTGAAAACTAAATTAAACATGAAGTAGTGTTTGTTACAAAACATTATAATGAACAATTATTTTTTGGAGAAATTACACAGTGGGTGCAGCAAAAAAAAAAAAAAGTACAAAAATATGAAAAAATTTGCACATTTTAATAATTGAAATACTATATATTTTTATATTTTCTTTACAGCATCCATTGCGTAGTTATTTCTCTTTAATTTTTTTTAAGAGACTTATGTGTAAATCCTAATAGGTGGACTTATTATTCAATAAGTCATATGATAATTAGTGACATTTTTAATCAAGCACTATTAAAAAAGTCACAAATTATCAATTTTCAGTAACAATTTAAAAATTGTCACAAAAAATGTCACTAATGGTTTTAGCGATAGTTTTTTTTAAAAATTGTTATAAAAAAGTTACTAATTTTAAACTTTGAGCGACAGTTTAAAAAATTTATCGCAGAAAAAGTTACTAATTGTAAGTTTTAGTGACGATTGATAAAAATTATTGATAAAAAAAAAAAGTCATTAATTTGTTAATTTTTAGCGACAAATGTAAAAAAGATCGTTATAAAAAATTATTTTTAATAATAATTTTATTAGAACTTATTTTAAATAGGACTTAAAAAAAAATAACTCTAACTATTAAAATCAACTGATAATTTTTTTATTTTTTTTAAAGGTATTTTTTGGGCCAAGGCTTTAGAATGAGGGGCTGTACTGGGTAGTGCTAGCTTGACCCTACACTCACACAAATCACAATTTTCTTTTCATAGCTAAAAGCCAAAAAAAGAAAAGTAAGAGGAGGAGATAGATTTTCTGTGGTTGGACCAAACCCAAAAATAAAAAGGCTTGAGGTGACCACACACATGAAATGTCGCATCTGTGTTATGTTTTGTATCAATGTTACCTTTCTTATTTTATAACTCTTAAATGATTTTTAATGATATGATATTAAAATTAGATTTCATATAACAAAATATTTAATAAGTTAAAATTTGACATTTATCAGATACATCATTAAAAGTAATTTTAAGAATAATAATTAAATGTCTCAAATATTTTTCATGTTAGTCATAAAAAAAATAAAAAAATTGTCTGGCCTAGATCGGTGGTTGTGAGATTATTACCATACTATAAAATCCAATAAATGAGAGTACAATTATTTAGGAATACTGTGTTTTTAAACGCAGGATTTGGAGTGAAATTTTTCCACCGCCGACAATGCTCATCATTCATTGCATTCCAAACACTTTCATTACCTTCTTTTTCTTTTTCCTTTCTAATAAAATAGCACATGTGAGAAATGTGTGTTGGCTCACAAGGTTCATTTTGCAAATATATTATTTATATATTTAAATAATGTAAATAATAATCCAAAAAAAATCATTATCTAACTCCGAACTGAGCTCAAACTTGATTAGTTATCAAGCCAAACTCAAGCCTTGCAAAGTTTTAGCTCGACTCGATTCATTTCAAGTTTTACGAAGTTTAACTCAATCCGGTTCAATTAGAGTCCTAAGTGAAAGAATCATGTCAATATTTAAACTCCAAAACATCTAATAGAGGTATTAAAACTCAAAATGGCATGCCAATTTACAAACTGCAAATTTTATATTTTGTTTGCAACTTCGTACTTTCTCATTTTAAATCAACAATGGAGAAAAACTTTTTAATTACTTTTTTAGGTCTAAAAAAATATCAAACATAGGCCTGCCTCACTTGGATTAATTGGTCATTTGGGCCAAATACCATAAAAATAGAAATAAAAAGCCTGCTTCACCCCATCTAGCGAGATACTCAAACTCAAACCCAAACACTTCCGACAAAAGAGTTCGAGTCCCAACCGCCCCGCTACAAGCTTAGGTTGTTTTAATGGAGAAAATCTTAATCCCTAAGAAACTTGGGAACCAATGTGAGATTACCTGGGTTTGGTACATAATCAAATAAAGATTTCTTTTTTATTCCAAGTTCAAAGGTTGATCTTATTAACAGAACATACAATGCAAACCATATGATAATTCTAGTCCTCACTCTCTTAAATCAGGGCATATATATATTTTTTAACAACCCACCGTTTGGAGGGAGATTGTTCACAGACCACTCTATTGACAGACAGACCCGTTGATCGTCACCTCCACAGCTAGCTCAAACTGCAAAACCGTACCCTATTCAATCCCATACTCACATAAGTTACAGCATTGTAGTTAGCTACGATACCAAATAATACAAATTACTTAAATAAAACTCATCCTTAAAAACCGACTAGTACCATGAGAATGAATGCCCAAAAAACTCGTATCCACATGACTAAACTATCACTTTTTCAATGTGTGACAATGTAAGAATCGTATCATTGTAGAAAACAAGATTATATGATACAGCAATACAGTGAAGGAAATGGAAATCAAATTTGGCAACACGAATAGAGAGAGATAAGGATATAATGGTTTAACACTCTTCTTGCATTTCAACAGAAAATTCAGACCTATCAAACAGCAATCAATATTTCACGATGGCATCGCCAACATGACCTAATTAAATACAGGTTCCTAAGCAAACACTTGCAAAGCAGCATTCCTTAAAATTGAAAACCAACATAAAACATATACTTTGACCTTTGAAGAAAAATATCATTGCCCATAAACATTTTAACAACTAGACAGTCAAAAGGAGTACCCAAAAAAAAAAAAAAAAAGAGCATGAGAAATTAAAAGGGCAATAATTTTGGGGAGTTGTGGGGCAGAGAGACGAGAAAAAACAAACATAAATGCTTTAGAGCAATATTAGTCAACTAAACAGTAAGAGCTCCAAAGCTTTCATTCAGCCTCTACTGCCTGCTCTTCTTAGTGCTGCAAGAGGGGCATTTGTACTGCTTGATACTTTCCGCCTTGGCTGGTGTTATTTTTACACACTTCCCATGGAACCACCTCTCACAAATGTCACAGCCTATCCAAAACTCATCACCGCTGTAATTTCCCCCACAGCTCCCACAAAGGGTTTCACCATGTTCATCTTCATCCTCCTCATAATTCTCATCATATAGCTTCAGATTGTTTTTCGACTGTCCATCACTTGATCTCTGCAGGACAAAGTCAGCATAATTCATAACTAAGACTAGGGGAAGAGTAAAAACAGAAAATATCTTTATGAAATTTAACGGTTTACCTTGGTGGTGATTCTGGATTTGTTTCCGCTATCCATACTGGGCTTGTCCTTTATGGGCTTCCTCTCTGTCACGACTTCAAATACGGTAGGCAGATCATTTATCAGGCTAAATAAGCGCTTCCTGTTAAATGAAATAAACAAATGGTTTAATTGGTTTCCCATAGAAACATGATTCAACTAGTTAAAAATGAAGGCAGCATGTTAAGTAGTCACATTGAGAATCCCAAGAGGAAATCTTCATGCCTTAACTAGAGGTTTTAGTGAGCATTATTCCAGTCTGCTCAATGTGGTTCCTAGTTTGGAAACATGACCTATAAATGTTTGGTTTTTATCCGCCCACTTTTGGACAAAATCGTGGCCCTGTTTAAAACAGGGGACCCCTAAATTTAGAATGGTAAATACGTTCCTTTGTCTATTTCTTAGAGAACACAACATTCTAGAGGTCCCATGAAGTGTACCTGCCCGTCCTTTGCATAATTTATTCAACAAATTACAAATCCAAGACCACCATCAGTGTAGTTGAGCAAGCTTGAAATGTCCAAATCAAAGCATGAACTTCACTGGAAAAGTTTGGGTCTTGTGCTTACTCCATATCAGTCTACTTCATCACCATTTCTTATTGGAATGCTTTTGGATAAAAATAACTAGTATTTTTTTATTGATAAGTAAAAAAATAATTGTATTAGATGAAACCCAAGTGAATAGATACAAGAATGGTCAAAAACTATAACCCCTCCCAAAAATGCACCTCCCCTATAAAATCTACCAACAAAAATAAGGAACCACAAGAATCACGTAACAAAGTAAGCTTGAGCCTGTGAACATCTATTTATACATCTTCAAAAGGCTTCACAATAAGCACAAGGAAGCCACTTGGAGCATGTGTGATGGTAGAGTCCCACATCCAATAAAGAATAAAATGAGTGGTCTTAATGTACATTGGATGGACTTTCCACTTACCGGCTTAAGCTTTTCAGTGGGTATGAGTTTGAAACAATATATGTTAGGTCTTCATGTGGCGTCTATGTACTCTAGAGTTTCTCCATGATGGATTGGGCCGTTATTGCTGTGTGTTTGTGGGCTCCCTAATTCCCTAACAACTAGTATCAGAGCCAATGGCTAGCGATCTATGTGGAGCAAGAAAAATCCATGATGACTCTTGATGGAGCAAAGAAAATTCCTAGTGCAAGTGGCAAGGTTTGACCGCGACAAGGTAGCTCTCAATGGAGTATGGTGGCTCACGATAGAGTGTGTGTGCTGGTGGCCCAAGCTAGACTCGATGTTGGAGAATTACAGATCAAGATTAAAGGGAAATGTCTATGATCTATGATGAACCTGCTGATGATAGATCAAACTCAAGGAGGAGCAAGGTGAGACCCAACCCAATGTTTGGTTCACACATAAAGGGGAAATTGTTGGAGCATGTTCGAAGATGGTACCACATCAAATAAAGAATAAAATGAGCAAGTCTTAATATATATTGGATGTACTTTTCACTTACAAACTTGAGCTTTTAAGTGGATATGAATTTCAAACAATATATGTTGAGCCTTGATGTGGCATTTGTGGACTCTAGAGTTTCTCCCTAATAGATTGGGCCGGTACCTGCCGTGCACTTATGGGCTTCTTGATTCCCTAACATCACCCTCCAAACACTTTTTATCCTCATCATACGGCACCCATAGTCCCAACATACAAAAAGTTAAAGAACGCAACTAACATCACCCAATTAACTCCAAACAAAGAAAGACAACAATAAGCTCCACATATTTTTAGAAACATAATAAATTATGAAGCACGGATACTTTTAAAAGGGAGTTGTATCCATATCGAATACCGATACTCCTTAAATACTAGCGGATACATATTCTGATACTTCCTAAATGTATCTAACACTTGAAGTTAATTTTGAGAAGTATTGGATACTTTTCGGACATTCTAGGTCAAGTATCCAAACTTTTATAAAATTAAAATTGTAATATTATTTGCATTGTTAGAATAAATAAAAGAATAGTGAGATTAAAGTAGTATTCTACTTTTTCAAAATTTATCTCTTAGGGGTGTTTACCGATCGGGTCGAGTCGAGTCGAGTTGAATTTGCTATGAACCCGTCAACCGAACCGAATGTTTCAGGCTGGAAGAGCTCTCATCCATTGTCGATCGAGACACCTCCTTGAAATCGACCAAGTGACAATTTCGGTTTGACGGTCAGTGGTAGTGAGAAGATTCAGTAGTAACAAGGATATATATATATATATATTAGGGGTGGTCACGGATCGGTTCTATGCGGTTCGGATGACGGGTTAGACCTGCCCAATAGGGTGCGGGTTGGGGAAAAATGGAACCGCGTCCGCCCGCAGTGCGGGTTGCAGATTGAACGGGTGGGTCATGCGGTTGTGCGAGCAGTTGCGGGCAGTTTGTGAATTAGATTTTTTTTTTTTTTTTAAAAATTTTATTTTTGGGATATTACGTTGGGGCCTCCCCATTTTCTGAAGCCATAAAAAAATAAAACATTGAAAACAGGTTGCTTAGAACCAGTTACAAGTTTACAACAAACATAAGTTTGCAAACATACATAAGTCTGAAGCCACTGGTATGATACCAGTTACAACTTTACAACAAACATAAGTTTGTAAACCCACAACACAACAAAAATAAATGAACAAACCAGCAAAGCAAAGCAAAACCCAACAAAAATAAATGAAGAAACCAAATCTAGGCACCTTCGTGCAACAAAAATAAATGAAGAAACCAAATCTAAGTACCTTCATTGAAACCCCTTTTTTTTTTCTTTTTTTTTTTTTCTTTTTTTTTTTTTTTCGGGGCTGTAGATCTTCCAAATCTGGCATCTCCAGATCTGGTGGGCGATGGCGATAGGGGAGTAGAAGAGGGGACAACGGCAAGCAACCAACGACATGGCTGGTGGTGACGGAGCGACGATGGAGTAGGGGACCGGGATTGATCTGCGAGAGACAACAACGGTAGAGGAGAGGAGAGAGATGGCGACGGGTAGGCAAGATGAGAGAGAGAGAGAGAGAGAGAGAGAGAAGGGCCAGATGAGAGAAAGAGCTAGGTAGGGTAGAGAGAGAGAGGAGGACACCAAAATGAATGCAACAAATGAAATGATGTGAGAGTAGTTTTTTTTTTTTTTTTTAAACATAATTTGTGGGCGGGTCATGCGGTTTCGCGGGTTGGGTCGGATCTGACCCAAACCCGATTTTGCAAGAAAAAATAGACCCGCACCCGTCCTATTTATGTATGCGGGTAGGGTCGGATTTGTGCGGATTGTACGGATCAGATAAACCGTTGCCCAGCCCTAATATATATAGATATAAATGCTCCAATAGAAAGATATAAATCTAAAAATACACATATATGACATATATATATAAGTAAGAGATGTACAGAGAAAAGTCAAAAAAAGCAAAAAGAAGATGAGATCTGCATTATAGAAGAAATCATCAATCAAAATCTCAAATCTTGTTATGCCTTCATCGATGCCATCGTCATTGTATCACTTTGTCAAAGGAGATCGGACAATAATCCTCCATCACCGTGAGAGAGTTGAAGGGTTGAGAGCCTTCGGCTCAGTCTAATTAAATCTTGAAGGTATTAACTGAGGACTTGAACGTGAATGAATCATAGGTGAGTAAAAAAGATGAGGGTTTCATGGAGGAGACCAAGAGATAGACTTGGGACTTGAGATATCAAAGAGATAAAGAGGAAGAGGCTGTTGGTTTCTGAATTTTGTTGGAAAATATGAGAAATTATGGGTGTCTTTGGTTTGTGTTTTGAGATAAATTTTCAAAAAAAATTTTGGGGAAAGAGTTTAGAAATTTTTTTAGTTTGTTTGGTTGTATATTTTGAAAATAGTTTTGGAGTTTTGGAGTTTTGGATGATTTGATATTTTGTTGTAGTTGAGTAGATATGTGTGTGAGAAAAAGTAATCGAGAATAAGAGAGGAGAGAGAAAAAGTGATTGATTCATGTATAATATAGAGAGAAGTAATTTTGAAATTTTTTTGAAAAAATTTGTAACCAAACATGTTTTTGGAAATTTTCTTCCAAAAACATGTTTCAAAACACAAACCAAACACACCCTATAATTTCCAAATTTTTTATTTTTTGGTAGAAGATAGTTTTGTTAAGAAAAGTGAGAGAATTGACATTTTTCAAATTGTTTATTCAAATGATAGAAGATGGCTATAGATCATAATCTCAATAAACCAATATAATCATGCCACCTATGCATTATCTCATCTTTATATATATATATAAATATACATATATATAAATATTTGAGCGGGTCAATTTCAACGGGTGAACATAATTGAGAACCGTTACCGTCCAAGAATCCGAATTAATTGATGCAGAGTAAACCATTGCCGACCTTTGGTTTATTCGAAATTGACCATGGAGCTTCGATTTCGGTCGGCTCAAACGGGTGGATTGGTTTGTGCGGTTCCCTGAACAGCCCTATTATCTCTAGCATGTCTCCCTAAACAAATTCTCATAATAGCTCACCACTCCCATGTGAATGCTTTCTTCCTCCTTAGTTTCAACTCCCTCAATTACCAAACTCCCAATGTGCATAGATCTCCAATGAGCATTAGCCATGCAATCGAAGAACTTTGTACTCCCAATGTGGTTGGATCTCCAATGCACATTAGCCATGAGATAGAAGTAAGCTTAGATTACTAAAAGTAACCTTAGATTAATACAACAAAATGAATTTAGAGGGTTGATAATTCTATTTCAAGTGTATCTCAAATATTTCAAGTTTCAAGAAAGTTATTATGCTTATAATTTCTTATCTTAAGTCTATGATTTGATTCTATGTTGTTAAAAATCATTAAAATTGTTGAATTTATGCCTTGTGATATTTATTTGTCATAAATATTGAATTTAGCATGATTTGGAACACCATGGAAGTAGAAATTTCAATCTTCCCAAAAAAGGTGTCAACCACTTCTAAGAAGGTGTCAACACTATTTTACAAATTGGTTGGAAAAATGAACTTTAAGATGCAAGGTGTTGACAGCAAATGGTGTTGACCCCTTCCATTATGTTGTCGACACCAACTATTGGGATTTTTTAATTTGGGCGCAATTGGATGCGCAATTGATTTTTTTTAATTTGCTCCTTTCAAATTTAATAAAATTCAACTACCACTAACAGTTCAAAAAGTGATGAAGGGCTACAAAACAACGATCATAACTCACTAGAAGACAAGATTTGATCTCAAACTTTTAAACCATTCAAAAAATTCAAAGCTTTCAAGTCATAGTTCATAAATACATTGTGTACTTGTTCTTCATTGTATTAAATCCAAGGACAGATCTATGGGGGTGCGAGGGGGGGGCAACCGCATCCCCCAAAATTTTAAAAAATATCATATATTATACTAGAAAATTTAAAATAATTTAAAATTATAAGGATTTGTACTCCCAAACATACTTTCGCACCCCCATAATAATAATCCCGAATCCGTCTCTGATCAAATCCATCCACTCTTGGGGAGTTATTACTTGCATTCTTGTACTCATTTATTGCTCGAATCATTTGGAAAAGGGTTTGTGAACCCTTGGTGAGGAATTTGAGTGTCTGGGTATAAATACTCAAAAGTTTTTGCTCTACCCAAAAAAAGGGTTGTTTTGGGGATTTGTATTTTTGAGTATTTTGGGAGAAAATACTTGTTGTCTTGCAAGCACATGGGAAGCTTGTTAGTTGTAAGCTATTGTTGAATAATGAAGAAGCCTTTTGAAGTGGATGTAGGCTTGGTTGAGCCAAATCACTATACATCGCGACATTTGATTTATTCTTTCCCCTATCCTTCTTATTTTACATTTAGTACTTGTGCTTATCCTCTATAGCTATAACCACTATATATCTATCGTTTCTTATAGCACTCTTAGAGCATTCACGTTTGGTTCTTACGAATTTGAAATTGCATTTACTAATAAATTGGTTATCGCTTGTTTTGAATCTTTTGAACCCCACTCCAGTCCCAGATTGGGTTGCCTAACAGACCCCTTCTTATACCCATAAGGATAATGCAACCCAGCTCCCCTTTAGCTTCCCCTTCATGCAACTCTTACTCCTCTATAAACTAAGTAGCACGGACACGGATACAAGACACGACACGGACACGACACAGACACGCGGACACGTAATTTTTCAAAAAATGGGGGACACGACACGCTAGGGACACGTTTAATATATATAATTTTATTTATATATTATATGTAAAATTAAAAAATATATACTATTTGTATTTATTTTTATTTATTTATTTTATTTATTATATGCAAAATTAAAAAATATATACTTATTTTATTTATTTATTTATTATATGTAAAATTAAAAAAGTTAAGAAATAATATTTTACAAAAATTATTATTATATATGATATTTTAAGAAATAATAATTAAATATTTTATTATATATGGTAAAAATTATAATTTATAAATTTTATTACATATATAATATATGATAAATTATATATATTATATATGATAAATTATATATATTATATGTTATTTATATAATATATATGATCAAACATAGTTAAACAGAGACGAAGAGAGAGGGTGAAGAGAACGACGAAGAGAGAGAGTGAAGAGAACAGAGACGAAGCAGAGACGAAGAGGGAGAGAACAGAGACGAAGCAGAGAACGACGAACAGAGATGAAGAGGGAGAGAAGCAGAGACGAAGACGATCGAGAGAGTGACGAAGATCGAAGCCCTCAGAGACGAAGCCGATCGATCAGGTTAGGGTTTCTCCCCTCGATCAGGTTCGGCTCTTTCTTGTCCCCTTCGATCGTCTTCCTTTTCTTTTCCTTTTCTTTTTGTTAATTTTGCACTTTGACCCTGTTTTAAGTTTCAAAAATTATGTTTTCGACCCCGCGCGTGTCCGTCGCGTGTCTGGACGTGTCCGGAGCGTGTCCAGAAAACAAAAAAGAAAAAGAAAAAAAAGGGACACCTCTGCAGACGTGTCGGACACGTGTCAACCGCGTGTCCGACGCGTGTCCGTGTCCGACGCGTGTCTGACACTGATACGTAGCCCCCGGGGAGGTGTCCGTGCTTCTTAGTCTATAAATACCTTCTTCAGACTCTTCATCAATCTCCTTAATGCATGCCATTTCGAAAGCTATATTGCCTAATTCCTCTTTATTCCACTTTTCCAAATATTCTTTAAGCAATTTCAATTGCTTAGCTATCATATACTCTAGATCCCCTGATATCAAAGACCCATTCAACATAGGATCTAATTTTATTAAATGAAACCGTCCACTTTCAGCCACATGTTTTCAAACTTGTAAGGGCTCGATTATGAAGAATGTCTCAACTATGCAACAAAAGACGTGCATGATTTGACACTGGCTGCTGAAAAACTACCTGACAATCTCCAAGAAAATGCTAGTCTCAATCAAAGGAAACTAAGAATTTGTCAATCGTCAAACAAGAAGGAGCTTCTCTACTTGTCCAAGTAATTGACAAACTCCAAGAAAATGTTAATCTAAATCAAGGGAAACTAAGAAATCATCGAAAGAGAAGGGGCTTCTCTGTTATTTCATCAAGCGTATCTCGCTCCTGTCAAAGGGAGATCAATCAAATCATTTGCTTCTGTAAAATCCAAGAATTCCATCATAACCAAAGAGACATGTTTGCAAACATGATGCTCCATAGGGAAAGACACGACATAAAATCTCCCCAATGCACCAAGGTCCCCCCCCCCCACCTATCTTCAACCTCCCTCAATTACATCTACAAGTTCATAAATAAAATTACAATAAATTCAGCAATCTCTGGTTGTCATGTCTTGTTTTATTTTATGATCAAACTTGTTGGTGAAACTACATAAAGTTATTATGTGGAACAGTGGACGTAAAATAAAATTATGGTTGGCCCAACCACTCGTCTTGTTTCATTATTCCACCAAAAAGTTTCTTTAACCATAGGACAAGTTAAGCTATTCACTTATCAAATCATAAGCATGAAGTTGCAATTTTGACTTTCTATATATTTTTCTTCATCCTTTGTTATGAGATCCTCCCATCTCCATTCCTTTACACTGTTTTGGGAAAATTAGTACAACCAGCTTTACCCAAAGTATTCTATATAAACAAAATTTGCAGGTAGGGGTGAGCTTCAAGCACTCCTCCCAAGCATAGCTTGAAATTACAATCCAGCAAGAAAAAATTATCAAACCCAATCCTATAGGCCTAAACCATGATGCCAAGCCCTATAAATCATGGGCCAACCGTTAGGTGAAGTCCACCCTTAACCAACACCACAGCCACTTAGACCTCTAACCATTTCAGCACCACAGACTGTGATGGTTGCTACCTTTGGACTGTCTTATCAATGAGGGTTGTTCCATTGTCAGCAATCAATCTATATGTGGGACTGTAGGCTCAGGTGAGTTGGACTCCAAGGCCCGACACTCCTATAAATAGGGGTGGAAGACCTCCATGCATACTATGCATAATAAAAAAAAAATGCCATCCTGCAGTGATCTTCTTTGATGAATCTCAAAAACCCTCCACTGCTAGTACCACCCCAATTCTGGTGGTAACTAGCCCACTCACCACCAACGGCTGTCTATTTATACCAGTTAAGAAGTAATTAAATACAATTGCAAACACATGACCCAACCTCCCAAAGGATTATACAAAATCTACCATTGTACATATCCAACCACCAAAAATAATTAGCAACTAAACAAATGAAGCATCACTGAACTCCTAACGTAAAAGGCACAAAATTTAGTCCCCAATTGAAATTTAGAGTTTGTCAATATACATCGACCCAACAATATAAAAAACGCACTCAACATTCAATATCATAACCGGTTCAACATGAAGCAACAAAACAACAAAAGGTACCTCTCATTGCGATTAAAGCGAGCTCCAAAATAGAAAGCAACAGCAAGCAACCAAGAATCAGTGTGCACAGCCACAAGCGAAAGCCAGTCTCTCCGATTCATTCCATCCCTGGCGAAATTGATCCCCAACGCCGGCTCGGGAAGTTCCGGTGGAACCTCCTCGGCCGGCAGTGTCACTTCCCATGTATCGTTCGGGTGACCATACAAACACAAATTCTCCTTATCTAGACAGAGATAATCAAAACAAACCCAAAACCCACATCCAAAATCAAAGTAAGCAAAACTGTACACATACAAACATGCAGATAGAGGGGTAATAGAGGGGGGGAAAGATGAGATCAACCTGGATCGCAGAGAGAGTAGAACTCATCGACATCTGAGGGAGAGAGAGAGAGAGAGAGAATTGAGAAAGATAAAAGCGATTAAATTAGGGTTTGTTGAAATTAGGGTTTGAAGTGTGTGTTTGATGAATGGGGAGATGGATAGAAGTACCGTAAGTGAGAGCGCGGACGACGCCGGCGCGACGACCGCAGTAGTCTTTGAAGATCTCTTCGACGGTACGGGGGCTCGAAGAGATCGAAGGCATTTCCATGGCTAGTTTTACTCAATTTGGGGGTCAAGAAACGGTTTTTTTGAGATGAGAGAAATGGTTAGGGTTCAGGGCGCGATCGAAATTTGTTTGAGAGAGAGAATATTAAAGAAAGGGGGAATTACAACACGAAAAAAATTACGAAAAAAAAGAAAAAAATCTGTAGATGTGAAAAAATATCATAAAGCTGGCAAAAAGTTGATTTTTAACTCTTTTCTTTTCTTTTCTTTTCTTTTCCTTTTTTTTTTTTTTTTTTAGTTAAAAAAATTAACTTTTTGAATAGTAATTTGGACAAAAAAATTAACTTTTCGGACAGTGACTTGAGTAAAAAAATTATTTTTTTTACTAAAAAAAATTAAAAGTTAACTTTTTGCTAGCTTGCCAGAGCAAGCTTCAGTGAGAAATATTTTTAAATTACATCAACAGTGGCAAGTGTAAAAATAGTTACCAAGATATGAATTTTTTATTTTATTTATTTATTTTTTTTTTTTTTTTTTTGTCTTTTTCCCCTTTTCACGTCACACTTTCTCTATCAATTCTCTCTTTCACAAACATTTTTTTGGGTAACACCTTTAAAATTTAGTTAAAATATAAATTGCTCTCATAATTTTAAAAATTACATTTCACTCATGAGGTTACTAATTTCATAACAAATCATCTATTTTATTAATAAATCATCAAATTAATTAACAGTTTTTAATGATGTTAGAAATATATTTCAATTAATAATTTAGATAATTTTATTATTATATAGGAGAGCAATTATGAATTTCTTTTTTTTATTTAATTCTGTTAAATAAAAAAATACTAACAATGAGGTATTTATAATTTTTCAAATCACAATGAGTAATCTGTACTTTAAGCAAACCTCATGAGTATGTTTGTAATTTATCCTTTTTTTTAACGACTCTCTCTCACCTGACACACACACACTTAAATATATTAAAAATTAGGGCGATGAGTTCAAAAGTCTAAATTTTTTTTTTTCTCTACTTTTTTAACTAAAAAGTCAAAAAGTACACTTATGTAACACATCCCAAACAACTACTAAATTTTTTTTATCCAAAAATCTTAGTGCTAAAACATTAGGTTCATAAGGATAATTTCTATCAAATGACTAACAACAATGTTACATAACTCTAAAATAGTAGCTCTAATAAGGTGGAAGAGAAAGAGAGTAGAGAGAGATAGAGAGAGGAGTATGGGCTCCCTCTTCACATGGACACTCTTCACATCATTAGAGCTGCATTAGAGCTCTGAAATTAGAGCTCCCAAACATTATTGAATGACTAAACTACCCTCATATATATATATATATATATATTATCCGCATATTCCCAAACTAAACCCACATATCTCTCTCTCTCTCTCTCTCTCTCTCTCTTTCTCTCTAATCTCCTCACTTTAGCTACGTATGGCCTTCAATTCCGTCGCCGCCTGAGAAATTCATCTATGAAGTTGATTTACCATCCCAAATCAACTTCGCAAATCAACAGATCTGCCACCATCATCACCACATTGAACCTCCATATACTGTTTCGCCAACAGTTCACTCACGCTCAAGTTCACCTCCGCCGCCCTTCATCGCCAATTACAATATCCAGAAGGAGCCCACACTCAACCTCATCCTCCGTCTCCGCAGCGGTATGTAAATCTTTCGTGAAGACTCTCACCGGAAAGACAATGGGTGTGTTTGGTTTGGTTTTTGGAGATAAATTTTTTTTAAAAAAAAATAGGGAGAGAATTTAAAAAAATAAATAAATAAATTTGGTTTGTTTGGTTGTATATTTGAGAAATAGTTTTGGAGTATGGGAGTTTGAAATGATTTGATATTTTGTTGTAGTTGAATAGATGTGTGTGAGAAAAAAAGTGATTGAAAATGAGAGATGAGAGAGAAAAATTGATTGATTAATGTGTAGGAGAGAGAGTGATTTTGGAAAAAAAATTTCCAAAATCACTAAACCAAACAAATTTTTGAAAAAATTTCTCCAAAATTACTCTCTCAAAAACAAACCAAACAAGGCCGATAACTTTGAAGGTTGAGAGCTCAGATACAATTGGTCAAGGCAAAGATTCAAGACAATGAAAGGATTCCTCCGGACCAGCAGTGTTTGATTTTCACCAAAAAAATAGCTTGAAGATGGTTTCACACTCGCTAACTACAATATTCAAAAGAAATCCATACTTCATTTGATTTTGCGATTGGAGGGAGGTATGCAGATATAGGTATATATGTATGTATGTATGTATGTATGCATGTGTGTGTGGTGAAATCAACAGAATTAGTTAGACATACACACACACATATATATATGTATATGTACGTATGTCCGTATCCATGTGTATTTTTTTTTTAACGGATAGCAGTTTGATTCTCTCTCTCTCTCTCTCTCTTTGCAGTTGATTATTGTTGCTGATGATGATGATGAATGTTGTTGATAAAGAAACAGATCTGTAATGGACAAATATTGCAACAGATATGAAGGAGAGAGAAAGAAAAGAAAGATTTGAACAAAGAGGGAGCTTCATATTTCAACAAATAGAAAAAAAAAATAAACGAATTGTTGTTGTTATTATTGATGATGATGATAATAATGAAACATATTGAAACAGATAGGGAAAGGGAAAAAGAAAAAAATATTTGAACAGATAGAGGCTTGATATTTCAACCGATTAAAAAAAATGAATAGATAATAAAATTTGGACAGATATTGAACAAATAAAATGAAAAAATTGAACAGATAAGGAAAAAAATTCAACAGATAAATATAAATTTGAATAGATAGGCAAAAAATTTGAACAGATAAGAATTTTTTTTGAACAGATATAGAAAAAATTTGAACAAATAGGAAAAAAATTTGAAGAGATAGTCAACAAAAGTCAACAGATAAAAAAAAGTCAACACGTAAATTAAAAGGTAAAATTGAAAACCAAATGTCCTTTAAAAAACAAAAAGACTTCTCACTAAACTATTTCACAAATGGTAGACTTATCTTCAACAAAAAAATATACACTGGACCTAATACCTTACAATCTCCTTAGATTGGATTTATCACTAATTTACTCAAAAATTTATTGGTTGGTCTTGAGACACTACATGACCATGCTCTATACCAATCACAATTCATCATGCCCTCTTATATTTCTTAATCACTCAACACAAATTCGTGGGTCATACCCCCTCCATCAATCATAATACCATTAAGATACCACGTGCGATATTCCAAGAGTAGCAACAACTTTTCTAAATATACACCTAGATTTATACATGCATACACATAATACATCACAAATCACATCCACACCCTCATCTCATTTTTAATTTTAAAAAATATTATTTTACTTTAAAAATAATATATATTTGTATGACTTTTTCTATTGCATAAAAAATACTACTAATATTAATTCAACCCATCTCATTTTTACTCTAAAAATATTATTTACTCAAATATTATGATTTGAGTTGATAAAAATAATATTTTTTAAAAATTAGTTGTTTAATAAAAAATGTTATTTTTATTTGCTAAGAGAAAATGTAGACACTAATAAAAATATTAACTCAAATAAAAAATAATATTCAAACATACAAATATTAAAAAAATTATTTTTGCTAAAATAAAAGATAGAATAATATGAAAATGAAAATGATGTTTTTTTTTAACAAATTATTTTTAATTTTTTAGAAAAAAATAAAAGACAAATTTTAAAAATTCAACCAAATATTTTATATTTCAACTTTAAAAATAGTTACAAAAATTAGTTTCAAAAAATTAATCGCATTGTAAATTTCAACTTTATAAATAATTTAAAAAATAGCAAAAATTAATCATAAAAAAAGAAGAATTCAAATAATATATTTCAGTATTAAAAATATTTGATTGGGGTGCAAATTCAATCTGTACCTGAGTGCAAGTCCAATTTGGGTGGGATGCAAGTCTAGTTTGTGTAAGTTGTAGGTCCAGTCCGTGTAGGGATGCAAGGTGAATCTGTGTGGGTGTGCAAGTCTAAGTTAAATCTACGTGGGTGTGTAAGTTTAGTCTGCGTCAGGTGTAAGTCTAATATGTGAATTAATATTTGTATGGTTTGAATACATGTATTTTTTATTTTTATGATTTGAATTAATATTATTTATTATTATTTTTTGGTGTATGGGGTTTGATTTAATATTATAAAAATATTAATAAATAATATAAAATGTTTGTAACTACTTTTAAAGTTGAAATATAATATAAAAATTAATTTTTGTAACTAATTTTTGGTTGAAGTTTAAAAGTTGAAATAATTAGTTTAATAAAAATAGTTACAAAAATTAATATTTGTAAACATCTTATATTTCAACTATTTTTATTATAATATTATAAAAATATTAATAAATAACATAAAATGTTTGTAAATACTTTTAAAGTTGAAATATAATAGGATCAATTACCAATACACCTTCTGAGGTTTGCTTAAAGTACAGATTGCCTCTTGTAATTTGAAAAATTACAAATATTCCATTGTTAGAATTTTTTATTTAACAGAATTAACTAAAGAAATGAAATTCATAATTGCTCTTCTATATAATAATAAAATTACCTAAATTATTAATTGAAATATATTTCTAACATTTTAAAAAATTGTTAATTGACTTGAAAATTTATTAATAAAATGGGCGATTTGTTATGAAATTAGAGATTTCAGAGGGTGAAATATAATTTTCAAAATCACATGGGATAATTCGTATTTTAATTAAATCTTAGGGGGTAAAAATTAATTTTTGTAATTAAGTTTTGGTTGAAGTTTAAAAGTTGAAATAAGTAGTCTAATAAAAAAAGTCACAAAAATTAGGAGTGAGCATAGTCCGGATTGGGGTAAAATCATGACCAATCCGCCATCTACAATTCTTGACAAATGGAACCAATCCAATCCATTTAAATCGTGGAACCAATCCAAATCAATCTATTTAAACATGGATTGGATCGGTTTAAGATCACGAATTCACATAATTAAATAACAAAAAAAATAATATAACATTTTGATTTCATAAAAATATAAACATAACATCATATTAGTTTCACAATAGTAACACGCATTTCCATAATAGTAACATACTGTTCTAGAATTTAAACAATCATAAGAAAATTAGTTCCACTATGAGTATTTAGACCATTACAAATTAAAGCTAAAAACCCACAAACAAAAACAATAAAAGAAAATACTAGGTGGGTTTAGGTTTTATATGGAATAAAAGAAGAAACAATGCGGGAGGGTATATAATATAAATATAGGTCATTTGTATACGGTCCGGATTGGTTCTAATCTGGAACCATGGGGTTCAATCCAGAACCAATCTGTGGACTACGGATTTTTAATTTTTCAATTCGGAATCGAACCATGGATTCAAAAAACTAGGGCTGAGCAACGAATCCGTAAAATCCGTAATCCGATCCGATCCAGTCCAATCCGGTAGGTTTGGATTAGTTTTTTGAATCCATGGTTTGGTTCTGGATTGAAGAATTAAAAATCCGTAGTCTACGGATTGGTTGCGGATTGAATCCCACGGTTCCGGATTGGAACCGATCTGGACTGTATACAAATAGTCTATATTTTTATTATATATCTTCCCCCAATAGTATCTTTTCTTATTCCATACAAAACCTAAACCTATATAATATCTTATTTTATTACTTTTGTTTGTTAGTTTTTAGTTTTAATTTGTAATGGTCTAAATACTTATAGTGAAACCAGTTTTCTTATGATTATTTAAATTCTAGAACAGTATGTCATTATTATAGAAAGACATGTTGCTATTGTGGAACAAATATAGCACTATGTTTATGTTTTCATGAAATTAAAGTGTTATATATATATATTTTTTTGTTATTTAATTATGTGAATCTGTGATCCTAAATCGATCTAATCCGTGTTTAAATAGATTAGTTTGGATTGGTTCTATAATTTAAACGGTTTGGATTGGTTCTAATTTTTCAGGAACCATAAATAACGGATTGGTCTTGGTTTTATCCCAATCCATTCCAATCCGGACCATGCTCACCCCTACAAAAAAAACCAATCTAAACTTACCGGATTGGACTGAATCGGATCGAATTACAGATTTCACGGATTTCTTACTCGGTCTTAACAAAAATTAATATTTGTAAACCTTGCATATTTCAACTATTTTTATTATATAGGATTTGATTTAATATTATAGAAATATTAATAAAAATAATAAATAATAAATCATATTCCATCAGTATAAATATTAATTCAAATTCTCCAAATAAAAAAATACATATATTCAAACCATGGCTACTTGACTCAAATTGGGGTCAAGAAACGGTTTTTTTCAGGTGAGCAAAAGGGTTAGGGTTCAGGGAGGGATCGAAATTTGTTGTGTTCGTCGGAGAAAGTAGAGAGAGAGAGAGAGAGAGAGAGAGAGAGAGAGAGAATATTAAAGAAATGGGGAATTATAGCACGAAAAAAAAATTACAAAAAAAAAAAAGAAAAGTTGAAGGTAAAAGTGTGACTTACACCCGTTTATATTTGTGTAAAAAAAAATTCTGTTTCATTGAAATATAATTCTTCCTTAAAGAAACTAGGGCCATCAACAGGCTATTTTAGCTACCATTTAACAAGCGAGTTGGAGGTGGGTTAGGACTAAAAGAGCACAAAAAGACAAAATAGACTAAGGCCTTGTTTGGGAAGACTAAATAAGTGCACTTTTTGTCTTTTTGGACTAAAAAATTGAGGTTGAAAATATGGATGTTTGGGTTAACTTTTTGACTTTTTATGGAAAAATGTGTAATAAAAAATTGTAAAAATTGGTTTGTAGAGTAAAATTTGAATTGGGAGTTGTGCAGCCGTAATTGTTGACTTTTGGTGAATAGTGTTAACTTTTTAACTTTTTGAGTAACTTTTTGGCTTTTTGGATTATTTGGGGTATCCCAAACTTAGCCTAAATAAGTCAATAAAATAAAATATCATATTTAAACTATAATTATTTTATTTTTTTCTCTTAAAAAAATAAAAAAGTCAAAATGTTCTTTCCAAATGGAACTAATTTAGCCAAGTTGAATTAGCCAAACAGTCAGGCTTCATTTGGGAACATACTATTTTAGTAACTTTTTAGTTTTTTTTGTTCTAATATGAGATTAAAAAAATAATATGTTTGTGACGATTTTTAATTTTTTACGAAAAAATGTGCAAAAAGTATAAAGAAAAGAGAATTTTTGATTTTTTTTGTATAATTTATTTACTTCTTGATTTTTAGATTAACAAGTAATGTTCCCCAACGAGTTAGTCAGTTAAAAAAAAAAATTATTTTAATAATTTTTTAACTTTTAATAATAAAAAAATATGCAAAAACAAAGAAAGTGATATTACAACTTGTGATAACTTTTTAACTAAAATATTTAGTCTTCAAATAGACCTAGTTTTGGAAAAATAATTGGGTGATTGTATTCTTTATGGAAAAGGTTTTCCTCCAAAGATTGGTTAAAATTGGTCAAAAAATTAAATAAGTATTTAAAATTTTAATTACTTTTGATAACTTGTGTATATATATATATTTTGTAATCAAATCATAATTTAAAAATATATAATTCAATTTTAATAAATTTGAATGATCCATCACCTAAATATTTTTTTCTTTTCTTTTTACCATCAAATTGTTCCACAACCGCATTACACAACTAATATGTTGAAAATTTACATGCATTAGCCAACATTGGAAAATGTTTGAGACCCCTAATTAAACTCCCCACAATTTTAAGCCCAATGATATGGAATGATAAGTGTTAATTTTTGATTTATTACATCTTCAATTATATGGGCTCTACTTCTTTGCCACATTATTAGAGGTGCAATTAGGAGTAATGAAATGGGAGATATACCAAAACTTGCCAACATTATATATCGTAAAAACATAGAAAAAATTCACACACACACACACACAAAAAAAAAAAACCACTAAGATATGCCATTTTTTGTTTTTATTTATTTATTTAGCTTTTTTAGTTATCTATTTATTTATTTATTTATTTATTTATTAGATTTCTTCACAAATATTTTAAAATGCATCGCATATAAAAAAAATTAAAAAATTAACTAAATCATGAAAAAGTTACTAAAGACAACATATAAAAGGAAATAAAAAAATTCAAAAATAAAACCAAACATACTTATTTTTGTTAATAAAATTCTACGGCACACAATGTTGTCTAATTATGTAAATTTTCAATCGGTACTAATTGTGCAGTACAGTTGTGGAGTAATTTGATTGTACCAAAAAAAAAAAAAAAAAAATCAGCTCATAAGACCATCTCCAACTATTCACCAAATCCATCATCAAATTCAAATTTGGTGAAAAAGTTATACTTTTTGTGCTTCAACAGTTTCACTAAAATGGTATCAAATTGAGAACGCCTCAAACTTTTCACCAAATTGAAGATCTCTAGCTCCTTTCACCAATTTACTATGTATAGCCGTTAAGTGTAGGGCCACCGGATGTCCTACCGGATGACCACTTCAAGCAAAATTTTGTGAAAATTTTACACTAAGAGGTTGACCACCTTTGTATCTTTTTCTTAATCTTTTCCTCATTCTGTTTCTTGCTTGCTTTCTTCCCCAGTGTTTCACCTCCAAAAGCAGCAGCCTCTGGCTTTAGGAGCAAACATCTAAGCAAACATTCTGTTTCTTGCTTACATTTATTCAATCAAACATATTAAGATCCATGACATGAATTATCAAGAGAAACACACATATGAAATAGTGATGAGAGCTTGCTCATGGAAGGGAAAAAAAAAAATTTCAGTGCCTTGTCCGGTCGACCGGCCAGTCGTCCTGCCGGACGTCCCTGCCCTTTTGATGCAAGCTACAGTGCACCCGTTGGAACAACTCATATCAGACTGAGGAAATCATCCTTTTTTTACTCAGATTTGATGAAAAAAATACTGAACCGTTGGAGATGCTCTAAGTCATCCAAAACAGATAAATACGTTATCTAATATAACTAGGATTCCAAATACAAGTTTTCTTGAATTGTGCAATCTCTTTGCCAATCTTAAAGTGCCGATTTACTTGGAATGTAGGAGCTCTTACATCCTAGGTTTAGAAAAACTTTTTAATTTTCTTATTATGGGATGGTTTGGGAAGTTGGTTATTTTAGTTGATTTTTTAACTTTTTGGTTATTTCAGCCCGACTAAAAAAGTTTTGTTTGGGATAATAGTTGATTTTTTTTTTAATTGATTTAATGGTTGTGAGAGAAAAAGTGAAATGATTATGGTTTAGATGTGACATTTTGTCTTATTAACTATTGTAGTCTATTTTGCCTTTATTGACTATTTTGCCTAAGTTGTCAAACACCCCCCTAATATTTTAGGATGGTTCTTTTTTAAGCAATGCTAGAAACTCACAATTTAGAGAGTTCTGATCCTCTGCTGGCCATTTTGTCCCTCCCCATGTTTTTCCTTGTTTTCCTTTCGCTCTCTCATTCCATTGAACCCTAACCTGTTAAACACATTGTAGCGAAAATCAGACAACACAGAGCAATGGTGGACGGAGGCGATGACAAACAAAGGTTGATGAGGCAACGGCAAACCGCCGATGCTAGGAGATGGCTATGAAATCTAGGCGACGGCAAACAGAGGTTGACCTCTCTCTCATTTCCTCATCTTTCTCTCCCTCTTTTTTCCCTTTCTTTCATGTCTAGGTTTCTTTTAATTTTGTTTGGTTTGCTTTCAATCTCTAACATTTGTATGCTTTGGGAAACCCAAGAAATCATATATATGGAAGTACCACATGAGAATGAAGATAGAAGAGGAGACCTCACCGCCCTCACCTCGCCTTGCTACAGTTGTCATCGTTGCCGAAGTCACCGTCGCCCACCCTCTTCTACACTGGAGTTGTTCGAGTTTGCCTCTTTCTTAAGGGTTAGGGCTGTCTCAACGATTGAGGAAGAAAGGAAAACGATGGGGGAAATGGAAAAAAGAAAAAAAAAAATTCAAATTTAAGTCCAAAACGACGTCATTTTGGCTACCTACAGGGTAGCCCGACAAAGGATTTGAACTTCAATTTAAATCTCTAAAATTATCAACAATGATGTGGCAAGAGATCTATGTCATATACAATTGAGTATATGATAGATGTATCAGGCCACATCATTGTGAATAAAATTGTAAAAGATTTTTTGTGAGTTTTAAACATTTTCTTTCTTTTTTTAGTAGTGTTTGAGAATTAATTTTTTTTAGTAATTTTTATACTTTTTACAAAAATACGTATAAAAGTAAGGAGAATAATTTGATAAATTGCAGTAATTTTTATACTTTTTAGGTAAAAATTAAAGTTCTCAAACAAGCCTTTAATGTTTAAAAAAAATTACACTAATTCATATAATTATGACATTTATGCTTATTGTGATTTTAATTTATATGATATATTTTAGAGTAAATTAAACTGTGAGGTTTAAAAAAATACAATAAGTTCTACAATTTTGATATAATTAATTGATTTTTTTTTGGTAAGGTTAAATGAATCGAGACTAATACAGATGGTGCGAAAATATAAAAAATACACAACGTAAAGTATATATTTTTATGTAAAAAATATAACAACATAATTTTTTCCTTCAAATAACTAATAAATTATTGATTAAAAAGGAGTTGAATGTTATATAAATTAAAATTTTAAGAGATCTTAATGTAATTATGTCAAAATTATTTAACTTATTGTATTTTTTAAAATTTTAATAAGGAAATATTACTAGTTGGTCCTACTTTATCAACTTATTATCCATTAGGTTTTGGAGATTTTTCATATACACCAAAGTCTTTAAATGCCTTTATGCCCTCATTAAATGTCTTCTCTCTTTATTCTCTCTCTCCCTCTCCCTCTCTTCTCTCATCTTTCTATCATTTTTAAAACTTCACACCACCACCATACATCGCCACCATCATGATCTACCGCCTGCCGCCACTGCAACCGCTCACACAACTGCCATTGTTGCCTACCCACCATTGCCACCACCACCTTGTTGTTCGATTTCCGTCATCGTTCACCAATGATTTCCATCAAACAGAGCATTAAGGATTTTTTTTTTTAATTTTTTTTATAGATAACCGGGGTGTGCGGATCAACTTAAACGCATCTCAACTAATCCCGAGACTCTGAAGTTAACAATCGAACAAACCTCTAGTGGCTCTAAGGTTTGACGTGTTTGGCTTTCGACCCTGCGACCTCTTGAATCATAAGCCCTTTGGTTGCTTTCTCCTTACACTAAGCCAAACCCTTAGGTTATTAAAGATTGTTACTTATGATATTAGAACCTGCCCATCCACATGATTGCGATATAATTGCACAGTAAAAGCATCAAGGGTCATTTTCTGCCGTGGGCAATGAATGGAGGGAAACAATCAAATACTAAAAGAGAAGACAAGCCAAAAACACTGAAAGGAACAAAAAGGTGAGAACAATGACACAATTGTATGAACTAGCCATCACCAACATGCTACTGTCACATTCAGATTTTTTTTTATTTTTTATTTTTTTTCCACAACGAAAAAGTTAGGAAACAAGACAGACAAAAACAAATAAACAAACAAGAATGGCACAATCTCATACTCATTATTGGCTCTGCCTTGTCTATCAACTACCTTTCAGCTAAATGAAGAGCATGTACATACACAATGGTGCAAGCAAATTATATTATGGAACAACAATCAGCTACAACACAACTGATTCAGACCCTAGGAAAGCTAATCACATGCTGTAGTTGCAGTCTATATGTATTACACACACACACCCTCGAAAAACCCAATACAATACGTGACTAACAAGCTAAAAAAAAACACAGATTTCTAGATGCTAACAACACTAGATTATACATCTAATTACAAGAAAATGGCTGTGCGTGGACATTACATTAGTTCACAACGATTCTAGCAGGAAGGGGAATTCCTGGTGCTTGCTCCTTTGAAAAAAGGCCCTCACATGTAACAAGTTTCACAGCACAAGGAGTTGTGAGGTTGTACCTTTTTTGAGCTTCTATAAACCCGCTACCAAGAACCTGCTCGATCCAATCGTTGACTTTATTGTTTTCTGATAGACATGAGGCTGCAAGAATCTGCTCCATGACTTTTGAATCGATCTCCAATGAACAGTCTGAGCCAACAATCTTATGGAAGCACTCACTAATCTCCTTTGATATTTTCTCTGCAAGTTTATCGAAATCAAATGGCTTGAAAACTACCGTTTCATCCACTAATTCAACAAAGTCCTCTAACCAAACCTTGAAGTTTTCGGACCCACATTCAGTGTTGTGAACTTCAATCTCCTCAGCTGGGAGATTCAAGTCCAGATGCATGTTTGATGCCTTGTGAGCCCGTTTTGCCATTTCTGAAGTTTCACTCTCTTCTATGATTTCACTAGTACCAATTGACTTTCTTTTATTCAAAATGACTGGGCTTGAGATGAATTTCCTTGTGTTATTGTTGATGACACCATTCCCAAGAGCATGATTAATTACCATCTGAATTGCCCATCCCTTTGCTCTTAATATACTTTCCTCAGAATAGTTTCCAGTTTCCTCTGCAGAAGAGAGAAATTTATCGCCTTTTGTGAATCTTGAGGTTGTCACAAAGACCGTGTTATGGATAACTACTTCTCTTCTATATGAGTCCAAAAATCTTCCAGTCCTCCTGGCTTGTGATAAGCTATTCTGAGTGATCACATCGGCCTTGTCAATATTTTCAAGGAACACAACAGACAACGGTTTCTTGCTCAATTCCCCTACAACATAATCAACCACAGTTTTTCCTCTGAACTTCACATCATAACCATTCAATTCTTGGGAACTTAGATCCACACAGATAAAGTTTCCCCTATTTCCGTATAATATCTCAACGAGGGAAGAAGCAATTCTCCTCTTACTGAAGCTATCAGGTCCGAGGAAAGTGAACCATATATCTCCTCTCAGAGTTGCACCAAAGCGCTTTTCATTTCTTGTCCTGCAATGAGCTATTGCTCGGCTAATAGCACTTACCGCTTCCTCTTGCCAGCTGATCCTTTCACTCAGCGCCCTATACAGCATCTTGAAATCCCTCTGATCAAACTGCCTGTCAAAAACAAGACAAGAGCCCGATGAAGATTGAGCTGGATGGTTGAAGGTACTCACAGTTGCCAAATCAAGATCTGTAGTCTGATTTGTGGGTTTCTTCGGTTCCCTAATTGTAGATGCAGAGTATGTTCCCAAACCTAAATCTGTAGTCACGGATGTAGCGGAATGTGGAGATGTATGAGCATCACCGACACTAGAATTGGACAAACTCAAAGGAGACCCGAGCCCAACTAGCTCAAGATCTTCAGATTCTGAAGTTTTTTCCCTCGGTTTGGATAAGAAATTTGAATCCATATCCTTTGAAACTCCGGGAAGTGGAATGCTCAGTTGTGATCTACAAATTTGTTGTTGTATATCCATTGACGTGCATGAAGTAACCTTTCTGCATCCACTTGCATTTGAAGATGCATTTGTCTCGTTGCTGCTGTGGTTATCGGCATTTTCTTTCTTGTCACCACCAACTCGATATCCCACAACAGATGAAACTTGAGAACCCACTTGATAAGTATTTGTCTTTGTCAGTTGTTCAGAATGATGAAGACGCTGGCAGATATTGTCCCATTTCCTTTGCAACCCTTTGACTTTAGCACTCAATGTCAAACCATCATCTTTGGCCTGCACTGAAAAGATTAAAACTGGTTTTTACATGAATATCAAAACTTCTTTTTACTTAGTAAATGCTATATTTTTGCTGTAAAATTTATGGTTACCAACAAAAAGTTTATTCACTTAAAAACTCACTGCACTAGATCCAATCACATGGGTTTCTATAACATTTACACAAAATTATAATTTAAAATGGTGCTGATGGGTGGACAATAAGGTTTGCAGCATTCACCCAATCATGCCTTTGTCTGTGTGTGTGTGTGTATATGTCCTTTAAAGAGAGGCCACAGCATTATATCACACAGTGATAATACCCACTTTAGGAGGTTTAAGCAATCCTATAGTTGACATTTTATTTGAAAATCTTGAAATATTTCCTCACTTCGCTCAGCACTCATTGATAGGACATCATATAACCAACAAATGACTAAAAAGAAAGAAAATGATAGGACGTCATATATCCATTGGGTGACTAAAAAGAAAAATCAAAACAACAGTTTTATCCACACCTTCAAAATCCAATCCCCTGTTTGTGCTGAGTTCAGTCATCTGCAACCAAGAAGGTAAGCTAGATTGGTTCTGTTCTGCAACTGAAGCAGTGAATCCTCCCTTTGCAACGGCAGATACTTCTTGTTCGCACTTTTCATTGCAGAGATGACAGCGGGATAGACATTGGTATGAGCCACCTAATGGGCTCTTCAAATCAGCAGATGTAGAAAAGAACCCACCAAATGGAACAAAGGACTCCATCAAGCTGCAAGTATATCATGAACATCGAACTATGAGATCAAGTTGACAAAAATAATGAAAGAAAAACTTCTACAAAATTGAACACTCAATAAACAAAAGAAAAGAGAGAACAAGTCAAACAACAGAGTAAAACACATACAAGAACATTTTGGTATTTTCCCAAAACCTAATGAGGAAAATGGAAAACATAATGATGGTTACAAATGGTAAACTGAAATGAACTTTTTCTCCACTACATAAAATGCTTGTTTTAAACAAAAGAATTAGGATAGTTGTCTTGAGAAATTCTCAAGGGAAGAAGATGTAATCTGACCACTCCAAGTCCAAGTGTGCCACGTACACATATGCAACTTCAACTAACAAATGTATGAGAGATGAATAGATTGAAGCATTTATCTGAGACACCATTATGAGCAGTACATAAAAGTAAAATTCCACCTTCTGCAGAGAGATGCCAACGGGAATGTTCAGCAAATTACAAAATAATGAAAGTATTTGAGTAGGTAGGAACTAGGCATCCAGTTTAGACAGTGAGAGATGTCTTGCTTAGAGAGAGATGGTGCAATGGATGTGCATATCCTTATTAAATAGTAAAGGCTTAGGTTCGGGGATGTGTGTATTTATAGTCCACTGTTCTTCTTTCATATTCTTAAGAGATTACTATAACTTATATGAGTGCAAGTGTTTTGGTAGCACGTACTGGATTAGATTTAGTGGCACATGCATTGCTCTAGGCGTGGAGCTGATGTGTTCATGTGTTCAAGACACATTTAGCGAACATTAGGAATACATGTGAGATTGGATAGACAAGGTTGAAGACCAAAACTACGAAACTGCTCTGGACTGAGTAGATAGGATCTTGTGTCTCAATCTTGCAAGTGTAGTTGATCTTTGACAACTAGTAGGGTTCATATTTTTCTTCCCAAATTTGAATTTTCCACATAAAATCCAGTCTTTCTCTTGTAATTACTCTTTACATGATTCTACATGTGTGCTAATTGGATAATGAACTTAGAATTAAACTAATTAAACCAGTTTGGATTAAGAGATTCATGTTCAAATTATCTTTGAGCAAAGAACTACAAAGACTGCTTTGCACTGAGACTGAAATTTTATTTTTAAAAACCCGCCACAGAACCCCTGAGTTTCACCTCAAATGAACAAAACTAATGTCAAAATCTGTGTCAAGAAGTTTGTTGTGGTAATAATTGAAGTTAAATTGACCTAATATGATCCAAAGATACCACAAATCTCATCTCCGTGCGTTTTAATATTTAATACCCTACAAAATCACAGTTCAGAGAAGAGATCAAGAACTCTTGGACTGCATAGCTAATTCAATATAAATATACAATATCAATTTCATACATAGAAAGAAGAGTATGCAAGGTAAAAATGAATGATAAAAAGCTGAATTAACAACACAGAGTAGGAAAGTGGGTACTCACCTTGATCTAGGGTATGACTCTGCCATGTTAGGCCTAAGAGAAGTGATGGGTAAGAGCTGCAAATCCCAATCTTTCTCAACAGATGGAAATCTATTCAAAAACTTCAAATGTGTCTCATTAGTCCCTGCAGCCCCAATCAACCACACCTTTCCTCCATGAACATCCAATAACCTCGTCAATTCTCTTACAACGCAGCTCGCAGCAACAGAAACCACCGAGTCATCGTCCCCAATCAACACCTTCAAATCACCATAACTGATAACCACACCAGGTCCAATACAATGTTCCACCAATTCACCCACTTCCCCAAACTTCAATTTCACCAAATCCTCATTACAATTCTCATTGACAAGCTTGGAAACATCATTTTCGATGCGAATCACACTCAACCCGTAAATTTCCACTGGCAAAACACACCCTCCTTTTCTTCTCTCAACAAGTTCACAGAAACTCCGAAGGGAATCAATGGCGGAAACACCGATAAGAAGTGGATTTCGACCCTTGTTCTTCACCAAAACGTCCCCAATTCTCTTAGAATTGTCATCGGAACCGTTCGAAATCCCGGGAAAACCCAAGAATGGGAAATTAAAACCCCTGCGATTCAAGTCCTTATCAGCAGTCAAATTGCAGAGAAACATAGGGGGTGCCCTGAACCGCGAATACCTGAGAAGTTGATGAACAGGTCGAAGAATAGCTAATTTGATATCACAGCTTCGAAACCCAGCTTCACCAAAGACTCTACTCACAACTGGGTCATCAAGAATCGAGAGAATCAGATTCTGAAGCTCAACTTTCACCATCGAAACCGACGAAGAAGACGACGTCGTTTGCTGCTGAATCTGCTGTTGCTGGTACAAATGAAAGCTCTCGGGTTGTCTTCTCTGGTTCGCCTGAGACCTCTTGATCGCCGCCATGAGGGAGTTCGAAACCGGCGGCTCCTCCGCCGCCCTCTGCGGCGGCGAAGAGGGAAGTCGGTCCAGAGAGACACCTAAACAGAGCTCGAGAGCTTTGAACTGAATTCGAGCCGAGTACGCGCTGTTTCGCGCCCGACCGCACGACTCGCGTAAGGCGGAGGAAGGAAGAGAGAGGAGGGCGGAGACAGCGTGGAGCGACGTTGTTTGGGCGTGGGCGCGGCGGCGCGCGACGGAGACCGCTTCGTCGAGGGCGTGAGCCGCTTCCGGAGTCAAGCATTGCCTGGCGGCGCTAACCGGCGTCGGCATCGCCGGCTAACATAAAAATAGGATGAAAAATGATTTCCTGATTATGCTAATAAAAAATTGGAGATGGGTAAGAGTTTGTGTGTCTGTGTGTGTGTGTGTGGATTTTTGTGTGTACTTATGAAATGGGTTTTTGATTATTTATTGGAGATGAGAGAGAAGGGAAGGAGGAGAAGGAGGGGGCATTGTTGGTGGTGGAGGTGGAGGTGGAGGTGGTGGTGGTGATGGTGGAGGGAGGTGATGGTGATGGTGATGGTGATGGTGATGGGTGTTGGGAGGTGTGGGGTCCATGCTTGGGGGCATTTGAAGGAACAAGAAACTGGGTTGGGGAGGAGATAGAGAGATGCTGTGTCCACTTAGGTTTATTTTGATCATTTAAAAAAAAAAAAATTATTAATTAATTTACTTATTTAAGCTTATTTTTTAAAAGTATGTTAAAAGTTATTTTTAATTTTTTATAAAAAAAAAAGTGTAAAAAAACATAAAGAGATAATTATAATGTTTGGTTTCAATTTTTTGAATTAAGTTTTCTAAAAATTGAGTTTTTTTTTTGTATTTTTTTTATTTTTAGTGAATATTTTTAAAATTTTAAACAATTCTTTAACTTTTTAGATGCACCTTAATTAGATGTATCTAAATAGTAAAAAATTAATAAAAAAATATTTTAAAAAATTAATAAATATGCAAAAATACGAAATATGTACTGAATTTTAAATTTTTTTTAAAATTTTTGGTATTTAATGAATTTTTTAAAGATTTTTTTTTATAAATATTATACTTTTTAAATGTATTTATGTTAAGTGTATCTAAAAATTAAAAAATTATTTAAAATATTAAAAAATTCAATAAAAATAAAAAAAATAAAAAAATTGAAATTTTCTAAAAAGTGAAATCAAACAAAATGAATATGATGTAAAAAAATTAAAAAACTAAAATACTAATTTTGAACCGAGTTTCCAAAGTAATCATCTCTTCTTTTTTCTTTTTTTTTTATTGATATTTTTCCTTATTCTCAAAATAAGCGAAACTCTCAGTGGAACAACAATGACACTGAAAATGAGCTATTTTTAGAATGAACAGAGAAACAGTTAAGCTTGATAGTACTGCCATATAAGTTGAGTTAACTCAGAACTGAATATTACAGTATTGCCACCACTTTTGGGGTTGATTAACAAAGTTTTTTTTTTTTTTTTTGTTAATTAATTAGAGATAATTTATATATTTCATGATTATTCAAGAAGACTCACAATCACAAGTAAGGGTGCAAATAGACAGAACCGTTTGTGAATAGGCTCGAGTTCAGTTTGGTAAGAGCTCGTTTGAACTCAGTTTGTTAAATTTTTTTTGCTTGAATTTTTAATAAACAAGTCTAAACATTCTAAAGTTTGGCTCATAAGCTTGGCTCGTTAGCTGGCTTGTTTAATATTTATTATTTATAAATTAAATAATATAAAAATATGTATAAAAAATAAGATAAATATGTTATTTATATATTTAAAAAATATAAATGTAAATAATAGTTAACTATAAATAGTACATTTATATAACAGTAGTAGTAGATATTATTATTTTGATAAAATATTATCTTTTTTTTAAATGTTGATATATATTGTATAATCAAAGTTTTAATTGTAACTTTAGTCTCAGACGCAAATATGAATTTATAAATTTTTTAGTTCATTAAGACTTGTGAACAAACTCGAGCTTAAGTCAAGCCTAAACTAATTCAGCTCGAGTTCGGTTCGTTAAATTTTTATTAAGTTTGAGCTCAAATTTAAGTTTGTTAAAATCTTAATAAACAAATTTAAACATATTAAAACTTGATTTGGCTTGTTTACAGCCCTAATCACAAGTACGATAATTACAATAATCACAAAGTCTGATTTTACATAGAGTCCAACATTAAAATCTCAACATCAAGATAACAATAAGGCTTCCTTTAAAATTAATCTAAAAGTTTTTTTGCTACATAATTAATTAAAAAGTTAGTTTAATAGTTAGAAATAAACTTATAAAAAAACCCAATCTTAAAAAAATTATTTTATTTGACAAACTGTGAGAGTTTTTGCAATCCAATTTTTTTTTTAAAAGTGATTAAAATGTACTTTTTAAAATAAAGGATCTAATATTTTAATCTCCGACAAACTGTCTGCATTTGCTTAGGGTGGCGTAGACAAATGCTGATAATAATAATATATTAGGATTTAAAATTAAAAAAAAAAAGGGAATAAATTAATGTTAAAAAAGTTGTTAAATTATCTCTAACGATTCATCAATTCTTTCATTAAATTTAAATTTGATTATTTTTTTCTACTCTAATAATTTCATTAAATTAATATCAAATCCACCAGATTAAATTTTTTATAGCCGTTCAATTTATAAATTTTTTAGCTCATTAAGGGCGCTTTGGAGCTTTTATTAAATTATTGTTTATAATCGTTCAATTTTTACTACCAGATGTCTCCCGAATGACTACCTTTAATCAAACCTTTGTGAAAAAAATATACTGGCCAGTCCACCGGTCAGACATCCGCCCAGTCATCCGTCCGGTTGACCGGTGTTTTGATAAAAGCTCAAAATCCTTCGTTCAAACACTTGATATCAAATGAAATTTTTACTCAAATTTAATAAAAGAATAAGATACACGGTTGAAAATGCTCTTATAGATTAGTAAGTGTTAATAAAATATATATTTGCTATTAAAGTTCAGGTGGACTTTTAAATTTTGTGACTTTATTTAATTTTTTGATATGCTTATTAATTTTTTAAATCTTTTTTAGATCTTCTAAAGTACAACTTCTAAAGTACAAGGACTTAAAAAAAAATTAAGGATAGATTATACTCATCTTTCTTAAGGTTTGAAAAAAATACATAAATTCGTTAGTTTTGGTATAATTATACTAGGAGAGGATTCTCTCCAATTGGGTTTCCCACTGGAGGGTGTTGTTGGGCTTTTGTGGACCCATAACAGAGCTCGTATTGATAATCTGAACAGTTCAATATGTAAAACTCATCTAATACTTCATCTTTATAAAAAATCATATTGATTGGATATCGATAGCCACTTCTGATCAATGTGATTGTTTTTACAAAGATGAAATATTCGACAAGTTTTACACAATTCAGATTATCGATATAAGCTCCGTGGTGGACCCATGAAGGCCCAACATCACCTTCCAGTTTGATATGGATTGGAGAGAAACTTTTCCCAATTACACTAGTCTTCCTTTTAGTAAAGCTCAAGGGATCAGAATTAGTACAAATGATGTGAAGACACAATAACAAATAAAGAATCATATACATTTCAATATAAAAGAAATGACAGTCAGTGTATTTGGTTTCAATTTTCTGAATTCAGCTTTTTTAAAATTGAGTTTTTTATTTTTCATATTTTTTTGTTTTTAGTGAATATTTTTTAAATTTTAAGTAATTTTTTTACTTTTTTAAATGCACTTTACTTAGATGTATCTAAATAGTAAAATATTTGTGAAAAATATTTTAAAAAATTAATAAATACACAAAAATACAAAAATGTACTAAATTTTCGTTTTTTTTTTTCATATTTTTTGGTATTTAGTGTATTTTTTAAAGATTTTTTCACAAATATTATACTTTTTAAATGTGTTTATGTTAGGTGTGTCTAAAAATTAAAAAAAAATGCTTAAAATATTAAAAAAATGTATTGAAAACATTAAAATATGAAAAATAAAAAAGTAGATTTTTTTGAAAACTGTTTTCTGAAAACTGGAATCAAACTCTATTCATTTTGACTAACAATTTATTGATGAAAATGGGACTAAGTATTATACAAATTAAAACTTGAAGGAGCTTAGTAAAATTATATCAAAACTATAGAACTTGCAATATTTTCTCTAAATATCATGAGAGATTAGTGTAATGGGCAATTCTTAAGTGTCAAGTGCATACTATTCTTACAAATACAAGTAAGTTACCTTACAAAATTACTTAAGTTTTCATAAATATACGTAAGCTAACTTATAAAAATTTCAAAAATCACAACTTATTTATATTTGTGAGAACTTACGTGATTTTGTGAAATAAGTTATATATATTTATGAAAATTTACATAAATACATATAATATGCATTTTGCACATCCAAAACCAAACAACTAATTTTTCTTTCTCTTTTTGTTCTTACTTAAATAACAATGGTCGATTGATGGCGGGTGACGACGAGGAGGATTTTGGAAACACTGTCGGAGTTGGAAGGAATGGCCGGAGAAATGCCAGAGTTGGAGGAGATTGCCAGAGTTAGGTTTACATTTTGGTCACCTTGGTAATTTGAGTAATGGGTATAACGGTATTTTAAAAAAATTGAATATTAAGGTGCCCAATTTAATTTTTTGAGTACATTTAAAAACTCTTGAATGGTGTTTTGAAAAGTTAGTGAAATTTTTTTTTAATTTTTTTAGCCTATTTTATCTTTTTATGGATAAAAAAATATAAAAAATGATGTGATTTAAAATAGATAAAAAGTTAACTTTTTATTTGCTTCCTAAAACACTTCTGAATATAATGGAAATTTTGCTACAGTGAGGCATCATATTTTATAAATTTTCAAAAAAGCAAAAAAGTTTCTAAAAATAAGCGCTTGTCAAACATTCTGAAAAAGTAACAAAATAAGCCCAAAAAGAAAAAAAAAAATTGAATAGATCCGTTGAAACTCGCTCAAGGTGCAACCGGCACTCAAACGAGTTTATGAAAACCTGAGTCAACACAACCAGGCCAAGTTTGAGTCAATAATTCCAGTTAGATGTGAGAGCATATGGAGAGAGAGAGAGAGAGAGAAAGAGAGGGGTCGCTTCAAATTGAAAAGGCAGAATGTGACGGATTTGGGGTCACTGCTGTGGCGCTAGCACAGCAGTGACTGTTGTGCTCCATTTTGTAGTGTATTATAAATTTATTTTTATAATCTGAACCGTTCATATTGTAGGGTTTGTTGAGTACTACATGCCCACCAAAATCATATTAATCGGATATCAATAACTATATGATCGAATTCCATATTGTTATACTATTTTTCAAAAGAAAAACTTCTTGTTTATTTTTTTAGTTATCAATCATATAGTTACTGATATCCGATTAATATGATTTTTGGTGGGCATGTAGTACTCAACAAACCCTACAATATGAACGGTTCAGATTATAAAAATAAATTCATAATACACTACAAAATGAAGCACAACAGTCACTGCTGTGCTAGCGCCACAACAGTGACCCCAAATCCGAATGTGACAGGGAATTATAAACGATCCACACCCACTACCACCACCACCACAAACATATCATTCATCATCACTTTGGAATATGAAAGCATTTGGGTTTTTGAAGTCCACTTTATGGTGGACCCTCCTCTCCTCTCCTCTCTTCTTAATCATAAAAAAAGTTTTACTACTTCTCTCCCCTCCAACTATTTCACAACAACAGCAACAAATAGAGAGAGAGAAAGAGAGGCCTTGAAAAGGTGTTTGATTTGATATGTTGTTTTGTTCTCTATTGCAACCTTTTCATCTACTTTTTCTCTCCAAATACCAAACAAGTCTCCCTTCTCTCACCAAAAAGATCTTTCCCACCCTGTTGGAGCCCCTAAGCAGTTCATTCAATTAAATATTAGCAATCTCAGTTCAGTCGTATTATGTACGAGGTAAAATAATTATATTATTTATTAAAAATATAATAATTATTTTAATTTTTTATAAATAAAATTTTATATATAAGTTTAAAATTTTCATTTTAAATATTCTTTTACTATAATATACAATATAGATAGATTAAAATTGTTATATTAACAATTAACAATTAAAATTATATTTTGTTATAGAAAAATGATATAATTCTAATACTTCACAATTTTAAAATAAAAATATATGAATTTTAAAAAACTGTTATATTGGTTTTTGAAAGGGAAATAATTAAAGAAATTTTAAAAACTTATGAGTAAGAAAGAATCATCGCAACATGTAATTTAAAATATCAAAAAAATTAAAAAATAAATAAAGACTTTAAAAAGATATGATAATAATTAAAATTAATGTCATATTTATTAATAAGTATAATTTTATTTGGATATCTATTTATTCTTTAACATGCTTATTTAAAACAAAAATAAAAATAAATAAAAATATTAATAATTTTAAATTTTAAAATATGATTTTATAGACTTGTTATATTAACTTTTGGAAAGAATATAATAGAATTTTTTACAAAAATTGAATATTAGTCATCGAACAAATCTTATAAAATTTAAAATAAAATTTATAATAAAAAGAAATTAATGATATTACAACATATGCATTTTAACAATTTTAAATTTTGAAGGAAAAAAAAAAGATTAGGACTTGATAATTGGTGAGGTTTTGGGTAAGGGTAAATTACAAACACATTCTCTCCGGTTTACTTAAATTACAAATTATTCCTATGGTTCTAGAAATTATATTATGCCCCCTAAAGTTTCTAATTTCATAATAAATAGGTCCTTTTATTAATAAATTATCAAGTTAATTAATAGATTTTAATAATGTTAAAATTTTATTTCAATCAATAATTCAGATAATTTTATTATTGTATAGGTAAACAGTTAGAAATTTCACTTTTTCAACTAATTCTGTTAAATAAAAAATTTTGATAGGGAGGTAGTTGTAATTTTTCAAACTATAAGAGGTAATTTGTATTTTAAGCAAATTTCAGGGAGTTTATTTGTAATTTACCCTTTGAGTAAATAATTTCTAAATGGCCATGTTTTTGTGTTTGGCAAAGTACTTTTACGTTTTTAAGTAAGCCAGGTAAGATCCCAAGTTTTGGAAATGAAATTTGGAAGCTAAATCATTAGTTTTGAAAACTCATAAAATTTATAGACCGCTCGAGCGATCAATTGGTGGCTCAAGTGAATCCACCTTATGTATGTTAGTCGTTCGAATGACCAAGTATTGGCTCGAGCGCACTCATCCAGTGTTTTTACAGATAATACAGTTTGCTTGAGAATTGTGTGCTTTTTTTTTCTCTCTTTCTTTTTACTGGCAATATATTTGTATTAAATAATTTTAAAGGTTAATATTTATGTCATTGGAATAGCCAATAGATGTTTTAATTTTTTTTTTTATAAAAAACAAAAATTCAAAAGATTAGATTTAAGGTTTTGAAACACTTAGGGCCTCTAATATGAAAAGTCACTTTGGTGTAATATATAGCATAGATAGATAGATTATGAGATTTGGGAAAGAGATAAATATTAGGAGAGAGATTTTTGGAACTTGTAATTCAATTATTTTTTTTAAAACCTATAGTAACTTTGTTAGCTAATAGTATTATTTTTAAATATTTTTAAAATTACAAAAATTAGCAATTTTAGTTTTTTTTAATCTATAATTACTTTGTTAGTCAATAGTACTATTTTTAAAATTATAAAAATTAGCAATTGTGGTTTTATGTTTTTTTTAATCTATAATTTTTAAATATATATATATAATTACTTTGTTATGATATAAGATTTGTGTTTTTTTTAATGTATAGTTACTTTGTTATGAGATGAGATTTAGGAAAGACAGAAATATTGGGAGAGAGATTTTAGGAACTTGTAATTCAAAATTTTATGTGATTTTTTGTTTTTTTGGTTTTAATCTATAATTATTTTGTTAGCCAATAGAATTATTTTTATATATTTTTAAATCACAAAAATTAACAATCGTGGAATGAGACTTTGGAGCTCTCACAAACCTTCTCACTAAAAATCCATTTTTTCTTATATAATAGATAGATAGATTGATTTTAAATTGTATCAATCTATTTATGTGTAAATATTTTGTTTTATTTTTTATATTTATTTGGTGTTTCTATCATACAAGGATCATGTTGCCAAGGTTCAGCAAATTAATTTATATCAACACTTTGACTATTTTAATAATTCGATTATGTTATTTTTTAAGTTTTAGTATATAAATTTATAGCATTTCTGTTTAAGATAAGAAATTAAATTAAAATTTTAAATTTAATAATATGACAATCAAAATAAGACTTATGATAACCACATGACCCGAAATTGCTTCGGACCCCCACTGGGGGTCGACCCCCAGTGAGGTGGCAGCCCGTGATTGGGCCAAAAAACATTGTTTTTTTTTTTTTTTTTTTTTTGAAGTTCCAGCCAGTGGGGACGCGCCACGTCACTGGGGGCGCGACCCTCACTGGGAGTCTGTAGCGCGGTTCTTTTCAATTTTAGTATAGCCACAAGGGTGCAGATCTAGGGCGTCCTTTAATAGTACGTAAAATCAACTTATTCGAAGTATTTATATACAAAAGTTAATTAATGGAATTTGGTTAATATTTTAATTTATAATTCTTTGATCTATTCGGTTTATTTTAAAAAATATTGAGATGTTCTTAAATTATAATTTATAATTTTTTTAAACTTATTTAAAACTTTAAATAATTATGGATAAGAGAGCCACATCTCTTTTGTCTTAATTATATCTTTCAAGCACATTATGAATATTTGAACTACAAAAATTAAATGACAGTTTATTTAATTAAACAAGTTTAATTTTTTTAGAAATTACCAAAAATTGTACTAAATAAATTTACAATTTATTTTAATTCCTTTTAATTAATAATATAAAAAATTACAACTATAAAAACTATATTAAAGAGGCCCTCTCTCTCACTCAACTATATATGAAAATGATAACACAAAAGGATAGGTACTTACGTATTAGCGTTTGTGCCCTCAATTAGTCGGTTGTCCACTGAATGAAGCCATGTTTGTATTTATTTATACTAACGGTTGACACATGCGATGTGTAGTAAATATGAATAAAAGTAAATAATAAAAAATTAATATTGTAATAGGTGTATTGCTTAAATGGTAAAAACTTTTTTTTCCAAGTTCAAGATCTAAAGTTCAAATCTTATGCACTTTGTTATCTATTTTTTTTTTTTTTTAATTTTTATAAATAGATAAATCAACGTGTCACGTGACATGAAGAGAAGCAAAGACTTCAAGATACAAAGAAAGACAGTTCACTTTATAATAGGACTAGCAATTGGCACACGTAATGAGTGTGCAATTTAAATAAATAAAAATAAAACAAAATATTTATTATATATTGTGTGCCAAGTGGTAAGTCTTCTCCATTTGATTAAAGGTCTAAGGTTTGACTCTTGTCCTTCTCATATGTCTAATTTTTTTGTTTTAAATAAAAAGGTACACACTTGGTAGCTGCCACGACCCAAACTCGCCCCTATGGGTTTAGCACCGTAACCGGCCAGTAATCCGAGATTACCGAAGGCCTGCTTAACAGTAGAACAGTAATACAGAGTACAGGGGCATGGCGGAAGCCAATACAGTAAATAAAATAATGTCCAATGAGCTGTGACAGTTTGTATGCAAAAAGACTTTTCATACATTTATACTTTCAGTACAAAACAGTATGCATCATATATACAATCATTCAGTACAGGGACTTAATCCCTATTAAACAGTACAGTAAACGGTACAGTACAGTGCTATCAGTCTATACAGTTATACAAAACAGGTACAGAGACAGATGGGGGAAATAAAACACCCCTAAGCCCCTAAGCCATAGCTTGATAGGCTCGGAACCTCGCAGTGAGGCACAGTGGTTGGCTTGACAAAACTGGAGTTTACCCTGACGCTGCTAGCAACGGTCCGGTGCTTGAACACCTACATATATATATGAGCAGTGAGCTAAAGCCCAGTGAATAACACAATGCGTAAAGAGGTTAAGAATGAATGTCTTTTCAGTATTGAAAACAGTCATTTCAATCAGTTTATCAGTCATTCAGTTTGTGGCTCATATTTCAAGCCATAACAGTCATTCAGTCAAAACAGTGATATGTGGTACATCCATTAGCATACAGTACAGTAAACGGTAGGTTTTGAAAGACCGGGTCTTAACAGACCAAACAGTGAATGATGGCCATCAGTAGCAGTACAGTAACAGTAACAGTACCATTTCAGAAAACAGTACAGTACTTATGGATTCAAGAGGTGTCTCGCACAGACTCTAGAGGTGGCTCACTCTGTAGCACTTAGCTCCGTGCAGCACGTTGTTCCATATCAGAAATACAGAATGGCCATCATAACAGTAAACAGTAGTGATTCCAAACTTGGAACCGACAGAGATCTCTGTAACAGTGGCAGTAACAGTGACCAGTAGGTGCTAAGGATGCCACAATACATTTCAAAATAAAGGACATACATTCATTCAGTAAACAGTATCAGTTCAGTAAACAGTTCAATTCAGTAAACAGTATCAGTTCAGTAAACAGTTCAGGAGATAATCATTTTTGAACATATCTTTACACAGTTGTTACTCACAGAGTTCTGGGCTACAGTAAGCTAGAGCGTCTCCTCGGTAAGCCAACCCTACACAGTTAACAGATTGAACACACACTAAGCTACACAGTTGGGAAAGATAATAACTTAATCCCTAATTTGCCTCGGCGTGGTTCTACATCTATATCCTCATTAAGATGTCTTAAACTAGGCCTAAGAATGCTTAGAATGGAATGAGGATGCAAAGATGCACTCAGAAAACAGTTTCAGAATTTTCAGAAAAACAGTTCCCCGCTCGAGCGCAGGTTTCCCCGCTCGAGCGGACATGCAACAAAGGTCCTCGCTCAAGCGTCAACTCCCCCGCTCGAGCGTGTGACACAAGCCTCCGCTCGAGCGTACAATACCCCGCTCGAGCGGACTGTAAAACAGTGAGAGATGCTGGGAGCTCGATTTCCTCGCTCGAGCGGCACTTCCCCCGCTCGAGCGAACGACCAAAATCTGGAAAATCCAGATTTGAACTCCAAGTTCAAAACCAAGTTTCAAAGCATCAAAATCGATCCTCTTGGGCTGAATTTCTGGAAAACTCTTGTAAACTCATAATATTACATGATTCCAAGCTCAATTTATAAAAATCAAAGCCCAAGGGTAGCTTAATTAAACTCATTTGAAACCAAAGTTCAAGAACAACAATTCAAATGTGATATGCAAGGCTTTAATCAACTCCAAAGCTCCAAAGCAAGTTCAAATGAGTCTAAACTTCCAAAAACATGATGAAATCATGGACTTAAACATAAATATGAGCATGCATGTAACATTTTCCATGAAAACAACTTCAAGCTTATCAATACAAGCATGCATGCATGGAATGGGCTTCAACTCAACACTATTGAACCAATTCATGCCTTAGATCACTAAAGACCCATGAATCATGCAAGAATAAACTCGAATGCACAATAAAGAAGGTCAATGATCTACCTTAGGTCTTCAATTACAAGTGTAGAAGTTCAATCAAGCAAGAACTCCCTTAATCTTCATAATTTCTAAGCAATGTACAAGATGAAAACGAATCTTCTAAGTTCCCCTCTCTCTAAATTCGGTGGTGTGCTCAAAATGAGCTGATGAAATGTTTGCAAATGAGTATAACAAGGCTCAAATATGTTATAATAAAGGGCCCACTAACATGGCAATTCCGTAAATAACGCAACTCTTTGATTTAGTTTATTTTAATCTAATTTAATCACACCAAATCGATTTTCAGATAAATATGCCATAAAATCACATTAATTATGAGGAACATAGAACATCAATCAATTTCAGATTTGGCCGCCGATAAGGCCTTCAATTTGTAGTTTAAACATACAAATTTGAACAGATAATTAAACAGTCGAACATATAAACATGCAATTGAACAGATATAGTCAATCGATTCAGTTTCGGATCTCAGTCAGTCAGTTCAGTATTTCAATCAATTCAATTATCAATCATAATCGGTCTCGGTTTAGCAGTAATCAGTAACTTATCGGTAATCAGTGCTGAGGGTTATTACAACAGCATAAAAATCCAAGGCTTCAGGATACCATAAAAGGGTGTTCACTTTATAGATAGTGGTATGGAAAAATTGAACCACCCTTTCTGTGGCGGCCTCCATTGTGAGCTTAGTCGAATCTCACCTGAAATACTCAAGAAAATATGAAGAACACAACTGGTGGGCAACTAGGACTCTCTGATGCTCAAGTTAGTAAAACTTGAAAGTAATGGAGCAAGAAAAAGAGTACAAGTGTATTTAGGAATTCTTTTTTTTCTTGGGGTACATCAGAAAATAATAGTTGTGTACATTTTTCTTCACTTGGTATTACTATATATAGTCTCCAAAATGACTTTGGAGATGGTTGCACTTCCCCCATCACTCTTTATGTTTGTCCTGCTTGTTGTGGGATTGTGCTTCACATTCGTGGATTTATAGTAGTGGTTGGCCCAACTAAATAGGACCATACTTGAGATAGTCTCCAAAATGACTTTGGAGATGGTTGCACTTCCCCTATCACTCTTTACATTTGTCTCGCTTCTTGTGGGATTGTACTTCACATTTGCAAATTTATAACAGTGGTTAGCCCAACTAAATAGGACCATGCTTGACCAGGTCTGGCACTCTAGACCTAGCCTTTTGGACTTGGCACTCTGGACCTAGCCTTTTGGACTTGGCCCTCTGGACTTGCGTCCCTGCCTAGCTACTTGATTGGTATGTACCGCTGTTTCTGTAACTCTGTTGGTCGGACTGATTCATACTCGAATTGCTTTGTCTGGTCCAGCCACTGCTCAGCTTGTGCAACCGCTTACTAGTCCTGCTCGAACTCTGAGCAGTTGCTGCTCAGTTGTAGCTTGGTTCAGGATGCTTGGTCGAACTTGACTTCCAGTCCTACTTAGCCGAGTTGAGATTTATATCCCACATATAGTATAGAAAGATAGAAGATAGATCGATAGATAGATAGATAATATTGCTAGAAAAACATAATAAATTATGAATAACTGAGATTAAATCTAATTATTGTGAAATTTACATTCAAAATAAATTTTATATATAGATATAGAAGTGATAAGTGTCACTATATAAACCAATCAACTAATAATTATTAATTGAAGTACTATAATTTATAGACGAGTCTGACTCTTTTATAATTAATTTACACTAGCATGTAACTAGTGCTATGCACGAAATAAAATAGTATATTACTTGTTAAAAAAAAAATGATAGTTTTTCTCATTTTGTCCCCTGTAAATTAAAATTATAAAAAAGTAAGAGTTTGAAAAAAAAAAAAAAAGTAATTTAATAACTTTTCTGATTTTACGAACTTCATAAAATTCATTACGTTTTCTAGATCCAACTAACAAAATCAAATCGATATATAGATGCTTTAATTTTTCTTAAAGATTGTAAAAGCCAATTGATTTGATATGATTGTAATTATGTAACATTTTACAAATGATTATGTGGTAGGTGTCATCTATTTATTTTTTTAAAACTCAAAATCAATAAATTTAGCCATGAAATTGAGTAGATTTAAAAAATCTTAATCAATGTATTTTATTTTTGTGTTAAAAAAAGTACTTTATTTTTTTAATTCAAATTAACAAATTTAGTCAACAGATATTTTTAATTTTTTAAATATAATTTGGATAAATTTGTGACTATAATTTTTTAAATATAATTTGGATAAATTTGTGACTAAGGAGGAGGTTTGTAAATATTCTTTTTATTTTTTAAAATCTAAAATAAATAAATTTAGCTTTTGAATTTATTAAATTTAATCGATAGTGTTGATGTAGTTGTATCCGGGAGGATTTTAAAGAAAGATAGGCAATAAGTGTTATTTAATTTATTTTAAATCTAAAAATTAACAAAGTTATTAGTCCATATGTGTTTTTAAAATTGTCTTAAAAACCTTAAAAATAAGAAAATTTGTAACCTCAAGCAAGGCATTGTAGATTCATTTTTTATTTTTCATTTAGATTTTGTTTTTGCAAAAAAATTGGTTGCAATCTTTTTATAGTTTTTTATTTATTTATTTTAATAGTGTCGATGTTATGAACCGTTTTATTGTAAAAAGTTCAAATTGATATATTTTTGTAAGATACATATGGTATTCACTTTACATTTTTTATTGTTGAATTGAACTAAAATTGGACTATACAATTTTTTGTAATAACGAATTGAACGTGCAAGTCTTAAACGTATGGTTCAACTTTTGTAAACTAAAATTAAAAATTGTATACTTCATGACATTATGCGCATGGTAAAAAAAAATTATATTGATGGTTCCTACATTTTGTTTTCTATATTATTTTAGTTCTTACATTTTTAATTGACTCAATTTTAATCCTTAATTTTAAATTTTGTGTCAATTTGTTCCAATTGATAATGTCATTTGTTGTTCTTGACAGAAAATGATTACTGAATTAGTTAAGATTAACTCACCAAGTTGAGTAAATTATAATTTTGTTCTTAAAAATATGAAAAATGTCACTTATGTACATATTTTTCATACAAAAATACTAAGAGTTATAATCAATTAGACCAAATTGAAACAAAATTATAAATTCATAGTGAAAATCAAGTTAATTAAAATTACATAGACTAAAATGACACAAAGACCAAGGTACAGGGACCACCATTGTAATTTGCCTAAAAATAAATTTGTGTAGTATAAATTTTTTATAGAAAAATGATTCGTAGCTCAAAATTGGTGAGCTCGAATGGCCCGAAATGGTACAAATTTTCTCTCTCCTCTGTGTCTCTCTCTTTTCCTCTCCTCTCCATCTCAGTTCTCTCTCATCCCTCTCATCCTAGATCTCTCTCATCTCTGTTAAACCTCTATCATTCTCCTCTTTCTTTTACTTCCTCTCTCTCCTATCCTCCTCACTGCCACCGCACTCCTATCTTCCATCACCGCTTTGTACACTGTGCTTGACCTACTCGAACCCAACACATACGCCGAAGCTTTCAACCCAATAGTCTCCATAAAACTTGATTCAAGAGTCACAGAAACACATTTGAACTTCCTCTGCAAAAATGGACACCTGGAAGAAGCCATTTACTCAATTGATTTTGATCTTGGGTTGGGTTTGGTTTTGATTTTGGGTTTTGATTTTGTTTTGATTTTGATTTTGTGGGTTTGGTTTTGATTTTGGGTTTGGGTTTGGGTTTGGGTTTGGTTTTGATTTTGGGTTTTGGGTTTTAATTTTGATTTTGATTTTGATTTTGAAACCACCAAAAATACCAAACAGAAAATAACAGAGGAAGATTCTGAGTTTGGAGATGCAAAATGTGGGTCTAAATTGGTTAGTTTGTATGCTAAATGTGGGCCTTTGGAAGATGCCAGTATGGTGTTTGATGGAATGCAGGAAAGACTTTTCCTCTCTTCCTTCACCTTTTCTCTTTCTCTCACCTCTCTGTTTCTCTTTCATTCTCTCAAACTCAAACCAGTTTCAGAAACACACACACACACACACACACACACACACACAAAAATGTGCCAAACGACACCGTTTGATATTTGAGCCATTCGGGGCAGCTCGTTTTCGAGCTACCCAGCATAACTCTTTTTTATAAGGAAAATGATCCGTAGCGCGAATGCTTGGGCTCGAAAACTAGCTCGAAACCAAAAACGACGTCGTTTTGGGTTTCTTCTTTTTTTTTTTCTTTTTTTTTTAAATTCTTTTCCTTCCCTTGCTTTTCAATAACAGACAGAGGCCTTGCTTTTCAATAACAGACAGAGGCGAGAAAGAGAGGAGAGAGAGAAGAGAGAAGAGAAGAGGAAGAAAAGATGGAGAGAATGAGGAGGAAGAGAAGAAGACGGGTAATGGCGGTGATCGCCGATCGCCACTTTCAGACTCTGTTTTTTTTTTTTTCTGGTAGATCTGGATCTGAAAATGAAGGGAAAAAAAAAATTTGTTGGCTGATGATGATGTGTTGATGATGATGATGATGATGTTGATGAAGATGTTGTTGTTGATGATGATGTGTTGATGAAGATGTTGATTTTTTTTTTTCCCCTGGATCTGAAGATGAATGGCTGTTTTTGTTTTTGTTGAAGGAACAACTGCGGAAAATGGGGGTTCTTGGATGTGTGTGCTGCATTGTGGGATCAGTGGTGATTGTTATCCATGTACCTCAAGAACAAATCCCAAATTCTGTACAAGAAATCTGGACTTTTGCAACTCAACCAGGTTTTGGGTTTAAACTATTTTTGGGTTTTGTAATAACCCTCATCACTGCTTACCAATAAACTACTGATTACTGTTGAACCGAGACTAATTATGATTGATAACTGAAGTAATCGAAATACTGAACTGATTGATTGACTGTATCTATTTAAGTGCATTCTATCTGTTGATCGTTTGATTATCTGTTCATGTCTTTGTGTTTAAACTGCAAATTGAAGGCCTTATCGGCGGCCGAATTTGAAATTGATTGATGTTCTGTGTTCATTAGGATTTATATGATTTTATGTTGTATTTAATTGAAAATTGATTTGGTATGACTAAATTAGATTAAATATTGATAAAATGCACAAATTAGACTTAATTATTATTTTGCCACTTAGTGGCCCACTATCTAAACCTTTTTGAAGCTTTGTTATACACTTAGCAAACATTTCCTCAGCTCATTTTGAGAGCATAGCCGACCATAGAAAGAGAGGAAGTGAGAGAGTGAGTTCATCTTGCTTCATCTTGAATTGGCTTGAAAGACTTGAAGAAATTGTAGGAGATTTGCCTTCTTGAGCCTCTAGACTTGTATTTGAGGACCTAGGTAAGGAATTCAACCTCTCGTTATTGTCTTTAAGTTGATTCTTGCATGATTCATGTCAAATTGTAGAGCTAAGGCATGATTTAGTTCTAGCATGTTGAATTGAAGCTCATTCCATGCATGCATGTGTGTATATTGAAGAGTGGAGTTGTTTTTCATGGCAAAAGGTTACATGCATGCTCATATTTATGTTTAAGTCCATGATTTCATCTTATTTTGGAAAGAATGAGCTCATTAGAGCATGTATTGAAGCTTTGAATTGATCTAAATTCATGCATGTTTGCATGTTCATCATGTCCATGAAATTTGGTTTGAAAATGAGTTCAATTGAACTACCTTTGGGCTTGATTTTTACAAATTGATCTTTTGAAACATATAATATCATGTGTTTCCAAGTGTTTTCCAGGTTTTCAGCCCAAGAGGATCGGTTTTAATGCATTTAAACTTGGTTTTAAGCTTGAAGGTGCAATCTGGGTTTTCTAGATTTTGCACTCCTGCTCGAGCGGGGAATTCGAGCATCCAGTACTTTGCACTGTTTTGATGTCTGCTCGAGCGAGGTATTGGACGCTCGAGCGGGACCTTGCGTCTTACGCTCGAGCAGCTATCGAGCGCCCTATCGAGCGTGATTTTCACCCATCTAGTACTTTTGACATGTTTTGCAGACCGCTCGAGCGGGAACCTTTGTCTGCATTTACGCTCGAGCGGGGTAACCTACGCTCGAGCGGGACCCTATTTCATTGAAAATTCTGAAAATGCTTTTAAAGTGTATCTTTGCATCCTCATTCCATCCTAGGCATTCTTAGGCCTAATTTAAGACATCTTGATGAGGATATAGATGTAGAACACACCGAGGCAATTAGGGATTAAACTATTTTTATCCTTCCCAACTGTGTAGCTTAGTGTGTGTTCATTCTGTACTGTTTAGGGCTGGCATTTCGAGGAGACGCTCTAGCCTACTGTAGCCCAGAACTCTGTGAGTAACAATTGTGTAAAGATATGTTCAACTGTGAATATTTCTGACTGTTTAACTGAACTGCTTTTTGAACTGAAACTGTTAATTGAATGAATGTATGTCTTATATTCTGAACTGTATTGTGGCATCCTTAACAACTACTGTTACTGACTGTTACTGTTACAGAGATCTCTGTCGGTTCCCTTGTTGGAACCACTACTGTTTACTGACTGATGGCCATCATTTACTGTCCGGTCTTTTAAGACCTACTGTTTACTGTACTGCTATGCTAATGGATGTACCACATATGACTAAATGACTGATATACTGAATCAATGAACTGTTTTCATTACTGTAAGGACATTCATTCTTAACCCCTTTACGCATTATGTTATTCACTGGGCTTTAGCTTACTGCTCATATATATATGTAGGTGTACAGGCACCAGACCGCGGCTAGAAGCGTCGGGGTAAATTCCAGTTTTGTCAAGCCAACCTATGTGCCTCACTGCAAGGTTCCGAGCCTGTCAAGCTTTGGCTTAGGGGTGTTTTAACTTCCCCCCTCTGTCTCCGTATCTGTTTTGTATAATTGTATAGACTGAATGTTTTGTACTGTACTGTTTAATAGGGATTTAGTCCTCGCTCTGAATGATTGCATATAATGTACATACCGTTTTGTCACTGACTGTATATATGTGCATGAAAGTCTTTTTGCATTCAGACTGTCACAGCTCATTGGACATTGTTTATTTACTGTTTTGGCTTCCGCCAGCCCCTGTACTCTGTATTACTGTATTACTGTTAAGCAGGCCTTCGGTAATCTCGGATTACTGGTCGGTTACGATGCTAAACCCATAGGGACAGGTTTGGGTCGTGACAGGTTTGCAACTCAAGCAGCTGCAGTATCAATAGTCTTAGCTTTGATTTTGTATTTTGAACCACGCTGTGGTAGACGCTGCTTCTTCTTATTCTTCTGCTTCTTCTTCATCTTCATCTTAAAAAAACGAGAATGAAAAAAAAAAAAAAAAAAAAAAATCTCCAAAACAACGTCGTTTTGGATTCGAGCCAATTTCGAGCTCGACAATTTCGAGCTACGTAGCAGTTCCCTTTTTATAATAAATAGTCAACCATATATCACAGGTTCCATGTTATAAAAAAGGGATAAATTATAAATACACCCCTTGATATTTATTTAAAATACAATTTACCCCTATAATTTTGGAAATTACATCCCACTCCTTGAAATTTCTAATTTTGTTACAAATGACCCCTTTTATTAATAAATCATCAAGTCAGTTAATAGTTTTTAATAATATTAGAAATATATTTCAGTTAATAATTCAAGTAATTTTATTATTATATAGGAGAGCAGTTAGAAATTTTATTTTTCATTTAATTTTGTTAAATAAAAAATTATAATAAGAGGATATTTGTAATTTTTCAAATCATATGGGGCAATCCGTAGATTAGTATTAGTCACTGTCAAATTAATATATTATTAGTCATTCCAATTAACCAATATGATTTTGTTGGAATAACCAGTATGACTTTGTTGATTTGTATAAATAATTAAGAAAAAAAAAATTAATTGTGTTAATTATTGAAAAAGTTATTTAGAGAAATGACTAATATTCCAATTAATATTTGTATATTATAAATCTCGTATTTAGAAAATGAGCAAAATCATATATGTGTTTGGGTGTGTGATTTATTAATTTATTTTTTAAATTGAGAAATTAAGAAATTTAGAATGAGCACCTAAAACTTTCATAGCTCTTCTTATTAGAAATCTCATTTTCCTTAATATATATACTAGTGGTGTACCCGTGCTACGCACGGTTTAAACAAATAATTAATTTTTTTTTAAATTAAATAATAACATAGAATTTGTTTGACATTATAGAAAAAATAATTTAGAATCAATTAAATTTTAACCATTTTTATCAGAGGTTTTTTTTAATATTTATTTATGGCATTAATTGTATGTTCTAGATTTTTGACAAGAAATAAATGGCATAGTTTAATTGTTAGAAATGAAAAAAAAAAAAAGAAAAAAGGAGTAAAATACAAAAATTACATTTATGATTAAAAAAAAAAAAATTTGTGTTCTATAAGTTTTTCAATTTTAACTTATCCTACGTCAAAGTTCACCCAATTATATATTAAATCATATTGCATAAAAATATAATTTCCCTTATAACTTTCACGTAAGAATGGACAATCATTGGATTGAATAATTAGAATTGAGTTAGACATAACATAGAATCTATTAAAATCAACATTTAATTTGGCTCTAACTTAATCATTAAAACATTATCTTTTGGGGGTGCTTGATTCCCTGATTCAATACTTAGAATTAAATTTATTAAGTGATAATCAATTATACTCATTTGATAACCATAATTGATATCACTTAAAAATTTAAGTGCCTCTTAAAATATACAATAAAACTTTAAAAAAAAGTTAAATCATATGTAGCTTATTTAATTCTGATTGAATTTATAATTACTAAATATAAATATCGATATACATTATTATAAACTTACTATCACCATCACATTTACCATTATCATGCCACCACCACAACTTCCATCACCATCATATCGCCGCCGCCGCCACTACTATCATCACATTCATCACCCTTGTCATTGTTCTCAAAAGTACCAATATCATTTTACTACTATTACCATCGCTACTGCCACGACGACCACCACCACCATGCCACCATCACCACCACCACCACCATGCCACCGCCGCCACCATCACTACCACCACCATTATACCATCACCATCACAACTACTACCACCACAACAATATAAAAATTGAAATATACAATTTTAAAAGAATAAATTTTAAATTTGATTTTATACATATCAAACAATTTATTTTTGTTTCAACACTTACATTGTTATCAAATAGTTTTTCAGCTTAAAAAATCAGCATTCAATTTTTAATATTTAATTTTTAATTTTCAACTTTATTAAACACCACCTTAGTCTATACCTAACTCATGAACTACTTAATTCGTTTATTTATTTAGTTATTAAATTGACAAATACACATATGTTAGTATTTGGTTTTTAAAATAAAATATGTTGATAACACCAAGACCTCATCAACTATTAACAAATATTACTTTATCTTCCCTCATCAATGAATTCGTACATATTGATCTTCCTAACTATAAAAATATAACACTTTCACCCCCTCCAGACCACGTTCAGAAGGTATGTATTTATATAATTTTCATAATTGAGGAAGTTAATATGCACAGGTTCATAGATGAGAGGAAAAAAAAAACGATATTCATTAATAATTGAGGGGGCCTTGGTGCGATTAACCCTAGAAAAAATAAAAAATATATACATGTATATGCATATTTATTTAAAAAAAAATTAAACTTGGGCCAAAAATTATATATTTATATTTAAAATTATTGCCAATTAAAACTATGTAATACTTCACCTTAAAATATAAGTCTTATTCTAGCCCTACCTTGCACTTGATCTAAAAAATTGATTGATTAATTAGTAAAAACAATTGATAATAATCGATTTAAATTTTATGTCTTAACTTATTTCCTAACTTTTGAGGATGTGACGAGTATGAGTTAATTTGAAAGTGTTAGTATTGAATTAAACACAAAAGTAATTTTAGCCGAATTTGGATCAATTTTTATGCCAATGATCTAAATTTTAGAAAATTGTCTTGGCATAAAAAACCATCCAATACTAGGTCAACTTAAAAAATTTGTCTTGTTCTATTTTGGACCCAACCTAAAAATTTGATTGTTCAATTAGTAAAAATAGTTGGTAATAATCAATTAAAGATTCCTAATTTAAAGACCAAACATTTGAAAGCTCCTAGTTAAAAAAAATAAAAATCAAAAAAATCAAAAATACTAAAATATTAATATGATTTTGTAATATAAATTCTCTATCATTTGAAAATATTTAAGAGTTAAGATATAAGATTATTCAGGAATAAGACTACCACATGCATTATGAAATTTAAAATTTAGGCATAAATAATAGTTCTTCTAAAAGTGTACCAAAAAAAATTAAAGATGACTGTTAACAATTCTCTATATTAAGAAGTTTATGTAGCGCCAAAAATATTAAATGAAGACCAAACATTTTGAGGACTCCTAATTTAAAAAAAAAATAAAAGTTACTAAAATATTAATACGATTTTATAATATAAATTCTCTATAGTTTGAAAATATTTAGGAGTTAATTTAGAAATATAATTTTAAAAGGTTAGTATCTATGTATGTATCAATAATATAATTATACAATTATTTGAACATTTGGAGTTAATTTAGGAATAAAAATTAGTGATATTAATGATATTAAAATATATTTAATCAATCAATCATTTTAAGAAATGTATTTTTTTGCTTTTACAATAATTCAAAAATTCTAAAAACTCATGTTGTACTTGAAACTCCCACAAGACTTGTTGTTAGAAATTCCCTTTTCTTTAATATATATATATAAGTAAATTTTATTTATTTATTTATGAAAGTTGTTACTATGCGCATTCTTTCTAACCATAATATTCAATAACAAATGTCACAATATTTCGTAATTATTATCACCAAAATTGTTCATAACAATTCTCACCAAAAAAATGATTTGTAATATTTATAATATATCATTCATAATATAATCACAATAATTCATAAGTTTCACTTTAAGAGTGAAAACTATAACTCCACCATTTGTAACTTCTAGCATTTTATGTTTTTGATTGGTCCATAAATCATGAACATGAATATGCATAAGATTTAGAACAATGAAGGAAATACATAGTTATATACGTACATTCACGGTAGTTATTTGATGCAACTTCCCTTATCTAAGATGCTTATAAATTTTTTATTTTGGAAGTCTGTCTCAGACTATTTAGTATAGTTTTTAGTTATAATTTGTTAGGCAAAAATAGTTTAAATAAGTTAAAAAAATTAATTTTTTAAAAGCTGGGCGAGAGATTTTTTAACTTATATCTTTAAATTATTGACTTCTTACTTATAATAAGTTATATCAAATAACACTACACTAAATTATTGTTTAAATAGTTATGTAAATTCACTTTATTTTACAAAAGACTTGATAAATTGCTCTAAAAATATTAAATAATTTATGATTAACTTCTCAAATGGCAAAGAGACACCGATACATATGGACCCACAAGAAGAAGGGGAAAAATCTGAAAGTGGAAGATCTGAGCAAGGATTCTCTCCTTAGATCTTCTCCTTGACTATTTATTTGGTAGGTCATTGGATTCACTTTTGGGTTCAATTTCGATAATTTGAACTGTTTATATTTTAGGATTTGTCGAGTATTCATACTTGTAAAAAAATCAAATCGATCGGATATCGAAAATCACGTGTTCAAATCATCAAACTAAAAGTTTTATTAAAAATAAAACAGTTTATTAATTTTTTTTTAATAAATGATTTTTAGTTTGATCAACTTGATTTTTTATAAGTATGATATACTCGATAAATTTTAAAATATGAATGATTTGAATTATAGCAATTAGGCCCAAAAGTAGATCCAATGACCTACTAAGTAGAAGCGAAGGAAAGAATCCAAAGAAAAGATCCTTGCTGGGACGATCTCTTCGGGTTTAGCTTTAGAATCTCAACCATACTTTTCTTTCTTCTAAAAAGCTCTTTGTATCATTTGCTCAAAATGGTATGAATAGCTTTTAGTTGGACAAACATTTCAACTACTATATATATGTTCTTGATCATAGCCAAAAGTCCTTTAAAGCTACCATTATTTGCAATGAAAATGCTCTCTCAACTAACGTAGCCACCACTAACTGTTCCTTTTCAAAGTTGTTGCTTAGTCTAATGCCACCCTACTAGTCCTAGTGAGGTCCATCTATGCATTATAGTATTAAAAAAGAAATCTATTTATTGAATTATCAATTTATTTATGTGTTATAATAAATATCTCCCCCTATAGCTATGTGACACCCCCATTTACTGATCCCTTATTAATTTCTAATTTCATAATATAAAATAGAGTTAAAGAGTGTAACGTCCCGAAAATAATACAATATACTCATGTTATAACAATCATTTAAATATAGATGAATTGATAAGTTTCATTAGTCGAAGTTTGATATACAAAAGGTGACATATGCGATATGCATTCATAAATAGTATATCCTAAATTTACAACATGTGTTACCAGATGGTGAAAAGAAATGAAAGTTAAATAAATAATCATATGCCTTAAAGGCTTACATCTTTCCAAGTCAATGCTTGGGTACATCAAAAGTGAGTCTTAAGTTCAATACATATAAAACCCTAGGCTTGTACAAAATTAAATACAAAATACAACACTGAGTTTTCAGCTCCACAGTCCTCCTAAGCTAAGTCCTTGGTGGAGGTATATCACCAACACCTGAAATGGTTTCCCACATAGGGTCAGCTAAAACCCAGTAGAAATTCTATAACACAATGTATAAATCTTAACAAAGCCATAAGGTTTTATGCATGTGCAATGCCAGTATCAAAACATTTTACATTTCTTTCCAAAACCATGCCATGCCAAGTTTATATCACAATTCTCGAATCATGTCCTTTTCAATAGAAAACAAGGGAAAATTCTTAAACCGGTACAACCTTTCACGGATATTTCGTTCGCGAGAAATCGTTGAACGGAACCCATGTAAACATCGCCTATACAAGCACTACTATTGCCATTTTATGGATATTTCGTCCATGGGAACCGACACCCATGTATACGCGCATTTTTCAGGACTTTCATTCTAGACACACAGGCCAACTTATTTTGGTAATACACATCTCTTTCCAACGTTCACCCCTTTTTCTCAAATCATATACACTTTCAATGTATTAAATGAGCAACAATGTTCAATGCATATGGATAAGAAATTAGTTTTAGTTCACTTAATTTTTATGCAATTTCTACAACACTCATAGCTATCCTCCACCGATAGCCAAAAACAGATATATCTAAACATATAAATAAATCTCATTAAAGATACACTTTTCCAAAATCTCAAAATGGGAGTGATAATACATATCCAACTCCACCATCATCATTAACATTATTTCAATTTCATAATTCGCAACATCAATTCCATTTTCTCTTTACAATCTCAAACATTAATATTTTTGGGGCAAAATCTCTTTCTCTTTGAAAATCAATTTCAATGTAGAAAATATCTCATTTCAACATATATCAATTCCACTTTCATACTCACAAGCTTTTCCAAGAGACCATTTAAAAAACCCGTCTTTTTTTTTTTTTAATTTCAAACCCTAGGTTTTACCAAAACCCCCAAATCACTATAATATTTTGAAATAACAAATAACTAAGGTAAAACTTATACAAGAGCATGGAGAATCTCTATCTCAAGTTTAGAAGAGGAAGAAGGAAGAAAAGCCCAAAAGTAGACAGTGACAAAACAACGATTTGCTCCAATCAAAACGAAGCCCTCGACAAGCTCTATACTTAATATCAAAGGACCAAGGTGAGGGGATGCTTCTAAGTGAGTAGATCTGAAGATCTTTGAGTGAAAAAGTGAGTTTAAAGAGAGAGAATAGTGACTCAAGGTTTAAAGAGAGAAAAGAGAAGATAAAGTGAAGAAAAGGGTAAGTGAAAACCCTATTTATAGTGTTAAGTTAAAGTGAAATAAAATTTTAAAGTCAACTCAAAAGAATAAGTCAAAATTCCCAAGAAGTAGGGCCCAAAACCGAACTAAAATCTGGAAAAAAAAAAAGCTCATAGGGGTCGACCCTTGTGTCGGTGGTGTTGACCCTTCAGAAAAAATTGACAAAAAAACAATGCTGGCAGTAGACAAGGTGTCGACCCTTGGACCCAAGGTGTCGACACTAAGGCTTCGTTTGGGATATACATGTTTTAGCCTCAAAGTCAAAAAGTTATTAAAACAACCAAAAAACCTATAACCTATACCAAAAAATTAAAGATTTTTTTTTCTCTCTACTTTTTGCACATCTTTTCGTAAAAAATTAAAAAGTCATTCCAAACATACTAGTTTTTTTTATATCATATTTTAACTAAAAAGTCAAAAAGTTACTAAAATATCCTATTCCCAAATGAGGCCTAAATTTTAGCAACTAAACCCAGATTCTGCAATAGACAATGGTCGACCATTCCCAGACTGATGTCGACCCATGAGGCCAACAACAAAAGACAAGTGTCGACACCACCAAGGCTAGTGTCGACCCTAAATTTCAGTAGCTATTCCAAGAACATAGAAGTAAGATAGTGTCGATACCTACAAGGCTGGTGTCGAGTCTTCGAGCAGAACAGGGTAAGGAAAAGAAGGCAGTGTCGACACCAACAAGGATGGTGTCTGTCACTACCCAAACCCGCCCCTATGGGTTTAGTACCGTAACCGGCCAGTAATCCAAGATTACCGAAGGCCTGCGTAACAGTAATACAGTAAAACAGAGTACAGGGGTATGGTGGAAGCCAATACAGTAAATAAACAATGTCCAATGAGCTGTGACAGTCTGTATGCCAAAAGATTTTTCATACATTTATACGGAACAGTACCAACAGTATGCACAATATTTACAATATACAGTATAGGGACTTAATCCCTATTAAGCAGTACGGTAACAGTCTATACAGTATCACAAAAACAGTACAAGACAGACGGGGAAATAAAAACACCCCTAAGCCATAGCTTGGCAGGCTCGGAACCTCGCAGTGAGGCACAGTGGTTGGCTTGACAAAATTGGAGTTACCCCGACGCTCCTAGCTGCGGTCTGGTGCTTGTACACCTACATATATATATGAGCAGTGAGCTAAAGCCCAGTGAATAACATAATGCGTAAAGAGGTTTAGAATGAATGTCCTTACAGTAATGAAAACAGTTCATTTCAATCAGTATATCAGTTGCTCAGTACAGTAAACAGTCATATGTGGTACATCCATTAGCATAACAGTAAACAGTAGGTCTTAAGAGACCGAATAGTAGTGATGGCCATCAATCAGTAAACAGTAGTGGTTCCACGAGGAAACCGACCGAGATCTCTGTAACAGTAACAGTAACAGTAAACAGTAGGTGCTAAGGATGCCACAGTACAGTTCAGAATATAGGACATACATTCATTCAGTAAAACAATATCAGTTCAGTAAACAGTTCAGTTCAGTATTCAGAAGATAATCATTTTGAACATATCTTTACACAATCGTTACTCACAGAGTTCTGGGCTACAGTAGGCTAGAGCGTCTCCTCGGAATGCCAACCCTACACAGTTAACAGATTGAACACACTCTAAGTTTCACAGTTGGGAAAGATAATTATTAACTCCTTATTATGCCTCGGTGTGTTCTACATCTATATCCTCATTAAGATGTCTAAAACTAGGCCTAAGAATGCCTAGGATGGAATGAGGATGCAAAGATGTACACAGAAAACATTTTCAGAATTTTCAGTGAAATAGGGTTCCGCTCGAGCGTAGGTTTCCCCGCTCGAGCGTACATGCAAACAAAGGGACCCGCTCGAGCATCAACTTCCCCGCTCGAGCGTGTCACCCAATACTCCGCTCAAGCATTCATTCCTCCGCTCGAGCGGACTGATGAACAGTGCAAAGTACTGAATGCTCGATTTCTCCGCTCGAGCGTGCATTACTCCGCTCGAGCGGTCTGTAAAACAGGTCAAAGTACTGGGAGCTTGATTTCCCCGCTCGAGCGGACGACCAAAATCTGGAAATTCCAGATTTGAGTTCCAAGCTCAAATTCAACTTAAAATGCTAAAATTCCGATCCTCTTGGGCTAATTTTCTGGGAAATCCTTGTAAACACATCATATTACTTGATTCAAAGCTCAATTTGTAAAATCAAAGCCCAAGGGGAGTTTAATTAAACCAACTTTCAAACCCAATTTCAAGAACATGCTCCAAACATGACATGCATGAATTTTAAATCAAATTAAAGCTTCAAAGCTTGCTCAATTGAGCTCATTTCTTCAAGAACATGATGAAATCATGGATTATGATCAAAAGATGGACAAGCATGCAAGGTTTCCATGAAGTCAAACTCAAAACTCTTCACTATACACATGCATGCAACAATTAAGCTACAAATCAACATTTTTAGACTAATTCATGCCTCAACTCTACAATTTGACATGGATCATGCATAAATTAACTTAAACTCAACAATGAGGAGGTGAACTCCTTACCTAAGTCTTGTAATCCAAGTGTAAAAGCTTAAATATGAAATCTATTCTCCAATCCTCTCAATTTCCAAGCAAGACCAAGCAAAATGAGATGAAAACACTCTCACTCCCTATTCTCCCTCTCTCTAGTCGGTGGTGTGCTCAAAATGAGCTGAGCAAATGTGTGCCTAAGTGTAAAACAAGGCTCAAATATTGATCATGTAGTGGGCCACTAAGGTGGCAAGTTGGTAAATAAGGCAACTTATGTGTTTAGCTTATTTTAATCTAATTTAATCATACCAAATAAATTTTCAATTAAATATACCATAAAATTATATAAAATCGAAGGATCATAGAACATCGATCAATTTCAGATTCGGCTGCCGATAAGGCCTTCAATTTACAGTCTAAACAAAACAGACTGAACAGATAATTAAACAGTTAAACAGATAAAATGCAATTTAAACAGATACAGGCAATCGATTCAGTTTCAGATTTAGTCAGTCAGTTCAGTAATTCAGTCAGTTCAATTATCAGTCATAGTCAGTCTTAGTTTAGCAGTAATCGGTACTCAATCAGTGACTTATCGGTAATCAGTGTGAGGGTCATTACAGTTTCCCCTCCTTAAAAAGAGTTTAGTCCTCTAAACTCGAGTTACCTTCATTCTGGAAGAAGACAGGATTCAGTGGGAACAAGTCAGGATATCTCTTGGCCATGTCATCTTCCCTTTCCCAAGTGCCATACACGCCACCATGATTTTGCCAGTCAACTTTCACTAACGGGATCTCTTTGTTTCTCAATTTCTTGATCCGTCTGTTTACAATCTATATGGGCCGTTCCTCGTAAGTGTGGTCATCACTCAACACTATCCGAGTAGGCTCTATCACATGGAAAGGATCCCGGAGATAATCTCTCAACATCGAAATGTGGAAGACGTTGTGCATATGCTCCATTTCAGGAGGAAGCGCAACTTGATACGCCACCGGATTGATTTTCTCAATAATCTCATACGGCCCGACATATCTCGGCGCTAACTTGCCTTTGACTCCAAAACGAGTCTGGCCTTTCATCGGTGTCACTTTCACAAAAACGTGATCACCCACTTCATATTCTTTGTCTCGCCTTCTGACATCTGCATAACTTTTCTGTCTGTTCTGTGCAGTTTTCAGTCTCTGCTGTATCAGTTTTACTTTCTCAGTCGTTTCATATACAATCTCGGGCCCAAGCAAAGGCCCATCTCCAACTTCTGCCCAGCAGATTGGAGATCTACATTTTCTGCCATACAATGCCTCGAAAGGCGCCATACCAATACTTGAATGATAGCTGTTGTTGTAGGCGAATTCAGCTAATGGCAAATGGCTTTCCCAATTTCCCTGAAAATCAAGGACACACATTCTCAATAAATCCTCCAGAGTCTGGATGGTCCTTTCTGACTGGCCATCTGTCTGAGGATGGTAGGCACTACTCAATCTCAGTTCAGTACCCAATGCAGTCTGTAAGCTTTGCCAAAATCTCGATGTAAGCTTTGAATCCCTGTCAGAAACAATGGACACAGGCACTCCATGCAGTCTAACAATTTCATCAATATAGAGTATAGCCAATTTGTCCGCATTATAAATTGTCTTAACAGGTAAGAAGTGAGCAGATTTAGTCAGTCTATCAACAATAACCCAAATTGAGTCCATACCTTTACTGGAGCGAGGCAATCCGACAATAAAATCCATTGTGATATGCTCCCATTTCCACTACGGTATGGGTAAGGGTTGCAGTAAGCCTGCGGGTCGCTGATGTTCGGCTTTAACTTGTTGGCAATGAAGACATTTTGATACAAAATCAGCAATTTCTTTCTTTATTCCCGGCCACCAGAAATTCAATTTCAAATCTTGATACATTTTCGTATTCCCCGAATGGATAGAAAATTTTGAGTTGTGGCCCTCTTGCAGAACTCTTCTTTTCAATTCAGAATCATTCGGTACACACAGCCTTTCTTGAAATTTTAGTACATTGTTTTCAAATTTGAACCCCGGTCTTGGTTTAGATTCTCGTTCATCGATGATCTTCTTCAAGAAGTCATCCTGCTGCTGTTTCTCTTTAATCTCTTCAATCAATGCCGGTTGAGCAGAAATAGCAGCTAAGGTTCCACATTGTTCTCGCAGAACAATTTCAATTTCAGATTTTTCAAGGTCACAAAGCAACTCTTTCCGTCCGGTGAGCAAGCAGGCTAAGTTTCCAATCGATTTCCGACTTAATGCATCAGCAACGGTGTTGGCTTTTCCCGGATGATACAAAATCTGTAGGTCATAGTCTTTAATCAGTTCTAGCCACCTCCGCTGCCTCATGTTCAGTTCTTTCTGTGTGAAGAAATATTTCAGACTTTTGTGGTCGGTGTATACTTCATACGTCGCCCCATAGAGGTAGTGACACCAGATTTTCAGTGCAAACATTACTGCAGCAAGTTCCAGATCATGGGTTGGGTAGTTTTTTTCATGTGGTCTCAGTTGTCGGGAAGCGTAAGCAATAACTCTCCCATTCTGCATTAAAACACACCCCAAACCCTTATGAGAAGCATCACTAAAAATGGTAAAACCGTCCGTACCTGAAGGTAGGGTAAGAACCAGTGCGGTCACAAGTCGAGTTTTCAACTCTTGGAAAGCTGATTCCCTTTGGTCAGTCCAGTCAAATGATATCCCCTTCTGAGTTAATTGAGTCAACGGTAAAGCAATTTTGGAGAAATCTTTGACAAATCTTCTGTAGTATCCAGCTAATCCCAAAAAAGCTTCGGACTTCTGTCACATTTGTTGGTCTAGGCCAGTTCACTACAGCTTCAATTTTCTGTGGATCAACAGAAATTCCATCTTTGCTAACAACATGCCCCAAAAACATAACATGATCAAGCCAAAACTCACATTTAGACAGTTTAGCATACAGTTTCTGTTCTCTTAGGGTCTGTAAGGCAAATCTCAGATGATGTTCATATTCTTCTACACTTTTGGAGTAAATCAGTATGTCATCAATGAATACAACAATAAAGTCATCAAGGTACGGTTTAAAGATTCTATTCATGAGGTCCATAAATGCTGCGGGTGCATTGGTGACTCCAAAAGGCATAACTAAAAATTCATAATGTCCATACCTCGTTCTGAAAGCAGTTTTATCAATGTCTTCTGGTTTAACTTTCAGTTGATGGTACCCCGATCTGAGATCAATCTTGGAAAACACTTGAGCACCCTGTAACTGATCAAATAAGTCATCAATACGCGGTAATGGGTATTTATTTTTCACAGTTACCTTGTTCAGTTCACGGTAATTAATACACAGTCTCAGTGAGCCGTCTTTCTTCTTTATAAACAAAACCGGTGCGCCCCACGGTGAAGTACTGGGCCTGATGAACTTTTTGTCTAGCAGTTCCTGTAGTTGCACTTTCAATTCTTTCAGTTCAGTTGGAGCCATTCTGTAAGGAGCTTTAGATACTGGCTGTGTTTCCGGAATCACATCAACGGTGAATTCGATCTCCCTGTCAATCAAATCCCCTGGCAGATTATCTGGAAAAACATCTGGGACCTCTCTGACTATGGGAATACTGTTCACATTAGCATTATCATCAGCAGATACAGTCAATACAGAACACAGGTATCCCTTACACCCCTTTCTAATCAATTTAACAGCTTTTACAGATGAAATCAAGTACGGAGGAGGTACCACTCCACTCCCACTAAACACAAATTCGGGCAAACCCGGTGGACGGAAAACTACTTGTTTCATTACACAGTCTATGGTGGCATGATATTTCGTTAACCAGTCCATCCCCAATATTACATCAAAATAATCAATGTTCAATGGCAGTAAATCAATAAACAGATGCATATCCCCAACAATAATCTTACAAGCAGGATACATATATGCACATGCCATGGATCCCCCAATAGGTGATGATACAGCTAACAGATAATTCATGGGTTCTAAGGGTCTATTCAATTTTCGCGAGAAAGCATGCGATACATAAGAATGTGTAGACCCCGAATCAATCAGTACATATGCATTCTGAGCACAAATAGAAAGAATACCTGACACTACGGTCTCGGTATTTTGCACGTCTCCCGGTACTAGGGCGAACACATGGTCCTGCCTCATAGGCTCTTTCCCGGTAGCTTTGGGGTTCGGTTTTGGTGCCACGATTGATGCTGCGGCGCTGCCTGCAGCTTTACTATTGCTCGGAGCAGTGGAAGGGCAATCTTTCACCATGTGGCCCACCTTGCCACACCTGTAACAAGCGCCAGAGATTTTATAACAAACTCCCTTATGATTCTTACCACATTCAAAACAGGGTGGTAGGAAACCACTCCCTTGGCTGGGGCTAGTCGTTGACCCCGTATTCTGTTTCTTGTTCAATGGGTTATGCTTGCCTTTCTTGAATTTAAAATTCTGCCTTTTACCACACCATTCAGACGCTGGTGTTTCAGTTTTCAGTGCCTCGATGTTTGCTTCAGCCATCAAGGCTCGGTCAAGGACATTCACATAAGTCGGTAATTTCAGAACATTTATTCTATCCAGTATCGCAACATTCAGGCCGCCTTTGAACCTCCTGGCCTTCTTATACTCGGTGTCCACCATGTGTGGTGCATATCTAGCAAGCCTGGTGAACTTCGTTTCATATTCAGCAACAGACATTGTGCCCTGTCTTAACTGTTCGAATTCAGTGACCTTTCTGTCCCTGACACACTGAGGGAAGTACTTTTCAAAGAAGGCTACTTTGAATTGAGCCCAAGTCATAGCAGTGTTGTCATCACGAGTAAGCATCCACCACATTCTAGCCTCTTCTTGCAGCGTGAAAGTGGCCAACATTACCTTATGTGCCTCCGAGCACGGAAACACCTCAAACAATTTTTCGGTCTCCAAAACCCATGCTTCAGCCTTTAACGGTTCAAGGCCTCCCTGAAAGGATGGCGGTTTCAGTTTGCTGAACTTCTGGGTAAGAGCAATTATGTCCCCATCATTATCATTCACATTCTGGTCCGGCTGTACCGGAGGAGGAGGTGGGGGCTGTTGGTTCTGTTGTTGATCTAATCTTGCAGTTAACAGTTCCATCATCCTTTCCATTCTGGCCATTCTGGCCTCAGTTGATGAGGATTCAGATTCATTTGAAGTTCTTGTATTATCCATTTCACTATAAGCAGTTATAACAGTTATCAACATAGACAGTCATTTCCTTAAGCAGGTTAACACATTAGCATATAATCAGTCATGTCATAACCACACACTTTTCATGCTCATGAAATGCCCTATTGCTCTTCTAGGACACCCTATAGCTCATCTGGACACGTGTGTGCGGTATAACTCGTGGTTAAGTATCGCTCTGATACCACTTTGTCACGACCCAAACCCGCCCATATGGGTTTAGTACCGTAACCGGCTAGTAATCCAAGATTACCGAAGGCCTGCTTAACAGTAATACAGTAAAATAGAGTACAGGGGCATGGCGGAAGCCAATACAGTAAATAAACAATGTCCAATGAGCTGTGACAGTCTGTATGCCAAAAGATTTTTCATACATTTATACGGAACAGTACCAACAGTATGCACAATATTTACAATATACAGTACAGGGACTTAATCCCTATTAAGCAGTACGGTAACAGTCTATACAGTATCACAAAAACAGTACAAGACAGACGGGGAAATAAAAACACCCCTAAGCCATAGCTTGGCAGGCTCAGAACCTCGCAGTGAGGCACAGTGGTTGGCTTGACAAAACTGGAGTTACCCCGACGCTCCTAGCTGCGGTCTGGTGCCTGTACACCTACATATATATATGAGCAGTGAGCTAAAGCCCAGTGAATAACATAATGCGTAAAGAGGTTTAGAATGAATGTCCTTACAGTAATGAAAACAGTTCATTTTAATCAGTATATCAGTTGCTCAGTACAGTAAACAGTCATATGTGGTACATCCATTAGTATAACAGTAAACAGTAGGTCTTAAGAGACCGAACAGTAGTGATGGCCATCAATCAGTAAACAGTAGTGGTTCCACGAGGGAACTAACAGAGATCTCTGTAATAGTAACAATAACAGTAAACAGTAGGTGCTAAGGATGCCACAGTACAGTTCAGAATATAGGACATACATTCATTCAGTAAAACAATATCAGTTCAGTAAACAGTTCAGTTCAGTATTCAGAAGATAATCATTTTGAACATATCTTTACACAATCGTTACTCACAGAGTTCTGGGCTACAGTAGGCTAGAGCGTCTCCTCGGAATGCCAACCCTACACAGTTAACAGATTGAACACACTCTAAGTTTCACAGTTGGGAAAGATAATTATTAACTCCTTATTATGCCTCGGTGTGTTCTACATCTATATCCTCATTAAGATGTCTAAAACTAGGCCTAAGAATGCCTAGGATGGAATGAGGATGCAAAGATGTACACAGAAAACATTTTCAGAATTTTCAGTGAAATAGGGTTCCGCTCGAGCGTAGGTTACCCCGCTCGAGCGTACATGCAAACAAAGGGACCCGCTCGAGCATCAACTTCCCCGCTCGAGCGTGTCACCCAATACTCTGCTCAAGCATTCATTCCTCCGCTCGAGCGGACTGATGAACAGTGCAAAGTACTGAATGCTCGATTTCTCCGCTCGAGCGTGCATCACTCCGCTCGAGCGGTCTGTAAAACAGGTCAAAGTACTGGGAGCTTGATTTCCCCGCTCGAGCGGACGACCAAAATCTGGAAATTCCAGATTTGAGTTCCAAGCTCAAATTCAACTTAAAATGCTAAAATTCCGATCCTCTTGGGCTAATTTTCTGGGAAATCCTTGTAAACACATCATATTACTTGATTCAAAGCTCAATTTGTAAAATCAAAGCCCAAGGGGAGTTTAATTAAACCAACTTTCAAACCCAATTTCAAGAACATGCTCCAAACATGACATGCATGAATTTTAAATCAAATTAAAGCTTCAAAGCTTGCTCAATTGAGCTCATTTCTTCAAGAACATGATGAAATCATGGATTATGATCAAAAGATGGACAAGCATGCAAGGTTTCCATGAAGTCAAACTCAAAACTCTTCACTATACACATGCATGCAACAATTAAGCTACAAATCAACATTTTTAGACTAATTCATGCCTCAACTCTACAATTTGACATGGATCATGCATAAATTAACTTAAACTCAACAATGAGGAGGTGAACTCCTTACCTAAGTCTTGTAATCCAAGTGTAAAAGCTTAAATATGAAATCTATTCTCCAATCCTCTCAATTTCCAAGCAAGACCAAGCAAAATGAGATGAAAACACTCTCACTCCCTATTCTCCCTCTCTCTAGTCGGTGGTGTGCTCAAAATGAGCTGAGCAAATGTGTGCCTAAGTGTAAAACAAGGCTCAAATATTGATCATGTAGTGGGCCACTAAGGTGGCAAGTTGGTAAATAAGGCAACTTATGTGTTTAGCTTATTTTAATCTAATTTAATCATACCAAATAAATTTTCAATTAAATATACCATAAAATTATATAAAATCGAAGGATCATAGAACATCGATCAATTTCAGATTCGGCCGCCGATAAGGCCTTCAATTTACAGTCTAAACAAAACAGACTGAACAGATAATTAAACAGTTAAACAGATAAAATGCAATTCAAACAGATACAGGCAATCGATTCAATTTCAGATTTAGTCAGTCAGTTCAGTAATTCAGTCAGTTCAATTATCAGTCATAGTCAGTCTTAGTTTAGCAGTAATCGGTACTCAATCAGTGACTTATCGGTAATCAGTGTGAGGGTCATTACAGTGTCAACCCTTGAAACCAAAACCAAACATGAAGAAAATGGAACCACCATCACGAATATGGTTTCCCGGATTCAAAAGTCATAAATGGGTCAGGTCTAAAGCAGGATCGTTATAACCTCCCTTAAGGAATTTTGTCCCCGAAATTATAAATCAAATTTTAAAACCATGTTTAAACTAGTTACAACAATAATAATAAACTAATTCAAATACCATGACCCATCCACCAGTCATTCATTCTCATCAACATGGTAAACAAGTTCTCAATATTGAATATACAATTCACATTTCCAAAACATATACAATGTTTATATTAAGTCACATAACAAAATTTTCAAAACATGCTCAAACATTAACAAATAGGTTCGGATACTTCTCACAGACCTCCAACTCACGTTCCCAAATTATTTCCTCAACTCCGTGATGTTGCCACAATATTTTGACCAAGGGAATTGTCTTGCCTCGCAAGACTTGGTCAAGTATCCAAGACTCTCACCGGTCTCTCCTCATATGAGTCGGGTCTAAAGCAGGATTGTTGACAAGTAAGGCATCTCGATACAAACACGGCCATATCCTTCTTTATTCCCCTCTACCAAAACTGGCGACTAAGGTCGTGATACATCTTTGTGCCTCTCGGAAGCACCACAAGGCGTGAATAGTAAAACTGTCGGAGTACTTCTTCTTGACAAGACTCCAGCATGAAAAGACAATCACGGTATCTAACACTCAAATCAGGATACACATTCAAGCTTTTTTCGACTTTCTCACTAGAGATCTTTTCCTGGAGGGTTTCTATCTCAAGATCACTCTTTTGTGCTTCTATCACTCGGTTCACAAGTGTAGGTTGTGTAACTACCGAAAACAAGGCTGCAGATTCAACGGACTCGCCAAGATGCAAGTCAAATCATCAATAGCACCCAACATCTCCCACTCTTAAATGACAATACTAGCTACACCGCTGATAGACTTCCTACTTATGGCATTGGCCACAACATTGGCCTTCCTCGGATGATAATGTAACTCAAGGTCATAATCTTCTATAAATTCCATCCACCTCATCTGCCTTAGATTCAAGTATTTCTGTGTAAATAGATATTTCAGACTATTGTGATCAGAAAATACTTCAAACTTCTTACCATACAGATAATGCCTCTAAATCTTTAAAGCAAAGATCACTGCCGCTAACTTTAGGTCATGAGTAGGGTAGTTCCTCTCATGTGTTTTCAACTATCATGAGCCATAGGCTACTATCTTTCCCTCTTGCATTAAAACACAACCCAAACCTTCCTGTGAAGCATCATAATACACCGAATAGCCCAAACCTCTCTTCGAAATAACCAACCAATACTGAAGCAGTGGTGAGTCTAACCTTAAGCTCTTGAAAAGACTTCTCACAAGTCTCACTCCACACAAAATTAACTCATTGCTTCATTAGTCTAGTTAATGATGAAACTAATCTAGAAAAATCTTTCATAAACCGATGGTAATACCCGGCCAATCCCAAGAAATTATGGATCTCAAAGGCATTCTTGAGTTGCTCCCAATCTTGTACTGTTTCTATCTTGGATGAATCTACAGTCACTCATCATTCCCCAAATACCACGTGGCCTAAGAACTTAACTTCCTTCAACTAGAATTCACATTTTTCAAACTTAGCATACAGTTTGTAGGCTCTGAATAACTCAAGTATTACCCGCAAGTGTTCTTCGTGTTCCCCTTTAGAGGGTGAGTAAATCAAGATGTTATCAATAAAGATGACCACAAAACGGTCTAGGAACTCACAGAACATCTGGTTCATCAAATCCATAAACATGGAAGGTGCGCTAGTTAGCCCAAAAGGCATCACTAGGAACTTATAATGGCCATACTACGTATGGAATGTTGTCTGCTGGATAACTTCCTCCCTTACCCTCAATTGGTGGTAACCCGATCTCAAGTCTATCTTAGAAAAGTAGCAAGACCTTTTCAACTGGTCAAAAAAATCATCTATGCGTGGCATTGGGTATTTGTTCTTAACAGTTACCCGATTCAACTTTCGGTAATTAATACAAAGCCGTAAGGCACCATCATTTTTCTTAGCAAAGAGAGCATGTGCTCCCCAAGGCGATGTACTAGGGCGGATAAAACCCTTGTCTAACAATTCTTGGAGTTAAATCTTCAACTCACTTAGCTCAGTGGGTGCAAACCTATACGGTGCCATAGAGATCGATGCCGTGGTAGACACTAAATCAATTGAAAGCGCAATCTCACGATGAGGTAGTAAACTATCAAGATCCTCGGGAAAAACATCTGAATATTCACAAACTACCCTCGGTAACTCAACCTAGACTTCATCACACTTACTGCCCAAGAAGTTGGCAAGAAGACAACTAAGTTCACTCTGCTCACGCAGATCATACACAGGTGACAAAACTCTATTGGCTATGTCCCCCATGAAATAAAAACAATCACCGCTCAAGGTACATATAGTAACCATCTGACGGTAACAATCTATGACAACTTGACACGATAACAACAAATCCATACCTAATATAGCATCAAAACTCAACATGTCAATTAATACAAACGCAAAAGGAAGTTGGCGACCGGCAACCTCTATGTCACAATCCCGACACTCCTGTTCCAAAACAATCTCACCACTAATAAGTGACTTTACACTGAGTGAAGATGCTAACCGAGCCAACTCTAACCCTAATGCTGATGCAAATGCAGATGAAATGAATGAATGGGATGCACTTGTATTAATTAATACATTGGCAATAGAATTGCATAATAAGAAAGTACCTCTCATAACTGAAGGTATCGACACTAAATCTGGCATGGTAACAACATACACACGCCCTAAAGGTCTCTACTCCACATACTCATCCCTTGGAGTATACATCTGATGTACTAACTAAGCCGAAAAGGATCCCTAATTGGCCTTCAAGGCTTGTGCTGACTATGCGGGCTGGTGACTCTGTGTCTGCCTCGAACCAGAGGCACCAGGTATGCCGCCCAACTGAGGGCAAAATTTCTTTATATGTCCTGCTTGCCCACACCCTTGACTCTGGCTCTGAGAACGAGCCGTAGATGAAACAGACCATTGCCCTCCTCCTCTTTGTGGGCAAGTTGGAGACTTGTGGCCCAACTGGCCACACTTAAAGCAGGTGAAATCTCCCTGACCACCTCTCACAAAAGCTGAACTCGGCACTGGAAAAGTGGATCTCGACTATGCTCCATGGGATTTCTATGGGGTAAAACCCTCTACCTCATACTGTTCCCATAAACATCTTGACTCCTCTTAGATCCCCTCATCTGCTCCTCCTCCATTTGCATCACGGTCTCAAGATGAGTTGCCGCTTCTACAAGGCATCCATAATCTCTAATCATTGACCCGACCACTTTGAACATGAGCCCAGTCCTCAACCTCTTCTCGAACTCTAAACAACGGAGTTCCTCAATCGCCACGAGTCCGGTGCAAACCTTGACAAACTAGTAAATGCGGCCTCAAACTCGGCCACCGGTGTGGTCAACTACTTGAGCTTAGAAAATTGGTTCCTTAACTTCTCCCTAACAGTGAGAGGCAAAAACTTGTCTTGGAAGGCGTCGACAAAAACCTCCCAAGTTAACCCAATGTGCCCACACGCATACTTCCACCATTGACCAGCATCTCTCTTCAATTGGAAGGACGCTAAGGTCACTCTTAAACCACCTTTTTTTATGCCAGGCATTTCAAACATCTTCACCATTTGTTCGAGCCATTCATCCATTTTCAAAGGTTCTTTAGGATCGCCCAAAAACTCGTCCGGGTTGGACCAGAATAACTCTCTTCAAAAATGATGGCCCTGCCTCAGCTACTTGGGCTTGGACCTGATTCTCAGCCTTGAGAATATCCACAGATTCCCGTAATGCTCCAGCCATTTCGCAGGCTAGGGCATTCATGGCTTGCTGACCAACTGGTTCGGCCATATTGGCCTAACAAACCCCTTCCTCTTGCACCGGAATTTCATCCGGTGAAGGCACCTCATGCCTTCTAGGCCTATCACGCCTACCACCACCACGTTCACGTCCTGACATCCTAATAAAGGTAACCAAAGATATTAGCAAATTTACAAATGTGCCGAAACTAACTCACTCGTGTCCTAATACGGTGGACGACAGTAATTCATTCCACATAAGCACATAGTCACATAAATACATACAAAATTTTCTTCTTAGATAATGACCGTCCCGCAGCGTTCCCAGAGTTCCAATTAGAAACAGCAGTGATCAAGTGCTCTTTTAATAGGACTTTCAAAAACCCGTAGACCCAATCAATATCTTAGGAATTAAATTTCATACCCGTATAATCACATAAGCATGTTATTACATAAGCATACTATGCATACAAATGTCTCTATTAAGCGAGATAAACCCATTGTGGTAATAACTACTTCCTACATACCCAAAGTATTCAAACTCGGTACGCTCTGATACCAAGTTGTAATGCCCCAAAAATAATACAATATACTTATTTCAAAACAACCAATACATGGCAACATAGATGAATTAATAAACTTTCATTAATTGGGGTTTGATATGCATAAGGTGACACGTGCGATATGCATTCATAAACAGTAAATCTTGAATCTACAACATGTGTTACCAGATGGTGAAAAGAAATGAAAGCTAAACAAATAATCATATGCCTTAAAAGCTTACATCTTTCCAAGTCAATGCTTGGGTACATCAAAAGTGAGTCTTAAGCTCAATACGTATAAAGCCCTAGGCTTGTACAAAATTAAATACAAATACAACAATGAGCCTTCAGCTCTACAATCCTCCCAAGCTAAGTCCTTAGTGGAGGCATATCACTAGCACTTGAAAATGGTTTCCCATATAGGGTGAGTCAAAACCTAGTAGAAATACTACAACACAATGTATAAATCTTAACAAAGTCATAAGATTTTATGAATGTGCAATGCCAGTACCAAAACATTTTACATATCTTTCCAAAACCATGCCATACCAAGTTTATATCACAATTCTCGAATCATGTCCTTTTCAATAGAAAACAAGGGGGAATTCTTAAATTGGTACAACCTTTCACGGATATTTCATCCGCGGGAAACCGTCAAACGGAACCCATATAAACGTAGCCTATATAAGTGCTACTATTGTCATTTTACGGATATTTCGTCCGAGGGAACCGACACCCATGTATACGCGCATTTTTTGGGACTTTCACCCTAGACACACAGGCCAACTTATTTTGGTGATACACATCTCTTTCCAATGTTCACCCATTTTTCTCAAATCATATATATTTTCAATGGATTAAATGAGCAACAATGTTCAATGTACATGGATGATAAATTAGTTTTAATTCACCTAATTCTCATGTAATTTCTACAACACTCATATCTATCATTTACCAATTGCCCAAAACAGATATCTCTAAACAAGTAAATAAATCTTATTAAAGATACACTTTTCCAAAATCTTAAAATGGGAGTAATAATACATATCCAATTCCGCCATCATCATCAACATTATTTCAATTTCACAATTCTCAACATCAATTTCATTTTCTCTTTACAATCTCAAACATTCACATTTTTGGGGCAAAATCCCTTTATCTTTGAAAATCAATTTCAATGTAGAAAATACCTAATTTCAACATATAACAACTCTACTTTCATACTCACAAGCTTTTCCAAGAGACCATTTGAAAACTCGTTTTTTTCATTTTTGATCTCAAATCCTAGGTTTTACCAAAAACCCCCAAACCATTATAATATTTTGAAATAGCAAATAACTAAGGTAAAAATTATATAAGAGTGTGAAGAATCCCTACCTCAAGCTTTAAAGAGAAAGAATGAAGAAAAGCCCAAAAGTTGACAGTGACGAAACAACGATTTGCTCCGATCAAAACGAAGCCATCAACAAGCTCTACACTTAATCTCAAAGGAGTAAGGTGAGGAGATGCTCTTAAGTGAGTAGATCTGAAGATCTTTGAGCGAAAAAGTGAATTTAGAGAGAGAGAAGAGTGACTCACGGTTTAGAGAGGGAAATGAAAAGATAAAGTGAAGAAAAGGGTAAATGAGGACCCTATTTATAATGCTAGGTTAAAGTGAAATAAAGTCCCAAAGTCAACCCAAAAGAACAAGTCAAAATCCCTAAGAAGTAAGGCCCAAAACCAAACTAAAATCTGGAAAAAAAACTCACAAGGGTCGACCCTTGTGTCGGTGGTGTCGACCATTCAGGAAGAATTGACAAAAAAACAATGTTGGCAGCAGACAAGGTGTCGACCCTTGGACCAAAGGTGTTGATACTAAATTTCAACAACTAAAGCTAGATTCTGCAGTAGACAAGAGTTGACCCTTCCCAGACTGGTGTCAACCCTTGAGGCAAACAACAAAAGACAAGTGTCGACCCTAAATTTCAGTAGCTATTCCAAGAACATAATAGTAAGATGGTGTCGACACCTCCAAGGTTGGTGTCAACCCTTGGAGCAAAAAAAGGTAAGAAAAAGAAGGCAGTGTCGACACCAACAAGGATGGTGTCGACCCCTGAAGCCAAAACCAAACATGAAGAAAAGGAAACGACTATCATGAATATGGTTTCCTGGATTTAGATGTAATAAATGGGTCGGGTCTAAATTAGGATCGATATAAAGAGAATTAATTAAAGTATAGCCATTTCACAAGCCCAGTGTTTATCTCTTTTCATTAGAATTCTCATAGAGGTTACATTTTAACGTTACAATATTCGCTTTCAAAATAATAATACATTATGTTCAAGAAATACGAACAAAATGTCCAAAAACGGTTTACACCTTCCAAGGCTATGACATTGATTACACATAAGTGAAATTCTATTCCAAACACACAAGCTTGATAGTTGTAAACACATAGAGCATCAAAATAAGCCCTCGTGCTCCATTCAAAACATCTCCACCACTTTGTCACTTGGGCAGAATCACACCATCAAGTCGTGAAAGTTTTGTTAGATTTGGGGTGAGCTAATGCCCAGTAAGAATATTATTAACAGAGTATATAAATGATTGAAATGCATATGATCATACTATGCACATGCCATGATAAAATCGATGGTTGCGTTGGGTAGAGTTTTCTAAATATGATTTGAGAATAGAGTTGTATTTTGAATTTGTGAGTTTTGGAATTATGATTTGAGTATACAAAATTTGTTTGATGAATGAGTTTTGAAAATAGTTTTGAATTGAGTGGGAAATTTTTGATGTGTCATATGATATTTGATACAAAAACTTACAACTGATAACCAAATACACAACTCAAAATTCTATTCAAAGCTCAAATTTTTTTTTAAGAAATTCCAATTTTTTTTTATTTAAAATATAAAAAATAACAGGTGACATTTGTAAAAATAAAATAAAATAAAATAAAATAAATGCACTATTCTGGTCAACCGACCAGATGTTCGGGAGGACGACTGATCAGCCTAAATTTTCCTGCCTTGCAAAAAGTTTTCAAAAGTGAGTGTGGAATTAATTTTTGAAAACGCTAAACAAACACCACACTCAAAAGTGAGTGTGGAATTATATTTTGAAAAGTCCACCAAACGGATCCTTTTAAAATCAATTATGTTCAATGCCCAATTTTCATATAAAAATCTCCTTATCAACAATGGGGCGGTAAATATGCAATGACATCCCAAGTAAGAGCCGCAACACTATACATTCATATATAGATTTGTATACTGAAAATATTCCCACATTCACCAACTCTAAAAACGGTGGGGCGATGGGCACTCAAAAATCTTTTCCCTTTCACATTTGCCGACTTCTGAAATGACGGGCTCGTGGACACCCAAAAATCATGTTTTTTCAAATTTGTCGACTCCTGAAACGGAAGGCTCGTGGAAACTCAAAAACCTTTTCTCACATTCGTCTGGTGATAAGCTCAAGACATGGCAATTAGACACCTTGACTCTCCGCACGGGTACTAATACAATACAATACAAAACTCCAAAACCCGACTCAACTACCTAGACTCATATGTTATTTACCCCATTTTTTTTTTATTTTATATATTTCTAAATATCCAAGAGATGATATAAAAAAATATCATGGAACAAAATCATGAAGATGCAACATGATGCATGAATTTGAAAATAATTCAATTTACCTAAAATTCATTCATTTAAGAAATAATGATTTATCATAACCAAAGTCAAAAGGATATCCACCTTCCCACAATATTCAATTGCCTTCATCATATCATAGACTTCCAAAATAACTCATAATCAAATTAGCACACATTTCTACTAACATCAACTCCATTTTGCATTACATAGTCCAATTGAACAAATCCTTTCTTTAGAGCAAAATCAAAACTAGATTTTTTGCAAAAAATTAGGGCTTTTCCTTCATTTGTATATTTAGAACAAGCACTCATCATCAACAACCTTTATCATCAAGAATTATTTCAAGGCCTTCAAAAATTTGGGTAAAAACCCCTTTGCATGCATCAAAACCCATTTAATCAACATAATCATCTCATACATACGTATAACTAAGAAAATATCACATACACATCTTAAATCTTAGATATACTAAGTTAAGAGTACCCTTACCTCAAATAAGAGTACTAGAAGATGAAGGCCCAACAAGAAAACTTGATGAAAATGCGATCCAATTGGTAAAATGGTTGATTTTCACTTCCTCTTCACTTTTGATACAAGATTTAGAATGAACTCTTGAAGAAAATGGGTGAAATCAAGGGTTTAGTGTTAGGGTTAGGGTTTCATGGATAAGAAGAGAGAGAGAGAGAGAGAGAGAGAGAGAGAGAGAGAGGAAATGAAAAGAAAAAGTAAGAAAAGTGGAGCAAAAAGTGACTTTTAATAGGCTGGACTCGAACAGACCGCTCAAGCGAAAAAAGAAGGCTCCCAAAATCTCAAGCGTAAGGAGCAGACCGCTCGAGCGCTCACTTTTGTGATTGAGCGAACTGAGATTTGTTAAACAGGCACAACCTCACAGAGGCACTCCTTGCACATCAATATTATTCCCATTTGTAACCATTTATTTGGATTCAAAGAAAAATACAAAAAAATCAAAATCTAATTAAATCAAACAGTGATTCCCCTAGTTTTAGTATAAAAATAAATTTTCGACTACAATTCTAAAATCAAATTAGAGTAATTAATATATAAGGAATAATTACAGCAAAAAATTATTTTCAAGATCGTAAATTTTGAAAAATTCAATTTCCACACTTGAAAATTTTTGAGCTTAGTCCAATTATGACAGAAAACTTTTTTATTTTTATTTTTACGCAACTATCTTATACCAAAAAAAAAAAAAAATGAGGGTCAGATCTCAACTCATGCCATTACAAGCTAAGTGTAACATCAACTAAATATCAACGGGGAAGTAAACTTGTGTGTCGTTATATTTGGCGAATTAAGAAAGTGCTTTGAAATCTTTCACTCTATTCTTAATTTATTGTTAATCAATTGTATGATGATTCTTAAGTACCCCAAACTGGTGTATGCCTAATTTCTTAATCTAATCCTCCTTTTCTACCCAAAAGCAAAAGAAAAAGAAAATTGAAGAGTTGTTGAATATTCGCATGCAAGATAAGAATAAAAGCTTGACTACAATAGACAATTTCAAAAAAATCATTTCCATCTTATTAGTAAAACCTGTTAGCTGTAATCAAACTAAAGCACACAGTAAACTGCACAACATATTAATAATGTACGTGCCATATGCGTACAAATATTTTCGAGTCTCTGAATAGATAGCTTGAAACCATGTTAAACATTATTATTCAACATTTTGTTAGAAATGGTTGGAAATTCTGGGTAAAATCAGAATTTTTTTTCCTAAGTTTGGTCTATTTTTTAGGTGGGCCCCGTGCGTCGATATTCGCGGATCCAAGTGGTAACGCGTTCTATGCCGCGTTGTGATTCACGTGGTATATTTGGTTGCTCAAAACCATTATCGAGTGAATGAGAAATTGGAGCCAAGGTATGCTCTATGGAAATGGAGTTTTGGTGGAAAATCATTAAAGGTTTGAATAAGGCTTGTCTCACATAATAATATTTTGCAATTGTTAATTCCGAAAATAAACTGGTCCGGTTTTACTGTACACCTAAACAGGGCCCTTCCTGTTTTTTATCTGTTTGAATTTTGAACCCAACAGATTCAAATCTGTTTAAATTCAAAACCATCTGCAAATTTATTCTTCATTTTGCTGCATTTAATTTTTGTGAGAAAGAGTATAAACACTTAGTGTGTTCGTTAGGCAAACAATTTGTAGTGCTGCTATTATTTGTAGTTGATCATTTCATCCTGGGGAGATAGACGTCCACATTCTGAAAGCACCGTGGAGAGGACGAATCTGTCTTAAGGACACAGTGTCAAACACTAGACTTGATCAGATATTTATTAGAAGAAATTAATCAAGTAAGTTGTTTAATTTATTATTCTGTTTTATTTGTTTATTAAATCAGATTTTAATTTTGTTTTTGTAACAAAATAAAATCTGTTTTTATTTATTTATTTATTTATTTATTTCTAGTTTGATTTTTGTAATCAAACAAATTCTCACTTTTCCTTTATTTCTTTATATTCTTGTTGTTGTTTAGTACACAACAGAATTTAATCTATTTAAATACAGTGAAGATTGTCCAACAATCTTAAGACAGATTCCTATTTTTGGTATCTTCATTGTATTTAATTTTTTGTGATTTCATAAAGACATATTCTGGTTGGAAAAACAAATAGTGGTTTATGCTATTTGACAGATAGTAGTAATATACTGTCTCTTTTCTTTGACAACTAGTAGTAATATACTGGTGTCATTAACAATTGCAGAATATTAATTTGTGTTACAGAAAATTATTGTGGTATTTTATTTTTCTAGTTTTAGTAACAAAGAAAATAAAATTATTTTGTGTTATCATTTATTTTCTGGTTTTAGTAACTAGAAAATTAATTTGTGTTTTTATTTTTTCTGATTTTTGTAATAAGAGATTATGGCTATTGCTACTGAAACTGCAACTGGAAGTGGTACTTCGATTATTTCACCAACGCCGGTCCCTATCCAAAACCATGTTCATGTGCCAATAAATCATGGAGAAAACGGGAAAAATTTAACGGTACTGAGTTTAAGAGATGGCAGCAGAAGATGCTGTTCTATCTTACAACTTTAAATTTGGCACGGTTTCTCCATGAAGAAGCTCCAGCACTTAAAGAGGGTGAAAGTGATCGGCAAGTTGTTGCCGTTGTAGATGCTTGGAAACATTCAGATTTCCTATGTAGAAACTACATTCTCAATGGCCTTGACAACATACTATATAATGTTTACAGTCCTTTGAAGTCAGCAAAAGAATTGTGGGATTCTTTAAAGAAGAAATACAAGACAGAGGATGCCGGCACGAAGAAATTTATTGTCGGTAAATTTCTGGACTTTGTTATGGTAGACTCCCAAACGGTAATTTCTCAAGTTCAAAGTTTTCAATTAATTTTACATGATATTCATTCTGAGGGTATGTCTCTAAGCGAGTCTTTCTAAGTCGCTGCTTTAGTGGAAAAGTTACCACCGGCTTGGAAAGATTTCAAAAATTATTTAAAACATAAACGCAAAGAGATGACCATGGATGAACTTATTGTAAGACTGAGAATTGAGGAAGATAACCAAAAAGCTGAAAAAAGGAATAGGAAAAATTCCATTGAGTCCAAGGCTAATGTGGTTGAATAAGTTCATAAACCACATAACAAAAAGAGGAGTTTACTGGAGATGGTCCTAAATAAGGCGATAGCAACAAGAAGTTCAAAGGAAAATGCTATAACTGTGGCAAGACTGGACATCGAGCTTTTGACTGCAGCCGCCTTAAGACAGATCATGGAAGTACAAGCAAGAAGACCACCAATCAAGCCAATGTAACTGAATTAGATTACATCTCTGACGAAGTAAATGACATCAACCTCTCTGCTGTGGTGTTTGAGGCTAACTTGCTTGGAAATCCCAAAGAGTGGTGGGTTGACACTGGAGCAACTCGTCATATTTGTGCGAACAAGAAGATGTTTACTACCTACAATGAGGCTGCAAATGGTGAACAACTTTTCATGGGAAATTCTTCTACTTCTACTGTGGCTGGACAAGGAAAAGTGATCTTGAAAATGACATCAGGGAAAGAACTGACCCTCAACAACGTACTGCATGTACCTGACATCCGGAAGAATTTGGTTTCTGATTCTTTGTTAAGTAAACATGGTTTTAGGGTTGTTTTTTAGTCTAATAAATTTGTATTAACAAAGAGTGGTATGTATGTTGGTAAGGGATACATGAGTGATGGTCTCTTTAAATTGAATGTAATAACAGTTGTACCAAAAGTTGCTATGAATAAGAATAACACATCTTTTCCTTATATTCTTGAGTCGAATTTATGGCATGGTAGATTAGGACATGTGAATTTTGATGCTTTGCGTAGATTAATTGGTTTAGATTATATACCAAAGTTTGAAATTAATCCTAATCATAAATGTGAAATTTGTGTAGAAGCAAAACTAACTAAGGCTCCATTTAAATCGGTTGAAAGGAAAACCAAACCTCTAAAATTAATTCATACTGATGTATGTGATCTAAAATTTGTTCAAACTAGAGGAGGTAAAAAGTATTTCGTAACATTTATCGACGATTGCATAAGATATTGTTATGTTTATTTACTTAGAAGTAAAGATGAAGCCTTAGAAATGTTTAAACTCTACAAAACAGAAGTTGAAAATCAATTTGGTAAAACCATTAAAATGGTTAGAAGTGATAGGGGTGGTGAATATGATGTACCATTAAATGAATTTTGTGCACAACATGTCATTATTTACCAAACTACAGCACCCTATTCTCCTCAGCAAAATGAAATTGCTGAAAGAAAGAATAGAACCCTAAAAGAAATTATGAATGCCATGTTACTAAGTTCAGGCTTACCACAGAACTTGTGGGGGGAAGCAATATTGTCTGCTAATTATGTTCTTAACAGAATACCCCACAAGAAAACCAACAGCACTCCTTATGAATTGTGGAAAGGTCGACCGCCTTCCTACAAATACTTAAAAGTATGGGGGTGTTTGGCAAAAATGGAAGTTCCTGTTCCTAAAAAGACTAAGATTGGACCAAAAACAGTAGATTGTGTGTTTATTGGTTATGCTCAGAATAGTAGTGCATATCGGTTTCTGACTTATAAATCAGAAATACCTGATATAAATGTGAACACTATTATAGAGTCAAGGAATGCTGTGTTTTTTGAACATGTCTTTCCTTACAAGAAAGGACATAAATTAAGTTCATAGAAAAGAACTTATGATTGTACACAAAGTCAAGAGACTAATGACAATCAAACACAAGAGACTAGTAATGGTCTCGACTAACGGGATTTAACTGATGATGAACCAAGAAGAAGTAAGAGAGCGAGAACATCAAAATCCTTTGGTCCAGATTTTCTGACATACCTGTTAGAAAATGAACCTCAAAGCTTTAAGACAGCAATGACAGGTCCTGAAGCACCTTTGTGGAAAGAGGCTGTTAATAATGAAATTGAATCCATTATGCAAAATCATACTTGGGAATTGGTGGATCTTTCACCAGGTTCCAAACCTCTTGGATATTCAAGAGAAAAATGAAAGTAGATGGTTCAATTGACAAGTATTAAACAAGACTTGTAGTTAAAGGTTATAGACAAGAGGAAGGTCTGGACTATTTTGACACATATTCCCCTGTGACAAGAATAACATCCATTCGCATGCTTATTTCTATAGCAGCATTGTTTAATTTAGAAATACATAAAATGGATGTTAAGACAACTTTCTTAAACGGTGATCTAAATGAAGAGATCTATATGGAGCAACCCGAAGGGTTTGTAGTGTCGGGGCTAGAAAAGAAAGTTTGTCGGCTTGTAAAGTCTCTTTATGGATTAAAACAAGCACCTAAGTAATGACATGAAAAATTTGATCATGCAATGCTTACTAATGGATTTAAGATAAACGAATATGACAAATGGTTCTATGTTAAAAACACTGACCAATGATATGTCATAGTTTGTCTTTATGTGAATGACATGCTTATTATTGGAAACAGTCAAAACATGATCAAATCAACTAAGCAAATACTTAATAAAAGATTTGATATGAAAGATATAGGGGTCGCAGATGTTATATTAGGAATGAAAATTACTAAAACATCTGACGGATATACATTATCTCAATCACATTATATTGAGAAAATTATTGGTAAATTTATCAAGGATGATATGAATTTAGCTAGAACACCTGTAGACATTAATCTTTATTTATCAAAAAATAAAGGTGATGCGACGTCTCAATTAAAATACTCCCAAATCATTGGAAGCCTAATGTACCTAATGAATTGTACTCGTCCTGATATAGCTTATGCTATCAATAAATTGAGTAGGTACACTAATAACCACAGAGAAGACCATTGGAAGGCGATCATTCAGGTTCTTAGATATCTAAGATTCACCCGTGATCATGGTTTGAACTTTACTCGATATCCAGCAGTACTTGAAGGTTATTGTGATGCCAATTGGATATCGGATACTAAAGATTCAAAATCCACTAGTGAATATGTCTTTACTCTGGGAGGCGCTGCTGTTTCTTGGAAGTCCATGAAACAAACATACATCGCACGATCCACAATGGAATCCGAGTTTATTGCTTTAGACAAAGCAGGAGAAGAAGCAGAATGGCTTCGTCACTTCTTAGAAGACATTCCAATGTGGCCAAAATCTGTGCCAGCTATTTGCATTCATTGTGATAGTCAATCTACAATGGGCAGGGCACAAAATCACATGTATAACGGTAAGTCACGGCATATTCGTCGTCGACATAATACTGTAAGGCAATTGTTGTCAAATGGAATAATCTCAACAGATAAAATCTAAAGAGAATATTGTGGATTCGTTAACAAAAGGTTTGATAAAAGAGCTAGTGTATAGTTCATCGAAGGGGATGGGATTAAAGCCTATTACATAAGAGTCGTCATAATGGTAACCCTACTTATATGACTAGAGATCCCAAAAACTAAGTTCAAAGGGACAACTAAGTTATGTGTGGCTCGTCAGAAATCACCAAGGGATTAAAATTCCTTACCCATTCCTATGGTGAGAGTGATATCTGCAACATATGTTGTCTGCAGGGGTATAAGAATAAGCTTTGCTTTTAATGATTACTTATATCTTGATTGAGGCATAAAATCAAGACGAGTATAAGGAGATACTCACAATAAGAATCACCTATATGAGTGTCGAACTGGGGCCGGTTCTATGAGAATGAAGAGGCTAAATTCTGTAGAAATATTCATGAAAACCAAGAGCGTTCAAGGCCAAAATGAACACAACAGTGAGAACCACGATGTGTTAGAAGATATTTTGTGTGAAATCTATTGTCTTGGCTTACACAAACGGCTGAACAATTCAAGGCATCGCGTCCATTGGTTAGCCAGTAAGTCCGATAGGTTATCACTAGGGAAGGTTCAAGGTTGAAAGCCACCTATCTTGATGCAAGATATTTTCGACTTATACTCTTTCGATAAAGTCTGCATATTGTTGCATTTCCGTTATCATCAAATTCCATTCATGTGGGGGATTGTTGGAAATGGTTGGAAAATTATGGGTAAAACCAGAATTTTTTTCCTAAGTTTAGTCTATTTTTTAGGTGGGCCCCGTGCGTTGATATTCGCGGATCAAAGTGGTAACGCGTTCTATGCCGCATTGTGATTCACGTTGTATATTTGGTTGCTCAAAACTATTACCGAGTAAATGGGAAATTGCAGCCAAAGTATGCTTCATAGAAATGGAGTTTTGGTGGAAAATCATTAATGGTCTGAATAAGGCTTGTTCCACATTAATTTGGTGAGAAGTTTTGAATGGGTTTATAAGGCATGGGATTGGAACTTGGGGTGTGCCCCAAGAGGTACCCAAGTGTTTTAGAGTTGGAGGTTATGAGCAAAACGGGCTAAACCCATTGGACCCAAAAATCACCACACGCGCGCGCGCCGTCGTTGGTCGGGTCGGGCTAGGCTTGGGCGTGGGTGCGTGGTGTGAGGTTGGGTTGGGCTTGTCCGGCCCAATACCTATCTTTTTGGGTAAAAAACATTTGAATTTAATTTTATTTTTTGGTAAAATAAAATCTAAAATTGAAATTAATTCTGGAAATAAACTGGTCCGGTTTTACTGTACATCCAAACAGGGCCCTTCCCGTTTTTTATCTGTTTGAATTTTGAACCCAACAGATTCAAATCTGTTTAAATTCAAAACCAAATAGGTTTCATACCTGTTCAAACAGGTTTGCACCTGTTTAATTCAAAACCTGCAGCCACCACTACATCTATAAATAGGACAGCCCTCATTTGATGTTGAACACATTCAGAAAATTCGTACTTCACCTCTGCAAATTTATTCTTCATTTTGCTGCATTTAATTTTTGTGAGAAAGAGTATAAACATTTAGTGTGTTTGTTAGGCAAACAATTTGTAGTGATGCTATTGTTTGTAGTTGATCATTTCATCCTGAGAGATAGACGTCCACATTCTGAAAGCACCGTGGAGTAGACGAATTTGTCTTAAGGACACAGTGTCAAACACTGGACTTGATCAGATATTTATTAGAAGAAATTAATCAAGCAAGTTGTTTAATTTATTATTCTGTTTTATTTGTTTATTAAATCAGATTTTAATTTTATTTTTGTAACAAAATAAAATCTGTTTTTATTTATTTATTTATTTCTAATTTGATTTTTGTAATCAAATAAATTCTCTCATTTCTTTTATTTTTTTATATTCTTGTTGTTGTTTAGTACATAACAAAATTTAATCTATTTAAATACCATGAAGATTATCCAACACATTTTACATGTGTCCATGAACTCATTTAATTAAAATTTGGGATTAATGTATTTAATTGAACTAGTTCAATTGGTCAAAATTCAAATATCTTATTAGGAGATCGATAGTTCAGATCTGACAAAGAAAAGCTAATTGAAAAATAAAGAGGGGTGTCTCATTGATTTGATGGTGAAGTAACACCTCTTGCTTAATTAAGGTAAAGCACTTTGTTATGCCCACACTAAGGGTGCATAAAAATGCCAATTGCCATGGCCAAATCTTCATGGTGTGCTCTCTATACAGAAAAGGGTACAAGAAAAAGTAGCCAAGAAAGCACCAAATATTTTTTTGGGAAAAAAAGTAAAGTTGGTCTGTTGGGGGACCAACAACACTATGATCATTTCCTGTTTGATGGATTGCCACTTTGTAATTATACAGGAATATATAATAATGCTAAGTACGAAAATTTCAAAAATAAATAAATTTAAAAAATTACTCAAAAATAGAATGTGTAGACGATATTTATTCTAACAACAGCTTATACAAGATTAATTTGAATTTATATCACATATTTTATTCTCAGAATAAGATTATTCATAAAAGAAGAAATTACCGGTAAATCCCAAATTAGGGAATGATGATCCATTTAATTTTGTGTTTTTTCTTATGAACCATTTGGCCCTATTTAATTGGTAAGGAATATTTTTCTTTAATTTGACATGGGCGGAGTTTACACATTTACCCTTATTATAATTTTGGTGGATTTTTTTTACTCATTTGTGTGTAATGATTGAGATGGTAACGTTTTACATTTTCATTTTTATGTGTTTGATTTTTGTAGAGTGATATACGGTGGATAAGTTTTAATTGTTGATGTTGTTTTTTTTATTAACATCAATACGGTTAACATTATATTTTTACTACCACAAATGTTATTAACATTCCATATCACTACCAATATCCATACACTCAAAAAATAGGAGAATGGGTGATACATTACAACACAACAAATCAAAAAAATGATACTGACACTACACTTCATTAACATTGATACGGTTAATATTACATTTTTTATTATCACAAATGTTATTAACATTCCATTTTTTATTACCACAAATGTTATCAACATTCTATATCACCACCAACATCCATACACTCAAAAAACAGGGGAATGAATGGTACATTACAACACAACAATAAACCCAACACAACAAATAACATTAACATTACGCTGTTGTCAATCCCTGTCACGTTAGTCATCACATTAACACTAACACGACGACAATCATACATGTCCCAAATCTGACATAACATTTAAACAGGGGACACTACCAACGTACGTCAAACCCCCCAACATCGACCACATGAACAATAACTCTGTGCACATACGAACATCTAAACCATGACAACAAACATCACACACTAGCAATCGGCGTTACAACAACATTTTCATTACCCATATGTGAATCCTAAAGATAAATTCCATATTAAGCATCAAAACTCACACACTACATATCTTCACGTTTCTTTGTCATGAATCTTTGACAAAAACCCTGATGGACACTACTATCCAATGTAGGTTTCGTACCCCCAATTTCATTTCTGAAATCGTCGGCATGATCAACAATCTTACGTTTGCACAGATGTTCGAAGGTTGTTCGGATCACTGTCTCAGTTCATTTGAGAAGGTAGGGTTTCAACGAGGTAGTGTTTTTTACCCCAATTTTGGATACGAAATTGGCGATTTGATGCGGTAAACACTCATTACCATTTGCAATGTTCCCGAAACCCATACCTGATTCCATCGCAGAACAAATCCAACGCCACCTTTGACACACCGACGAACTACACACGTTGGGAGCCAATCGTCAACGTCTACTAAATCGATTACAGCAAACGTCGATTCATATTTCTAGGGTTTCAGTGACCCAAATAATAAATTGGGAACTCAGAATGACGGGTTAACATTACCAAACCCAGCAATGTGATTGAATCCCATTTATCAATCTCTTTCGTGATGATCGCAACGGTGGGGAAACAAAAACAGCCTATAATAAGCTTTATTGGGTAGAAATGTAATTTTAACATTGTTCAATCCCTATAATACTCACAAAAACTACACGGCACGCGCTAACATCACATGCAAATATGTCATTTTATCTCCAACGAGACTTATCAGTCCATAAGATTAAACACAGGACTAAATGGTTTACAAGGTCTTGTTTTGGGATTTATTGGTGCATTACCTTTGATAAAATTCATGATACATTTTCAGATACATATCTTTTTTTCCAATATATATATTTAGGGAAATTCTAAATTACATCCCTTTAAAAAATGTGTACCATATGCACCTTTAATTATGTCATTTTTTTTTAGTTATGACCAATTTTTTTCTTTAATTCTGTCTCATGTTATGTTTAATTATAACATTTTTTTTAATTACGATTTAAAAATTAAAATTATACCATTTTTTTTAATTATAAAATGCATATGCACATATGCCCCGTTTGTTTCTAGAGTTAGAGGATGAGATTGAGACAAATAGTGAGGTGAGATTCAAAAAATTGTGTTTGTTTTGGAAAGTGGCCATGGGATTAAGAGTCCCACAAGACTATAAAATGTCTTGGATGAGGGGACTAGTAGTGGCCTAGAGGAGGTTGTTTTAAAAAATGAATGCCTTGGGACTATTGGTTAATTGACTATTTTACCCTTGGAATGAGACTCATTATATGACTCATGTAATATTAAACACAAATAATTGAGTAAAGTTTTATTGATAGTTGGATTCTTCAATATTTGTAACGAGAGAGAGAGAGAGAGAGAGAGAGAGAGAGAGAGAGAGAGAGAGAGAGAGAGAGAGAGAGAGAGAGAGAGAGAGAGAGAGAATAACATTGAGTAAAAATTTATTGATAGTTGGATTCATTAATATTAGAAAAAAAGAAAAAGAAAAAAAGAATAACATTGAGTAAAGAAATTTTGATAGTTGGATTCTTTAATATTTAAAAAATAAAAAATAAAAAAAGAAGAAGAATAACATTGAGTAAAAATTTATTTATTCTTTAGTTGGTATAAGCCTAAATTTAATAATAATGCAAAGGATATTTGTGAAATTTTACATGGTCAATTCTATTCTTATCTCTCAAAACAAACATGAAGTATTACAGATTCTTAAACAAATATAATTTTTTTAATCATTTTATTAACGGTCCTCTTACTAACAACTTCTCTATTCTAACTCTGAAAACAAACAAGTAGACAATGTTTCCAATATATTCAACAACAACAATGATAGAGATTCTCTTTTTGAAAGACCCTCACAACCTCCAAAGTAGTCATACTACTTATGATATGAACCTTACACATAAATGAATAGACCCCAAGCATCATAAATTATATGAATTACTTTAAGAGTTATAAAATCCTCCAAAAAAACAAAAAAAAAAAAAAGAAAAAAAAAGAAAAAGGTCTTACTCATTTTCCATTCAACAATGCTTTCACTTTGCAGTCTGAAAATCTGCTTTGCTAGCACCGTTAGTGAACAAGCTTTTCTTGTAAAGTGTGTTGGGATTTGACTTCATTACTTCTTGTTTTTATGGGCCATCCATCTTCGAAGGTCTAATTTAGGAAGGTAGTTAAAAATCAATTTTTGAATTTTATATTTTAAATAATAATTAATTTTTATATATTTTTTTTAAAAAATTAAAAAATAAAAAAAAAGTTAAAAAATAAAATTTTAACCAATTTTTCAAAACAACTCTAAATGCGCATGTTAATTTTTGGTTTAGTCAAATCTTTTTGTTTAGCCTATATAATAATCCTTTCCCATTTATCCCAATTTTCTAATAGTATTTATTAGTGATTGATTATATTGGTGTATTTTCATTGGCGGTACGTAACTCTAATTAAAAACATCTACTATACTAGTAATGCTTATTAGTGTTGTGAGAATGACCGTGAAAAATTCGATGTATACAATGGTGTCTATTATTGTTAATATTACATTAGTCATGAATTGACATGATATTATTGTTAATATTAAAAGTCACTTCTTAATTTTTAATCCATTTCTTTTCTCACAAAAAAAAGTCCAAGAGCTAAAAAAGAAAAAAAAAAATAAAAAATTAATTTTTAATCATCTTCTCAAAACACTCCTATAGCATTGGCAATAAGATCTTTTTTTCATCTAATTTTTCTAATATATATAATATATGTGTATTTGTTACGATTCAAACTCCATTATCTCTTAATAGACCGAAAAAAAAAAAATTATTAGTATTATTGAGTAGGTAATCTCATCATTTATATCAGAACTTAGATCACACACGCAACTCCACTGAGTTGAATTATAATATAATCTTTGAAATAAAATTGTCAATACAAAAATCACTAGGAGAGTGACAATTTTCCCAACAAATACTATGGTCTAAGAATATAGAATGCTTAGCATCTTCAATGTTAATAGGCATTTTACATATTTAAACATTATTATAAAATATACATTTTATTTTGTCTATCAACTATTTCATATTTCTATTTTAACCATGCTATTTATTTTAATTATTCATCCAAATACTATTAACTTTATAGAATGTCACATTAACAACAAACATGGAGGGAAATAATCGTAATAATTAAATACATTTTACCTAACATTTGAAGGGTAGTTACATGTAACTAGTAAATGTGAGTTGAATTAAAATACTTAATCATATGACTAGTGTATTGGAGTTAAAAAAAGTTAGTTATACTAGGTATTTTGACTAACAAGTATTATGTCTAGTTGGTTGAAGATGCTCTAACTTGTTAGATGATTGCAAAAAATAAATAAGATGGTTGGATGATTATTATAATGCCTTTTATACCCCTGATAGAACCAAGCAACTAGCAAAAGGGTGCTGTTCCTTTAAAATAATACTACTAAATTTATATGAACAAGCTTAGCCCTACATATAATGATTTATTATTCAGATTTAAGAAACAAATAAATGACTTCATCACGCATGACAAATGATCCTAAAGGGCAACATGAATAGAAAGCACAATATATTTGTGGGTCAAAAATGATATAAACTTGATTAACTAGACCTAGCTTAGTTAACAACCATGATTAGGGGAAGGTGATGGGAAATTCTATCTCCATACACTTAACTATCTTAGTGCATATCTTCTTTCAGTACACGTATTTATTAATTTGATTATTAATTAATTTTCTCAATCCATACATTGAAAGTTGCAATTATATCATTCGCTCATAATCATTGTACACACACTGCTCAACTCTTGTTTCCACACACTTGTTGAATGCTTCCAGATTTGTAGACTCACGTGAAGACCATTCAAGGTCACACTGTGAAGTGAAAACAAAGTCTTCCATCGAAGACCCTATTGAACCTCCATTAAACACACTATTGGAAACCCTCTAAAATATTGTTGAGGTGAGACATCTTTCTATTTTGTTACTGCATTTACCATTTCAAGATCGCTATGCACTCCATGCCATAAAACTCTCGTTTTTTTTAATTTTTCATTTTTCATTTTTTTTTTTTTTTTTATGTTTTTCGATTTGGGGATTTCGGCACTGATTTTCTAAAATTATATATTTCATTGAAACTTAACTTCCTAATAAAAGTGATTAGTTCGACAAATTTGTTCCATTAAAAATTAAAAAAAAACTTTCGACAGTTGATGTCTAAATATAATGAAATAATTCGGCACTGGTTGTCCGATTGAAAATCACGAAAGGAAAAAAAAAAAAGATTCTGTACAAAAAAAATTAACATTTTCATCACTAATAGACTATAAATTTAGAGATTAAAGCAATATGAAAGTTGTTATGAGAGCATTGCTTTGCAAGCAATAGAGGAGTATAGAGTGTATAGCAAGTAAAGCGACAATAATGGAAAAATTAGAGTCTTGTTTTTTTTACTCAAAAGGTGTACATTGAGATTTTTTTTGTTTTTAAAAAATGTGTATAGAAAATATTTTCATATAATATTATGGGTGTTAGTGGATGTCCATTATGGTCATTTAGTTTAGGGTATAATTGCCATTAAAATAATATTTCATTAAATGTGTACACCGAGGTAATTAGATGTGTGGAAATAGAATTTTCTGAAGGTCATGAATTCAACTCTTTCTAGGATAAGTTGAATTAGGAGGCAAACACTTCATATTTTGCAAGGATGGAAAGTACTAATCTAATAACTGACTTTCACCGATAAAAAAATAATAATAATTAAGATAGGCTTTATTTAATTAAGATTAATATTATGATAATCATATTTTTTTTTCCCTATATTTTGTTTGTGCTCTGATAATTCCAATCATCGTAAATAGGACACTCCTACCATAAATTTATTTTTAGGGTAAATTACATTGACACCCCTTGAGATTTGGTCCAATTACTATCCACCCCCTGACGTTTTGAAAATTACATTCCTACCCATGTGGTTAATAGTCTCATTTCATAAACCCCCTACTTATATAAAAGGTTAGTAAAAACAGAGGAAATTACGTTTTTAAAAAAAAGTAAAGAAAATGGAGAAAAAAAGAGAAAGTAAAGCAAAGCAAAGCAAAAAAAGAGAGAGTGCATGAGTTCAATGTCTTCATTCCGTCTAAATAGTTACAATGACAAGGGAGCTAGTGTAATTTCCCAAACATCAGGGAGTAATATGTATTAAACCCAAACCTCAGGGGGTGTAAGTGTAATTTACCTTTATTTTAAAAACATTTGGGATAATAGATCTAAAGTCTATTCTTTTGTGGCCATAAGAACAATAAAAATGTGAAAGACCATATCACCTCTACTAATCTATCCACTATTCCACTTATTTGTCTACCTATCTTTCCAATGTTACTTATTTATTTACCTAATCTACTTACATGTCCTTATCATTATCACTATCACTATCACCACCAACCACCATCGACTACCACCACTAGTTGTCACCACTTTCTGTGTTGGCCACTTTTATAGCAAATGGCGATAGGCGGTCCAACAACAATGGGTAAAAAGTAGAAAAAAATTATCTTTCAAAATTATAATTTATTATTTTCACTAAACAAATTTATTAGTTATGTCTTTACAATCAAAACAAAAAAATTCTTAGATCTAATCTCATACAACCCTTAGAAGTGGATTTCCCAACAATTTTTCGTCGTAAATATGTCACACTAACTTCCCCCCTCCCCCTCTCTAAAATCCTTAAGAGGAATAATAATATCTATATATTATATAAAGAAAAGGGGATTTTTAACCCATAAGTCTTGTTGGAGCTCCAATATCCCAATCTTAATTTTCTATTTTTTTTATTTTAAAAAAAAACTTAGCATTTATTGACTTCTCCTAACTTACAAGTCATTTTAACTTCTCCTATACCTACTGTTACACCATTTTCAACTCCTTCTATACACTATGGTTAGTGATGAGATTATTAAATTATTTTTATAAAAAATCTAAAAAACTAATTTGTATATTAAAAAAATATCTAAAACAAATATAAATTCTTATTAAATCTATCTATCTATCTATCTAACTATCTATCTATCTATCTATCTATCTATCTATCTATCTATATATATATAAGGAAAAGAGACTTTTTAGTGAGAAGCCTTCTAGGAGTTTCAAATCCTCATTCTAATTTTCTTGATTTTCTTAATTTTAAATAATTACTTTTATTTGATAATCCTACATCGGGAAAAGAATGAAAAAAATGAGTTGTTTTACTCATATAAAGAGAATCTTATACTCCCATCTCATTTAGTAAGGAGCCCTGTGAGAGTTTCAATATCTCATACTAATTTTCTTGATTTTCTTAATTTTAAACAATAAGAAAATCTCCATTGGCTAACTTTTATTTGATAATTTTACATTGAGAAAAAGAAGGAAAAAGTGAATTGTTTAGGTTGGGATAGTTTAGGTTGGAAGCTTTATTATAGTTTAGGTTGATGGTTCATCAAACTGCACGGTGAAAATATGTCTCTCTAATAGGAGGCCAACTTATATAATTTAAAGACATTTTTTAGTAATTAATGTTATTATTATTATAATAAAAGCGTTTTGAAATTTGGAGGCCGTCACCCATCTCCCCCAATTGGGTCCATTTGCTTGCATGACTACAATTAATTATATTTTTAAAATAATATTTTGCAAGTTAATTCCACGATTATAACCACATGGATGATAATGTAATAAGGCATATGTCGGAGAGGAGAGGAGAAGAGGTCAGTTGATTGACTTGGATTTATTTTCAATTTTTATTAGCAACATTATGAACAAATTAAAGTTTGATTTACTTTGAGTAAGACTATCATTTATAGTCACAAAATTTAATTATATTTAATTTCTAAAAATAAATAGTATATATAATTTTACAAATAGATCATACATTTTTATTAAAGATAAATATATTGAAATCACATGAACATGACTTTAGAATGACTTTGATTTTATTTTTAATAGGCATATGAGTTTACAAAATGATCGAGTATGATAAATTCACCAACCTAAACTATGCCTGTCTAATTCCTATTGGCTAGTTTTAATTTATCTTTTATTTTACAATCTCACATCGGAAAAAAAAGAAAAGAAAAAGTGAATTGCTTCACTTACATAAAGTGAATCTTATGCTCCAATTTATATAAGTAAAATGAGATTTTTACTAAGAAGCCATGTGATCAATATCTCATACTTATTTTTTTGATTTTCTTAATTTTAAAAAATTAAGAAAATCCCCATTGGCTAGCTTCTATTTAATTTTTATTTTACAATCCCACATAGTTTTGATTTTAAAATTAATTTTGTATGAGATTTTGAAACTCTCATAATATTTAACTTTAAAATAATTACAATCTCACTTCGAGAAAAAAAAGAAAAAGTGAGTTGTTTCACTTATATAAAGTGCTACAATCCCATATCGGGAAAAAAAAAAGTGAGCTGTTTCATTTATATAAAATGAATCTTATAAAGGGAGTTTTAAGTGAGAAGCCTTCTAGAAGGTCCAAACCCTCATTATAAAATTATTGAATTTTCTTAATTTTAAACAATTAAGAAAATTCTCATTGGCTAGCTTCCATTTACCTTTTATTTTACAATATCAAATCGGAAAAAAAAAAAAGAAAAAGTGAATTATTTCATTTTCATAAAATGAATCTTGTACTTCAATTTTTATAAATTATTGAAATTTCTTAATTTTAAACAATTAAGAAAATCCTCATTGGTTAACTTCCATTTAACTTTTATTTTACAATCCCACATTGGGAAAAGAAGGAAAAAGCGAATTGTTTCACTTATATAAGTGAATCTTATACTCCTATTTATATAAGTAAAAGAAAATTTTTAGTGAGAAGCCCTATAATCAATAACAATTTTTTTTTTGTCTGTGTGTTTAAGAACACACGTACAATACTCCTAGCATATCACCCGTGCTATGTGAAGGTATTTTTATAAACATAGTTTCAATTTGCAATCCAATGTACATATCCATTTAACTTTTATTTTACAATCTCACATCGAGAAAAAAAAAAAAGGAAAAAGTGAATTGTTTCACTTATTAAAGTGAATCTTATGCTCTCATTTATATAAGCAAAAGAAGATTTTTAGTGAGAAGCCTTATAATCAATACCAATTTATTATTATTATTATTATTTTGATTTTCTTAATTTTAAATAATTAAGAAAATCTCCATTAATTAGTTTTCATTTGACTTTTATTGTATAATCCCACATAGACGTTTTAATTTTAAAAATAGTTGTGTATGAGATTTTGAAACTCTCATAATATTTAACTTAAAAATAATTACAATCCCATATCAAGAAAAGAAATAAAAAATAAGTTGTTTCACTTATACAAAGTAAATCTTATAATCTCATTTACTATTATAGTATTGTGTATGTTTCAGTTCAAGATGGTTTAAATTTTAAACTAAAATTTAAAGATTTTAATTAATTAATTTTGTTGTAAATTGGTTGGTCTGTTGACTTAGCTGATTAGGCTAAATCGTTTTCAGTTTGACTGATTCACTGGTTTAACCACGGTTTTAGCTGTTTTATCAAAATATATTACTTAGATTTGTTTGAACGACTGAGATTGCTTATTAGAAATGAACTTCCCGTCCAAACAACTGTTAACTTTATTTTACAATCCCACATCAGGAAAAAGGAGAAAAAAAATGAGTTGTTTCACTATATAAATCATATGCTCCCATTTAATATTGTAGTGTTATATATGTTTCAGTTCAAGACCGTTTAAATTTTAAAATAAAATAAAATTTAAAAGTTTTAATTAATTAATTTTTGTATGAGTGGGTTGGTCCTTTGACCTAGCCGATAGGGTGAACCGTTTTCAGTTTAACTGATTCGCTAGTCTAACTGCGATTTTAACAGTTTTATCAAAACATATTGGTTAAATTTGTTTGATTCGCAATAAATTAAAAATTGACCTAATTAAAGATTAAACGGCTAAGATTACTTAATTCAAAATAAACTTCCCGCCTAAACAATTGTTAACTTTTAAACAAGTAAGAAAATCCTCATTGGCTAGCTTTAATTTAACTTTTATTTTATAATCTCACATTGAAAAAAGAAGAAAAAAGTAAATTGTTTCACTTACATAAAGTGAATTTTATACTCCCATTTATAAAACCAAAATGAGATTTTTAGTGAAAAGCCTTATAATCAAATATCTTATGCTAATTTTTTTGATTTTCTTAATTTTAAACAATTAAGAAAATCCCGATTGATTAGCTTCCATTTAACTTTTATTTTGCATAATATAAAAAAATTAAATATAATTATCATATTTTTATTAAATAATATATTATTTTATCCGGTGCATAACATGAGTGATATGCTAGTATATTATATAAGTAAAAAGGAATTTTTAACTACAAGTCTTGTGGAAGTTCCAATATCTCAAACTAAAATTTCTAATATTTTAATTTTAGATAATTACAAAAAATCCTCCATAGTTCTCATTCAAGCAAAATAAATAAATAATATATATATATATAAAATATCTTTTGATTTATGACTTTCAAATAAAAAATATATAAAATAAAAAATAGAAAGTATACTAATCCATTTCAAAATTCAAATTTGGGGGTACTAACTATGGAAAGCATTCCAATAATTTAAATTTGAAATTATAACGATTTATCTCATAATATATAAATTTTAAATAATGATCTATTCCATGATTTATCTAATATCTATATACTATTATAATTGTAAAATATTGTCATTTCATTAAGGTTGAAAGTTGTAATTCTTTTTTCTCATTTTAAATTTTTTTTTTATACGTGTTACAATATGATTGGTCTATAAATTAATTTTATATTCTTGAAATAAAATTTCAAATTTGGATTCTTACTTAAATTATGTTACTATAATTGGAATGAGATCAATATTTATTCCTTAAATTTTGCATCTTTTATTAAATTATAAAATAAAATTTCAAATTTAAATTCTTATATAAATTATATTACTACAATTAGAATGAGATCAATATTAACATATGTCATAATGATATGTCATAATATTATTGGTCTAAATATAATTTGTTTTAAATACATGTGTTCAAATTATTAATCCTTATTAATTTTTTTCTTTTTTTGTTTTAAATTTTATACAAAAATTATATCCTTCTAAATGATAAGGACTTGGAAAATAATATTTTTTAATATAATTTTTTTTTAAGAAAAGAACAAAACATAATTTTTTTAGTACTTACCAAACATGGTGGATTTTGATATATTTATTTATTTATCTCAATTGCCAATTAAAAAAAATCAAAATAAAGAATAAAGATATCTTTGGTTCAAATTGTTAAAAGGTTACTTTAGTGAAAATAAATTAGAAAGAAATGTTAATTTTTATTTTATTTTATTAAAAGTAATAGTTCATTAAACTTTTTTTATTTAAAAAAAAAGGGTTACAGATAATAATTTATTATTTATCTAGAATTATTTTTAGATTAAATAAAAATACCATATTAAATTAAAAGATAAATTAAAACTAACCAATAGGAATTAGACAGGCATAGTTTAGAATGACTTTGATTTTATTAGAATGATAAATTAAAACTTTTATTTACTTCCTATTGACTTTGATTCCTATTGACTAGCCAATAGGAATTAGACAGGCATAGTTTTAATTAGAATGACTTTGATTTTATTTTTAGAATTATTTTTTTCATTCAAATACTTTTATTTTGTAAGAAATTTGTTTTTATTCTATTTTTTATTGTAATTTTTAAATTAAAAAGAATTTCTAAAAAATCATATTTAAATTATTTTTGCCATTATAATTTGTATTTTTTTTTAATATCAACTTAGTGGTAGTTTGGGAAGTGTTAAATAAGTATACTTTTTTTACTTTTTACGAAAATATGTACAGAAAAGTAGAGACGTGATGTGATCCAAAAAGGATAATTAAGCCTCCGTTTGAGAAGTGGGTTGACTTTTTGACTTTTTGGCTTTTTTTGCTATTTTAGCCTGGGCTAAAAAGCTTGGTTTGGGAAGGGCTTTTTGGCTTTTTAGCTTTTTTGATTTTTTTTGTGAGAGAAGAGTGTAATGATTATGAGTTGGATGTGATGTTTTTTTTTTGTGGCTAAAATAGCCTGTTTTGTCTTTTGTGGCTAAAATAGCCAAAAAAGCCTGGAAAAGCTCTTCCCAAACGGACCCTAAGTATACTTTTTTACTTTTTACGAAAAGATGCGTAAAAAAATAAAAATATAATGTCACCTAAGAAAGATTAAAAAAGTGAGCTAATATGGCACTTTCCAAACAATCCTTTATTCGATAATCCCTTTTTAAAAGGTGTATTTTTTAAATATTTTCAAGAAAAATTTTATTAGAAATCTTAAGTGTATTGCTTCTTTTTTTTTTTTCTTCACTAATATTAAACTTTTAATTAATTTTATTTATTATTTTAAAAAATAAATTAGCAAATAATTTATATATTTATATATATAATTTTGTTTTGGTTACTCAGGTTTTTTGGTGTTTCTGTCCAAATTTACTCAAATTTAATTTGAATTTTTAAATTTCTGCATAGGTCCTCATTTAATTAAAAATTATGTTGTTCAATCTTTAAAAAAATTTAAGCTCGACTCAAGTTATTTAGGTTGAGGTCCTCACTTAATTAAAAATTACGTTGTTCAATCTTTAAAAAATTTTAAGTTCAACTCAAGTTGCTTGGGTTGAGCTCACTTAAATTTGCAATTCTAGTAAGGGGGTTGAAAGTTACATGATTAAATTTGTGATAAATTAAAAATTAATAAATAAATTATGATAAAATTATGGGACTTAAATTGTAAATTTCAATCTTCTTTGTTTTCATAATTTACATACAAAAAATTAACTATCTATATTATTTTGTATAAAAATATATTATTAATTTTATTACATACCATGCATAACTCGGTTACCACTAGTACTTTCTTACGAAAAAGGCTGTCAATGGAGATGTCTCTGTCCCAAAAGATGACCGACCATGTTGCAAGTGCATATAAATGCTCCTTTATGCTTTTTAAACTTGCGATTACCTGTGATTCTCTTGTTTAACAATTTTTGTAGACAAAATATTCATCTAAAAATAATAATGACATTTAAAAAAGGAAAAAAAAAGAAGAAGAAGAAGAAATAGTTGGACATAAGAGACATAGCAAAGAGTGCACAGATGACATCTCCTTTTCGTCTCTTTTGTACATTTTTTCTATGTTTTTTTTTTCTCTCATACATTGATATTCACCAACCCTTCTAGAGAAAATTTGGTGTATATAAAATTTTCATAGAATAAAACACTAAATGTGAGTCTTACTTATGTAAGAGGTCCTACACCTTCATCTCACATGTGTATTATATTTTTGAATTTTTTTTATATTCCTAATATGACTGACTTTTTTAAATGTAGACGATTGTTATGATAGTGCCAAGGGGATTGATGCCAATGCCTACGGTGCAAAGACTCCAAAAGGCTCACTCTTAATGATGTAATGTTGAGGATTTAGATTTAAATTTAAAAAAATAAATAAATAAATAAAATTGCAAAAAAGAAACATTTTGGAAAGAGTAAAGCTGGACCAATTGAGGACATAGAAGAATAAATACGAAATCAAAAATTCCATGTGCAATAATATAGAGGATTATAAAAGATTTCCTTATGATAGTGGCCATGAATATATTCATTGTTCCTTTCATTTCACAAATGAAAAAAATTGGTTAGCACACCATGACTACTCAACATGCTTGTCGCATAAAGAGAGATGAGAAATGACTTCACTCTTTCATTTTTCTTTTGATCGAACAAATAAAAATAGCCCCATCAATTGATATACTTGTGCTTAATCATTGATATAGACACACAATAAATTTATTGAATAAACTAAATTACAAAGCATAAAAAACACAAAAGTGAATGTGAAGTTATAGAAAAATTGGGAAGAAGAAGTAATTGCAAAACAGATGAGAGTTTAAACTAATTCAACTAGAAAAAATATATATATATATTTGCAAAATCATGGGGTGATTTATCATAATTGCTTCTCCAATTTTTATAAATTTATTGAATTAACTAAATTACAACGCATAAAATCATGGTGGGAATGAACTATTTTATCATGAAATAAATTATATCATGTTTAGTTAGATTTTGTGACTTGAGATAAGCTTTTCTTAAGGCCTTTTATTTATTTATTCTTTTAATTGTACATATATCGGGATGACTTACGCCTAAAAAGGTGAAACAACTTATGCGGAAACAATTCTTTCAATCTATTTACTAGTGGTCACCCGTGCGATACACAGGGTTTTAGAAAGTCAATAATTACTAAAAAAAAATTTGCTATTTGTTTATATTTCTTGACATTTTTATTTGGTTTGTGTATATAAATCTTACTTCACATCATTAAAAATATTTAATATTTCACATTATTGAAAATTTTAAAAAACTATCATACATTAGTAAATCATCAAATATATAATAGCTAATTTATCTAAGAATTATTTCAGACAACCAAAAATAGAGTAGTAAAGGCATATTATAATTAATCAAAATGACTAATATATTAAATTTAAGTAACACTAATTTTGCTTAATCAATAGTAGATATTACATTAATCATCTCATATAATATAATAAATTAAAATAAAATTAATTTTAATTCCCACTATATTTAGTTAGTAGTTAAAATTTTTTACATGCTATTTCTTTTTTCGTTATATTGATTCATTAAACACAAATAGGTTTGGAATGATTATAAAAAAAATTTAAAAAAATGTTTGAAAATGCATTATACTTGAATTGACAAACATAAAGAATATAAATATTTAAATTATTCAAAAAAAAAATTAACATTTTAAATATGAGATATCTTCCATTTGCTCAAACTCTGAATCTAAATAAATAAATAAATAATTTAAACAAAGAAGAAATTTGTGGTTTAGTTCTCATAGGAAATGAGTTACTAAAAATAAATTTAATCATGAATTATTTCAATATGATAATCAACAATAAAAAATCAACTGATGAATACATTTAAAGTATAACCCATATCCAATAAATTTTGATGTGTTCTTCATTTTCAATCTAACATCTACACCAAAAAAAAATTAAACACAAATAATCAATAAGTGGGAGAGTTACAAATTGATAATTGTAGTGCTTTTATAAATATAAAAAAAGAATAAAATCTCAATTAAATGACACATTATTAACAAAAAGAAAGAAATAAGGAAAAATACAGATTGTAACAAAAAAAAAATTTTAAAAAAAATAATAATATCCATTTATATGAACTCACTTTCTTACAAATGCAAAAACTCATGCAAGTACATATTTCAAATGTAAAGCAAATATTTAAGATTTTTAGGCACTGAAAAGGGATCAGAAATGGTTCAATGTTGATTGTTTTCCCCCCAATTTTCTATTCATAGTTTTTTTTTGCAAGAACTTGTTTTTATATTAAAAAGATTATGCTTAAACAAAATATATATACGGAATTCTATCATGTTTAAAATTTGTATGGATAAGTAATTGATGATTTTAAAAGACAAAATATTAAGTTCCACTTAAAGATAAACTTTAAAAAGATTAAGTTGAAATATATAGAAATTCTATAACAAACTAACGAAAGAAAAATATAGATCGTTAAAAAAATTATCATCTTTTTGGGATATTTATATCCCAATCTTATTCTTTTTTTTATTTAAATATTTTGTTATCTTTTATTTGAATTTTCATTAAATAGTTATATTTTTATTTTTGTATATTTTTTCATCTATATTTATTTGTTATTCATATATACATAATTACCTTTTTATTTTAAAAATCATTTGACTTGTAATATTTTTTTATTTAAATTTTTTTTAATTGTTCATATATAAATAGTTAACTTTTTATTTTTATAATTAATTGACTCGTAATATTTTTTATTTATTTTTTATTTTTATCTTTTATTTGACTCTTTATATTATTTTGTAGTTGAAATTTGAATAGTTATCTTTTTATTTTATTTATTTTGTATTTTTATCTCTACCTCTTTGTTGTTCATATTTAAATATTTATCATTTTATTTAAATATATATAATCCTTTTGGCTTTTGAGATTTAGGTAATTGACAAATGATTAAAAATTAGGAAAAGTGGGAGGGGAGACTTGAGAAGTGACACGTAGGAGAGAGAATCCATAAGAATTTAACATTAAGAGTTTGGAGAATTCTCATACTCCGCTACATTTGTTTATATAGATAGTATAGATATATTATATAAGGTGTAACACCCTCAAAATAATACATATAAACTCAACAATTCATGATATTCATAGACAAGAGAATGAAGCATAATTTCATTCATCAGAGTATTTAGTGCAAAAAGTATTACATGTTAACAACAAAAGTAAATGCCCTACGAGTTTACAACTTTCCAAGCCAACACTTGGTTGCAACAAAAGAAGAGTTCTAACTCTTTATACAAAATAAGCCATTGGCTTTGATTTACATGTAATACCAAAATAACAAAATAATCAAAAGAGTCTTTGACTCCTAAAACCTTCCAAGCTATGTCCTTGGAGGTGGCATAACTCCTGAATCTGAAAATGATGTCCCATATAGGGTGAGCCAACGCCCAGTAGAGATATACTAAATATAATATGAGCGATAACTAAAACATTAGCATTTGATAAATGTTTACCTCATATAAATAAACATACGTCTCTTTCCATTTCATTATCCCAACCGATTCATAGATATGGTTCCCTATTCATCCAGACAGTTCAAATGAGACTACAGCTCATATCAACACTATTTCGGCTATGATCAATTAACATTAGACTACAACTCACATAATTAACACTTCAACACTTCAAGTTCGAATGAGACTACAACTCATATTAACATCATTTCAATACTTCAATTTATCTACGTTATACAAACGCAATTAGGATTTCGGGACTTTCACCCTGGACACTCCGGCCAACTTAGTTATCACTGGAGTCCATCTCCTATCTCCTCCCAAATCCGGTTTAGGAGTACATCCCCTATCTCCTCCCAAACCGTGGAGTACATCCCCTATCTCCTCCCAAATAATATACATATACAATGTATTTAAACACTTATCATATACAATGATCAAGCTAAGCACATATTCAATGTGTTATCTCATCCGTCATATTCGATGACATATTCAATTGATTAGTTTTAATTCACCTAATCATCATGCAGTGTCTACAACATTCAAGACTATCCTCCACCGATAGCCCAAAATAATTATTTCTAAACAGATAATGAATTATCAAACAAATAAATTATCTACAATTTCAAAGGTGAGTGATCAATCAGTCCAACTCCACCATTAAACTTCATAATTAACCGATTTCATTATTTCCAACTCAATTTCATATTTTCATAACTTTCCCAAATTAATTATACAAATTAATTCATCACAATAAATTGGGGCATTTCTCTCCCTTTTCTCAACATTGACCCAAAGGCTCATATATCATCAATAAACATCAATAGCCTTATTTTACGACCCATAATACACATGTATTGGTCAAAAGAACAAAACTCCTCATTATATATTTTGAAACCCTAACACCCAAAACTTCCCAACTTCAACATTAAATCAAAATGACTAAATGTCTATGTCAAAGATCATAAATATGAGTAGTAATTCCTACCTCAAATTTCGGAACCCAAAGGAGATAATGAACCAATTCGAAAGTGCTCCAAACCCCAAGATTTTCGGATCAAAATGGAGGTCTTGCAAAGCTCTACCACTTTAATGAAGGCACAAGGGTTGGGTCTCACCAAACCAAGATCAAAATGTAGAGAGAGAGAGAGAGAGAGAGTTCTAGAGAGAGGAGCTCTCAAAATAGGGTTTTTGAAAGTTAGAGAGAGAGAGAGAGAACCGAAAAAGTGGTCCAAAATATCTTTATCTCGGACTGAAATAATGCACAGTCCGCTCGAGCGTGGAACGCGCCGCTCGAGCGTCAGACACAGACTCACGCTTGAGCGTGAAAAGCGCCGCTCGAGCGTCGAATGCATATTTTCAGAAGTTTTGAAGAAGAAGGTCTCCGCTCGAGCGTGAAAGTGGATGCTCGAGCGTCTGATGACTTGCAGAGAAAAGTATTGAGGGTTGAATAATCCCGCTCGAGCGGAGGAGCAAAAGCAAAAGGCCCGCTCGAGCGTCAAAAGCCCCGCTCAAGCGTGAAGGCCAAAATCTGGGCATCAACTTTTGATTTCTAAATACAACAAACCTGTTTCAAACCTGCCCAACTCAACCTAAAACTCAAATGCAAAGAGTAAAGGATGGAAATACGATATAGACAACAACAATCATCCACGGAACCGAGTCCAGATTACAATAAACAAAGAAGGGGAAAACCGGGATCGCTATATAAGAAAAATGATATTTTTAGTGAGGAGTCTTGTGAGAGTTTCAATATCTCAAATTAATTTTCTTAATTTTAAACAATTAAGAAAATCTTCATTTGCTAACTTTTATTTGATAATCTCATATCAGAAAAGAAGAAAAAAAAATGAGTTGTTTTACTCATATAAAGGGAATCTTATACTCTCATCCCATTTAGTGAGGAGCTTTGTGAGAGTTTTAATATCTCATACTAAAATTTTCTTGATTTTCTTAATTTTAAACAATTAAGAAAATGTCTAACTTTTATTTGATAATCCTACATCGAGAAAATAAGAAAAAAAATGAGTTATTTTACTCATATAAAGTGAATCTTATACTCCAATTTAATATTGTAGTGTCATGTATGTTTCAATTCAATATAGTTTAAATTTTAAAAATTTTAATTAATTAATTATGACTTAGTCGATTAGGCTAAACCGTTTTTGATTTGATTGATTTGTTGGTTTAACCACAATTTTAGTAGTTTTATCAAAATATATTGATTAGATTTGTTTGATTAAAAAAAACTAAAGATTGATTTGATTAAAAATTGAAAGACTGAAATTGCTTGATTAAAAATAAACTTTCAATCCAAATGATTGTTAACTTTTATTTTATAATCCCACATCGAAAAAAGAGAAGAAAAAAAAAAGTGAGTTGTTTCACTTATATAAAGTGAATTTTAGTAGTGTAGTATTATGTATACTTCAATTCAAGACAGTTTAAATTTTAAAATTAAAATAACATTTAAAAATTTTAATTAATTAATTTTTGTATAAGTTGATTGGTTATTTGACCTAACCGATTAGGCTGAATCATTTTGGATTTGACTGATTTGTTGATTTAATTGCGATTTTTCATACTGATTTTATTAATTTTAAACAATTAAAAAAATTTCTATTGGCTAACTTCCATTTAACCATATAAAAATAAGAAAAATGATTTGTGGCACTAAAACTGTTGGCACTAATGGCACTAATTTCCTGTTTTGGTAACTTTATTTTTTTTTTTTATTATTTTTTTTTTTACCTGATATAGAAATTAGTGCCATTAGTGCTCAACAAATTAGTGCCACAAATCAAAGCCCTAAAAATAAAACTCTGATTAGTTTATAATTTATTTTATTATCCCACATCGAGAGAAGAAGAAAAAGTAAAATTTGTTTTACTATCTATCTATATATTATATAAAGAAAATGAGATTTTTAGAAAGAAACCTTCTAGGAGTTCCAAACACTTATTCTAAAATTATTGAATTTTTAATTTTAAATAATTAAAAAAATTCCCGTTGGCTAATTTTTATTTACCTTTTATTTTACAATCCCACATTGAAAAAATAAACAAATTGAACGACTGAGATTACTTAGATTAGAAATAAATATATTACTTAGATTTGTTTGATTTGAAATAAACTAAGATTGGTATTATTAAAAATTGAACGACTGAGATTACTTGATTAGAAATGAACTTCTCGTCCAAGGAACTGTTAACTTTTATTTTACAATTACACATCAGGAAAATGAGGAAAAAATGAGTTGTTTCACTATATAAACTTTATACTCCCATTTAATATTATTGTGTCGTGTATGTTTCAGTTCAAGACAGTTTAAATTTGAAAATTAAAATAAAATTTAAAAGTTTTAATTAATTAATTTTTGTATAAGTTGGTTAGTCTTTTAACCTAGCCGATATGGTGAACTGTTTTCAGTTTGACTGACTCACTGGTTTAACTACGATTTTAGTAGTTTTATCAAAATATATCAGTTAAATTTGTTTAATTCGGAATAAATTAAAGATTGATCTAATTAAATATTAAACGGTTACAATTGTTTGATTTGAAATAAACTTTCCGCCCAAACAATTATTAACTTTTAAATAATTAAGAAAATCCTTATTGGCTACCTTTCATTTAATTTTTATTTTATAATTCCACTTTTAGAAAAGAAGGAAAAAGTGAATTGTTTCACTTACATAAAGTGAATCTTATACTCTCATAAAACAAAATGAGATTTTTAGTGAGAAGCCTCATAATCAATATCTCATACTATTTTTTTTGATTTTCTTAATTTTAAACAATTAAGAAAATCTCAATTGGTTAATTTCTATTTAACTTTTATTTTACAATCTCACATAGAGGTTTTGATTTTAAAAATAATTTTGTATGGGATTTTGAAACTCTTATAATATTTCTCCTTAAAAGTATTCTTTTATAAAATATATAGATATATCGATAATCTCAATGTCATTCTTACTGCTTTTTAATACAAAAATTGTGAGATAATTATGATAATTTTAAATTTATATTTAAAACTTATAAATTATGAGATAGATTATTATAATTTTAAATTTATATTGTGTCGATTTTAAATTTAAATTAATAGATTATTTTCCATATTTAGTGACAGTATAAATTTTAATAAAATAAATTTTAAAAGTTTTAATTAATTAATTTTTGTGTAAATTGGTTGGTCTTTTGATTTAACTAATTAAGCTAAACCATTTTTTGTTTGAATGATTTGTTGGTTTAAATGTAATTTTAGCGGTTTTATATGTTACGTTGATTCTTTCTTACTCATTAAGTTTTTAAATTTTTTTTAATTATTTCTCTTTCAAAAACTAACATGATAATTTTTTATAATTCATATATTTTTATTTTAAAATAGTGAAGCATTAGAATTATGTTTTTTTTTTTATATATATATTTTTTATAACAAAGCATAATTTTAATTATTAATTGTCAATACAACAATTTTAATCTATTTATCTATATATTATAGTAAAGGAACATTTGAAAGAAAATCCTTAAACTTATATATAAAATTTTATTTACGAGAGACAAAATATAAAAAATTTAATACAATTATCATATTTTTGATAAATAATATATTATTTTATCCCATGTATAGCGCGGGTGATATGTGAGTATAAAATGAATAAAATATCTTCTTTGAGATAATTTATCTCGAGGATATGCTTAATCCTATTCTTAAATCAAACATGGAAAAGAGAAAATATTAGACATTTAAAGTATGGGGTATATATTCTCTTTTTTAATTTTTTTTCTTTTTTAATTTGAATTGTATCAATTCAAAACCTAAAGAGTGAACATGGAAGCCATGGCTCACTTACAAGGAGGAAGCCAAAAATAATCAGTTACAACCTGAAATAATTTAGGAAATTTTTTAATTTAATGTATGATTAAAAAAAAAAAAAAAAGGTAATCAATGATAAATTTTAGGGTAAATGACAAATATACTTCTAAAGTTTGCTTAAAATATGAATTGTCTCATGTAATTCTAAAAATTACATCCATCCCTTGAAGTTTTCGATTTTATGGCCCATTTTATTAATAAATTATTAAGTCAATTATTAGTTTTTAATAATGTTATATATTTATTTCAATTAATAATTTAAGTAATTTTATTATTATATAGGAGAGCAGTTAAAAATTTTATTTTTTTCAATTAATTCTGTTAAATAAAAATTCTAACAAGGGGTTATTTGTAATTTTTCAAATTACAAGGGGCAATTTGTATTTAAGTAAATTTTAAGGGATATATTTGTAATTTAACCTAATTTTATTAATATTAATAATTAAAATTTTAATTTTTTAATAAATTTATAATTATTTTATGGAAACACTTCTGAATAATGAATTGTATTTTCAATAATCTAATAATCGAAGTAGGAATGTAGTTGGTGCTGTCCACCAGTGACCACCTCACACACAACTTGTGGGGGAATCTTCCCACTAGCCTCTTCTTTTCCATATTTGGCACTCTATTCTATAGTGTTTTTTTTGCCTCCACCAAAATGCACATCATAAACCTAACACCAGTAAGTCAACAACATCAAATCATAATTATATATAGAAAGGGATCCTTCAAAAAAAAAAAAGAAAAAAAAAAGAAAAAGAAAGAGTATATATCATAAATGTCATAATTAAATTTTTTTAATCAAAATTTATAAGAAAAAAAAATAAAAACAGTTATAACTAAACGTCAAATCAGATATAATGAAATTTTTTTAGATTGTAATTAAAATAATGACATAACTAACATCACAAAATGTTATATAACTAACACCACAATGTCATAATAAAAAACTACAAAAATTGTAACCGGGACATATAGTATATACCCTTTTAAGGATATATAGGATGTATACCATAGAATTTTTCATAAATATATTTGAACACTACTTCTCTTTGATTCTTTTAGCGGATTAAATGATACAATATGTTATAACTAATATTACACTGAGTCATAATTAACACTATAAATTTCATAACTAACATAATAATATGTCATAATTAAATACTAAAAAAATCATAAATGAGACATATGGTACACACTTTTTTAGTGGATTGGATGGTACATTTGGGGATGTGAGCTCATCTTTTGATGGTTTAATTCGTCAATTACTTGGACTCAAGGGAATACTATTCGGAAAGAAAAATGATTTGTGGCACTAAAAAGTTGGGCACTAATGCCCCTAATTTCTATTTTGGGTAACTGTTTTGTTTTTTTTTTTTTTTTTTGCCTTATATGGAAATTAGGGGCATTAGTACCCAACTTTTTAGTGCCACAAATCAAAACCGATTCGGAAAAATATCTGATTGTTTCAATTATTATATCCACATAATTTAATTATATTTGTCTTTTAAATAATAATCAATTTGTTTTCAAAATTACACGTGGCCTACTTCTAAATACGAATGTGATGAAATCACATTCCCATTGGATCAATTTGAATTAATTTTTATTTATTTATAGATAATCTATACGCTGTAAATCTTGAAAGATTAATATAATGAATCATTAAAATAAGACTCGTAGTGAGTCATGGTGGGCCGGGGATTGGATAGGTGTAGCCCAATCCACTATGTATTACACAAATGGATTGTGATTATTTATTTCCAAAAACTTCACATAATATTGAATTTTATTAATTTTCAGTTTAAAAAATAGATCATATAACTATAAATGCATAAAAAATTGATTAATTTTTAATTTAAAAATAAATCATATAACTGTAAATCTAAAAATAAAATCTAATATATATATAGGGAATTGGGGTTGTTGTTGAGCAGCAACAACTGTTGTGTGTCGAAATGGGCCCATTTTTGGGCCCATTTTGATAATCCGAACCGTTCATATTTTAGAATACATTAAGTAGAGCATGTTTGCAAAAAATTAAGTTAATCGGATATCGTTTATTTATTCATCCACTCACATTTATATTTGTTTTAATACTTTAAATCACAATTATTATTTATTTTATAGATACAAATGTGAGTGGATGAATGGGTAAAAGATGTCCGATTAACTTGATTTTTTGCAGCTATATTCTACTTGATATATTCTAAAATGTAAATAGTTCGGATTATCAAAATGAGTCTTAAAATGGATCCATTTCGACGCACAACAGTTGCTGCTGCGCGGGCTGCGCAGCAGCAACCCCAATTTGTAGAGAGAGAGAGAGAGAGAGAGAGAGAATGATAAGTAGTATGTGGGGATCCCTATTTGATGGCAGGAGATGCGTGAGACCATTACGAAGCAAAATAATGATCCTTCAACTGTGGAAAAAGTTTTTTTCTTTTCCACGTAAAAGAGCAATTATACAGACGTTGAAAAAAGAAAAAAGAATAAAAAGTGATAATAATAATAGTATTATATGAGTTGGTGGCTGAATGAATTTGTTCCGTTTGGATTTTTAGGATTCATTTTTTAAAAAATTAATTTTTTTATTCATTTTTTTTTTGTTTTCACTGATTGTTTTTTGATATTCTAAGTAATCTTTTAATTTTTCGATGTACCTAATATAAATATACTTAAAAAGTATAATATTTGTGAATTTTTTTTTAAAAAAATTCACTAAATACCAAAAATATAAAAAAATGAGAATTCAGTACATTTTTTTTTTGTATTTTTGTATATTTATTGATTTTAAAAAATATTTTTTATAAATATTTTATTTTTTAAATACATTTAAGTAAGGTGCATCTAAAAAAGTAAATAAATTGTTTAAAATTTTAAAAATATTTAATAAAAATAAAAAATACAAAAAATAAAAAATTTAATTTTCATAAAATTAAATTCGGAAAATTAAAACAAACGCATTGAATTCCTACTTTGTGCTTGCCTTGGATTTTAACTAAATTGGAATTTTGGTCATGGGCTAGTGGGTTGGGAACCTACTTCTTCTTCATCTCCTATTAAACCTATTTGACATTTTTATTTAGGTAAATAACATTAAATTCTTTTAAATTATGACCTATTTATATTTTGTCTCGCTAAATTTCAAAATTCAACAATTAACATTTTAAAAGTATTATCTTATTATAGTTAATCATTTTTGTTATGATCGTTAAGAATTTACAAAAAATTAAATAATGTGTAAAACACATGACACATTTATTAATTTTTTACGGCAATATGTCATTATCTGATAATTTCATTTGCACTTTGCTAAGATAAGAGAGACAAAATGCAAATGAAATCACCATATAAGAGTATTATTATCTTAAAACAATCAATATGGGTATTACTATTCTAAAACTTTAATAAATGTGTCGTGAAATTTACATATGATCTGATTTTCTATAAATTTCTAAGTAAATCCTAACAAAAAGGATTAATTGTAACAAAATAATACTTTGAGAGAATTAATGGTTGAGTTTTGAAGTTTAATGGATAAAGTACAAATGAGTCATAATTTAAGAGAGTTTATAGTAATTTACTTTGTATTTATACCTTTTTGCCTAAAAAAAAAAAAAAACAGTTTTAGGTACTAATATAAAAAAGTTATTTTGCCAAAAAATTAAAAATGATGATTTATTTTCAATCTTTTCTTTATTTTTGTTTGAAATATAAAAATAAAAATAATATAAAACAGCTGGTTAAAACTTAAACAAGATGTTTCATTACATTTACACCCACTTTTTAAGTTTTTGTTATATATATATATATAAATTACAGTTTCATTATAGAACTAAATATAAAATATACATAAATGTAAAAAAAAATTCAAGATTTGTTAGTGCGGTTCACTTTTAAATTTTTTTGTCTGTCCATATATATTCTGTGTTTAATTTTGTGATCGATTTTTGTATATATAGACATATTCTTTAAATTAAAATGTGTTTTTTTTTTCATGACTGGTTTCAAATGAATGATGATATATATATGATAATATATGTTGCTAGTATATATCTACAACATTATATATGCAAAACATGTCAACAGATGTATTTTTTCTTTGTTTTATTTTTCACCCTCTGAATTTGTGAATGGTTTTGGAAGCTGGGCTTTTTATTTTATTTTACTTTTTTTGCCTTCCTTCTCTATTAGGGAAAGATTGGTCACCTTTTGAGTTGCTTTTATAAATTTTGTCTAGAGTTTAAGTGACATGAGAAACTCATGGATCACATTCTCCAAACTCAAGTCAGATCTCAAAAGCTCATACTGGTCTTGTAATAGTGGATGGGCAAATTTGGATGAAAATGAAAGACAGTATAATATGGAAATTCATCATAAAATCAGTTATAATCATTTTATATGAGATGAGTTTAATTTTTTTGTGAATTTTACACTCGTGTGAGAGAATTGTGTTCAATTCCTATGATTGATTTTTGTGAAGTAAAAATGACCTGATGAATGATTATCTACATCAACTCTCAGGGACGGAGCCAGAAAATATATATACAGGGAGCCAAAATAAGTGTAAAAAAGACAATTCTCACTCATAAGTTCTCAACCTTATGGGATTTTTAAAGTGTGAAATGTGCACAATTAAGAGTTGAAGCTCAGGTCCTGCTGAATCCCAATTCATATGCCAAGGATAGCCCAATAGCATAGCAGATCAGAGTTCTGCAAGAAACTTGGGCCTTCTCACAAAATCATGAGCAAATCAATTCTGAACTGGGCCTTGGATTAAACTTGAACAGTAAATTAAATTGTGTGCAAACGTAATCCGTGCTTCAGTCTGCTGCTCCTCCAATCCATTTTATTTTCATACCAACATTTGAAAAAAAAAAAAAAAAAAAAAAAGGGGGCAAACTTCACTTTACTCATGTGGTTTGGATTATGTACAGTTTACTCCTCTAATATTTGAAAATGACCACATAACACCCACGTGATTTGTGGATTGAAGTGTACCATTAAATATTTCGTCCAACTTAACAGCAAATGTGAAACACGTGATAGACATAAGGGAGTTATATGCTCATTTTCAAATTTTAAAAAGGTAAATCGCACATGGAATAAAGTATAGGGGGTTAAAGTGTACTTTACCTTCCAATCAAATGACGAAAATTTCTATAGTTTACACACTTAAGTTACTTATATACAGGGATATTTTAGCCTTTTCATTAAATCGTTAACAGACATAACGATATTCTTCAATTTACAAACCGCGTGGGGGTTATGTAGTCATTTCCAAATGTTAGGAGGGTCAACCGCACACGAAAGTGCAGTTTGCCAAAAAAAAAAAAAATAGGCACTTGGGCCAAAAAAGTCCAAATTTGAAATTTTTGAGGCAATATCCCTAAATTCTACTATTTTTTGCCAGAAAGACAATAACAATTTGAAGGACCATATTACTCATACTTATTTGTCTATCTATCCATATTACCATTACCGGTCCCCCACTTTTGGCGCCAATAACTTTTTCGGATACTTTCCAACCAATATTCCAACGACGGGAAATATTCTGGCCAATCTCTAGTGACTCGCTGGTAGGGTTGCAAATGAACCGAACTGCTTGCGAGCTAACTCGATTCATTAAGGGTTCGGCTCATCAAACTTGACTCGTTTTTCTTTATTTAAATTATATAATAAATATATTATTTATATATTAAATACATTATTTATGTATTAAATAATATAAAAGTATTTATCGAACCGAGCCGAGTCGAGTTCGAGTTTTATTAATATTATTGAGCTAAGTTGAATTCGAGCCCAATTAGTTATCGAGCCAAGTTCGAGCTCAATAAACGAGTTCGATAAGCAAACAAACCAAGTTTCAGCTCAGCAAAACTTAACTTGGCTCGGGTAGTTTGTAACCCTACTTGCTGGTGTCTGGTGTTCAATGGTTGGTGCACCCATAAAAGTGGACTCATCACAAAAGAGAGAAGAGTAACAGACAACAACAACAACAACAAAACTTCTATGTTATATTTGGATCTTTGATTTATTCAGTGAAAGAAAAATGATGCAATCCATCGCATTGTTTTGTTTGCTAGACCAAAACATAAAAATAAAAATAAACAAAGAAAAAGAAAAATAAAGAAATAACTACCTTTTATTGGACCAATTTTAATCAATCCATTGCATTGTATAACTAATGGTATTTTTATCATTTGTTCATATTAATTTTATTTTCTTGAGTCATGTAAGTACAATATTTCTTTTATTATTAGACGGCCAAACAATTAATACAAGTCGGATTACTCCTATAAAAGCATGTTCATATCGTTTTGCAAGTAAAAATAAAAAAATAAAAATAAAAAGGTTATGACTTTTTTCTTAATCATGAATTCAAATTGTCAACTTGCTTTGCCCAATATTTTAATCAATCCATTGCATTGTACAACTTGTGGTGGCTAAAAAAATACTAGCTAATTAACAATGGGCTCAACCCAAATAAGGAAGCACATCAAATAAATATCACACCCCCATCTATAAAAGAGAGGTATCCCAAGAAATAAAGGTATGCCTAATCTTGGCAACACAGCACGCACCGTACCTTTCATTTCTGCATCTTCCTTCTTTGATTCCAGGGACTAATTTTACCATCGGAATGTCCTCGGTTGGCAATCCTGGTTGGGTGGCGCTAACTATGTTCATCTTTGCAGATTTATGGGGCAAAATTTATCTCTTTGTTAGATCTCTACAATCCATGTGAGAGGATTTTTTGGGTCTCACAATTGGCACAATTTATGAGTGAATGGGAAGTTGACGTTGTTTTCGGGTTTGTGGAATGAACACTTAAAGAAGTAAAATGTGGATTTCCTTGAAATGGTTGTCCCACATTGAAAGCTTAAGAGAACTTATGTGTGCATATACGTTCTAGGTGAGAATACTTGAGTTAGGTCCCAAGGAGCACCCCAAGTTTGTAGAATGGAGGAATTATGGACAAACTGAGCCGTGCCGGGCGCGGGTGTGGGTTGGGTCAGTTCTAATATTAATTTTTTGGACAAAATTTATTTAAATTTTTTTTCCAAAAATTCTTACAGGAAAAATTATTTTTTCTGAATGAAATTAATACAAATTTTGTGCCAAATTTGAATTTAATTTTTCTGTCCAAAACAGTGTCCCTCTGGTCTAGGTTTAAACAGTCCGATCCAATTTCCAACATCTAGCAGATAGATTCGAACAATGCACCGAACAGGTTCAATTTCATACCATACCTGTTCAGTTTGAACCATACTTGTTCATTTCAAATTCATATCTGTTCGGATTTGTCTTATGGTCACCAATTTGCCTATAAATACTGGATCATTCTAGCAGATTTCTACATCCAGAAAACATAATTTCTCTTTCTATTTTTGCTCTCTGTTGCATTGTTCTTCATACTAGTTTTAGGGAAAAATTCTCAAAGTATAGAACACAGGTTCTAGTTCGCCGTATAGATTGTTTGGAGTGCTACTACAATATGTGTAGATCTGTATCTAGGGAGATAGACGCCATTTATCCGTAAGCACCAAAGCGAGGCGAATTTGTCTTAAGGATAGAATGTTACACACTCGACTTGATCTATTTTTGTACTTATTTATTTCTGTAAATAAATTCTGTAAGTAATTTATTTTTATTTGTTTGATTTGGTTTCAAATTATTTATTTTACACAGAAGATTGTTCCAACAACATGTTACTATAAGTAAAAGTTCAACAACACTTTGATGGTTGAAGCATTACAAGCCACGGCTAGGCTTTGAATTTTCTCTCTGATTATACTTATTTTCAAATTACTGTAAAATCGATTCTTGAATTGTATATACATCTGTGTGTGCTTACAAACTATATGGAAACTTTTGTTCAGTGTGAATCTTGATGGAAAAGTTTTAAAACAACACATAATTTATGGTTTTACTTTTGCTCTTGATTTACTCTCTCTAAAACTAGGTTGTACATTCTTCTTTATGAAAGTAGCTTTTCAGCAATAGAACACAGGTTGCTAAGCTAAATCCATCCTTGGGTCTTTATTTATTGTTTCACAAAACTTATTTTAGAGTTGCCTTTTGGCATATATATACATATGTGCTCATAAATTGTGTGAAAATCACTGTTGATTGTCAATATTGATTAAAAACCAAAAGGTTCGAAAGCAAGACAGACTACAGATCTACAACTGCGTCTATACTCTCTCTCTCTAGAATTCGAAAAACATGCTTTGAAGCTTCAATGGCAATATCCTCTTTCTAGGAAGCTATCTGGCAAGAAAAATGGAGCACCAAGGCTATTCGGATCCTTCGCAGGTAATACCATGCACTCACACATTGGTAATTATAATCCTCTATAATGGAGCCGAGCTACATCATTAAGCTCAACAGACCCATGCACAGTCATTCAACTGCCATAAATAGCAAAACGACCGAAATTGCCAAACTCTCAGCAAAGCCGAATTCATCTTGCTGAGTTACTGACCAAAGATCAATGCTTACAACAAATAGCAAAAATCCGAATTAATCTTGCCGGGTTTCTAACCAAAGATCAATGCTTGCAATAAATAGCAAATAACCGAATTCCTCTTGTCGAGTTGCCAAAGATCAATGCTTGCAATGCCTTGTTTCGGTAAACTAAGGAAGTTGGTGCCCAAGTGTTTCGGCAACCCACATGATTGAGGAGTTGCCAATTATTCACTGCCGAGTGCGAATTCAACGCCTATTGAGAGCCTTGCTAGGCACACTTCTCTGCTGAGCACATTCTGCTAAGAACATATTTTTCTGACCACCTTCATTCAACCGACCACACTTTAACCGAGGATAAGAGCCGAACAATACCTACGAAAAAAGAGAGAGTCAAAGTAATGGAGCAATCTTAATTTTTGGTCAACTTTCAGAGGTCCAACGACATCCAAACAAAGGCAGAATGAGGCGTCTGAATATTGGAAGGAACACTAGGCCGAGAGATGAATCCAACACCGCAAAAATAAGGCAAATCGGACTTAAAACAAGGAAGATACAAAAGCTCAACGTTAGGAGTTTGAAACTAAAAAAAATAAAAATAAAATAAATTAATTAATAATTTGTGGTAATCCGCTACTATGAGGCAATATATATATATACATAAATCCAAATAGTTTGATCAGAGAATTTGCCGACCAAGAGTTTCGGTACATCAAAAAGCCCCTATATTCCAGGAAGAAATTGATCAGCACCCATAACAAGCTTGCCAAGCCATTCACAAAATCCCTATGATCATAAGCTCACCAACTCAAGATTCGGCTATCATAACTACGCCTACTCGACAATACCAACGAACCAAATTACATCCATAAGGCCTAATGATGACTCCAATATCCATCAACATAGGTTATTTGGCAGTACAAGTCAGTTGGCAATGTCGCAGTAGTGCCGAGTAGCTACCACCTTGAATGCGCAGCAGCTCCACAACTTCATTGTCAAGCTCATCGGCAATGATAATTGTCACAACTAGTGCAAGTATATATCTTTCATCATAGTGGCTACAACCACGATGCCGAGAACAAATTTAGTCGTTCTCTTTTTGGAGTCACATCTCGGCAACATGCTCCACAACATTGGACATTCTTGGAACAAAAACTACGGTTAATTCATCTACCTCTTTGACACGAATCTCATGATTTAATTCTCGGAAGTGTAGCAATATTGCTCAGCACTACTGTCTTGGCATAGAACTAGCATTTCAGCTTCAAATTTCTCAAGATTTCGGAGGTGCCAAAATCAACATCTGAATATACCAAAGAATTCATGTTAACTAAAGGAGTCTAAACCCACCAATCCGATGAGCCAAGAAGTAACCAAAGTTCGCCGATAGTTGCGAAACGGACCACATTTTCAGAAAACTAAAATTTTCAAAGTTGTCTAACTCAAGTTTTGACTATACTAACATGAAGTACTCATTAAGACGAGTCCAATACAACAAACTGCGTCGAAATGGGAGCTAAAACGAAGCCATACGAGTCAATCGAAGTTTGCCCTGACATTCAACTATTTTGCTAGAGAAGACGCACCAGAGTTGGCAAACATAAGAAATTATTCAATGCCTTGCGAGTAAGTTACATCCCCTCATAGCCGAACAACCATTACATTCAAATAAATACCTTGCACAATACATACATAGGCCCCGTTTGTTTTGGGAGATAGACGTTAGAGTGGGTTTGAGATTGAGATGGAGGTAGGACCCACTATATGTTGTGCTTGTTTTGGGAGATGGAGAAGGGATTCATAATCCCATGGGATTAGGATGGACCTTGGTATTGAGATTGAGATGGAGGAGGTGGAGATGGTATTAGGAAATTAGTCCTATGGGATTAGGTTTATTTATTTATTTTTTTTATTTACATGTTGGGAATTTTTTTTAACATTAATATTTAATGTTTTTGTATTTTTTGTTAAGTAAAAATCATAATTTTTTTTTTGTTTTAATATTTTATATTTCTTTTATAGGGTAATAATTTAACAATCCCCACATTAACAACTACCATCAAAACAAACACAATTTTATTTAATCTCCTCACTATTAATCCCCTCTATTCTACTTTTGAAAACAAATGAGGCCATAAGGATCTGTGATGGCAAAATGGTTAAGTATCATGCTTTCATCCCAAGTGGCGTGAGGCCGAACCGAGCCAACATTTTTGTCGGCAACTTCACTTGTATTTTTGCCAAGCCATCAAGCCGAGCTGAGTCGCAAGCCATCAAGTCGAGCCAAGCCTTCCAACGTAGCATATGTTAGAGAAATTATCCAGTGCTTTGCGACGCCCAATTCTCCACCGATTTGAGCCGTCAAATCCATTTTTGGCTAAAATTATGCCATCAAGAGTTCGATTCCAACTATTTGGACCCTTCTAAACACATTCGTAGGGTCTAATTTTGCAAATTTCATATAAAAAATTTGTAGATTTTATATGCAGTGCCACATATCGTAGCTCAAACAACATTTTTACTGTCGTGCCTAGAGTTTGCTCAATGCCGAATTCAACCATTACAACTTATTTGGCAACTTTTTGCCTATATCATAGCTCGAATCATTCATCACCACAGCCGAACTTGCCCCGAAACATAGCAGACTGATCCTCAACAATTTTGGCACGAATCCATTAGGCATTCCTTCCGAATAACACCTGTCATTCGAAAGCACTGGGGCAAGGCATTCGCTTCCACAATTTGTTCTCGACTTACTCTTCGGCACTTTTGGCCAATGTCCAATCTACATTCCTTCCAACTAACGACTGTCATTCGAAAGCAATGGGGCAAGTATATGTTAGACAAAACACAAAACAGCAACTTTACCAATCTACTTCAAATCTACTTCTAATATCCACTCAGCAATTCCTTACAACGGCTCCTTACAACAGCACAATGTTATTTTTTAACGGCGCAATGCTATTTTTTTAATGCTCTACCATTGACGTCAATTTTTCAGCTTTTCGCTTATTTGTGATCACAAAGTCTACATTATTTGGTACATGTAATCAATGACACGGGATGCACTATTCGATATCCTTGCAATGTCTGAAATTGAGACAAAAGCCTCTGAATGCGGAGCAAGAAAGCCTCCGAATACGGAGCGCCCTTCATGCTCGGCACGGAGTGCCATCAACAAAAGCTTTCGAATTTGGAGCAAGACATACATACATTTATACATACATTCAAGCATACATGCATTTATGCGGTCATTCATTTATGCATTTTATTCATTTATCCAGAGTGTTCTTTATAAAAAAACCTAACATCTACTTGAATAGCGTAACTCGGCAAGAAAAACTCTTATTCCTTCTGCCGCAGACAATGAAAGTTTTGGGGCAATTGTGGTGGCCCAAAAAAGATACTAGCTTATTAACAATGGGTCTAGCCCAAATAAGGGAGCCTTATCAAGTAAATATCACACCCCCATCTATAAAAGGAAGGCATCCCAAGAAATAGAAGTATGCCTCATCTTGGCAACATAGCACAAACCACACCCTTTATTTCTGCATCTTCTTTCTCTGATTCTAGGGACTGATTTTACCATCAGAGTGTCTTCGGCCACCAATTCCGGTTGGGTGGCGCCAACTATGTTTATCTTTGCAAATCTATGGAGCAAAACGCATCTCTTCATTGAATCTCTACAATCCATGTAAGAGGATTTTTTAACTCTCACACAACTAATGATATTTTATAATTTATTCATATTAATTTTATTTTCTTGAGTCATGTAAATACAATGTTTCTTTTATTATTAGACAGTCAAACAATTAATACAGATGGGGTTACTCCTATAAAAACATGTTCATATTGTTTTAATAGTAAAAATAAAATTAAAAAATAAAAGGGCTAAGACTTTTTTCGTAATCATGAATTCAAATTGTCAACTTCCTTAGGCAGTGCTACTCGTTTTCTTTGAACCTTATCATGTCATAAAAAATAAGCATCATTTAAGCTGGTTCATTGAATGATAAGTGAAACTTTATTTTTTTTTAAGAAAATACTAATAATCGATTTCATAATAACTTCGAACTTGTCACAAATCACATATTCACAGTGGGACCACAACTGTTGCGGTTCATTTTGTGATTCATTTTATTTTTAATTTTTATAAAACCAGGTTGTGATTTATTAGCTAAACTAATTAATAGCAACTAAAGTTTGAGCACTGGCTCTATAATTTTATTTGCACCAATCTCAACTTTATATTAGTAATGTTTGGCTCTATAATTTCAGTGTTTGGTTATCTAGACTTATCAAGGGAAAAAAAAAGAAAGGGTCCATTTGGTTTGACTTTCAGAATCAATTTTAAAAGATTATTTTAAAAAAAAAAAAAAATGTAAAATTTGAAAATTTGTTTGATCATATATTTTAAAAATCCAAAACTTGTTGCATTATAAAAAACAAATTTGAAAATAGTTTTTAAAACTCTCTTTTAAATAAAAGTAGGGAAAATTATGCAAATAGTCCCTGTAGTTTACACGATGTGTTAATTTGGTCCATGTAGTTTCAATTTGCTTGATTTTATCCCTTAATTTAACGGATTGTGTCATTTTAGTCCAATAAATAACGGTTATTAAGTTAATTTAACGGAAAGTCAAACAATGTATCAATTTGGTCCATGTATTTTTCACAATGTGTCAATTTAGTCCATGTCAAAATTGAGAAAATTGAAACTACAGGGATTAAATTGAGATATCGTGTAAAGTACAAGGACCAAATTGACACATTGTTTGACCTTCCGTTAAATTAACTGAACAACCGTTATTTATTGGACTAAAATGACACAATCCGTTAAATTAAGGGACAAAATCAAGCAAATTGAAATTACAGGAACCAAATTGACACATCGTGTAAACTACAGGGACTATTTACATAATTTACCCATAAAAATACTCATAAGATAATCATTTTTTCATTACAAAGGTCAAAAACTCGAGGAATTTTATTTCCACATTCTTTCTGCTCGGTCACAAATTTAGCACCATAAAAAGAATTAATCACAATTTTATCTTAAAATAAAATTACAAAAATATCTTATATTCTCTATCTCAAACCCTAATCCTCAAACCACCCCAGCCAACCAAAACAATCCCTTGCCACCACCCCAACCACACCGACACCCACACGCATCAAGCACCACCTCATTGCATTCTCTTGTTGCTACCCCCATCTTAGTACCATCAACCTCCCCACCCTTCTTTTCGGCACCTCCAATCTCTTTTACACTTTCTCTTACCATTCAGATATTAACTTCTCCAAAAATATTGTTTGTTCATATATCAATTACCGAACTAATATATCAACCATCAAATCACTAATGCTTGCTTGGAGAACTACTATTAAACATATATAGTGGCAGTGGTTGGTGGCTAAGGTTTAGTATTAGAATTTTTAAGATTGAATAATGTGCAAGTACTTTTGAGATAGTGAATTTTGTATTAAAATAATTTGATGCGTAAAAATAGAATCTCCCAAAACTTTAGTCCTCTTGTCAAACACTTCAAATTTCTTCAGTCGGTGCTTTCCTTTTTTATTTTATTATTGTAAATCAACTTTTAAGCTAGCAATCTATGCCTATGGCACTAATAGTATGAGTAATCATAATCCGAGATGACTTCCATCTTTTATTGGAGATTAAAGTAGCTATCACTACCTAATTCTTTTGACAATGCATCATTACCTAATTTCGGGCTTACAATTTCTAAGAGCTCTTTTGGGAATACAAGAAATAGGTTGTTTATTAATTTATTAACTTATTTATATTATATTATTTTTTTTTATATTTTTGTACTTTTTTTTTTTTTTTTTGTGTAATAAGTTATATCCAAAATAATCCTAAGTCATGTTTTAGTTCTTGTCTTTTATGCTCCGTTTGTTTGAACAGAAAATATTTTTTGAAAAATAATTTCTATATATTTTAATATTTGGTATAATGAAAAACAAAAATTAACAGAAAGCAAGTCTATATAGGCAGAAAATGTTTTCTACTTTTAAAAGGTAGAATACGTTTTTTGAACTAAAGTTTTACTGATGTCACTACACTATTACCGCCACTTTCACCTTCACCACCACACCACCATCACTATGACCACTGCTGCCATTATTGTCGTTATCACCGCCCCACCACCATGCCCCCATCTCCACCTCCACCTCGTTCCACCACCACCACTAAACATAGAAAAATATTTTCTCTATAAAACATTTTCTAAAAAAAAATTTCTTTAAAAAATGTTTGGGCAAATTACAAAAAAAAATCTCAGTATTTAGCGTGTTTTTCACATTAAACCTCAACATTTTAATTTTAACAATTTAAACGCTGAATTTTTAACCGTGTCCCAATATTGACCCGCCGTCTGTTTCCGTTTGTTTCTGTTAACTTTTTATACTTATTTGATACACGTGTCACTTTTGATTCATCCATAATTATTATAATTATTTTATTTCTAAATTAATTTTTTTTATCATCTCTCTCTCTCTCTCTCTCTCTTTGTGTGCAAATCTATTTCTAACCTATACATATACACACATTACATATATATATATATATTCACTCTTCGTTTTCTCTATTTTTGTCCAACAATGCCTTCACGCCCCCACCACCACCACCATCACCACCACCATTTCCAGATTTTCCGGCGCCGCAACCGTCGGAATCACCCATCGACATCTCTCTACATAACCCACATCCCCATTTCAACCTCATCCCATCCATCCTCGCCGGAGCCCTCACCATCGCATGTCTTTTCTTCCTCACCATTCTCTACCGGAAACTCTCTCGGTAGAAGATGGTGGTACTGGAACAATGAAGGGTATTGCTCAAATCCATCGCCCTTCGCCCTCAGATCTGTCGCCGCCCTCACCGTTTCACTCGAATTCGTTACTTTCACATCTTCATTTCTTCAGATCTGCCACCCTCCTTCACTATCTCTCTTAGATCCGTTTCATTGTAATCTTCACTCATAAAATAATTATAGAGAGAGAAAGAGAAAATATATATATATATATATATGTAATGTGTGTGTATGTATAGGTTAGAAATGGATTTGCACACAGAGAGAGAGTGAGAGTATAAGGATGAATCAAATAAGAGAGAGAGAGAGAGAGAGCTGACAAGAAAAAAAAGTAATTTAGAAATAAAATAATTATAATAATTATGGACGAATCAAAAAGTGACACGTGTATTAAATAAGTGTAAAAAGTTAACAGAAATAAATGGAAACAAATGGAGGGTCAACATTGGGACACGGTTAAAAATTCAGGGTTTAAATTGTTAAAATTAAATTGTTGGGATTTAATGTGAAAAACACGCCAAATCTTGGGATTTTTTTTTGTAATTTGCCCAAAATATTTTTTAATAAAAAATATAAATAGACTTTAATTGAATTTGATGTTTAATTCATTTTGTACCCAAACAAAATGGCATTTTAACACTGCAGTTGAATTTGAAAAATATTTTGTCCCAACTCCTTAATTTTGAAAGATGGTGTTCAAGACCCCCCCAAAAAAAAAGGAAAGGGGGAAGGAACTAAGTATTGAATTGATAAAATAGACTTTAAGCCTCTTTAAATGAGTCCGATGGTTAAAAATTAATATGAAAGTGTGTCAAAATGACATGCATTATTGGAGCTCTATTGTGAAGGAAAAAAAAAACGGCATTTTAACACTGCAGTTGGTCAAAAAATAGTTTTGACAATGTTTTTTTTGGGCAACTATTGAAGTTCCTCTAATACATCAATAAATAGAAAATTATTCGGTGCCCCATGAATACCACTTCCTGCCACGAACCAAATGTTATGGCCTATAAAAATTTTGAATTCAACTTTTTTTCAAATAGTCATCTTAATTTAAAAAAGTAATTGAGCTTAATAGGTTCATTTTAGAACTGATTTTGATAATCTAAATTGTTTACTTTTTTGAACTCGTTAAATAGAATATTTATGCAAAAAATAAAGATGATTGGACATCAATAGCTATATATGTTTGAATCATATTAGTTTTAAAAAAATAGACGACAAATATAATTTCAAGAATAATTATTTATTCTTTGTAATACAAATTTAATTCAAATATATAGATACCGATATTAGATCATCTTAATTTTTTACATGATATTCTACTCAACTAAACCTAAAAAATTAACGGTTTGGATCATCAAAACGAGACATATGATGGGCTTCATTGGCCTTTCAAGTTTTCTCATATTGAGATGTGAATATGAAAAAAGCCTCATCTAAAAATTTACTCCCAATCTTATCTCGAAAGTGAGTGGCGTGTAGATTTAAAACTAATGAAATGTGTGTCACACTTATAATGAATATATTGTAAAACTCCATTAAATTTTTTTTTTCCTATATAATTTTATGAATATTTTTGTAAGCATGCAGTATTACTGATTATTAAATTTCACTTTCGATTGTCTCTCCAATTGTTAACATAAAATGATAAACATCACAAAATGAACTAATCTTAATCTTTTTGTGACACCATGGGCATGAATAATTGCTCTATCAACTTGCTCATGCTGGAATGATTCTCAAGTTTTACTTTTCCATGCCCATTGAAACAGAGCAAAAAAGTAAAAAGCATGTAATAACAGCTGCTCCACCAAAATCTCTCGAGTGTAACGTTCCAAATTTGAAATCATCAACGGTCACTTTAGAGAATCTCACTTAAAAATTTATATTTTTATTTTAAAAATAAAATTTAAATGGAGACAATCAATCATAAAAAATAATTGGATCAGGTCATTAAAGAAATTGTTTCACTGTGTTTCAATTTTATTTTTTTATTTTTTTTATGATGGGTTTTGTGGATTACCTATTGATTATTAGACTTCCTCCTTTTTTTTTTTTAATGATAATTATATAAGCATGATTTTTATGTACAATTTTCAGGCGAAACTAGAGGATTCATTTTTAGCAAAAGAACTCATAATTTTTAAAATCCTAATGATACATAAGTTTATATGAGATTTATGTATAATTATTTCGATTTTGTAAATTATTATTATTATTATTATTATTATTATTATTTGTGTATGTGTATTTCAATAATGGACTCATAATTGAGCATGTTCTTAAACACATATAAAACAAATTATGAATTTTATGGAGAATTGATTATATTTTGAAGTAAACTATCCTTAAATTACTATTGAAAGATTATTACATCAAAAGTTATTGTTGAGAATTTTTGGTTGCGTTTGGTTTTCTTTTGGAATTATAATTTCAATAAAACAAATTTAAAATTCATAACCAAACATATAACTCAAAACTACTCAAAACTCAATTTAAAATTTATTTTCAAAACTCAAAACCAAACACACAACTCAAAACTCAATTTAAAATTCTTTTCAAAATTCAAAACCAAATTCTTTTCAAAACTCTATTTAAAAAAAAAAATCATTTTTTATTTTATTTTTTAAAATTATTTTTAGAATTATGATTTGAGTGTGGAATCGTATTTTGAGTTATGAGTTTTGAGTTGAGTTTTAAAAAGAGAAAATTTATTTGGTTATGAGTTTTGAGTTATATTTTGAAATTTTTTGGAGTTTTTTTTATTTTATTTAAATATGTAACAAATTTCTTAATTTATTTTTTAGGGTAAATATTTTGTATTTTAAATATTTATTTATTTATTTTAATGTGCGCTACATTTCATACATTTGTGTGCTGTATTTTTTAAAAATATTTTAAAAGTATTTTTTAAATATTAAAAAAAATTAAAAATTATTTTTTTATTTTAAATAGATATATAATTTTTATTTAAATAATTTTTATTTTATAAATATTTTTTAAATATTTTAATTTTTTTGCTATGTGTTTGGTTATAATTTGAGTATGAAATTTTGAAAGTAGTGTGGAGTTTCGAGTTATGTGTTTGGTTATGAGTTTTGAATATAGTTTTTGAATTGAGTTTTGAGTTATATGTTTGGTTACGATTTGAATGTGGAGTTGTGTTTTGAGTTTAAAATATTTACAAAATAAAATTAAAATATTTAAATAAAATTATATATTTAAAATAAAAATAAAAAATCCAAAAAATTTCAAAACACTTTTTAAAATTCTTTTCAAAACTCATAACTAAACAAATTTTCTTTTTTCAAAACTCAACTTACAATTTTACATTTAAATTATAATTTTACACTCAAATCATAATTTCAAAACTAAACCAAATGATGCTATGTCTAGGAGATATTTGATACGTCCTCTTGTCAAAGTTAATAATGAATGGTCTAAGATCAAAGATTGACAGTATTTTTTAATAGGAAAGATTACAATTTAGTGTATGTTTGAAAAAAAAATTAAATTAATGATAAATTTTACAAACTCTAATAATTAAAGTTATAAATTTTTTCATAAATTTGTAATTATTTTGAGAAGATACCAATGATTTCTAATTTTTCTCTTTTTATAAATCCATTATATGTCTCTTTATTATTATCTATTATAAAAAAGAAAATTGCACATATGAATGAAAAATGTTTATGTTTAGAAGCATCATTTTCCAAACCAAGCCAACTCTACCCATGACCTCTTTTTACTAGATAGCTACTTTTTTTATTGTCAATAGGAGAAATTAATTGACACGCTACATTTTATCTTTCAAAATTATAATACAAAAGTGATGAGTCATATATTTTAGACCAATGTAAAAAGAAAATTCAAATCCGGGAAAAAAAAAAATGTAGAAGGAAAATTGTAAATAAGTAGAATATAAAATAATTATATCGCAAGTGGAATTTTTTTTTGTGCGTGTTTGGCACACAGTAATGAGTGGTAGTAAATATAGGAAAACATTTCGCCATCATAAAAATGGAATTATTTTTCCAGTGTTTAACTAAAATGCAATTTCCTCAATGTAAAACACTACATTCTAAGAGTATTAAATAATTTCTCCCTCAATAAGGGTTTATGCCAAATCAAACCCCAAGTTATGATTAGTTTCATTTTTAATACATGTGTATTATTGAACAAAAACATACTAGCTTAGATATAACTAGTTGGTATTAGTTAAGAACAATTTTAAGCCAATGTCGATATGATTTTAACAACCACTATAGTGAGTTTAGTATATGCCTATGGTGTACAACAAGCTAGCCGAACCAAAGATCATATAATGATTTATTAAACACTAAATCGAGTCATTCACCTGATGGATGAGACATTCTCTTATTAAGCGTGATAATTGAAATTGTGTCTGTTGAGACAATCTTCTGTGTAAATAAAATAAATTGAAACTAAATCAAACAAAATAAATAAATAACATACCGAATTTATTTATCAAACCGAATTAAAAATTCAAAAGACCAAGTCGAGTGTGTGACATTCTGTCCTTGAGACAGATTCGCCTCGCTACGATGCTTACGGTTGAGTGGCGTCTATCTCCCATGATACAATGATCTTCACAAAATTGTTGTAGCACACCAAATAAATTTGTACGGCGAACCAAACCTTGTGTTCTAATACTCTCTTTAATTTATTCTAAATCTAAAATGAAGAATAATGCAAAAGTAGAATATTTTGGACAGCAATGAAACAAAATTTCAGACTGTTTTTTTTTTTTAATAGTTCAGACTGCTGGAAATGTATCTATATTTATAGGCAAAAAATTAGACCCGAAAAGGTATCAAATTGAAGGCAAAAGGTGTACAATAAAATTGAACAGGTGCAACTTGATTTATCCGTTTGCTAAGAACAAATTTCCAAACAATTTGAAAAAGGTGCCGTTGGTGGAACAGTTACAACTGTTGGAATACTATAATTAACTATTTGAATAGTTTAATTAAATTAAATTAAGGAAACCACTTAAGGAAACCAAAACCAAATTTATATTTAAATTATATTCCCACAATAATTTTTATTGAAAAAATTCAAAAGAACTTTGTCTTAAAAATTAATGTTAAACCCGAAAACGACGTCATGTTCCCATTCACTTGTAAATGATTTTGACGAACCGTCTTTACCGTATGACTTGCCACGCGGCAAGGAACACATCACCTCTTTGGACCCACCCCAAAGGACGTTTGGGGCCCACTCAATTTTGGCCTCAAAGTTGGCCCAAAATAAGCCTTATATAAACCAATTTTCCAACAATCCCCCACATGAATGGAATTTGCCGGAGAGAAAATGCAACAACATGATCTAATACAGAGAGTACAGAAATTGGAAATATTCTGCAAAGGATAAGTAGCTTTTGGCTTTGAACCTTCCCTTGTGAGACACTATCGGATTTACTAGCTAACCAGTGAACATGATGTCTTGAACTGTTCAACCGTTTGTGTAAACCAAGACAATAGAACTCACACAGTATATCTCCAGACACAGTTTAGTTCTCACTATTGTGTTCATTTTGGCCCTGAACAACCTGGTCTTTTATGAGTGCTCTAGAGAATTGTAGCCCTTCACAAATCTCATAAAATTGGCCCAGTTCACACTCACATAGGTGATTCTTATGAAGAGTATCCTGCCATACTCCACTAGGTTTACCTAGATATAAGAATCATTAAAATTTTACTTAACCGCAAACGCTGCAAACATCACTTTTTCATCAAAGAAATGGGTAGGAGTTAGACTCCCCAGTGATCCTTCTAAGTCATTCACAACTTGGTTGTCCTTTTGAATCTAGATCTTGGGATCTCCAGTCAACTAGGTTGGGTTGCCGTTGTGGTAACTCTTATTTAATAGGCTTAAGTCCCATTCCCCTCGATGAATTTTCAACTAACTCTCTTGCTAACCCTTTGGTTAGTGAATCCGCTATGTTGTCTTTAGACTTAACATAATCTATGGAAATAATTCCATTAGAAAGTAGTTGTCTCATGGTATTATGTCGACGACGAATGTGTCGTGATTTACCGTTATACATATGACTCTGTGCTCTACCTATAGCTGATTGACTATCGCAATATATGCATATAGCAGGCACCGGTTTTGGCCATATGGGAATAGCTTCAAGGAAGTGGCGAAGCCATTCTGTCTCTTCCCCAGCTTTGTCTAAAGCTATGAATTCAGATTCCATAGTAGACCTAGCAATGCAAGTCTGTTTGGAAGATTTCCAAGATACAGCCGCTCCACCAAGAGTAAGTACATACCCACTGGTGGACTTTGAGTCTCTAGTATCCGATATCCAATTTGCATCACAGTATCCTTCAAGTACTGCTGGATATCTAGTATAATTAAGCCCAATGTTACGAGTAAATCGGAGATAACTAAGAACCCTTATAATTGCTTTCCAGTGTTCTACTCCCGGATTACTAGTATATCTACTTAATTTACTTACTACATAAGCTATATCTGGGCGAGTACAGTTCATCAAGTACATTAAGCTTCCAATAATTTGGGCATACTCTAATTGAGAAATATTTTCCTATACATTCTTAGAAAGATACAAATTAACATCTACAGGTGTTCTAGCAAGATGATCATCATCTTTGCTGAATTTGTCAAGTATTTTCTCAATATAATGAGATTGTGACAAAGCATATCCTTCTGATATTTTGGTAATTTTCATACCAAGAATTACATCAGCAATGCCCATGTCCTTTATGTCAAAATGTTTATTCAACATTTTCTTGGTAGTTTTAATCATATCATTATTACTACCTATGATGAGCATATCATCTACATAAAGACATACAATGACATAACCTTTGTCTGTGTTTTCAATATAAACACATTTGTCACATTCATTAATTTTAAATCCATTTGACATCATTGCCTTGTCAAATTTCTCATGCCATTACTTTGGCGCTTGTTTTAAACCATATAATGATTTAACCAATTTATACACTTTCTTTTCTTTCCCTGGAACAGAAAACCCTTCTGGTTGTTCCATGTAAATTTCTTCCTCTAACTCACCATTTAAGAAAGCAGTTTTAACATCCACTTGATGAATTTCTAGGTAATGGCAATTAGCATTCTAATGGATGTTATTCAGTAACCGGTGAGTATGTGTCAAAATAATCAAGACCTTCTTTTTGTCTAAATCCTTTGACCACAAGTCTTGCCTTGTACTTGTCAATTGATCCATCCGCTCTCATTTTCCTTTTGAAAATCCACTTGTACCCAAGAGGTTTACAACCTGGTGGCAAGTCCACTAATTCCCAAGTGTGATTTTACAAGATGGATTCAACTTCACTATTGATAGCTTCTTTCCAGAAAGGAGCTTCAAAACTGGACATAGCCTCTTTAAAAGTTAAAGGCTCATTTTCTAACAAAAAAGTTAGGAAATTTGGACCAAAAGATTTTGAGGTTCTAGCACGTTTACTACGCCTAGGTTCCTCTTCCTTATTTTGATCTAACTCTTGTTCTTGATCATGTTCTTGATCCTGACTAGTAATAGAATCATGAGATCTTTTATTGTTACTAATCTCTTGTCCAGTCTTATTTGGAAATACATGTTCAAAGAATGATGCATTTCGAGACTCAATAATAGTATTTACATGCATTTCGGTATGTTCTGATTTATGAATCAAAAATCGATATGCACTACTACTTTTAGCATAACCAATGAAAATGCAATCAATGGTTTTAGGACATATCTTAGTCTTTTTAGGACTAGGAATAGCCACTTTAGCCAAACACCCCCACACTTTTAAATATTTGTAGGATGGTACTCTTCCATGCCACAATTCATAAGGTGTTTGATTTATTTTCTTTTGGAGTACTTTATTTAAAATATAATTAGCAGAAAGTATTACTTCCCCTCACATGTTCTGAGGTAATCCAGAACTTATTAACATGACATTCATCATTTCTTTTAAAGTCTTATTTTTCCTTTCAGCAATTCCATTTTGCTGAGGTGAGTAAGGAGCAGTAGTTTGATGAATTATTCCATGTTCTTTACAAAACTCACCAAAAGGTGATTCATATTCACCACATCTATCACTTCTAATTTTCTTGATTTTCTTACCAAGTTGATTTTCAACTTCATTCTTATATTCAATGAACGTTTCCCAAACTTCATCCTTGATTCGAATTAAATAAACATAACTATATCTAATATAGTCATCTATAAAAGTGATAAAATATTTTTTCCCACCTCTGATTTGAATTGATTTAAAATCACAAATGTCACTATGAATTAATTCTAGTGGTTCCGTACTTCTTTCAATTGAATGAAAATGAGTTTTAAATAATTTTGCTTTAACACAAATTTCACATTTATGATTTGAATCAATGTCAAATTTAGGTAAACATTCCATATTAATTAATCTACGCAAAGATCCATAATTAACATGTCCTAGTCTACCATGCCATAAATTTGAAGACTCAAGCAAGTAAGAAGAAGATGTAGTATTATTAATAACTGAGGGTACAACGGTCATTACATTTAATTTGAAAAGGCTATCAGATATGTAACATTTTCCAACATACATCCCATTCTTTGTAAGTACAAATTTATCACTCTCAAATACTAGCCTAAACCCATTCTTACTCAACAAAGATCCGGAAACAAGATTCTTGCGAATGTCCGGTACATGCAGCACATTGTTGAGATTGAGTTCCTTTCCTAATGTCATCTTGAGAACAATCTTTCCTTGTCCTTCAACTTTGGAAGTTGAGGAGTTGCCCATAAAAAATTGTTCACCATTGTCCACTGTAGAATAAGATGTGAACATCTTTTTGTCGGCACAAATATGATGAGTAGCACCAGTGTCCACCCACCATTCTTTAGGATTTCCGACAAGATTTGCCTCGGAAACAACAACAGAAAGATTGATGTCATCTACACCATTGGAAATTTTGTCCACTTCGGTCATATGGGTTTGAGCAGGCTTCTTGCTTGTTCTTCTTTTGCTTTTGCCTTTGCTATGGCAATCTTTGGCCCGATGTCCCTATTTGTCACAGATGTAACATTTGCCATTAAACTTGTACTTTTTATTTCCCCCCCTTTAGAGCCTTGTGATGAACTTTCTCCAGAAGACTTTCGTTTCTTGGTTTTTGAAGCATGTTCCACCACATTTGCCTTAGACTCCATAGGATGCTTACCAGCCCGCTTTTCAGAATTGTGGTTGTCCTCCTCAATCCTTAAACGCACAATTAACTCGTCCATAGAAATTTCTTTGTGCTTGTGTTTGAGGTAGTTCTTGAATTCTTTTCAGCCTTTTGATAATTTTTCAATTAAGGCTGCAACTTGAAAGGATTCACTGAGAGACATGCCTTCTGCGTGAATGTCATGCAGAATGAGTTGGAAATCTTGAGCTTGGCTGATCACAGTTTTTGAATCAACCATTACAAACTCCAAGAATCTGCCAACCACAAATTTCTTTGAGCCGGCATCTTCCGTTTTGTACTTTTTCTCCAACGATTCCCAAAGTTTCTTTGCTGTCTTGATTGGACTGTAGACGTTGTATAATGTGTTGTCAAGTCCGTTCAAGATGTAATTCCGGCAAAGGAAATCGGCATGCTTCCAAGCATCAACCGCAGCAACCACTTGCCGGTCAGTTTCATTCTCTTTCAGGATAGGAGCATCTTCACGAAGGAAACGAGCCAGGTTTAGAGTTGTAAGATAGAACAACATTTTCTGTTACCATCTTTTAAAGTCAGTTCCTGAGAACTTATCTGGCTTCTCTTCATGATTTATTGGTATTGTCACCACAGGAGAGGGGGTTGGTGCAATTGCAGCCACCATAGTAGTACTTGTTTGGGCATTTGTTTCAGTAGCCATCAATTCTAATTTATAAAACAAAATTATAATTAGAATTTACACTACACAGAAAATTAAACCAAATTCACAGAATTAAATTCTGTAAAAAATAAAAGAAACAAGAATGTAACTTTTATTTTCCAATTAATTTGGAAATAAAATAAAATTTTATTCAACCAAATTAATTCCACACAAGAAATTAAATTCTGTAAAATAAAAGAGATAAGAATATAATTTTTATTTTTCAATTAATTTGGAAATAAAATAAAATTTTATTCAACCAAATTAATTCCACACAGAAAATTAAATTCTGTAAAATAAAATAAATAAGAATATAACTTTTATTTTTCAATTAATTTGGAAATAAAATAAAATTTTATTCAACCAAATTAATTCCACACAGAAAATTAATTTCTGTAACACTTCAATAATTAAAAAACTAAAACAGAATTTTAAGTAATGAAAACTCAGAAAATAATTTCTAAAACCCAAAATTAATTTCTGAAAAAATTTCACAAAAATATATTCTGAATTGTTAATGACACCAGTATCGTACTACTAGCTGTCAAAGAAAATAGACAGTATATTACTACTATATGTCAAATAGCATATAATCACTATTTGTTTTTCCAACCAGAATATTAGTTTGTAAATTTACAGAAAATAATTTTCTTAAAAGAAGAAAGAGAAAAGGAAACAAACGAAAAAATTCTGTAAATAGAATAAATTCAATTATGTCTTAAGATTGTTGGAACAATCTTCTGTGTAAATAAAATAAATTGAAACTAAATCAAACAAAATAAATAAATAACATACCGAATTTATTTATCGAACCGAATTAAAAATTCAAAAGATCAAGTCGAGTGTGTGACACTCTATCCTTAAGACAGATTCGCCCCGCTACGGTGCTTATGGTTGAGTGGCGTCTATCTCCCAGGATACAATGATCTTCACAAAATTGTTGTAGCACACCAAACAAATTTGTACGGCGAACCAAACCTTGTGTTCTAATACTCTCTTTAATTTATTCTAAATCTAAAATGAAGAATAATGCAAAAGTAGAATATTTTGGACAGCAATGAAACAAAATTTCAGACTTTTTTTTTTAATAGTTCAGACTGCTGGAAATGTATCTATATTTATAGGCAAAAAATTAGACCCGAAAAGGTATCAAATTGAAGGCAAAAGGTGTATAATAAAATTGAACAGGTACAACTTGATTTGTCCGTTTGCTAAGAACAAATTTCCAAACAATTTAAAAAAGGTGCCGTTGTTACAACTGTTGGAATACTATAATTAAACTATTTGAATAGTTTTGATGATACAGTTCGTCCTAGTAAATGGGCTAGACCGATCCAAGCTCCTCAAGCCCACTGGATAACCTGCAAACAAGTTCAACGGGGAACGGGGTAGTCCCCCGGCGAACCCTCCGGTGTGTGAATTAGAAGAGGTGGTAGACAATGTAGCGAGAGAAAGAGAGGGAGAGAGAGATAGAAAACTTAACCTTTCTCTTGTCTTCAGGCTTTGCTTATATCCTTTGGTAATCATTTCGCTGTCTCTGCCGTCCTGACCTCCCCGCCGAAAGCTTACGCCGTGGTTCGTCTTGTTCAGGGTGAGGGGGTGCCATTCCGGCTGAGAGGTGTTGTCGCCATAAATGCTGTGATGGGCTGCATTAATGGTGATGTGTTGTGGTAATAACTTTGCAGATCTTTGTCTGCTGACGTGGCCTGTTCTGCACCCGCCACGTGTCCGAGTATTATTGGCCTCCTATGCTCAGTTGGCCTCCAGCTGTCTTGGATTCTGCCACCTGGGTTATGCAATGGGATATAAATGGTGGGCTTGGGTTTGCCCACTATGGGCCGTGGTTCTTATTGGCCCCTCCATGTCAGTAGTCCCCCATTCCTGAGTGCAGCTTCAGCCCAACGAAAGGAATAGTAGTGAGGGAGATGGTTCCGGCCGGTGCCGACCGCGAGGGTTGCCGACCGCGAGGGTGGCCGAGCGGAGGAGTGCCGACCGCGAGGAGTGCCGACCGCGAGGGTGGCCGAGCGGAGGAGTGCCGACCGCGAGGAGTGCCGACCGCGAGGGTGGCCGAGCGGAGGAGTGCCGACCGCGAGGAGTGCCGACCGCGAGGGCTGCCGACCGCGAGGGTGGCCGAGCGGAGGAGTGCCGACCGCGAGGGTTGCCGACCGGAAAGGCACAGGGCCCAAGAGGCGGCGTGCCACGTGATGATTTGAAGTGGAAAAGACAAGGAAATGGCAGGAGTCAGTGCATCGGGACCATACACGTGGCAGAATCGTAGTTGGGAAGTGAGGCGTTGGAGTAAAAATGAAACGATAGGTCATTATGGTGTTTGAAAAGACGATTTTGGCAGATAATTTGAAAAGTTTTCAAACTGGCGAAAATTAATTTGGATCCTTGGGAGACGGGTAAACCGTGGGCTTTTGGCATTATCCGATTCACCTACCTGTGTTCAAAGAACCAAAACATTCCAAGTCTTACCCCATTTGTTGCTCGCGATACACCATTGGAGCATTTCTTCAACTTCCTAGCGCCTGCATCAGAAGCAATTCGTAGACATACCGCAGAGATGGCACAAGAAGGAAACGAGGGTGTGAGGGTGGATCCGTTGGGAGATGATGATGCGGTGGAATTAGCTGCGCAGTACAGAACGGAGAGGATGGGAGGTCCTGCGATACACTTCCATGGTTCCACCATTATTGCAGCTCCGAAACCTATCAGCCAGGCGGAGCCTGATCATTGGCACACGAAACCAGACAAGTCGTCAATAACGAGGGCGGAGCTGGAGGCGATTCGGGAGAAATACCAGATTCCGGTAGAGGTGGAGCTGTTGCTGCCAACATCGACGGAAAGGCCATCCGACGTTAGGCCAGGGGAGTTCTCCCTCTATGAGGAAGCGCTGAAGGGGGGTCTGAGGTTGCCACTCCCGCAAATAGTGGTGGACGTGCTCAACTATTTAGAGGTGGCGCCAGGGCAACTAATGCCTAATGCGTGGAAGATCTTGCTGGCTTGTGCAAGTGCATGGCCGAAGGCAAACGGGGGGGAGGCCATGTTGGTGGAAGAGTTCTTTGCCTGTTACAAGGCCGCAGGGCAGCAAGAAACGTGGGTCACCCTGCAAGCAGTAATGGGGAAGGGGTTAGTGGCAGGGCTGCCGACGTCAATTAAGGGATGGCGAGCACGGTGGTTTTACGTTTCTGCCAACGCGGGGCGTGGCGCGCGGACCATCTGGAAGGTGCCCACCAGGTCGATGGAGGCAAGACTGGGGGGCGGAGGCTGAGGGAAGGGTGAAGAGGGTGAAGGAGTGGAGAGAGAAGGAAAATGCCAAATGGGACGACCTTGTTCAACCGTCTGCGTTGTTTCAGGCAGGGTTGGGCCCACAGCCAGTCGGTGAGGATCTTGACCGAGCTGAGCTGGAGGCGAGGAGAAAAGCACAGGAGGCAGAGGATCAAGCCATCCTGGCCAAAGCCACGCAGTTTAAGAAAGCGCAGGATGACCGATCGGCGCAACAGATTGCCAAGGAGAGGATCCGACCCCGCCCGAAGCCGCTGGGGGGGAAAGACCTGAGCACTTTTGAGCCGCGAAGGCCCCCTGTGGATCCTATGAAGGAGAAGGCCAGGAAAGAGGGAGAAGCTGCAAAGAGGAAGAAGAAGAAGAGAAGTGCCCCAGAAGGGGCTGCAGAGGAGTTTGGGCCCAAGAAGATGAAGGAGACCCCGGTTGCGGAGGAGACCGCAGCGGTCAGGGGCACCCCAGAAGTGGTAGGGGTTACCCCCACACTGGAGACTGTGGAGGTCGCCCCCACAATGGAGGTAAGAGTTGGGTCGATTGGGGCTGAGCCAAGTGGGGGGGGAGCAGACCCAAAGGGGGCTTGCACCCCAGGAAAGAGGAGTGGGTCTGGGCGTGGCCATTTACCACGCGCGCGCTGTGGCGGGAAGGCTGGAGGGGAAAGAGATCCCAGCCAGGGCGGGGGCAGACCGTCTAGTCAAGATCGTGGAAGAAACGGCTCTGCGTTCGGCCTCTGGATTCAGCGAGGCCGACCTGTTCAGGGGGTTATGCTCCGCCCAAATGGAGGTAACCACCCTGGCAGGGGCCCTGTTGAGGAAAGCTGGGGGAGCCAAACTCAAGGCTGAAGAGGCCAAGGCTGGGTTGGCTAAGTTGAAGAAGGAGAGCGCCGAGTGGAAAGCTGCCCATGCTGAGCTGCTATCAGTCAAGTTGGAGCTGGAGGACACGCGTCGCAAGGTGGTGTCGCTCGAGTTCCAGCTGACTAATGAGCAGAAAAAGTTGGAAGAGTCCCAAAATGCCTGTGCCATTGCTAACGAGAGGCATGAAGAGGCCATGAGTAGCAACGAGGAGCTGGTGAAGCTGAAGGATGAAGCAGATGCCAAGGTTGAGGCTCTGCAGAAGGAGTTGGAGGGAGAACTCACCAAGGCAGAGGAAGAGAAAGGGAGGCTGAGAAGGGAGTTGAGAGCAGAGATGGAGAAAGCGGCGGCGGAGAAGGAGAACCTGAAGAAAGAGGTGGAGGAAGAGAGGGGTAGGGTAGCTACTGTGGTTGAGGCTCTGCGAGGAGAGCTGGAAGCGGAAAGGGCTAAAGCGTCCTCTGAGAAGGCGGTCCTACAGAAAGAGCTGGACGAGGAAAGGGCGAAAGCAGCCTCTGAAAAGGCAGCCTACCCCGATCTGTATGTTGCAGCAGTTGAACAGTTCAAGGGATCGCCTGAATTTCAGATGGCCATTGATGCCGCAGTCGCCAGCAGTGTTGCAAGGGAGGAGTCTGGGGGGGCTGGCCCATCAAGGGTGACCGCTGGGGGGAGAACTGAATCCGAAGTCATCGCAAGCTTCCAGCAGTCAGATTTCTACAAGCACGAAATGGCAGAGTACTGGGACAGTGGGTGGAAAATGTTCAAATAGAGGGCTGAAGAACTGTTCCCAGAACTCGACCTTAGTAGTGTGACTATTGGGGAAGATGATGTGGCCCAGACCCCTCTGGATGAAGGTGTTGAAGAAGAGGATCTGGCCTCCAGTGAAGAAGGGGAGTGAGCTGAAGACATGTACTGAAGAGTTGTTGTTTTGTTTGTGTGCACACATGTTTGTATCTCTTTTTTTTTTTGTTTTTGTTTTTGTTTTTTTTTTTTTTTTTGAAGTATCGTAGTAGACTGTTGTACACATTTTGTGAATGAATAAAACTCCATTTATGTCTTGTAATTGACTGTGTTTGGTTGTTGGGTGTGTCTGAAATGGACAAATGTTCGTAATAAAAACTGGTGATGGACTTATGAAAACATTGAACTGCAAGAGAGGGTGAACTTAAGCTAAGTGAACTAAGTGAACTTGAACTTAAGTGAACTTGAACTAGTGATGATGTTAAGGAGGGATCAATTTGTAATGTTAGGTCAACTTGTAATGAAAACTTCACGCAAAGTGAACTGGTAAAAGCTTTTCATGCAGAGTGAGATTGGACTGTTTTTTTTTTTTTTTTTTTTTTCAGAGAATGAGAGTGGTTGACTGAAATTGAGAAATTGAGTGAAAGGTGGTTGGAATGGGATTAATACTTAAATGTTCCACTGAAAACCTGTAGAGAAGAAATTTGAGAAGTAGGCTGGGTGGTGGGGAAGATAATCTGGTCAGTAAATGGAGTGTGTGAGAGCATCTTTGGAATTTGACTGAGTAAAAACGTGGTCCAGCGATTGGGGCTAGGCTTCGGATTGTGACTGAGTGTCCCGCTTTTTGTAGTTTCATGGATAGGATGATCTCAGGGCTGATCTGGAATTAGAGCTGCGAGTCACTTGCTCTGGACCAGCAATGGTGGCTCAGTTTGGCGGAGGCTTTGAGCGCTCGGTCTGGATGAGGCTTTGAATGCTCAGTCTGGCTGAGGCTTTTGAAAGTGCTCGGTCAGTCTGAGGCTTTTGAAGTGCTCAGACTGGCTGAGGCTTTTGAGTGCTCGGTCTGTCTGAAGCTTTTGAAGTGCTCAGACTGGCTGAGGCTTTTGAGGTGCTCAGACTGGCTGAGCCTTTTGAAGTGCTCAGACTGGCTGAGGCTTTTGAGTGCTCGGTCTGGCCGAGGCTTTTGAGGTGCTCAGACTGGTTGAGGCTTTTGAACGTGCTCAGTTCTGGCTAAGGCTTTTGAACATGCTCAGACTGGCTGAGGCTTTGAGTGCTCGGTCTGGCCGAGGCTTTTGAAGTGCTCAGACTGGCTGAGGCGTTTGAACGTGCTCGGTCTGGCCGAGGCTTTTGAGGTGCTCAAACTGGCTGAGGCGTTTGAGTGCTCAGATTGGCTGAGGCTTTTGAAAGTGCTCGGTCTGGTCGAGGCTTTTGAAAGTGCTCGATCTGGCCGAGGCTTTTGTGAGTGCGGCAAGCGAAAGTTTCCTGGAAGCCACATTCAGACAGTTGAATTATAGAAGGTTGGAACTTCAGTCGGAATTTGTATTATGTGTTAAAAAAAAAGGAAAATACAACAAGTTTAATAATACAAAAGTAGGAATTCACTGATAGTAACGCTTCAGATGTTCAGCATTCCAGGGATGAGGAAGGTCTCGGCCATCCATGTCTTGAAGTCGGTAAGTGCCTGGCCGTGGGCGGGCCTTCACAACGTAGGGTCCCTCCCATTTGGCTGCTAGTTTGCCCTCGATCGGATTCTTTGTGGCAAGAGTGGCTTCTCTCAAGATAAGGTCCCCTACAGAGAACTCCCGTGGTCGGACTCTGCGGTTGTAGTGTGTTCTCATTTTCTGCTGGTACGAAGAAAACCTGACAGCAGCAGTCTCTCTGAGCTCTTCGATGAGGTCGAGGTCTGCTCGACGGAGTTCTTCGGTTGAGGCGTGATCCGGGTGTAAGACCCTGGGGGTGGGCAGACCGACTTCTACCGGAATGACCGCCTCAGCGCCATATGTTAAGCGAAAAGGGGTTTCCCCAGTAGGAGTCCGGGCAGTGGTTCGGTAAGCCCAGAGTACATGTGGTAGTTCCTCAGCCCAGAGGCCTTTAGCAGCTTCGAGCTTAGTTTTGATGATCTTCAGGAGAGAACGGTTGGTGACCTCAACTTGGCCATTAGCTTGGGGATGACCGGGGGAAGAGAAGCATGGTTGAATCTGGAGATCTGCACAAAATTTCCTGTATTTAGCGTTGTCGAACTGTTTGCCGTTGTCGGAGACGATGGCTTGAGGGATGCCAAATCGGCAGACGATCGATTGCCAGATAAACTTGGTGGTGTTCCGCTCGGTGATTGTGGCGAGGGGTTCTGTCTCGACCCACTTGGTGAAGTAATCAATGGCAACAATCGCGAACTTGGTTTGGCCTCGACCAGTGGGAAGTGGACCAACCAAGTCGACCCCCCATTTGGCATCTTGGTTGAGAGTCGGCCAGAAGTAGCCTGTACGGAGTACTTTGTGTGCGAGAGACCTGCCACCCGAATGATTGCCACAGATTCCTTCATGGATCTCTTGCATTACATAGGTTGCTTGGGCGGGGCTAAGGCATCGCAGGTACGGTCGTGAAAAACCGTGCTTGTAAAGGACGCCGTCGACCAGAATGTAGTTAGCCGACCCGAGCTCTGACCTTGGCAGCTGCTGCTTGGTCATCTGGGAGTTCTCCAGTGGTCAAGAAGAGGAAGATGTCGGATGCCCAAGGGATGGGCTCCGTCTGGAGGAATTGCACTTCTTGTAGGTCGGGGCGAGATGGCGGGTGGGTTAGGTATTCGAGGCGAACTCCATGGCTAAGGTCGGAATGGTCGGCAGAGGCCAGCTGGGCCATCTCATCTGCTTTGGAGTTTTCCGCCCGAGGTATGTGTCTGATCTGGAAAGTATTGAAGAGGCGAACAAGGGGGGGGGAGTGCCATGTCCCTGTAAGCCCGCATTGTGCTATCCTTGGCATCGAATTTCCCTGTGATCTGGCCGACGATGAGTTGGGAGTCACTGAACACGCGGATGTGGCTAACACCGATGTCTTTGGCCAGGCGAAGCCCTACTATCAATGCTTCATATTCGGCCTCATTGTTGCTGGCCCGCAAACAAGAGGCGGAGGGGCACATTTGAAGTAACCCCCCTCAGGGGAGGTGAGGATGAGGCCAGCCCCACTTCCTTCCCTGCGAGACGAGCCGTCAACGTTGAGTGTCCAAGAATGAGGATCTTCAGGCTCTGGTGGAGTTGGTGGGGGTGGAGAGGCAGTGGCTGGGGCAGGGTTAGTGAATTCTAGGATGAAATCAGCAATGGCCTGTCCTTTGATTGCCGTGCGAGGTCGGTAGGAAATATCAAACTGGCTAAGCTCCACTGACCACTGCATAAGTCGGCCGGAAAGTTCTGGTTGCTGCATGACCTTCTTCAGGGGTTGGTCGGTGAAGACCACTATAGAATGGGCCTGGAAGTAAGGACGAAGTCGTCTGGAGGCAGTGACCAGGGCCAGGGACAACTTTTCTAGCAGTGGGTAGTTCTGCTCTGCTCCCCTGAGAGCTCGACTGATGTAATAGACCGGCCGTTTGAACCGAGCCATCTTCCCTAATGAGAGCTGCGCTAACGGCGGTGTTTGATACTGCTAAATAGAGGAAGAGGGGTTCGCCTGGGATTGCCTGCGAAAGAAGGGGGGGTTGGCCATGCATTGTTTTAGCTGCTGAAGGCCTCTTCGGATTCAGTCGTCCATTCGAAGGTCTGCCGAAGGACTTTTGAAGAATGGTAGGCACTTATCTGTTGCGCGGGAAATGAACCGGTTGAGGGCCACCACTCTGCCAACGAGTCTCTGAACTTCCTTAACGGTTTTGGGCGACTGCATCTCAATCAAGGCCTTGATCTTCTCGAGGTTGGCCTCAATTCCGCGCTGACTGACCATAAAGCCCAAGAACTTTCCAGATCCTACGCCAAAGGCGCACTTCTCCGGGTTGAGCTTCATCTGGTACTTGCGAAGGGTGGCAAAGGTCTCCCGTAGGTCGGTCAGATGGTCGGCGGAGAGTTTGCTTTTGACTAGCATGTCATCCACGTACACTTCCATGTTTCGGCCGATCTGGTGCTGGAAGACTGCATTGACTAACCGTTGGTAAGTGGCCCCCGCGTTCTTCAGTCCGAACGGCATGACACGGTAGTGGTAGGTGCCCCGGTCGGTGATGAAGGATGTGTGTTCCTGGTCAGATGAGTGCATCATGATTTGGTTGTACCCGGAGAAGGCGTCCATGAAGCTGAGCATTTGGTGACCGGCCGTGGCGTCGACCAGCAGATCAATTCGGGGGAGTGGATAGCTATCTTTGGGGCAAGCTCGGTTCAAGTCAGAGCAGTCGACACACAGACGCCACTTGCCATTGTTTTTGCGGACTAGCACGACATTGGACAGCCACCTGGGATAATCCACATTTTGGATAAACTGAGCCTCGAGGAGTTTGTCGACCTCTGCAGCTATGAGATTGTTGCGTTCCGGGTGAAATATACGCTGTTTTTGACGGTAAGGTCGGAAGTGAGGTTCGATGCTGAGGCGATGAGTGATGAAGGAGGGGTCAATGCCTGGCATGTCTGAGTGGGTCCAAGCAAAGACGTCGTTGTGTTTGGTCAAAAGGGCAGTGAGGTCGGCTTTTGCTTGGGGGGGATAATTGGCTGCCGATCTTGGCAGTTTTCAGTGAGTCGGTGGGGTCAATAGGAACCTCAACGAGCTCTTCCACCGGTTCTCCTCTGATCAGCTCGTCCTCATCCCGGACATCAAGTCCTTCAATGATCATCGCCTCCTTCAACTTGACTTCCTTAAGTGAGGCAACATAACACTCCCTGGCCACGGTTTGTTCTCCTCTGACTGTTCCGACCCCGAGATCGGTGGGAAACTTGAGGGCAAGATGATAGGTGGATGTGATGGCTTGGAAGGCGTTGAGGGCGGTATGGCCGAGGATGATGTTGTAGGCAGATGGGCAATCAACCACCAGGAAGGTGAGCAACTTTGTGGCTTGCCGTGGGTGCTCGCCAATTGTGATGGGAAGATCGATGGAACCAATGGAGGTCACGCGGTCGCCAGTGAAGCCAACTAGAGGGGTTTGGAGTGGGGAAAGGCTTTCTTCCCCAACCTTAAGTTGGCGGAAGCAGTTTAGAAAGATGATGTCCGAAGAGCTGCCATTGTCGATGAGAACTCGTCTGACCTTATAATTGGAGAGGATGGCGGAAACGACGATAGGATCATCATGAGGATAACGGATGCCTACACAGTCGGCGTCCGTGAAGGTGATGGGCTCTGTCCACTGCTTGGGCTGTTTGGGGGGGTCGGTCTATCGTGGCGACTGCCTTGTCTGAGCCCTGTCGTATTTTTCTAAGTTCTGCCCTCTGAGCTGAGCGAGATGGTCCCCCACAAGCAAGACCACCTGAAATAACTCTAATTTCACCAACTGGTGGAGGTGGATTACCTTGAGGTCGAGGCTGTTGGGGGGGTCGGTCATGACCCTGGTTTGGTTGAGCTGGCTGCCGTGGTGGGGTGTGTCGGCGATTATCTCTGTGGGGCTCGGTTCTTTACCTCTGCTGAGGGGGGGTGTTTGTGAATCGACTTAGACGCCCCTGGCGGATGAGGGTCTCCACCTGATCCTTAAGACTAATGCAATCGTCAGTGTTATGGCCATGGTCCTGGTAGAAACGGCAATATTTAGATTGGTCTTTCCGGCTGGAAGGGTTCCGTGGAGGGGGAGGCCACTTGAGGGGGTAGTCCCGTTGGATCTGGTTGAGGACATGTTCCATGGGAGAATTGAGAGGCGTATACCGCTCGAACCGACCGGGCGGTCGGGTTGGTGCTGACCGGTCGGGACGAGGGGGTCGGTCGGTATAGCGAGGTGTTTGGCTATGATACTGGGTGTTACTGGGTTCTTGGTCTTTTCTCTTTTCTCGGGGGTTCGGGTTTTTAGCTGGTGGATCTTGCCGAGCGGCTAGTGAATCCTCGGCATTCATGTATTTTTGGGCTTTGGAGAGTAGGGCTGCCATGGAGGTCGGGGGGTTCTTGGAGAGGGAGAAAAGGAAATCGGATGACCGCAGACCGGCCATAAAGGCTGTGAGGATGACCTTGTCGTCATTTTCGGCAACTTGCAGGGCTTCGGTGTTGAAGCGAGTGACGAAGCTGCGCAGTGATTCCCCCTCGGTCTGACGGATGTTGAGCAGCTGGGTGGCCGGGCGTCGCTGGCGCTGGGCGCCGATGAAGTGGCTCAAGAAAGAGTCACTGAGATGCTGGAAAGTGGAGACCGAGTCTGGTGGTAACTGGCTAAACCACAGCCGGGCCGACCCCTTCAGTGTCACGGGAAAGGCTCGGCACATGATCTCGTCAGGGAAGGCATGGAGGATCATGAGGGTGCGGTAGGTCTCCAGATGGTCGATCGGGTCAGTTGTGCCATCGAAGGAGTCAATGGTGGGCATTTTGAATTTGGCAGGCAAGGGTTTGTCTCGGATGGAGGCGACAAATGGCGAGTTTGCAGTGGTGGAGGGCTTATGCTGGATATTCTGCATGACCCCTCTTAGCTGGAGCTTCATGGCTCGGAGCTCAGCGTCCCAGAGGGGGATGTTGTCACCACCAGAGGGAGAAAGGTGTTGGATGCTGCTGGCTTCCCCCTCGGGGGCTGGTGCTATAACCGATGGGTGTGGGGGTGGAGGCGGTGGATGTATATGTGGGTGAGGGGGTTGCAAGCCCTCCGAGTTGGGAGGATTGGGTTGTGGGATGGCATGGCCCGGAATTTGTTCTGGATGGGGTGGAATATCTGGAGGTGGTGGAGGAATAGGGAGGTTTCGTTGGAGCAGAGCATTGATTAAGGCCTGGTTCTGTTCGGCCATACGGTTGATGCTGTTGGTGAGCTCAATGAAGTACTGTGGTGGGTTGTTTGGATTGGGAGGGTCGGTTTGGTGATCGGTAGCATTATGGTGAGAGGCCATGGATCTAGTCGTGACCATACACTTGACGGGTGAGAAGTAGAAGTCACTGGAACAGGGTCTCCGGCGACAATGAACACAACTGGCGCACGGATCAACCAATTCCCACAGATTGCGCCAGCTGATGATACAGTTCGTCCTGGTGAATGGGCTAGACCGATCCAAGCTCCTCAAGCCCACTGGATAACCTGCAAACAAGTTCAACGGGGAACGGGGTAGTCCCCCGGCGAACCCTCCGGTGTGTGAATTAGAAGAGGTGGTAGACAATGTAGCGAGAGAAAGAGAGGGAGAGAGAGATAGAAAACTTAACCTTTCTCTTGTCTTCAGGCTTTGCTTATATCCTTTGGTAATCATTTCGCTGTCTCTGCCGTCCTGACCTCCCCGCCGAAAGCTTATGCCGTAGTTTGTCTTGTTCAAGGTGAGGGGGTGCCATTCTGGCTGAGAGGTGTTGTCGCCATAAATGCTGTGATGGGCTGCATTAATGGTGATGTGTTGTGGCAATAACTTTGCAAATCTTTGTCTATTGACGTGGCCTGTTCTGCACCCGCCACGTGTCCGAGTATTATTGGCCTCCTATGCTCAGTTGGCCTCCAGCTGTCTTGGATTCTGCCACCCGGGTTATGCAATGGGATATAAATGGTGGGCTTGGGTTTGCCCACTATGGGCCGTGGTTCTTATTGGCCCCTCCATGTCAAGTTTAATTAAATTAAATTAAGGAAACCACTTAAGGAAACCAAAACCAAATTTATATTTAAATTATATTCCCACAATAATTTTTATTTAAAAAATTCAAAAGAACTTTGTCTTAAAAATTAATGTTAAACCCGAAAACGACGTCATGTTCCCATTCACTCATAAATGGTTTTGACGAACCGTCTTTACCGTGTGACTTGTCATGCGGCAAGGAACATATCACCTCTTCGGACCCACCCCAAAAGACGTTTGGGGCCCACGCAATTTTGACCTCAAAATTGGCTCAAAATAAGCCTTATATAAACCAATTTTCCAACAGCGTCAGTATTGTTATGAGTTGCAATTTTCCCTTGGCTTATTCTCTTCCTTCGATTGAATAAGAAAGAAAAAAGAAAAAAGAAAAAATAAGAAGCTATTTACTTGATGAATGTTTGGTTGGGTTGGTATATATTCAGCTCAAACTTGGCCAACCATATGTGTCATTTCCCTTGGGAGGAGGTTAGCGCAAACTAGTCTTTGTTTAATTCCTTCACCGAAACGCACACTATATTCAAATTTGAAAGCTCCAAGACACCAAAAACTTTAAGAGACAAATAGCGTTTTTTATTTTATTTTATTTTATGAAAGAGAGAGAGAGAAGATGGCAGCAATTTAATCATCCCGTACTCTACTCACATGGAAAAAAGAAGCTGAGAGAAAGTGAAAAAGATTGTGTGCCAACAATGGGACTATTATGGGGACAAACAAAATTATGGTGTGACTTGTGAGGTGGGATGTTCAAATTATTCATGCTCCCATGAAAAGTATGTTGCACCAGTAAATTAAACAGAAGGGCCCTACACCAAAGTTTAATCCAATAAAATTTACAAAGTAGTCCATAAGTAAATTTCCAAGTTTTTATAGAATACAAACCTTAGGAAAGAGGAGTGATTTGTTGGAATCCAACCACGCATTCAAGAGTCTAACAACAAAGCATAATTCTAAGCTTAAGAAAGGGAAGTGATTTGTTGGATTGAACCCAACTAATGAGCATGTCATTCAATATTCTAATCACATAATTAGTATAATTCTAATCTAAGGGAAGGAGAGTGATTTGTTAGAATCAAACCAACTAACCAACAATATATTCGAGAGTCTATAACCACTGCCATAACCAAGTTGACCACTCTACTTTTATTTTGTTGGCTTGATATACATATTTATACATGTTTTAAGTCAATGTATTTAAAAAAAATAAATGGTATAAACATAGAAATAATTACAAGATTGTGGGTTACTTAGAATTATTTTATTTGATGATTGAACTTGGAAGTGATTATTTTATTTGATGAGTGAACTTAGAATTATTTTATTTGATCTTTGAACCTGCAAGATTGAGTGTTTATTTGATGAGTGAACTTGCAAGTGATTGGAGGATGTGTAATTTACTTGTTTTTTTATGATGGATGCTTAATGAAAAGAACAAGAGAAGCCCTTGCCCTTCTTTTATTTTGTAACACTTGATCATCACTTACTTCTTTAATTATCCTAATGTTTTAAGCTTAATGATGATCAGAAAAATGAAACAAAGGAATTTTATCAACAAGGTTAAAAGGAATGGAATCAGATTCTCTACAACAATTGGTAGCCAACTGAACAATACTATTTGGCTCTGGTGGGTCCATCATGAAATCTAGCTCGATGAACATAATTGTTCATTTTTGGGGGCTTTTCAAGTAAAAAATTCATTTAAAAAGTTAAATTAAACGGACAACCATAATTACATAATCAGATACATTTGTATTCTCAAAATCATATTTGTTATCTTATCTTATCTTTTCTTTTTTTAAATAACAAATATGATATAATCATACAACTACAATTGTTCAATTAATTTGATTTTTACATGGATGATCTAATCTGACCTTACAAAATGAACTAATTGAATTATCAATGTGGTCCTATAGTGGGCCTACCAATGCTCAATAACACAGTCCAATTGGTTTGTGGATCATAGAAGATCCTATGCCAAGGAATTCCAAAATAAAAAAATTACATTGGAAGAATTATTATTATTCTAATAATTTGTATATTAAAAAAAAGGGAGGAAGGAGAAAAAGAAGAAGACATTATTCTAATAATTTGTTGCCATTTGCAACAATAATTGGATAAAACAATTTAGTTGAAAGATCTCTTTCCTAGTGAAGTTCATGTAAAAAAATGAGAATATTATTGTTAAAAGATGCTTGCCTGGTAGTTTTTTATTTGTTGAAAAGTAGAAAATGAAATTCTTTCTATGGATCCTGATGTATGTGGATCATGATAAATGTAATATATAGAATAAAGTACTTACTAGGATATTAGGATTTTTGTATAGTTCTTCAAATGTTGTTTGTGATATGATATCACTTTTAACTACTCCTCTTTTAATTTGTAACACTTATTTTTTTAATCTAATCACAAATTGTAGTTTAAATCATCCATGATTTACTTTGCATTTTTCTAGTCCGATGATAATATTAAAAACTATTGTTTGACATCAATTATTAGAAAAATACAAGGTTGTTTGAACTAACACTAAACTAATATATATCTATAAGCCTAGCTACTGCAATAGATTTTTGTAAATAATCAAACAATAAGTTTAGAGATACACATCAATGATGATCAAATTGTTTTATTGAATGGTTAATTTCACTTTTATTCATTAAATTATCATTTTTTTAATTCATTAAACTATCAATGTTTTTTTATTTCATTCTTAAACAATCAATTTTATCTAGTATGTAGTTCTTGATTTTTTATTTTATTTTATTTATTATTATTTTTTAGTTCATGTGATCCATTGAAGATGCTTGTTCAATTGAATAACAGTTGAAATTTGATTTGATGAATAAAAATGTTCTTTAAACATTTAAACAAGTTAAATCATACGATCAAAAATATTTTTTGTTATTAATTCAAACAAACTACACCCTACAATGCATATGATTGGTGCTTGATTGTATAGTTAAATTATTCAAATTATAAAATGACATTTTTTTTTTTTACATTCTAAAAAATACATTTTTTAACGTCAAATTAGATTTCAACATTTTTTTATTTGTATAATTATCTCTAATCAGTTAGTTTTATTTTCTATAATCGTCCCTAATTAGAGGTTGTTTGGGATGTCCTAAATAAGTGTACTTTTTGTCTTTTTTGACTAAAAAGTTGAGGGAAAAAATATGGATGTTTGAATTAATTTTTTGACTTTTCATGAAAAAATGTGTAATAAAAAATTGTAAAAATTAGTTTGTAGAAGAAAATTAGGATTGGGAGTTGTGCAGCCGTAATTGTTGACTTTTGGTGAATAGTGTTAATTTTTTAACTTTTTGAGTAACTTTTTGACTTTTTAACTTTTTTTACATACCCCAAACTTAGCCTTAGACTAATGAATTAAAAAAATAGAGATTAAAAGATAAAATTAATACTTTAAGAATTTAATTAAAATATTTATAATAATTGAGAGAGGGAGTGAAATTAACTCTTTTATGGAATAAAGAAATCAGCAAAATAGTGTTCAAAAAAAAAAAAAAAACAAATAAACAAATTAATTTTCCCACGAAGAACACGACACCGTTCGCTGGCACAACTGAAATGGTCCCCAACGTGGCAACGAACACTTGATTTTGCACCTAAAGTGATCCGACCGAATATCCACGAGTAAATGTATTATACCTACACGTATACAATCTTTCAACCCCACAGTCTGAAATGCGAGATGTTTTTTGGGTAGTACTAGGGCAATGCACAACGCTCACATATTGATCAAACTTGTAGGTTTCAATTAGTGTTTGGTTTCATTTTTTTAAATTTAGTTTTCTGAAATTTTAATTTTTAATTTTCCGTATATTTTTTATTTTTAGTGAATATTTTTAAATTTAAAATTTTTTTTTTTACTTTTTCAAATACACCTTACTTAGATGTATTTGAATAGTAAAATATTTATAAAAGATATTTTAAAAAATTAATAAATATACAAAAATATGAAAAATATATTGAATTTCACATTTTTTTTTTGTATTTTTAATATTTACTGAATTTTTTTATAGATTTTTTTCACAAATATTATATACTTTTTAAGTGTATTTATGTTAGGTGTGTCTAAAAATTAATAAAATTACGTAAAATATTAAAAAAATTCAGTGAAATAAAAATATATGAAAAATGAAAAAGTAAAATTTTCTTAAAAGGGAATTCTAAAAACTGAAACCAAACAAAATGATGCTGAAAGTTGTGCCAATACACCATAATATATAACGTTCCGTTTGGTTTAATTTTTAAGGTAAGTTTTGAATTTTGAATTTTAAATTATATTTAAAAAAATAAGTTGTTAAAAAAAAATTTAAATTAAAAATTTGTTTGATTATGAATTTTGAAAATAATTTTTGGATAATTTGTAATTTTTTTTTTTATTGTTTTTTAAGTTTTTTATAGTTAAATAGATGGGTGTAACTTGTAAGAGAAAAATTTGATTGGTATGTAGAATGTGAGAGAATGAGAAATGAGAGAGAAGAGAGGAGAGATAAAAAGTGATGAATTGATTTATTAATAAAAAAAGAGAAAGAGATGAGAGAGAGAAAATAATTTTGAGAAGAATTTTAAAAATTTATTAACCAAACATATTTTTTTGTTTTTTTGATCCAAGTCTATATATTATATTAAGTAAAATGGGGTTTCTAATGAAAACCTTTGTGAGAGCTCCAAAATCTCATTCCAAATTTTTGTATTTTTTTAATTTATAAAATAATTAAAAAAAATAACTATTGGCTAAACTATATACAAAAAAAAATCCAAAAAATTTTGAAAAAAAAAAAAAATCAATTATGCATGAAAAGGAAACCTAATTAATCTAATCAATTCTTTTTAAAAAAAAAAAATTTAAATATAAAAGTTCCTTGATTTATGGTATCTCTTTCCATGTCAAGTCACACACTTTTTTTTTTCTCTATATAATAGTCTACAGTTACAATATATTTCAATATCTTCATTAGAAATTATGTAGCACAAATCATGCCACCATCACCAAAAAACAAAAAATAAAAATTCCGAGTTTAGCATTAAGCTACGAAGCATGGAAAGTATGATTTGATGGAAGATTAATTAAAGAGTTGTACGATCACGAAAATAATCTTCACTTGTATAATCATATTTATCAAGCTTGCGCTCTTCTAAACGTTGTCGTAACATCTGAAATCACAAACCTGAGCTAACTGGCGGATATGTGCTGGAAACCCCTCTAATGTCTAAGTCAGCAAAAAGACTTAAGAAGTAAAAGCGCTGCGAATTCGAGAGTATGAATTGCAATACCTAAGATTAGAGTATAGCTTGAGCTTTTGTAGACTTCGCATAGCACAATCCTAGTAGGACTCTAACTCTCCTTTGTAGATGTTGGAAAATGGCTTTGAAAAACCTTTGGTTGCGTTTGATAGAGCTTTCTAAATATGATTTGAGAGTAGGAGTTGTATTTTGAGTTTGTGAGTTTTGGAATTGTGATTTGACTGTGGAAAATTTATTTGGTAAAAGAGTTTTAAATTGAGTAGGAAATTTTTGATGTGACATATGATATTTGATACAAAAACTTACAACTCATAACCAAATACACAACTCAGAATTCTATTAAAGCACATAATTTTTTTTAAAAAAATCGCAAAATATTTTTTTTGAATATATAAAAATTAAAATATGTCAAAAAAAAAAAAAAAAAAAAGAGAAGAAATTGCACTGTTCTGGTCAATCGGCCGGACGACCGGTTAGGCCAAATTTTAATATATTTTTTTTGAAAGTCACGCCTCACACAAAGTTTTCTGCAGAGTTTTCTAAATGTTGTGGAAATATAGTTTGAACATCCTATCCAAACATCATATTGGAATGTGGGGGTAGAATCATAGTTTGGAAATCGTTTCAAACACAGCCTTTATTTTTTGCTAACTTTGAGCGTTAATTAAGGTGGGACCAAAGCATTATTTTTCACGTTTTTCATTGGGTTCATGTTTAATACTGTGTAGTGAATAACATCGTGTATTTGGTTGTTCAAAACCATTTTCGAATGAATGAGAATTCAACGTGCATTTTTGGGTTCGTGAATATGGCTTTAGGTGGGTTTCCTACACATTTGTGAATTGTGCTTGTCCCATATTGGAAAAGTTTAAGAATTTTTATGGGTATGGAAACTATGACGATCAAGAGGCTCTAGTGCTGGGCTATGACATTAACCGTAACAAGGGGACGACTGATATGGGTAGTAGGAATGGCAACGGGGCGGGGCGGGGCCGGGGATCACCCTCCCTGTCCCCAATCCCCGATGGCAGAATTTCCCCCGTCCCCGGCCCCGATCCCCGACGGGGAACCCACTATCGCCCCCCACCCCCCCAACGGGGATCGGGTTTCTCCGACCCCGAAAATCCCCGGCCAAAAAAACATCAACAGAAAACGAGTTATTTGAGCTCAAATACAACATCAACAGCATATAAAAAAAAACAACATCAACAACATCTGAGCTCAGAAAGCAACATCAAAAAAAAAAAAAAACAGCTCTAGAAAACGATATTCATCATCAACATCTTCATCTTTATCTCCATCATATTCTAGATCTGAAGAACAAAAGCAAAAAACAAGAGAGAGGGAGAGAGAGAGAGAAAGAGAAGGAGATATAAGAGTGAGAGAGAGAGAGAGAGAGAGAGAGGGAGATACCGTGAGAGGGAGATGAGGAGGAGCCGGCGGTGAGGGAGCTTCGATTGTGTAAGGGAGCTTCGGTTGTCTGTGTGAGAGTAAGAGAGAGAGAGAGAGGTAGGCCCACAACACATATATATTTATATATATATATATATGAACACACACACAGCACAACACTCACTTATATTTATATATATATAAACAAACACACAGCACTCACTTATATTTATATATATATACATATAAACAAGGGCGAGGGGCTGAACGGGTGGGGATGGGGACGGGGGCGGGGGCGGGGACGGGGTCGGGCCGGGTCCGGGGTTGGAAAATATATCCCCGTCCCCGGCCCGAATATCATCGGGGATTTATTTTTAAATACCATCCCCGGCCCGTCGGGGGTATTTTTCGGGGAAAAACCATTCAATCCGGGGTCGGGGGATCGGGTCCCCGTCGGGCCGGGTTCAAATTGCCATCCCTAATGGGTAGCACGGTTTTCACTTTTTATAATAGTCATAGAGCAACCTTATCATCGAGCTAACTATTTTCGATGTTTTTCTTTGCAAATCTAAACCTTTTAAAGCAGAATTACGTATACGCAAACCAAGACGTTCTCCACGCTATAATGAGATATAAACAAAGGGATTGGACTGACCTATTCAACTTCGAGTTGACCTACTGATATAGCGGCAAACGAAAAAGCAAAGTTATAGACTTTCTACTTGAGCCTTCGATAGAGCCTGATCCTAATTTGCCTGAAATCAATGTCATCCCATTAATCGAAGAATAAGATATGGCCAAAAGAATAGCACTCTGGGCCCTCATCATTGAGCAAACCTCTACAACGCTTGCCGATGCTCAGACCGAGCTATCTCCGGCCGAGCAAAAAAGGAAGACAATCATTGCCCTGTCCATAGCTAGGGCTTCTTCATCTCGACCCAGCAAAAGGGCCAGAATTGTGCCCACTGAGCAACGACTAGTGGACGAAGAAGAGACTGAGCAACGAGCTACGGACCAATTCAACTTAGAAACACTCCTAGAAGGAAGCCAAACCGAGCAAGCTAAACCTTCTTTTCCCCTCCGGTGTGGGCACCGGTCGTGACCTACAAGGGTCGAGCTATGACCACATCTGACTCGGTCTGTGCTAACAAGGACCATCAGTTGGCCTTCAATCTGGCCAAGAGTCTCTGCTTTCCTGCCGACATGGAAATGCACGAGCAGCTCACCGACCTGAAGGTCATCAGGTCGGCCACTAAGTCTTTGGTCTTGGTAAGTGATAAATCTTCAATCATTCTTATTTCTTCTCAACTGTTTGCTTGGCCTTTTTGACGTATAATGTGTTTTGTAGGCCGTACAAAAAAATCAAGTGGCACATCAACACGTGTTGTACTTAAGGAAGACTACCAAAGTGGCCATTACCGATAACAACGCTAAGGATCCCAAGCTAAAAGAACTAAGGGCACAGCTGGCTGAGATAAGTACTGAGCGAGACCAGATGGCCGAGCAAGTTCACACTACTAATAAAGACAAATAGAAGGCCCTAGTTAACAAGAAGAATAGGTAGTTGTGTGAGCTAAAGAAGCTTAAAGATGCCAAAGACGCCGAGATCAAGGCGCTGGAGGAAAAGATAAAGGATGTCGAGGACTGTGGTTAAATGGGGGGTGAGCAAGCCTATGTTCAGCAATGTGAGGCCGCAAAGGATATCTTCTTCAAGTGTGGTTGGAAGGTGGCGACAGAAAAGCTCGGGCAAGTCACTAATTCTAAGGTCTTCCTGAATCCACCTCCACATTTTATTCCAAGTTGCATGATGATGTATACCAACACCGCATAACAAAAACTGCTTGCAGTAGAAGAGGACAGCTCAGCGCCCAACACCACTCCAATCCTGACAACTACTAACCTAGCACGACATCCAGATTCTCCAGTTCGGCTAACAATCGTAAGCTAGGCTCAGCCGATCATCGCCACCGAAGAAGGTGTCATCGATCTAATCGTTGAAGAAAGTGCTAATGCCGTGCTGTCTGGGGGAGAAACCGGTGCCACAACCAATTTGGATGATCTTGTGATTTGACTGTGATATGATTTGCTTTTGATTTTTCTTTTCTTTTTTGTAACCGGGCTATTTGCCCCTCTTCTGTAACCAAATTTTGCATCAATGAAAATTATAACTTTCTGCATGCTCGGTGTGTTTTGATATTTCAATCAAGTTTAAGTACATACTTTGCCGAACTAACCAGCTCCTCAAAGATTTTCAAGAAGTTAGTCAATCCTGCCAACCTACTTTGGCTGAGTTAACCAGTTTGGTCAAATATTTCCAAAGATTGGTCAATCTTGCCAACCTACTTTGTCGGGATAATTAGCCAGGCAAAGGTTTCGAAAAGGTTAGTCAATCCTGCCAACCCACTTTGCCGAGCTAACTAGCCCGACAAAGATTTTCAAAAAGTTAGTCAATCCTGCTAACCTACTTTGTTGAGCTAACCAGCTGGGCAAAGATTTTTCAAAATTGGTCAATCCTGTTAACCCACTTTGCCGAGCTAACCAGCTCGTTCAAAGATTTTCAAAAAGTTAGTCAATCTTGCAAATCCATTTTGTCGAGCTAACCAGTCGGGCAAAGATTTCCAAAAATTTGGTCAATCTTGTCAATCTACTTTTCCGAGCTAACCAGCTCAGCAAAGAGTTTTCAAAGTTAGTCAATCTTGCCAACCTATTTTGTTAAGCTAACCAATCCGGCAAAGATTTCCAAAGAGTTGGTCAATCCTACCAACCCACTTTGCCGAGCTAATCAACTGGGCAAAGATTTTCCACAATTGGTTAATCCTGCCAACCCACTTTGCCAAGCTAACCAACTCGGTCAAAGATTTTCAAAAAGTTGGTCAATCCTGCCAACCTACTTTACCGAGCTAATCGTCCGGGTAGAGATTTTCCAGAGTTAGTCAATCCTACTAACCAACTTTGCCGAGCTAACCAGCTCGGTCAAAGATTTTTAAAAAGTTAGTCAATCCTGCAAACCCATTCTGCCGAGCTAACGAGCTTGGTCAAAGATTTCCAATTTTAAACCGAAATAATACAAGCACATAGTAAAACTCCAACAAGACAAAATCCGGAGAAAAAAAAAAATTGTGCTTATTTTATTAATGTCGAGTAAAAAGAAAGAAAAAATTACAAGAGTTGAAATTAAAAATAAAACAGCTTCAAGTTGGCTATGTTCTATGGTCTTGGAATAGCTCGGCCATCCATATCTTTCAAATGGTAAGCTCATTTTTCTGGTAGCCCAATAACTTTCTATGGTCATTCCCAATTGGGTCCTAATTTGCCCTCACCAAGCACCAAAGAGTTTCCCATGACATTGTGTAGAAACCAATCTCGTACCTTGAATTGCCTCAAATGTACTGCCTTGTTATACTTTTTAGATAGCTCTTGCTGATAGGATGCAATATGAATCAGGGCTCTTTCTCTTCGTTCTTCTGCAAGGTTGAGCTGTCATGACCCAACCTTGGTACCCAGGGGTTAGACGTTGCGACAATAAAAATAAAATAAAATAAAATGGTACCAAAAATTTTATTTAAAATGAAAACATTCATTTGGGCTTTAGTTAATTACAAGAGTCTGTTTTGAATTACAAATAGTAAAAAACAAAATAAAATAAAATAAACTACGATTTATTCCCAATCTCGATCCTGCTAAATCTCATTACTTGAAAGGGGATAACAATTATAAGCACATAGCAGAGTGAGAAATATTATACAGTGAGTATGAGGGTACATAAATCACCATGGATAATTATTTAGGCCAAAATAGTGAACAATTCAGTTTGAATAAATAAATTACTTAAACTATAAAATTTTAATTCAGAAGTCATATAAACAAAATAATCATAGCCACGGTATAAAACAAAATAGAACAAAGGTCACTGAAGTGACAATCAGAACAGAGATCAATGGATCCATCACAAACAGAGGGCCACAAGGTGATTAATCAGAAACCAATAGTTTATTTAAGTCTCGCAAGGCATGGGACTCCGTGGTGGTACTTACAGAAAATAATTAGTTACAAAATCATTGTCAAATAATTTCTAAAATTTAAACAAACATATACATGGTTTTCAATTTAAGCAAATAAAATTCAGAAAATAATCAACGTAATTGAAATATTAATATAATTTATAAAATACAAATTGTGTAAAATAAATTATGGTAACTCAAAACATACGTAAAATATATTATAGTGACTCAAGGCATACGTAAAACATGTTATAGTGGCTCAAGGTATAATGTAACTTACTTTTAATATAAATTTACCCCTGTTTTTCCCTCTGCTCCTGAACCTCTCGTGCTATTCGTCCTCACACTCTTCTTGTTGATTACTTCCTTTCATTCTACTTCAACACCCTATTTATACTTACCCAAAATGTGAAACCCAAGATTAGCAATTATACACATAGAAGTTGCCACTTGTCCTTGACCCTTGGTTTTTACCTCAAGAATTTTCCAACAGCCACTTAATCCTTGGCTCACCAAAAATCTTTCTTGACCTTTTCACCATTCTAAAGGTTATTACCTTCTTCGGTAATTTACAATGATCCCTAAAATTACGTATGATTATAAGTTAGGTTCACGTCTAAAAACCTCACTACCAAACTATAAAACATCACTTACCGCTTACTAAAATATTTAATATTCTAAAAGTGCGGTGTCCCACAATCTATCCCCTTAAACAATGCAATCTTTTAATTTCTAACTTTTTAAACCACAAGCTTCCACTTTGCACTTTTTTGGTATAATAAGGAATTCTATTATTTATTAATTATTATTTATATATATATTTTTTCTAATCATGATTAATTGATATTAACACAGTATTGAATTAAATTAAAAATTCGGGTGTCACACAAGCTCCAAGGTTATTGCTTTGGCATTCAAATCTGGGTCAAAGTTCTCGCTTCTGATAATGGAAAGGCTAACTTCCAAAGGGATGACGACCCCCATGCCGTAAGCTAAGGCGAATGGTGTTTCACTAGTTAATTGCCTTGGGGTTGTTTGGTAGACCCATAAAACGTAAGGGAGTTCTTCTACCCACTTTGCTTTTGCTTTTCCAACCTTTTCTTCAAACCATCCAGGATTACCTTATTAGATGCTTCGGCTTGACCATTGCCATATGGATAAGCTGGGGTGGAGTTGTAAAACTCTATTTTGTGCTCTTCACAAAATTCTCTAAAAATTCTTCCATCAAATTGAGTGTCGTTGTCTCATATCAAAGCATTGGGAATTCCAAATCGAGTTATGATGTTCAGCCAGACAAACTTTTTGATGTCTTTCTCCTTGATAGAAGCAAGCACTTATACTTCTACCTACTTTGTGAAGTAATTAGTTACTGTAATGAAGAACTTCCTATTGCCCAGTGCACCTGGGAGTGGTTCCATTATGTCTAAACTCCACATTGTAAAAGGCCAAGAGCTGGTTAAAGGTAAAAGTTCTCTGGCAAGTTGGTAGATTTGATGCGCAAACTTCTAGCGCTTTTTGCACTTCCTGACATACTTCTTTGTGTCTGCCTACGTGGACGACCACCAATATCCTTGCAAGATAGCTCAGTAGGCCAATGGCCTCCGCCCATGATGACTTCTACATATTCCTTTATGAATTTCAAATAGGAAGTCCTCAACCTTGCTGTGTACATACTTCAAGTATGGCCCTGTGAATGACTTTTTATACAATGCCAAAGATGGAGACAACCAAAATCGCTGTGACTTCACTCGAATTTTGTTCGCCTCTTTCTTGTCTTCTGGAAAGATCCTGTCTTTCAAGAAAATAATGATGGGGTCCATCCAAGAAGGTTCTAGCTCAGCGTACAACACTTCTGTCATTTCAGGTTTTTCAATATTTGGCTTTGGCAGGAAGTCAATCAACAAAGGGTTTGGTATGGAGGTGTCTGACATTGATGCGAAACCAGCTAGCTCGTTCACCTTGCTGTTTTCATCTCGGCTAATTTGTTCTATCCTCATGACTTCAAACTTTTTGATCTCTGTTCTAACTAGCTCCTAATACTTGGCCATTTTATCGTCCTTTGCCTCATACTCGCCAGATAATTAGTTCACCACCAATTGGGAGTCACTATACACTAATAGCTTAGTAGCTTTCATTCGGAAGGCGAGTGCTTCGTACTCCACTTCGTTATTGGATGCTAGAAACCCAAGTCTGATTGCCTGCTCAACAATCAGGCCATCTGGCGAGATAAGGACTATTCCCAGTCCAACTTCATGTCTATTAGAAGCTCCATCCATGAAAAGCTTCCACATCTCTCCCACAAATAACTTCCAACTAGTAGATGGGTTTGAAGATGTCTTGGGGTTTGGTACTTCAATTATTTCTTCCAAGTCTTTGTCCGTTGTTTGTTTGACAATCTTTTTGCTCGATTGGCCTATTATTTCCCTTCCAAGCACGTCATCGAAAATCGCGCTTGTTGTTGCATGGCTTACCACAATAACGCCTTGCAATGTATCGTTGACCTCAGTGAGCGGTGCAACCACTGCCAGGCTCGACGACACATTACACGGTTCCTTCTCTTGAGGTGGTAAGTTAGCTTGTTGTTGGATAGTTGAGGGGTTGCGCTATTCCCACGGCTCTTCTCCCCCCCCCCCCAATTTTGTTTAGTTTCCTCGGTCAGGTCAACCGGGCAAACTAAATGACTTTCTAGAGCGAACTCCGCCATGAAGTCTACTAAAGTTTGGGGCTTTATTGCCATTCTAAGTTGGAACTTGATATGAAATTGTCTCAATTCCACTGCCCATTTTAGAATCCTCCTAGAAAGTTTGCCCTTTCAAATAGGGCCTTTAAAGGGAATGAGGTCAACACCACCACAATGTGCGCGTGGAAGTAGTGTGGCAATTTCCTTTATGCCATCATTAAAGCTAGGGCCAACTTCTCTTGTGGCAAGTATCTTGTTTCAGCGCCTAACATTGTCTTGCTCACATAAAAGATGGGCAAGTGTTGTATTCCTTCTGCGCGTGCCAACACCCTGCTGATGGCGTGTTGGGAAACTACAAGGTATAAGTAGAGTTCCTCTCCAGACATTGGAGTTGCTAAAGTGGCGGAGAAGGCAAGTATTCCTTCAAGCTTTCCAGAGCCCGGTCACATCCTTCGTTCCACTCAAACTTCGCTTTGAGCACTTGGAAGAATGGTTGACACTGGTCTGACGACCGACTTATGAACCTGTTCAACACAGCAGCTAGGCCAGTTAACTATTGTAACTCCTTAATTGTGTTTTGCCTTTCAAGTTCTTGAATGTCCTTGATTTGGGAGGGATTCGCTTTTATTTCATTGTTGGTCACCAAGAAGCCCAAAGATTTGTCTGATCCTATGCCAAATGCACACTTAGACGCATTTAGTCGTAGCTTGTGAGTCTTTAAGATTTGAAACATCTCAGCTAGGTTATTAAGATGGTCTGACTCATTTTTACTCTTGATCACCATGTCGTTGATGTAAGCCTCCATTGTTTTGTCTAACAAATGGCGTAAATATCTTGGTAATCATTCGTTAATATGTTGCCCCTACATTCTTCTAGCCAAAGGCATGACCTTGTAATAGTACAACCCCCTTGGAGTTGTGAAATATGTGATCTCCTGGTCCGATTCATACATAGCGATCTGATGATATTCATGATATGCATCGAGAAAGCTGATCAATCATTGGTAAAGGGAAACTATCCTTTGGGTACACTTTGTTGACCATTTTATAGTCCACACAAATGTTCTATTTGTCATTCTTCTTAGGCACCACCATTATGTTTTGCCCCTACATTCTTCTAGCCAAAGGGCATGGCCTGTAATAGTAAAAACCCTTGGAGTTGTGAAATATATGATCTCCTGGTCTGATTCATACATAGCGATCTGATGATATCCATGATATGCATCGAGAAAGCTAAGTCGGTTATGTCCTGCAGTTAGGTCCACCAGCTGATCAATCATTGGTAAAGGGAAACTATCCTTTGGACACACTTTGTTGACCATTTTATAGTCCACACAAATGCTCTATTTGTCATTCTTCTTAGGCACCACCATTATGTTTGAAATCCATTTTGGATAATGGACTTCCTTGATCGCGCCTGCTTCTAGTAGGTTCTTCACTTCTTTGGCCACTATTTCAACGTAGTGTACAGTCAACATGCGAGTTCTTTGCATGACCGGTCTGGCTGTTGGGTTGATATTGAGTTGATGGCAGATGAAGTTTGGATCAATGACAAGTATGTCATATGGCGACCACGCAAACACTTTGAGATTGGAGATCAAAAAAAATCATAATCTCTTTTCTCTCGGTGTTGGACAAAGATGAGCCAAGGAGGAAGAAATTTTCTAGGACGCCTTCATCAATCCTAACTTCTGCAAGTTCTTTCACGGCCTTTTGTTTAATTGCCCTACTGACATCTTGAAACATTTCATTACTCTCCAGCTCATCTACCATTTGCACAAATCCTCTGGCAACGCGGCTGCCGTTTACTATCACAAAGCATTATTTGTACATGATTTGATGTCCCAAGACCTCTTCAATTACCCCACTTCATTTGGGAATTGAAGCATTTGGTGGTAGGTTGAAACTACCGCTTACATGGTGTGCACCCATGCTCTCCCAAGAATGATGTTGTAAGTGGATGAGACTTGTAAAATCCAGAATTCCATTAGTTTGACAATCAAGCCAACTTCGACTGGCAAAATAATTTTGACAACTGGCCATTCAGGCATAGAGTTGAAACCTACAAGGGAGACGTGGTTGGCGCCAAGTCTTTGTCATCTAATTTTAATTGCTTGAAAGCTTCATAGTACATTATTTCGCATGAACTCCCTTGGTCAATCAAGATCCGCTTGATGTCAAAATTCTTATGGGGGTTTTGCAACCTTACTAGGTCTTTATTAGAGAAAGAAATTACATTTTTCACTTCTACCTTCCCTTTCTTCACGATTGGCTGAACACTTAGAATCTCTCTCATATGTTCCACCTTTTTTTATCATCTCTCTAAGCTCACAAACTCATTCAAGCTCGATGATTCCATAAATCACATTAATCACGCCTTAAGGCGGACCATCTACTAGCATGTCATTTGACATGTTGCGGTCTTAGGAGGCTGGCCTATCTCCCCCCTCAATTTATTAGTCCAAGTGGCCTACTGCCACCAACTCTTCCAGATGCTTCTTCAATGGCGTGGCAATCTTCAGTTAGGTGCTCTACCTCGTTCATCATACCCTCTCTGAACTTCACCCAATTTGGCCGACCATCGAACAAAAGGTTCATCACATATCTCACTAAGTATTCAATATATGGGTTTCTTAAAGTCTATCGTGATGGTTGTGCAAACCTTCAACTTCCTTGCTTTGGATTCTTCATCATTTGGCAAACCGCCACGGTTATTGTAGCTCAGTTTTCCCTTCTTGCCGACCATATTTACCTTAGCTGTGGACTATTTGTCCGACATCACTGTTGTGCTGGACTTTACCTCAGTGCGGGTACTAGCCTCTTCTACTTTGATGTTCTCATGCACCATTTCCATCTCGGCTTCCATGGTAAGGGGTGGCATTATGGTCATGGCATCCCTCAGTTTGTGCCCAACCAGGAGTCCACGCTTGTACTTGGCAATAGCTAGGTTGGTGGGACACTCTCCTATTTGGTCGAATGTCTCCCAATATCAATTATTGTAAGACTTCAATGTTTCCTTTTTGCTCATATCAATGGCGAGCAATGGGTCGACCTCCATAGGCTTCTTGGTGTTTGTTTTGAACCTGGTGACAAACACCTCTACGAACTGTGCCTAAAAAGCAATGCTACCCTCTAGCAATCTCTCAAACCAAGTCAAGCCTATGTCGCCAAGGCTTGATGGAAATAGGATGCACATAAAGGCATCATTTTGCCTGTGTATAGCCATCATTTGTCGAAAGTGGCTAAGGTACATGTATGGATCTGATTACCCGTCGTAGATCGTGAACTTAGGTTGGTTGAAACCTAAAGGCAGATGTGCATTCTCTATTGCTGAGACAAACGGCATACTCTGCAATATTGCCAACGCTCTATCTGCTAGCTCATACGCAAGATGCGGCATTAGTATTGCAACATCGATGCTTCTATGCGTCCTAGGGGCCAATTGTTGGAAAGCAAATACCTTTTGGGGGTCCTGCGCCTGGGCAACTTCTTTCCTTCATGCCCTTTCTTCGAAAACAATTCGCAAATTTTCTGATCTACGTAACTCAGTGTATCGCGAAGATGTTTAATAAGAGTGCGAAGGTCGATAGTTGATCTCCTCTATGTATGACCTTTCAAACCTCATCCTCTCAAACTTGGAGTAACGAGTTTTGGAAGTCTTTGACTGCTGTTGCTTGTTCTGAGGCTACTATTACCAGAATGTGTGGGCATGACATAACCATCTTGATCTGCAGAACAACAAGATCGCTTTAGCCTTTCATGGATCTCCACGCCTGCCACGCCTTTACCTCTCACTTGGCGTTTCAAAGCTTTCATGTCTGCTGCCATCCTCCTTATCAACTTATCTTGCTTCCTCACATGGTCCTCTAGAACCTGGGTGTCTGTTCGTCTCCTTTGTCCATCTGGGCTTCAAGAGTGGCGAGGACTCAAACCCTGTTTTTCTCATGCGCCCTTATGAGGGTTCTGTCGTTGAGGGTCCAAGTCCGCCTGTAGTGACCCTAATTTTTCATAAGTCATTATTTATTATTATTACTATATTTCATTTTTGACTTTATTAATTACGTGGCTACATGAGAATTTAAGGTGGTATTTAATTAATTTAATGTGATATTTAATCATATATAATTAATTTGAATATTTATATATATTTATATTATATATATATATAAAAGGTGTTATATGTGTATTTAATCTTATATTTATATTTAGATATGGTGTATTTGTATAGTATAATATTATATAATGTCAATTAGGTTATAGCATTAGAGGCTTACTAAGATAAAAGAGAGATAGGAGCAACATCCATGAAAAAAAGAAAAGAAAAGCAAAAGAGTGTTGTGTGTGCGGGAGAAAGCCAAGAGATAGAGACGGCGTGGAGAAAGGAAGAAAAGGATTAGGGTTTTGTTTTGGTGACTTTATTAATTCTCCAAATAATTCTTTGATCTTCAAAAAAATAATTGTAAGTGCAAAACCCACTTTCCTTGATTTATGTTTAATTCGTTATTTTTATTCATTTATTTATTTTATTTGTTTGATGTTGGTTTGATATTGTATTGGCATAAGGATGATGGATTGATTTTAATTATTTTGATTAGTTGTGTATGCCAAGTTTAGGGTTTTTATATGTATTTATTTTATGGTTATAATCACACTCATGGTTATATGAAATTAAAATAAATTAGTAACTCGTAGATAAATTCCTTACACTCCACCATGACTCCATGAATTGTTGTTTTATTTGAGTGTTAGTGAGAAAGAGTGTATAAAAAAAAATGTGAGGATTATGAAATTTATTTAAATGCCTTAAACTTGGCATTATTACGTTTGTTCTTATGAGTAGATGAGGGATTGTGTATATATATATATTGTTGCCTCGTTCTCAAGAGTAGACAAGTGCTTTGATTTACGTGTGTATGTATATGCAAACCATCCGGGAAGTGTGGGTCAAACTCGGAACGATATCCCTGTGCAAGTTTGGCTTCGAAGCGGTGTTAGGTATACGAGAGACACATGGGATATATGTATAGGCCGGAAGTGAAGGGCCGGAAGTGAAGGGCCGAAGTGGTGGAGTTAAGGTACAAAGAATTAAATATGAACTTATTGGTATAGTTTGAATTATATTGATTTGTACATCTTAAAAAATAGTAAGCGACCTCAATAAATTACGAAATTTGTGCAGAGGCATGCATACGTAATTCTAGACAACTTTTTTGTTTTACTAAAAAGATCGATTAAAACTTGTAATTAGATGATCTTGGTTACAACAGTTTTTGTTCATTTTAGCAATACAGATTTTAGATGTTGTTTTAACCAGCGAAACGAGCTCATTTTTATTGGTTTCGCGCAAAATGAAGTAAAACACTATTATAAACACTTTTCATATTTTGAACTTTTCCCAAAAAAATCATCTTAGGGAAGTTTCTTTTGGTTTTCAACTTTAGATTTTTCGGTTGAATTCTATCTAAGTTCTTCTATCAAATTTTTCTCTCACCTGTTCAGTTTCTACTAAATTCGTTCACATTTCTTTTTAGGAAATTTAATTCTATAAAACTTGTATTCTTTGAGTTTTGGTCAATTCGAATTATTTAAGCATGAAACGGTGCATTTTTATACTTCTTCAGCAAGTTACTTATGATTAAATTATACAAACTTTATTTTTTGCAGAATGGTGGGTCTTACTAACTTTTTATGCAGGGCTGATCTACCATATTTTTGTTTTTATTTTGTTTATTTTATACTCAATTTATATTTAGTTGTGTACGGGCAATAAACTAAATGTCACCATATCTCGGGAAACTATCCCTTCGTCTCGGTGCGGGTGGAACTACTTGTCTTGTCCCGTAACAAGAATTAAATGTACTTTTGTTTGTATTTGGTGGACACATGGGTGTCAAATATTTGTACTCATACCAATATACTTGTATACTGAAACATTTTGTCTTTTGGCATCTCGGGTGCGTTTTATTTTAGCGCAGCCGAGCTTCCTTTGTAGGATTAGTTGGGGCTACGGTGGTGACAAGAAATAACTATAGTTATTGGACATGTCTCTCGAACTTCTTTTGTTTTCTTGAGCTTAGGGTTGATATTAGTTTATTGTACTTATTATTATTATTTTTTTTATGACCTTAGTATTTTGACAATTTGACATTGTGGGTTATTTTCAACTTTACATTATTTAAATTGTTTTGACTAGTTGTTGTTACTTTAATGTTGGAGGTATTGGATAGTTATGAAATTATGTTGGATAGTTTGGTTGGCGTTCATTAATTTTTTTTTTATCCTTTGTATTTTTTTTTTTTTTAGCATTGAAATTTACTTAAATCTTATGGAGACGAGAACGTTTAAATTTTGTTTCACCCTTAGGATTTGGATGATGGAATATTGATTGAGGTTTAGTCCTAATTTAATATTTAACTGTCCAAATTTTAGGGCATGACACCGCCATAGGGGTTGCATGTAACAACCCCGCCCTATGATTAGTCGATAAAATCATGATTAACTATATCTAATAAGTAATTATGATGAAATTCTAAATTAATTGCATGTGTGTTGCATTATTTGTGTTTCAATTTGTCTATCATAGAAATATCTGTTTGTGTTTCTGCTTTGTTCTGTGAAGTGAAGGCCTTGTTGGCATCCGATTCTGAAATTGACTTGATTTACGTGTTATTTGGAATTTTTAGAATTTTATGGCATGTTTAATTGAAATTCGATTCAGAACGAAATAATTAGAATAATTAATGCTCAATTAAGCCAACTTAGCCTCCGTTTGGGAAGTGGGTTGGCTTTTTGACTTTTTAACTTTTTTGGCTATTTTAGCCTGGGGCTAAAAAGCCTGATTTGGGAATGACTTTTTGGCTTTTTTGGTTTTTTGGTGAGGTGTCTTCCTGTTCATTTACCAAAGTGCCCTTGTTGTTGTTGTTGTTGTTTTTTTTTTTTTTTTTTTTTTTTTTTTGGGTTTGGATTTGGCGTACTTCGCTTAAATTTTTTTATTTTGGGTTTTATTTTGGCGTATTTTGGTAAAATATTTATTTTTTTATTTTTTTATTTTGGGTTTGGATTTGCCGTATTTTGCTTTATTTTTTTATTTTTTTTTAAATTTATGTTTTTGTCATTTTTATTTTTTTATACATTAATTAGTTCTTGTTTTTTAATTTACATTTTTTGCCTTATTTATTTTTATTGGTATACAATAACATTTTTTTTATTTATGTGTTTCATTTATTTATAAATTACGTGGCGAATGGTAATTTATGTTTTTATGTTTTTTTTTATATATATTTTTGATGTGTTTTATTTCAAAAATGAGTTTTCATGTGTTTTATTTATTTATAAATTACATGGCAAATGGTAATTTCTATTTTTTTTTTTTGGATGAGGCTTATTTTTGTCGTTCTTTTTTTTTTTTTGAATTTACGTTTTTGTAATTTTTTAAATATTTTTGAATGAGGCGTATTTTTTTTAAATAATTTATGTATTTTAAGTTTTTTTTTTTTTTTTGCAAATGGTTTTTTCATGTGTTTTTTATTTGATTGTTATTTTAATTTTTTTTTATTTTTTGTGAAATGATAAAAAGTGAGGTTTTATTTTATTGTCCTCACTATTTTAAATAATTTAATTTAATTTTAATTTTAAATATTTAATTTAATTTTAATTTTAATTTTATTTTAAATATTTAAATAATGTAAATAATCTAACAAATTTAATAAGCAAAAAATTAAAATAAATATTGAAAAAATTTAAAAAATTTAAAATGTTAATATTTTCAATTTAAAAACAACTCTACACTCAAATCGTAACCAAACACATAAAATAAAACTCAATTACTAAATTATTTTTAAAACTCATAACCAAACACATAACTCGAAACTCATACTACTTTTACAACTCTACACTCAAATCATAATCAAATACATAATAAAAAAATTAAAATATTTAAAAATATTTTTATAAATAGATTTTGAATTTATTTTTATAAAATATTTTAACAAAAACCAAAAAAATGTTTTTAATTTTTTTTTTTCAACGTCCTGTGTATTTTTCTGGGAATAGGTGTTTTTTGGGAAGTGATGTGAAGCTTTTGTCTGGGAAACGCTGAGGTGATGCCCCTCTCTCATGTAGGGGCAATTTTGTAAATTTACCTTCACAATGGTTGGTGCTAAGTGATTGCCTCCGTTTTTGTCCCCATGTGGCTAAAATCAACTTTTTTGTCCTTACATGGCTAATTTAGCCCCAAAAGCCCTTCCCAAACACCACCTTAATGACTTCGATAATCCAAGCCTACATAAGGCACTGATGGACCCTTGTATACTTTCTTTGACACTCTCATTTCATCCCTCTTGAACTACAAACGTGTGGGAGAGAGAGAGAGAGAGAGAGAGAGAGTGAAAGTGAGTTCAACAAGAGAGAAGGGTAGACTTGCTAGGAATTGTTGGAGAATTGAAGAAGATTTAGGATAATTAAGCTTCCACACTTGTGAACTCAAGGCTTAAGGTAGGAAATTCACCTCTTAAATATGAAATTAAGTTATTTAGTACAAGAATTCAATATAATTAAGTGGATTAATTTGAGAGTTGAGGTAGAATTGATGAATTGGAACTCAATACATGTATGCATGCATATTTCATGGTATTGTAAGTTGAATTTTAAAGAAACCTCACATGCATGTGTTCATCTTGCCTTTGTTTTGAGAATCCATCAAGTTTTACATCAATTGACCTCATTTGATCATGTTTTGGAAGCTTTGAAGTCAAGTTAGTTTATACATGTTAAGGTTTCAAAGTTTTAAGATTTGTTTTGTGTAATTGGCAAAGCTTTTGGGCCTTGATTTCATGAAACGATCCTTAATTCTCCATGTTTTACAAGTTCACAAGTGTTTTCTTAACTTTTGGGTCCAAATGATGAGTTTTGAGGCTTTGCATTCGAAGTTTGCATCATGTACATCAATCTGAAAATTCCAGATTCTGCCTCTCCGCTCGAGGGACAAAACTTTCGCTTAAGCAATTCCTCTATGTTTTGCACCTCCGATCGAGCGATCAAAAGTTGGCTCAAGAGTAAAATGAATGCTCCCAAAAGTTGACAAATTTTGCAGACCGCTCGAGCGACAAGAGTTGCGCTCGAGCGAAGAACTCAGTCTTACACTCGAGCGACCATCGAGCGATCGTCGAGAGGAGAAATTCACACAACTAGTACTTTTGCAAAAGTTTATAGACCGCTCGAGCGACCGATGTTGCGCTCGATTGACCACTCTTGCACCTCTGCTCGAGCGAGGGAAGTTGTGCTCGAGCGAGACCTTTGTTTCCAGCATATTTAACTAAGTGTTTTCAAATGCATTTTGGCATCCTCATTGCATCCTAGGTATCCGTAGGCCATGGTTAAGATATAATAATGAGGATAAGATGTAGAAACACACTAAGAATGAGACGAAATAAGTGAAGTACTACTCGAGCGTGTGTTTCATTATGTGTATCTGTTATGTTGTGTTGTGTAGGTCACGCGCCGTACACTATTTGATCAGTATGTTTTGTCTGTCTGCTTCTGGAGCCATCTGTGAGTAATAATTTAGTAAAACTATGTTCAACTTTATTTATTTTCTATATGATGAAATAAGATCTGTTTTCTGAAATGTTATGTTATGCACAATGAATGATTGTCCAATTTCTGAATTGTATTCGTAGCATCCTTAGCATATCTGTTAGCTGTTATCCAGTATTGAGGTTCCATTATGGAACTTAGTATATCTGTAATCTGTTACCCATACCGAAGGATCCATCATGGAGCTCAGCATATCTATTATCTATCACCCGGATCCGAAGGTTCTTTATGGAACTGGTTACTCATAACCACCACCTGTTCTGTATCTGCTTTGTTAGCACTAATGGATGTACCACGTATGATTAAGCATGAACTCTAATTTTTGTATATGATTTGAACAAGATTATGTATATGCATCTATTTTCTGAGGCTGATATGGGACATCATTTATTTAACCCTTTACTCTGTTATTATTCACTAGGCTCCCACTTACTATTTATATTATGTATGTAGGCAAACAGGTGCGTGACCAGGCCTAAGCTGCTGCCTGGAGAGTTTTGAGTTAACTAGCTATAGTGCCTCCCGAGGAGGTTCCCGTTATACCGAAGTTAAGTTTTGTGAATGACGTGAAGGATGCTTTTGTTTATCTGTACTTTGGGGTAGTCCCTTATAAAACTATATGTATGGTAATGTATGACGTATGAAAGTTTGGCATGATACATATAAAAGTTTTAAATTTCTGTTCCATATATGTCATCACAGCTCAATGGACTATATAAGTTTTATATATTTGCTTCTGCGGCCCCTTATTATATGTTATTCTATTCAGAGGCCTTTGGTAATCCAAGGATTACTGGCTGGTTACGGCGCTAAACCTATAGGGGCGGGTTTGGGTCGTGATAGAGTGGTATCAGAGCACGTGTTATACTGCACACACGAGTCCATATAAGCTATTGGTGTCTTAGAAAAGAATTACGGACATTTCATCTGCATGTGTGAGTGTGTGTTATTTTTTACAAATGTGAAAATTGAATCTGAATATGAACGTATGAAATTCGAAAGACTAAACTGAAACTGGATACTCCAAACATTGTGAAAAGAATTATTGGCCTATGTTTGTTATTGCTTTGTTTACTTACAGCAACATAGAGAATACGAGAGGAAATGATACAAGTGAATCTTCTGAAGCCCTAATGAGTCAAATGGAACAAATGCTTGTCGTCTTGATAGAATCTTTAAGGCAATAACCTTTGCCCCCTCCACCCCCGCTAGTGCAAGTTGAACTGGCTAACAATGACATCATAAATCTCACTCATAAATTCATAAAGATAAAACCGCCGACCTTCTTGGGTGGGATTGAATCATTGAAGGCAAAAACATGGTTACTCGAGATGGAAAAATTATTTGAAGTGTTTCCCTATTCTGAGACTCAGAAGGTTCTCTTGGCCACCTATATTCTAAAAGATGAAGCTCGAAGATGGTGGTTGTTAATCCGAACTAGCAATGGGAATATGACATGGGCACGATTCAACGAGGTTTTCTATGATAAGTATTTTCCCCAGTGTTTTCGGGATCGAAAAGTTTCAAAGTTTCAGGAACTCAAGCAAGGTAACATGTCTATAGCCGAATATGAGGCTAAATTCATTGAGTTGGCTCGATTTTCTCCTTATATGGTGGATACGAATTACAAGAAAGCTCAGAAATTTGAAGGTGGATTAGACCTAGACATATTTTTTTTTTTTGATCAGCAAAGAAAAATTTCATTTAATAGCATGAAATTAAAAGTACAGGAAGATGACATGCATTGAGAGAGATTCGGAAGTATAAAAATACCCCTACTACTGCTACTCGCACCCATACAACCAACCCCTAAGCCTCTCGATTTTTTTTTTTTTAAACAACAAGTTAAGAAGAACTTAACAAGACAATTAAAATACATGAAACCCCACTTAAACAACCCACCAAAACAACCAAAACCAACCAAAGGAACTAAACCTCACCCAAAAGAAACTAAAAACACTAAACTAACACCCACAAAGAACTAAAGTAAACTAAACAACACCCACACCTCTGCCAGCACCCACACCTCTGCAGCTACACCTCCCAAAACCCACACGCCTGCTGCCACCCTAAGCTGCTAAAGCTCCAGCCCTCACCACCCTATGTTGCTCCCCACAACTCCCAAAGACTCCACTGCCACCGCCTGAAGACTCCCACGCCAACAATACAGCTCCCCACTGCCGATCTACACCCAAGCTGTTCCAACCTCCAACGCTCACCAACTACACTCCTGCACCCACGCCTCTGCAAGCCTGCAAACACACCAAGACCCACGCCTGCTCCTGCCAAAACCCACACCTGCTGCACGCCAACACCTCCGCCAGCTCCTGCCGAGGATGAACTCTCGCTGATTGGGTAGGTGTCCTAAAACTACCTACATATGTGGATATACTTGACAGAGCATTGATGATAGAGGCCAATCTAGTAGCAAAGAAACAAGTTAAAGCGTCAACAACAGAATGGAGAGGTAAAAGGTCTAGATATGGTTTCAGAAAGGGCTGTTCTTTTGTAAACAAGAAGCAGAACACGAGGTATACAAGTAGCTCCAGTTAGAGTAGTGGATCTATACTAGTTTATCCTAAATATGATAGGAAACATAAAGGTGTATGTTACCGTGCATTTGGTGCTTGTTTTCGATGAGGCAAGATTAGCCATGCAGTGAGAGATTGCCCACTTGGATCTAATAATGCCAACCGTTCTGCAGCAAGCTCAGCTGGGTCAGCTTCTGCAGCTAGAACAGATATGAGAGCTAATACTGGAAGAGAAACCTTGAGACAAGGCTGAGTTTTCACACTAGTGCTTGGTGATGTGCAAAACACCGAAGCTGTGGTGTTAGGTATACTCCCTATTTGTTCTCAAAATGCATATGTGCTGATAGATTCTGGTTCTACACATTTCTTTGTATCACTTGCTTTCTGCCGAAAATTGATTAGACCACTAGAGCCTATGAATTATTTGTTATTTGTATCTACACTATCTGGAAGTTCTATGATATGCACATCTGTCTATCCGGCATGTGACATTGTGATTGGTGATGTGACATTGTATGTTGATTTATTGCCTTTAGGGATTGATCATTTTGACTGCATATTGGGTATGGACTGGTTAACGAAGTATTGTACAACTATTGACTGTGTGAATAAGTCTGTTATATTTTGTTCACCTGGATTACCTGAGTTTGTGTTTACTAGAAATGGGGTAGTTCCTCCCCCATACTTGATTTCTGCCATGAAAGCTATTAAACTGCTTAAGAAGGGATATAGAGGGTATATGTGATGTGTTTTGACTATGACTTTTAATCGTCCTACTGTAGAGAACATCTTTGTAGTAAATGAATTCCCTGATGTATTTCCACATGAATTGCCCAGAGATTTAATTGATAGGGAAATTGAGTTTACTATTGATGTTGTACCTGAAACACAACCGATTTCCAAAACCCCATATAGAATGTCAACTTCTAAACTGAAAGAATTGAAAACTCAACTTCAGGAACTATTAAACAAGAAGTTTATTTGCCCGAGCACTTCACCATGTGGTGCTCCAATTTTGTTTGTCAAAAAGAAAGATGGATCTTTGAGGCTGTGTATAGACTATCAGGAGTTGAACAGAGTGACTATCAAGAATAAATACCCACTACCTTGAATAGATGACTCATTTGACCAACTGCAGAGAACACAAGTGTTCTTTAAGATAGACCTTAGATCCGGATACCACCAATTGAAAGTTAAGGTAAAAGACATTGCGAAAACTGCTTTTCGGACCAGATACAGACATTATGAATTTCTAGTAATGCCATTTGGGGTAACGAATGCACCTGCAGCTTTCATGGACTTAATGAATAGGGTATTCAAACAATTTCTTAATGAGTTTGTTGTTGTGCTCATTGATGATATATTGATTTATTCTAAAAGCAAGGAAGAACATGAGCATCATCTGAGAACTGCCTTACAAATTCTGAGAGGAAAGAAATTATATGCAAAACTTTCCAAATGTGAATTTTGGCTAAACAGTGTAGCATTTTTGGGACACATGATCAACAAAGATGGCATATCAGTTGACCCATAGAAGATCGAAGCTATTGTGGACTGGCCAAGACCAACCAATGTGTCAGAAGTTCATAGTTTTATGGGGCTTACAGGCTATTATCGCAGATTTGTGAGAGACTTCTCCAAACTTGCCATGCCATTAACACAATTAACTTAGAAAAATGCACCATTTGATTGAAATGATCAAAGGGAGTCTGCCTTTCAAGAGTTAAAGACCAGGTTAGTAACTGCACCAATTTTGACTTTGCCTAATGGTACTGACGGGTTTTAAATTTACAATGATGCTTCACATAAAGGTTTAGGATGTGTACTAATGCAAAATGGCAAAGTGATTGCCTATGCTTCCTGGCAACTCCGATCGCATCAAAAGAACTATCCAACTCATGACCTAGAATTAGAAGTTGTGGTGTTTTCTCTAAAAATCTAGCGGCAATATTTGTATGGTGTGACTTGTGAGGTGTATACCAATCATAAGAGCCTGAAATATTTCTTCACTCAAAAAGAACTGAACATGAGACAGAGGAGATGGCTCGAATTGATTAAAGACTATGATTTGCAGATTTTGTACCATCCAAGGAAAGCTAATACAGTGGCAGATGCTTTGAGCCGAAAGTCAATAGGAAATTTGTCATGTTTGCTCACCGATCAAAAAGAGTTGCTATGTAACTTGGAAAAGAATGAGATTGAAGTTGTATTGCGTGAACAGGACGGGATTTTGGCCGCCATTTCTGCCCAGCCTGCAATCATTGAAGAGATTAGAGAGAAACAACTTGAAGATGAGTTCTTGAAGAAAATTGTTGATGAGATTGATTCAAAACCAAAGCCGAGATTTGTACTTGAGAACAATGTGTTAAAGTTTCAAAATCGACTTTGTGTACCGGTCTATCTGGATTTGAGAAAACGAGCGATGACCGAAGCTCACAATTCTAAATTTGCTATGCATTAGGGGAATACAAAGATGTACCATGATTTGAAACATAATTTTTGGTGGCCGGGAATGAAGAAGTGTATTGTAGATTTTGTGGCTAGATGTATGCATTGCCAACAAGTTAAAGCTGAACATCAACGACCCGCTGGATTACTTTAGCCGCTTCCAATACCGGAATAGAAATGGGAGCACATTACTATGGACTTCATTGTGGGATTGCCTTGCTCTTCTGGAGGTATGGATTCTATTTGGGTAATCGTTGATTGTTTAACTTTTTCCGCACATTTCTTACTTGTCAAAACTTTTTACAATGCGCATAAATTGGCTAATATGTATGTGAATGAGATTGTGAGATTACACGGTGTGCCAGTATCCATTGTATCTGACAGAGATTCTAAGTTTACGTCAAGATTCTGGCAGAGTTTACAACAGGCCTTGGGAACTGAACTACGACTGAGTAGCGCCTATCACCCACAAACAGACAGCCAAACTGAACGAACCAATCAAACTTTGGAAGATATGCTATGAATGTGTGTGTTGGACTTCCAAGGGAATTGGGAGGCATACCTTCTTCTGGCTAAATTTGTGTACAATAACAGCTACCATTCGAGTATTGGTATGGCTTGTAAGGTCCCCAATGTCCCACATTGGGAATAGAGGGGGAGTTCCTGGACTATAAAAGTAAAAACCTAGACCTTTATATAGCATCGAGGCCTTTTCCCGGGTAGTGAAATCCCAAACAGAACTCCGCAGTTAAGCGTGCTTAGGCTGGAGTAGTTCTGGGATGGGTGACCCACCGAGAAGAACAAATCTGGATGGGCGTGGGCTAAAGCAGACAATATCGATGATATGTGAAGGGTTGGAGCATTACAAATTGTATCAAAGCCGACTCTCTGGAGTACCGAATGTGGGCCCCTGGTGTCTCTCGGTGTATGTGGGTGGGCTTGTGAGCTGGCAGGCTACTGCACGGAGACATGCAGCTCTAAGGGGGTGGATTGTAAAGTCCCCGATGTCCTACATCGAGAATAGAGGGGGCTTATATAGCATTAAGGCCTTTTCCCGAGTAGTGAAATCCCTAACATAACTTCGTAGTTAAGCGTGCTTAGGCTGGAGTAGTTCTAGGATGGGTGACCCACTGGCAAGAACAAATCTGTGTAGGCGTGGCCCAAAGCGGACAATATCGATGACATGTGAAGGGTTGGGACGTTACAAATGGTATCAGAGCCGACTCTCCGGAGCACCGAATGTGGGCCGCTGGCATCTCTCGGTGCATGTGGGTGGGCTTATGAGCTGGCAGGCTATTACACAGGGACATGCAGCCCTAAGGGGGGTGGATTGTAAGGTCCCCGATATCCCACATCGGGAATGGAGGGGGAGTTCCTTGACTATAAAAGTAAAAACCTACCCTTCACATGTCATCGATATTGTCCGCTTTGGGCCACACCCGCGCAGATTTGTTCTTCCCAGTAGGTCACCTATCCCAAAACTACTTTAGCCTAAGTACGCTTAACTGCGGAGTTCTGTTAGGGATTTCACTATCCGGGAAAAGGCCTCGATGCTATATAAGGGTCTAGGTTTTTACTTTTATAGTCTAGGAACACCCCCTCCATTCCCGATGTGGGACATTGGGGACCTTACAATCCACCCCTCTTAGGGTTGCACGTCTCCGTGCAGTATCCTGCTAGCTCACAAGCCCGCCCACATGCACTGAGAGACGCCAGGGGGTCACACTCGGTACTTCGAAGAGTCAGCTCTGATACCATTTGTAATGCCCCAACCCTTCATATGTCATCGATATTGTTCGCTTTGGGCCACGCCCACACGGATTTGTTCTTCTTAGGGGGTCACCCATCCCAGAACTACTCCAGCCTAAGCAAGCTTAACTGCGAAGTTCTGTTAGGGATTTCACCACTCGAGAAGAGGCCTCGTTGCTATATAAGGTTCTAGGTTTTTACTTTCATAGTCTTGGAACTCCTCCTCCGTTCCCGATGTGGAACATCGAGGACCTTACCATCCACCCTTATATAGCATCAAGGCCTTTTCTAGGGTTGTGAAATCCCTAACAGAACTACGCAGTTAAGCGTGCTTATGCTGGAGTAGTTCTGGGATAGGTGACCCACTAGAAAGAACAAATCCATATGGGCGTGACCCAAAGCGGACAATATCGATGACATGTGAAGGGTTGGGGTGTTACATGGCTCCTTATGAAGCTTTGTATGGTCAAACATATCGTTCTCCGAACTGTCGGGCTGGGGTAGGTGACAAACCATTATTGGGACCAGAACTTGTGCAAGAAACAATTGAAAATGTAAAATTGATTCAACAGAGATTAAAAACCGCGCAAAGCCGCCAAAAGAGTTATGCAGACGTCCAAAGAAGAAACCGAGAATATGAAGTTAGGGATCATGTATTCATCAAAGTAACTCCTATGAAAGGGCAAACACGGTTTGGAATAAAGGGCATATTGGCACCGAGATATGTAGGGCCATATGAAATTCTTGAAAAAGTTAACCCGGTGACGTATCGAGTATCCTTATCGCCGGTCATAGAACATATGCATAATGTCTTTCATGTCTCAATGTTACGAGAATATTTACGGGATCCGCATCATGTTATTGAGTCAACACATGTGCTTTTAAAGAAGGACTACACATATAAAGAGAGGTCAATTCAAATTGTGAACCGCTGCATCAAAAGATTAAGAAATAAGGAAATTCCATTAGTAAAAGTTGATTGGCAGAACCACGGAGGAACCTATGTAGCTTGGGAGACGGAAGAAGATATGATGAAAAGATACCTTGACTTGTTTCCTTTAGATCCGATATTCTACCAAAATGAAGGTAATTCGAGTTTAGAGGACCAAACTTTTTAAGGAGGGAAGACTGTAACAATCCCGACCTATGATTAGCCGATAAATCATGATTAACTATATCTAATAAGTAATTAAGACAAAATTCTGAATTAATTGCATGTGTGTTGCATTATTTGTGTTTTTATCTATCTATCGTAGAAATATCTGTTTGTGTTTATGTTTTGTTTTGTAAAGTAAAGGCCTTATCAACATTCGATTCTGAAATTGACTTGATTTATGTGTTATTTGGAATTTTTAGAATTTTATGGTAGGTTTAATTGAAATTTGATTCGGAATAAAATAATTAGAATAATTAATGCTCAATTAAGCCAACCTAATGACTTCGTTAATCCAAGCCTATATAAGGCACTATTGGACCCTTGTATACATTTTTTTACACTCTCATTTCATCCCTCTTGAATTACAAACGTGTGGGAGAGAGAGAGAAAGAGAGACCAAGAGTAAAAGTGAGTTCAACAAGAGAGAATGGGAGATTTGCTAGGAATTGTTGGAGAATTGAAGAAGATTTAAGAGAATTAACCTTCCACACTTGTGAATTCAAGGCTTAAAGTAGGAAATTCACCTCTTAAATATGAAATTAAGTTATTTAGTACAAGAATTCAACAAAATTAAGTGGATTAATTTGAGAGTTGAGGTAGAATTGATGAATTGGAACTCAATACATGTATGCATGCATATTTCATGGTATTGTAAGTTGAATTTTAAAGAAACCTCACATGCATGTGTTCATCTTGCCTTTGTTTTGAGAATCCATCAAGTTTTACATCAATTGAGCTCATTTGATCATATTTTGGAAGCTTTGAAGTCAAGTTAGTGTATGCATGTTAAGGTTTCAAAGTTTTAAGATTTGTTTTGTGTAATTGGCAAAGCTTTTGGGCCTTGATTTCATGAAACAATCCTTAATTCTCCATGTTTTACAAGTCTACAAGTGTTTTCTTAGCTTTTGGGTCCAAATAATGAGTTTTGAGGCTTTGAATTCGAAGTTTGCATCATGTACAGTAATCTGAAAATTCCAGATTCAGTCTCTCCGCTCAAGCGACAGAACTTGCACTCGAGCGACCCCTTTGTGTTTTGCACCTCTGCTCGAGCGACCAAAAGTTGGCTCGAGCGTAAAATGCATACTCCCAGAAGTTGACACATTTTGCAGATTGCTCGAGCGACAAGAGTTATGCTCGAGCGAAGACCTCAGTTTCACGCTCAAGCGACCATCGAGCGACCGCCGAGCGGAAAAATTCACACAACTAGTACTTTTGCAGAAGTTTACAGACCGCTTGAGCTACCGATGTTGCGCTCAAGTGACCACTCTTACATCTCCGCTCGAGCGAGGGAAGTTGCGCTCGAGCGAGACCTCTGTTTCCAGCATATTTGACTAAGTGTTTTCAAATGCATTTTGGCATCCTTATTGCATCCTAAGCATCCCTAGGCTATGGTTAAGACATAATAATGAGGATAAGATGTAGAAACACACTAAGAACAAGACGAAATAAGTGAAGTACTACTTGAGCGTGTGTTTCATTATGTGTATCTGTTATGTTGTGTTGTGTAAGTCATGCGCTGTACATTTGATTAGTTTATTCTGTCTGTCTGCTTCTGGACCCATCGATGAGTAATAATTTAGTAAAGCTATGTCCAACTTTATTTATTTTCTGTATGATGAAATAAGATCTGTTTTTTGAAATGTTATATTCTATACAATGAATGATTGTCCAATTTCTAAAATGTATTCGTGGCATCCTTAGCATATCTGTTAGCTGTTACCCAGTATCGAAGGTTCCATTATGGAACTTAGTATATCTGTAATCTGTTACCCATACTGGAGGCTCCATCATGGAGCTCAGCATATCTATTATCTATTACCTGAATCTGGAGGTTCCTTTATGGAACTAGTTATTCATAACCACCATCTGGTTCTGTATCTGCTCTGTTAGCGCGAATGGACGTACCACGTATGATTAAGCATGAGCTCTAATTTCTGTATATGATTTGAACAAGATTATATATATACATCTGTTTTCTGAGGCTGATATGGGACATCATTTATTTAACCCTTTACTTTGTTATTATTCACTAGGCTTCCGTTCACTATTTATATTATGAATGTAGGCAAGCATGCGCGTGGACCAGGCCTAAGCTGTTGCCTGGAGAGTTTTGAGTCAGCTAGCCACAGTGCCTCCCGAGGAGGTTCCCGTTATACCAAAGTCAAGTTTTGTGAATCACGTAAAGGATGCTTTTGTTTTGCTTTTGTTTATCTGTACTTTGGGGTAGTCCCTTATAAAACTATCTGTATGGTAATGTATGACGTATGAAAGTTTGGCATGATACATATAAATTTTTTAAATTACAGCTCGATGGACTATGTAAGTTTTATATATTTGCTTACGCAGCCCCTTATTATATGTTATTCTATTCAGAGGCCTTTGGTAATCTAAGGATTATTGGCTGGTTACGGCGCTAAACCTATTGGGGCGGGTTTGGGTCGTGACAGAGCAGCAAATAAATCCTCACGCCTCTTGTTCCTTTCTGGTGTCTGTCCATCAATGGTGGATTATGGCAAATCTTCCCTATGTACCAATAAATCTACTGAACAAAAACTTGATCAAAAGGTAAGTTCTCTGAGTTTTCCATAGACGGCGCCAATTGTACAAGCATGAAATAATCTTCATTCATATAATCCTATTGATCAAGCTTATGCTCTTCTAAATGCCATCGTAACAGCTGAAATCACAAACGTGAGCTAACTGGTGGGTGTGTACCGGAAACCTCTCCGATGTCTAAGTCAACAAAAAGACGTAAGAGGTAAAATTTCTACGAATTTGGGAGTATGAATTGCAATACTTGAGATTAGGGTTTAGCTTGAGCTTTTGTAGACTCCACATAGGACTCTAACTCTCATTTGTAGAGTCCTTTTAGGAATCACATTTCTAAAGAATAATGCTTATCCTTTGACACCCTCTTCATTGCAAGCCAAGTGAGATGGCACAACTCTCTGCTCGGCTTTCGCCGTGCAACCGGACTACTTTTGTTCTGTCCACCACTAGCTCAGTCGTGTAACATGCATCACTATGCATGGCTTGCACAACGCGCCACCATGCTGACATTGCGAGGTCCATCATCTAGCTAGGTCAAACCTCCCACTCAGCCTGTTTGACCGCCTTCCTTGTAGCTCGGTCAAAGCGTTGACCGCTATTAGGAGGTTGGTAGTTTGGTCAAACTTCTTTGACCGATTCAATTCACTGTTCAACCCATGCTAAGCTGTTCCCAAGGCATAGCTTGGCCCAACTTGCGGCCTAAGCCTCAAAATCACTTCCATTTAGCTTAGCCTAATTTGGCTATACAAATTACCCTCTCAAGAACCATCAATTCATATTTGTTAAAAACCGGTTGCATAGAGCGAGGTCGAGCATAGTGATCCTGTCTAAAGGGAATAATATTAACAGATTCACATTTATTGCGATATAATGAGTTCGCTAGGATGTACATTTTATAAGTTAAGGATTCATATGTGCTTTTTAAATCAACATTGTGTGATTGACACTTTGCTTTTGCAATGTTAGTGTGATATGTATGTTTAGATTATATATACGTATGCATAGTGAAACGTGTCCATTCAGTTTAATTATATAATTTTATTTTAATTTTATATTTTTAGATGTTTCTAAGTTTTTTAACTGGCCTTTCAAATAAAATGCATTAGATTGACGAATTCTACTTATAAGTAGCCTAGAATCAATTATTTTTTGCAGTCAACTTGGGTTCTATCAATTTGGTATCTCCATCACCAAAACCTGTAAAATAATTTTGAAATAAGTATGTATGGGTTATATATGCATCTTCATAATATTTTACGAATTTTATTAATTTGATTATTGTTCTCTATATAATGTTTGGTTTATGAAAATGTTGGACTTCATGTCATGACCCGAACCCGCCCCCATGGATTAAGGTCATAACCGGCCAGTAATCAAGGGATTACCTACGGCCTCAAACCAAATAAAACATATTTCATCAGAGTTCAGGGGCCAAAACGGAAGCAAACTTACAAATTGTCCATAGAGCTCTGCTTACATGGCACATCAAAACATCCCAAAGATATATTCATTAATAACCCACACCAAAAAGGAAATAGCTTAAGGTTCCATACACACAGGATCATTCAAGTCTTAGTCAGCCAAACCTAAAGCTTATATATACAAAGGTGGTCCAACGTTTTCGCCATTCATAGCAAAATTATCACAAAAGAACAAAAGGGCAAAAACAAGTCTCGTGCGTGAGACGTTCGGACTGACTCTCCAAAACTTCAACTATTTCTCACATACTTTACTAAGGGTGGGTTTGGACATCTCTTGGCTCACCTACAGACACATGAATGAGAGTGAGCGAAAGCCCAGTGAATAATATCAAATAAAGAAGATACATGAACAGAATTTAAAACAAATACATCAGACGGCCTTGGGCCCAATTCATGTTTCTATCTAATGCATCAAGCGACTACAGATCCAGACGTATCAAACGACCTTGGGCCTAATTCATTCATATCCAACGGCCTTTGGCCCAATCATTCATGTTCGACGGCCTTTGGCCCAATTATTCATGTCCGACAGCCTTTGGCTCAATCATTCATGTCAAACGGTCTTTGGCCCAATCATTCATGTCAAACGACGTTTGGCCCAATCATTCATGTCAAACGACCTTTGGCCCAATCATTCATGTCAAACGGCCTTTGGCCCAATCATGCGACATAATGAATATTTGTCCATAATTCAAATTAACATATTTATGAAACTAAAATATGAGTAAGCAATTGGACAAATAGCATACTTCAAAATATCTTTACTAAGATATTACTCATAGTGTTCTGCCGGTGGATTTGTCCTTGTGCTTGACCCTACACAATACATAACACATATTGGATCAAAAGCTATTCAATTCGTTCCTAGCTTATACATTCCTCTTAGGCCTCTTTCTTATCTTCTTGATTCATTTACAATGCTCAATGTACGCCTAAGAGTGCTTAGAAATAAAAGGGAATGGAAAATGAAGCACAAAACAACTTCTCAAAATTTCTGAAACAGGGCTACCCGCTCGAGCGCGGTTTCCGCCACTCGAGCGGACCCCTCTAGTCTGCAAAAGTACTGGTTGCCTCATTTTTGCACTCGAGCGTGACCTCGGACACTCGAGCTGAGAGTCAAAATACGTGGCTGGGCGCTCAAGCGTGACTCTTTGCACTAGAGCATGCATCAATGTCTACAAAAGTTTTGGGAACTAACATTTCACGCTCAAGCGGCGCTTTTCCCGCTCGAGCGGACATGCCAAATTCTGGAATTTCCAGAATTGTTCTTGAAGCTCAAACTTGACATTCAAAAGCCCAAAACTCGTGTTCATGGTTCAAAAACGTGGAAGCACATTATATATCATGAGGACATAAGCAATATGAGGCCAATTGTTCAAAATCATGATTTAATTATCAAATTATTTAACATTCTTCTTGACATGGTCAAAACTCATACATTCTAACTTTATACAAATTCCATATCTCTATGGATCATTCATGCATGTGTAATATAGACCCCAATACCATTTCAAATGACACAAGTGATGCTTATTCTCATGAAGCTCAACAAAACTATGCATGCATGTATGATTCAACTCTCAATTTCTCATAATTAACATGCTATATGCTTGATTATGCAACATCATGGCAATACTCTACATGCATAGTCATATTGACTTCAAATTCAACTTAATTCTTGTCATTGATAACCATATAACTTGAATCCACAAAATTACAACTCAAACTCATGAATTCATGCCCAATTACTTACCTATGAGCTCCAATCTTCCAAACTCTAGTTAATTCGTGAGTTAATCCTCAAGATCTTCAAGCTTCTTGTTCAATCCTCTAACTTGAGCTTTCTCTCTCTCTATAATCGGCACACACACTCTCTCTCTCTCTCTAGAGTGTAATCTAAGCAAGTATGAGTTCAAAAGAGAGGAATTGAGTGTATATAATCCTATTTATAGGTTTGGCTAATCAATTTGATTAAGGCTAAGTAATTGAGCCTAATTTAATCGTTCTGAATCTAATTATTTTGATCCAAATAATTTTTCAATTAAATTTCACCATAGGCTCTAAAAATTATGCTAATCACAGTGGCGTGGTCAATTTCGGTTTCTGTGGCCGATAAGGCCTTCAATTTTCAATTTACAATGGTAAGTTTAACAGATTTTCCTACGGTGAACAGATAGAAATTCAAAACCACATATAATCATATAAATGGCACTCAAAATCACATTAAACATATAATCACATCATAATTAAGACCAATTAGCATAATACGGAACAAGGTTATCACAATCTTCTCTCCTTTAGGAAGTTTGGTCCTCCAAACTTATTTTACCTTCGTCGGAGAACAAATGTGGATAGCGTAGTCGCATTTCATCCTCTTTTTCCCATGTGGCGTCCATCCCATAGTGTTCTTTCCATTCCACTTTCACTATCGGGATGGACTTGCTTCTCAATTGTCTCACTTGACGGTCAATGATTCGTTTTGGCCATTCTGTATATTCCATATTTTCATCAAGAGCTATCCGATGATAATCAATCACATGAAACAGATCTCAAAGATAACCCCTCAACATTGATACATGGAATACATTGTGCATTTGTTCGAATCCCGGTGACAAAGCGACTCGATAGGCAACTGGACCAAGTTTTTCTAGAATTTGAAATGGCCCAATATACCGGGGCGACAAGTTTCCTTTCTTACCGAATCTTACTTGGCCCTTCATCGGAGTCACGCAAATAAACACATGGTTACCAACCTTATACTCAAGAGGTCTTTTTTGTACATCCGCATAATTCTTTTGCCGGCTTTGAGCTGTCTTGAGCCTTTGTTGAATAGTTTTGATTTTTTCAGAAGTATCCTGCACAATTTCAGGCCCAAGTAAAGCCCTATCCCCGACTTTTGTCCAACAAATTGGTGATCTACACCTTCTACCATACAAAGTCTCATATGGTGCCATACCGATGCTGGAGTGGAAACTATTATTGTATGCAAACTCTGCTAGTGGCAAATAATCTTCCCAACTCCCTTGAAAATCCAAGACACACATTCTTAGCATATCTTCCAAGGTCTGTATTGTCCGTTCTGATTTCCCGTCTGTCTGTGGGTGGAATGCGGTACTAAACCTCAATTCTGTCCCCATAGCTCTTTGCAAACTTTTTCACAATCTAGATACAAATTTCGGATCCCTATCCGAGACAATAGATACCGAGACTCCGTGTAAATGAACAATCTCGTCAATATATATAGTAGCCAGTCTATAAGCATCAAATGTAGTTCTAACAGGTAGAAAATGTGCAGACTTAGTCAGTCTATCAACTACAACCCAAATAGAGTCCATACCTCGAGGAGTTCGAGGTAGACCAACAACAAAGTCCATAGTCACATGCTCCCATTTCCATTCAGGAATAGGGAGAGGCTGAAGTAGGCCACTCGATTTTTGATGTTTAGCTTTAACTTGCTGACATTGAAGGCACTTGGACACATACTCTGCAATCTCTTTCTTCATTTTGGGCCATCAATAGCTTTGTTTCAAATCCCGATACATTTTGTTATTACCCGGATGTATAGCAAACACTGATTTATGGGCTTCATCTAGAATTCTCTTTTTTAGTTCCGGAACATCTGGGACACACATTCGGTTTCGAAATCTCAACACTTCACTTTCAATGCTGAACTCTGCTTTCGGACTTGTCTCAAATTCATCAATCACTTTCTTAAGGAATTCATCCTCTTTTTGCCTTTGTTTAATTTTAGTAATTATTGCTGGTTCAGCTGAAATGGCGGCGACCAACCCGGTATGTACGTGTAACACAACTTCAATCTCAATTTTCTCCAAATCTAGTAAGATTTCTTTCTGTTCAGTAAGCAAGCAAGCTAAATTCCCCGTCGACTTTCTACTCAAGGCATCAGCAACTGTATTGGCTTTCCCAGGGTGATACTGAATCCGAAGATCGTAATCTTTTATCAATTCGAGCCATCTTCTCTGTCGCATATTCAACTCCTTTTGCGTAAAGAAGCATTTTAGACTCTTGTGATCCGTGTAGACTTCGCATTTTGCCCCATACAAATAATGCCGCCAGATTTTTAAAGCAAATACAACTACGGCCAATTCTAAGTCATGTGTTGGGTAGTTCTTCTCATGTGGCCTCAACTGCTGGGAGGCGTAGGCAATCACCCTTCTATTCTGCATTAATACATAACCCAAACCTTTATAAGATGCATCACTGAAAATCACAAAGTTTTCCGTACCTGATGGTAATGTCAAAACTAGCGCAGTGGTTAGTCTCATTTTTAGTTCATGAAAGGCAGATTCTCTTTTGTCGTTCCATTCAAATGGTTGTCCTTTGTGTGTTAGTTGGGTAAAAGGCACAACTATTTTTGAAAAGTCTTTCACAAACCTTACGTAGTATCCGGCTAAGCCCATGAAACTGCAAACTTCCGTTACGTTTGTCGGTGCAGGCCAATTCACAATTGCCTCTATCTTCTGTGGGTCCACTGAAATCCCATCTCTGTTGATGACATGTCCTAAGAAAATAACTTCATCCAACCAAAATTCACATTTCTTTAGTTTGGCAAATAATTTCTTTTCTCTAAGTGTTTGCAAGACAGTTCTCAAGTGATGTTCATGTTCATGTTCAAGTCTATTATTTGAATATATCAAGATATCATCAATAAAAACCACAACAAAATCATCAAGGTAAGTCTTAAAGATTCGGTTCATTAGGTCCATAAATGCTGCAGGAGCATTAGTCACCCCAAATGGCATAACAAGAAATTCATAATGACCATACCTCGTTCTGAATGTGGTTTTCTCAACATCTTCTGCTTTCACTTTCAACTGGTGATAGCGGGATCTCAAATCAATTTTTGAAAACACTTATGATCCCTGTAACTGGTCAAACAAATCATCAATACGAGGTAAGAGATATTTATTCTTTATTGTCACCTTATCCAGTTCTTGATAGTCAATACACAGGCATAGAGTTCCGTCTTTCTTTTTCACAAACAACACTGGTGCACCCCATGGTGAAGTACTAGGTTGGATGAACCCTTTGTTAAACAAGTCTTGTAATTGTTCTTTCAGTTCTTTCATTTCAACTATAGCCATTCTGTAAGGAGTTTTAGAAATAGGCTGAGTGCCTAGCACAACTTCAATAGTAAACTCTATTTCCCTGTCCACTAATTTCCTTGGTAATTCGTTTGGAAACACATCTGGAAATTCGTTAACAATAGGGATACTACTCAATTCAATATTCACACTTTGTTCAGATAGCACACAACATAAATAACCCTGGCACCCTTTCCTGATCAATTTACATGCTTTCATTGTAGATATCAAATAAGGTGGAGGCACTACCCCGTTACCCACAAACACAATTTCTTCATGTTCTGGTGGTTTAAACACAACCCGTTTTATTACACAATCAATAGTGGCACAATATTTAATTAACCAATCCATACCCAGAATTATATCAAAATGTCTAAAATCCAAGGGTAACAAATCTACATATAGAATAGCATTCCCAATACGTATGTCACAGAATCGATACACAGATACACACAACATAGATTCCCCAGATGGAGCAGATACACATAGCAAATATGGCAATGATTCTAGAGGTCTACTCAGTGTAGATGCAAATGTATAAGTTACGAAAGAGTGTGTTGATCCGTAGTCAATTAACACAAAAGCATCCTGATTTCATATAGAGATAGTACCTGAGACAACGGCTTCAGCATTCCGTGTATCGCCTGGAACAAGCGCAAAAACTCTCCCTTGCCTCACAGTATCTCCAGTGGTAGTAGATCTCGTAGTATTTCCTAGTTTCGGGATCGATGCAGTGGAGCTAGCAGCTAACTTTCTGCTGTTCTGATTACAATCTCTGGCCATATGCCCCGTTTTTTCACACTTAAAACAAGCTCCTGACACACAGTAACAAACTCCGCGATGCCTTTTACTACAACTATTGCACATTGGAAATGTATCTCGGGAAGAATTAGAAGTACTTAAGAAGCCCGTATTCTGCTTCTTTGAAAATTTCTTCTTCAAAAAGAAGCCTTGTCTTTTACTACCTTTCCAGTCAGTTGTTGATTTGGCATGTCTAGTTATGTTAGCTTCTGATATTATGGCCTGATCCAACACCTCAATGTAGGTTTCCCGCTTAAGAACATTCACCTTTTCTAAGATATCATCTCGAAGTCCTCCTTCAAAATGTCTCGCCTTCTTGTAGTCAATGTCGACCACATGTGGTGGAAATCTGGCCAATTCAGTGAACTTGGCCTCATACTCTGCTACTGTCATATTGTTTTGTTTAAGTTCCATGAATTCTAATACTTTCCTATCACGGACACATTGTGGAAAATATTTATCGTACAAAATCTCCAAGAACCGTGCCCAACCAATATCCTTATTGCCTTCACGCATTAGCATCAACCACTTTCTTGCCTCATCTTCAAGAGTAAAAGTGGCTAGCAATACTTTCTGCGTTTCTAGGCAAGGAAACACTTCAAACAACTTTTCTATTCCAAGGACCCATGCTTCTGCCTTTAACAGATCTAATTCCCCATGAAACTGTGGCGGTTTCGTTTTCTTAAACTCTTTGGTGAGAGCAATTATTCGGTCATCATTCTAAATGTCTTACACAGGTGGCACTGGAGAAGGAGGCAGAGGATGTGGTTGTTGCCACTGTTGTTGTTACCTCAATGTTTCTGCCATTTCCTGAATCAGTCTTTCCATTCTATCCATTCTGGCAGTAGAAGACTCTTCTATTTCATCACCTCTTGTTCTTACCATCTGATTAGACTTGCATTATTCTTTATACAAAATATTTTCAAGTATGCATATACTAAAGAGCACACATATTCAAATAGTTTGCAATGCAAGCAAACCACAAACTTATAGTGCATAATCATTCACTTTGAAGCATTTAAACATGTTCTTGATGCTTTCAGATTCATACCTATCACATGAATGCACCTTAGATCTTTTCTAGATGCTAATTGCTCTATTGGACAAGTGTGTGAGTTATTAACTCGTGCTCTGATACCACTCTGTCATGACCCGAACCCGCCCCCATGGGATTAAGGTCATAACCGGCCAGTAATCAAGGGATTATCTATGGCCTCAAACCAAATAAAACATATTTCATCAGAGTTGAGGGGCCAAAACGGAAGCAAACTTACAAATTGTCCAAAGAGCTGTGCTTACATGGCACATCAAAACATCCCAAAGATATATTCATTAATAACCCACACCAAAAAGGAAATAGCTTAAGGTTCCATACACACAGGATCATTCAAGTCTTAGTCAGCCAAACCCAAAACTTATATATACAAAGGTGGTCCAATGTTTTCACCATTCGTAGCAAAATTATCACAAAAGAACAAAAGGGCAAAAACAAGTCTCGTGCGTGAGAAGTTCGAGCTAACTCTGCAAAAACTTCGACTGTTTCTCACATACTTTACTGAGGCTGGGTTTGGACATCTCTTGGCTCACCTACAGACACATGAATGAGAGCGAGCGAAAGCCCAGTGAATAATATCAAATAAAGAAGATACAAGAACGAAATTTGAAACAAATACATCAGACGGCCTTGGGGCCCAATTCATGTTTCTATCTAATGCATCAAGTGACTACAGATGGTCTCTAAGGTTTTCGATATGCAACTAGGTCAAATGGTCAAAAGGGTGCCTCAGTAAGACCACCTAATATACCTCTCGCTCCTAACACCGAGAAGTGAAAGGAGGATCAAACGGTACAGCAGTGATTCAGATCTAAGGTTTGTGTTCCCATCGTGGAAGAGCCCGCAACCGGTTAGCCTTATGGCAAGATTTTCCAAGCAAGCCTCTGGCAAACCGTTCAGGAATAGCAGATGGCAAACACTGTGACTTAGGCGCACCTATGCAAATGCAATGTAAAGAAACACCCAAACGTAGATAAAACAACATATCATGAGTTCGAGTCAAGTTCTCTAAATCCCCAGCAGAGTCGCCAGAAACTGTAGACTCGACTTTCTTCTCGCGCGCCCCCTTTTCGAAGAAAGGCACGAATTGGTCTTACTGCAGTTCGGACTCCTATCACGGTTTTGAATCTAATCTCACAAAGTGCAATGTGAGACTGATAAACACCAAAAGAGTCTAATCCGACAAATCATTTTGGAAAATTAGATTTTGAATCAAATTATGCCAAAACTGGACTACTTTGACAGATTACAGAGTCGCCACCTAAATATTTTGTTTTTGGGAAATTTAGGAAACCTTGACTCGTGCCTAAGGCCACGTGTCCGTCATTATCAAAATTGCCCTCGGCTCGGGAACTTGGGTACGAGAGAGGAAGGTCCTGAAATGAGCACCCCCACTCGCCCGATCAAAGGATCGGCCTCTACTAAGCATGATATGTTGTTTTATAAACCTTATGTGTTCTTATTCTGGTTATTAGTTAACTTTACTATGTGACGCACACATACAAGTATAGACTAAGTCGCGAGACTTGGAACAAATCAACTCATATTTGTTTTCGAAAATGGTTTGAAAGTGCTACTCGCAAATAGGCTAAAGCGTAGATTTGCCACCCTCAAAGTGGGCTTAAAACATGATTTGCCACTTTGCAAAGTGGGCTTAAAACTCATAATCATCGAGTTGTTCCAATTCAGGCAACAAAGCTTTCACCCACAGGCATTCATGCAGTTAAGCATTTAAGCACATAGCCTTATGGCAAGCATGTTATCATGACAACACTCACACTCATGCAAGTATGCTAAAGCATAACATTTACAGTGTACTCTGAGCCAAAACAAAAGCTAGTTAGAAACAATGCATGATCCTAACTATACAAGATGCCTAATGCAACACATGCAATAATGCAACTAAATAGGCTCGGCTATCTAAGATGGCATATGAATGCAATGATTTGATACATGTATTCAAATAAGTATTGAAATACGATGCAATTTGAATGATGCGCCGAGCCCAGTGCATGCAAGGCAAATGAATGATGCAAACATGCAAAGCATAGGGTATGCTAATCAAAACATGACCCTAAACTAACCATCGAAAGTGGTTAAGTAAAAGGGAAAAAGAAACGGGGCTTGAAAGACATGCACACACACACACGCACGCTCACTTATTACAACATTGTGCCCTCGCGAAGGAGGGTCCGAATAAATAAGCTAAGCTTAAATAAGCTAAGCTATACTAAGCTAAGCTAATTATTACAAACCAACTAATTATTCTAGCTAATTAATTACAACACAATTTAAATTTAAATAACTAGTTACACAAACTAATTAAAATATTACAACACTTGAATAATTAGCTATACTAACTAATTAAAGCGATAAAGTGTCCTCGCGGGCGAGGCAGATATGCATACTCGGTTGGCGTCCGCTCGGAAATCCATTGCTTTGCCGTCAATTGCCTCTGTTTGCACTCGCCTTGGTTTCTGAACATTGAACCAACCTCTACACTGTTTCTGCTCCAAAACAGGATCATTTCTGCAGAAAAATGGACTGGTGGCCAATCGGCCACAAAAAGCGGCTGCCAACCACCTTAACTGGCCGGTCGGCTAGTATAAGTGGGCGGTCGGCTACTGAAAGTGGGCGGTCGGCCACCTGCTTTTCCAAACTTCTGGTTTTGCTGCAACAAAGAACAACAGAGGCACAACAATGTATTTGCAAGGAAATGTGTGTACTGCCACACTCCTCATCATTTCTCAAGCTCAAAGGAGTGTGGCACTTGGCTCTCAAGCCATCAATCAAGCATTTTCATGCATGATAGCTAAAGAACCAAGCTTGTACAAGCTTAGTGAATGCACACATAAGACTCAAAGTGCCTCCACCCTATCATGCATGATCAAGGGTGATAGCGACCAAGGAACACGACACGTTTCATCACTTTGAATATGAAACATCCCACATTTCTTGTGTTTGGATTAACGTCCAACCCAAACACATGCAATGCAATGCAAATGCTTATCTTGCACATGTTTTACTTGGTCCATTTCTTGTTTACACATTTTAGTTTACCAATTAGTCCTTTAACCGGTTAAGTCCAATGTGAAAAGTCCTCTAATTTGAGAGATGGTCTAAGCCACAAGTGTTTTGAGCATGAAAGAGGTCTCATGCTGTTGGTTAGTAGAAACCTCCAAGAAAAAGGTTAAAACCATTGGGCATGAGAACCTTAAATTCACACACAAGCCAACAAGAGGCTCAAGAGCACTTTCAAAATCGAATTAAAAAGTGAAGAATGGAGGGAGGTGGCAAACTTTTCAGTGCTGAAATGGCATGCTAAAGATACTAAATCATGCAATCAACATATGTACAACATGTTAATAGCCAAAGATATCAAAGCTAGTGAAGTGTATTACACTAGAAGCATGCAATATCAAGCCCAAACAACCAAACCAGCTATGGACAGACCTAAAACATGCCAAATCAGTGGCCTAAACATGTTGAAATTAAGGCACAAAAGAGTAGAAGATCATGTGCACATGTTGGCTCACAAGCAAGACATAAGACACAACTCTCAAAAGCAATTAAAGAGCGATATATGTAAGAGTGTGACAGAGGTATATGCTCTGAAATCACATGTTAATGATGCCATACCATGCAAACATCACAAATAAGGCATGCTAGAGGGCCTAAAACACAAAGCTAGTAAAGGCCAACTACATTACAGCTATACAAAGCAAAGCACATATGACTAAGACCACCCAAAACAGAGCTAAAGCATAGTAAATCAGTAGCAAAAATGTGCTGGAGTTAAGCTAACCCAAGCTAGAATGATAAACTAACTCATTAGGGATTCAAGGCTAGTAAGCATGATTGCACTATAAGTACAAAAAGCAAGCAAGAATTGACCAAACCAACCAAAAATAGAGTTAAAGTAGGTCAAAATAAAGCCTAAAACATGCTTGAACTAAGCTTCAAAAATGTAGAAATAGAAGCTCACTTATTAGGCCATCAACACATGCAAACAAAACACAAGGAGAGGAGGCCACCCCCTCCTATTTGGGACTTCAAAACCAACTTTCTACCACTGAAATTCCCCTGGAATTCAATGGTTAAAAGGCCAAAAAAAGATTGTTTTAAAAGCTTTAAAGGATGGCACAAAGCTTAGCAAACAAGCTACAAAAGAGAGTGGACCACCCCTAACTCCAAAAAGGCCTCAAACCAACATTTTTAAACCTTAAAAACAGAGGTTTTTGTAGTTGAAAAGTATGGCAAAAGCAGCATGCAAAGGTGGCCAAACAAGCAACTAAATAAAGCTTTAAAGAGGGTAAAGCCTTACCTTTGAAGCACAGCAGCAGAGAAGCAACTTCGGAGCCAAAACCAGCCTTCAACAGCCCAAATAAGACCTTCAAGCACCTCAGCAACAAGGTAGTCTAAGTTGGCTCAGAGGTTGTGTGTAGAAATGCAAAGAAAGCTCACTTTCAAGCACAATATAAAGAGAGAGAGAGAGAGAGTTCTAGAAAGAGAGTAAAATTTTGCTCCGCAAAATTCTGAACCTCTAAAATGGAGGAGGGACCTCCCCTTATATAGAAAAGGCAAGTAAAAAGCTTGCTGTATGGAGGATGCATTCAGTGATCAACAGCTGGCACATGTGGCACACCAAAATATCTGAAAAATGAGAAAATTGGCCACTGGCCATCAATGTGGCCGCCCGGCCATCAGTGTAGCCGACCAGCCACCACTGATGGTCGATGGGAACAATCCCTGGCCGATGGGTTGCAGGGCTGGCCGATAGGTCACCCTCTTCCCCAGAAACAAAGTTACAAGCTCTTGGTCCACAACCAAGCATAAAACAGATAAGTTTCAAAAGCTCAAAGGCAAGGCACTCCGCCAAGAACTTCGGGCGTTCAAAAAAAACACAAACATGGATGATCATCGAGTATTCAAATGATGACGTCCAAGTCTTAAGGACGGTCAAAAATGGGGTGTCTACATATACCATATAATCAAACCCTAAAAGCACAAAAATTGATAAATACACACGAGATGTAAAAAGTGCAGAAATTGAAAAACATTTAGTTCACCACCAATCCAAGAAATATGCTTTTCAGATGATAAAAAAGAAGCAGAGAGAAATAAATTGATGACAAACATAAGGGAAAGGTTTCATAGTGCAGGAGGTGGGTTGAGAGAGATCATTGATGGGGAAGAATGGGAAAGGAAGAAAGAGAGAGAAAGAGAAAGAGAGTCACCTGAGTTGGCGGGAACACACTTTGCCTAGCAATGGAGGCTGGCTACCTGTGGAGAGTCAAAACGAGAATGGGCAAAATGCCTCACCATTTGCCTCATGCGTTGGAGCCCTCGAAATGTAGCTTCAATAGGCAAAATGCCTAATTCTCTCCATTTGCCTCATGCGTTGGAGATGCTCTTACATATTGTTGAACAAAATCTTAAAGTAAATTGAGTATGAGTTATGATTGAGTTTTGGAGTAAATTTGCAAAGACAGAGGTTTTACAACATTAAATGAAAGAAAATATTTAGGTGAAATGATACAATTTACAATAAAATTAAATTAAAAAAATCATAATAATAGATTCTTGGAGTACTTTTTTTAAATTGTAAATTGGAAATATGTTCAACATTCCTTTCATATTGCATTGAGAATATTATATGGCAGTCATTTTGAACTGCCAAATTAAAGTTCACTTAAATTATGTAAATTGTTATTTTTTCAGAACCTATAACTCCATATGAAAATATACATATAGAAATATAATGCCTGTATGTTGATCAGGACAAAAGCACAATTACCATATATATGGAGGAACAAATGGGAAGATTATAGTAGATCATTGGAAAAAGAGAAATATATTAACAAAATAAGCAATATGTGAACTAAATTTTTTAATAAAAACATGGATTTATAGTTGTACTAGACACTAAAAATGATATATTCTAATTGACTCAAAATTTATCTCAACTTGGCCATGATTTAATTATTAGAGAATTGTCTAAGTCTATGCCCGAATATAAACTACTTAACTCATTTATTTATTAAATTGGTGAATAAATATATGTTAGTATTTTTTTATAATAAAATAAAAAATATGTACATGTTTATGCATAGTTATTAAAAAAATTTAAACTTTGATAAAATTTTATGTAACGCCCCTGAAATAATTACCATAATCCATCCACAGTATTAATAAACGACAAAAATACTAACATAATTACCTTCCATTGAATCCAACGTGGTTACAAAAGAGAAACATATGTGGTATACATTCAATATGCCTTTCCATGAATCTATAGCATATGTTATAAATATAAGAAAAGAATGGAAGTTAAACAGACAAGAAACGCCCTAAAGGGTTACAACTTTTCAAGATAGTTCTTGGTTGCAACAAAAGTAGATTTTAGATTCAATACATTTAAAGCCCTTGGCTATACAAAAATAAATACAACAAAAAGAAGTTTTTGCTCCAAATCCTCTCAAGTTACTACCTTAGCAGAGGCATATCATCAACACCTAAAATGTTTTTCCCACATAGGGTGAGCCAAAGCCTAATAGAAATAATCTAACACAGTGTATGAATCTTAACAAAGCTATAAGGAGAATGCATATGCCATGTTCTTGCCAAAACATATTTATATTCCTTTTCAAAACTATGCAATGCCAAGTTAATATCTTGATTCACAATTCATTTCCATTTCAATAGAAAATAGGGTGGTGATTCACACTTTGAGAATTTCAAAACAATCCAACCTTTCTTGGAAATTTTATCCGGAGAAAACCTATCACGACCCAAACCTACCTCTAAAAGTTTAGACATGACAGGCCTGGACTTAGGCCTCAAAACAAAGTAATCAATAAATAATTTATATGGTATCGGGGCCTAAAACAGAAGCAAGTATAATGACAAAAAAGAAATGTCCATTAAGTGGTGTCTAAATGCCAAGATCTTAGCACACACATCACATACATCCACATTTGCATATACCATTCAATAACAAAAGCAACAAATCCACAACATGCCAATCAAAACAAAAAGGCCAATGATCCATAATTTACATATTAGCAATGTATCTGTATCCGTAGCAAAATAGGACATACAAATGGAACTCAAAATAAAATAAAAAGGGTTTCACTTTGGAGGCTTGACAAACTGGACCAACAAAAGACTTCCAGAGCTGGTCTAGGGCTGACCACCTACAAAATATACATGAATACAAAATAAGCCAAGCTCAGTGAATAATAATAATATACTAAGGCATGTAAATGAATGTGCGCCTTGCAAACTATAAAGCATGTAGGTAATTCATGTATGTTCCTTTTTGATTAACAGGACGGCCTCGGGCCCAATAATAACGGAATGGCCTCGGGCCCAATAATAACACTATAAATGAGTCCCATCTCATATTCACATTCTATTTTCCATTTCTTGTAGCTCATTCATTCGAATAACACAATTTCAGAAATCACGCATGAACTTATCATAATAAGTATATGTGTTTTACACTACTATTACTCACAGTGATGTGGATGAACAACGGTTCCTTCTGGCATGTAACCTACACAAGGCACACACACACAACCTATAAGTTATTCACTTTTCTTAACCTTTTTTTATATATTCGATTCGTTCAATTCTCATTCAGTTATAAGCATTTTAGAAGGATTAAATATAAACATTAACAGTTTCAGAGGGTCAAACAGGGGAAAGGAAGCTAATAGAACTTCTCTCCATTGGCCGCACGTGTGGGAGTCCCCTACCACACGTGCGGGAAAGGGCGCCACAAGTGCGGGCACATGCGTTTATTATAGAATGCCCCAGTCTATCTCCCCTGTTTTCTGCACATGTGGCCATGGGCCCCGCACGTGCGGTCCTAGGCTCTGCTATTCAGTCCGAAACTTCAACAATTTTAAGCTTTCAAGGGATAGTCATACAACCAAAATCAAGTAAATTTACCTCAAAAATATAGCATACAAACCCAATAAACATGAAATTCCAACCCATTAAGATCAAGATTGATTTATTTGGGCCTTTACACCTCCAATCCATGATTCCTTGATTTTGATCATATATACATACATATACATACATACATATATATATATGTATCCATATTTACATAAGCTCAAGCATGGAAAATGGGTAAGACTATGCACAATTTCTCCCAAGCTAATGCAAATTAAACATAACATAGAAGAATCAACTTCTCCATTACACACATCCAAGAGATACATATTATAACTCATAACCCTAACTTCCATGGATGACAAATTTCATTTCAAAGCTTGATTCAAAACAATTGAAGAAGGATTAAGAGTTTACTAGTGATTTACACTCACTTCAAGTTGTATTCTTCAAATCTCCTTAACAAGTTCTTCAATCTCCCAACCTCAATTGATCTCTCTCTCTCTCTCTCTCTCTCTCTCCCCTCCCTTTCTTCAGAATCTCTCCTAGGAGATTTTTTTTTTTGAGTTCTTTTGACTAAGTCCTCTAAAGTTCATATGTATAACCCTTATATCTATCAAGGCTCATTAGTTAAGTCAATGGAGCTTAAATTACATCAATTAATTCATTCCGAATCAGATTTTTACAAAAATTCACGTTATGTCCTAAAAATCATACTGATCATAACTGTGAAGTCAATTTCGGTTTATCCCGTCTCTAAGGCTTTCAATTTCCAATCCAAAAGTCTCTATTTCAACAGATTTTTTCATATCTGACAGATATAATGTCATAATCAAATAATTCACATATTTAAACACAATTTCACATGAAATTTCACATTAAGCATGTAATTACTCATATAATTAAAGATGTAAAGCATATAAGAGGGTCAGGCTATTACACTCTCCCCTCCTTAAATAAGTTTGGTCCCCCAAACTTGTTTTACCTCAAGCTGAAAATAGTTCTGGATATTGTTGTCTCATTTCCTCCTCTATTTCCCAAATAGCTTCCTTTCCATAATGTTCTTGCCATTCCACTTTCACCATTGGAATCACTTTGCTCCGTAATTGCTTCTCTTATCGGTTCAAAATTTGAATAGATTTTTCCTCATAGACCAAGTTGTCATCCAAAGTAATCTAATGGTAATCTATAACATGGGACGGGTCTTGTAGGTAGCCCCATAACATAGATACATGAAACACATTATGTATTTGTTCCATACTTGGTGGAAGAGCAACACGATAGACTATTGGACCCACTTTGTCCCAAATTTGAAAAGGACCAACATACTGAGGCTCTAATTTACCCTTCTTGCCGAATCTTGTGTGTCCTTTTATCGGGGTGACTTTCACAAACACATAATTACCCACTTCAAATTCTAAATCCCTGCGTCCTTGATCTGCATAGCTCTTTTGTTTACTTTGGGCGGTTTTCAACCTCTCTTGAATGGTCTTAATCTTCCCTGTCATTAATTATACAATCTCCGACCTAAACAACGATCTATTATCAACTTTGGTCCAGCACATGGGAGAGTGACATTTTTTTCCATATAAAGCTTCGTAGGTTGCCATTCCTATACTTGAGTGGTGGCTATTATTGTATGCAAACTCCACCAACGGTAAATAAGTTTCCCAACTTCCTTGGAAGTCTAAAGCACACATCCTAAGCATATCTTCTAATGTTTGTATGGTTCTCTCGGACGAGCCATTCGTTTGAGGATGAAAGGTTGTACTGAATTTTAACTCCGTCCCCATAGTATCCTACAAACTCCGCCAAAATCTTGATACAAATTTCAGATCTCTATCAGACACAATTGAAACTGGCACACCATGTAGCCGCATAATTTTATTCACATAAATAGTAGCAAGTCTATCCGCATTGTATTGAGTTTTCATAGGTAGAAAGTGGTTGATTTAGTTAGTCTATCAATGATAACCCAGATAGAATTCATATCTCGAGGGTTCGCGGTAAGCCCACAATAAATCCATAGTCAAATGTTCCCACTTCCACTCCGAAATTGAAAGGGATTGAAGTAAACCCGCCGGTCTCTGGTGCTCTGCTTTTACTTGCTAACATTGCTAACATTTTGCAACAAACTCTGCAATTTCTTTCTTCATACTGGGCCACCAAAAATTCTGCTTTAAATCTTGGTACATCGTAGTGTTACTGGGATGCATCGCAAATTTGGATTTATGTGCCTCCTCCATAAGCCTTCTCTTAATTTCTGGCACATTTGGAACACATAATCTGTCTTGAAATTTCAGCACCGAATTTTCAACAATAAACCTAGGCCTTGGCTTTATATCTATTTCCTCACAAATTTTGTTCAAAAAGTCTTCTTTTACTTGCCTTTGCTTGATTTCTTCAATAAGTGCCGGTTGAGCTGAAATCACTGCTAATATTACATCTCGGTCGTGTAACAAAACTTCCACATCCATTCTTTCTAATTCCAATAGTAACTCTTTTCGTCTTGTGAGTAGACTTGCCAAGTTCCCCATACCTTTTTGACTAAGTGCACCTGCCATAGTATTAGCTTTGCCGGGGTGGTAGTCGATTTGTAGATCATAATCTTTAATAAGCTCTAACCACTGTCTTTGTCGTATATTCAATTCCTTTTGAGTGAAAAATTACTTGAGGCTTTTATGGTCAGTATAGACCTTATACGTAGTACCAAACAAGTAATGTTGCCATATCTTCAAAGCAAAGATTACTGCAGCTAGATCCAAGTTGTGTGTAGGGTAATTCTTTTCATGCGGCTTGAGTTAACAAGATGCATATGCGATAACCCTTCCATTCTACATAAGTACACAGCCCAACCCTTTATACGAAGCGTCACTGTAGATTACAAACCCCTCGATACCCGATGGTAGAGCAAGAACTAGTGCTGTAGTTAATCTTATTTTCAATTCCTGAAAAGTAGCTTCCAGTTGTTCTGTCCACTTAAACAGAACACTCTTCCGAGTCAATTGGGTAAGTGGCACAGCAATTTTCAAAAAGTCTTTAACAAATCTCCAATAGTACCCGGCTAGACCCAAGAAACTATGCATTTCTGTCACATTTGTAGGAGTTGGCCAACTCACAATAGCTTCAACCTTGTGTGGGTCAACTGAAACACCTTCTCGATTTATGACGTGTCCCAAGAACACCACTTCATGTAACCAAAATTCACATTTCTTCAGTTTTGCATAAAGTTTCTTATCTCGAAGTGTCTGGAGAATCAAGCGTAAATGGTTTTCATGAGTTTTTGTGTCTTTCAAATAAACGAGGATGTCATCAATGAACACTACCACAAATTCATCTAAGTAGGGCTTAAAGACACGATTCATTAAATCCATGAAGGCTGTCGGTGCATTGGTACCCCCAAACGGCATAACCCAAAATTCATAATGCCTATATCGAGTTCGAAAAGCTGTTTTCTCAATATCTTCAACTTTAACCTTCAATTGGTGATACCCGGATCGTAAATCTATTTTGGAGAAGATTTGTGCTCCCTGTAATTGATCAAACAAGTCATCGATCCTAGGCAAAGAATACTTATTCTTTATGATTACTTTGTTAAGCTCTAGGTAATCCACACAGAACCGTAAAGTCCCATCTTTCTTCTTTACAAAAAGAACCGGTGCGCGCCCCAAGGAGAAGTACTTGGACGAATAAACCCTTTATCAAGTAGATCTTGCAACTGAACCTTCAACTCTTTCATCTCAGCCGGTGACATTCTATATGGAGTTTTTGAAATAAGTTGAGTTCCTAGCACTACATCAATTGTAAATTCAATTTCACGATCCACTAACCCTCTTGGTAACTCCTCCGGAAAAACATCCAGAAATTCACGGACAATTGGAATTGTATCAACGCTTACATCTGCTGGTTGTCCATTCAAAAAGCTACACAGATATCCTCGACATCCCTTCTGTAATAGCTTATACGCTTTCACGGCGGAGATTAAGTACGGCAGAGGAATCACCCCATGTCCTGTAATCCTAAATTCAGATTGTCCTGAGGGTCGAAATGTGACTTGTTTAGACATACACTCAATGGTCACATGATATTTACTTAGCCAATCCATCCCCTAAATTATATCAAAATAAGCCATGTCAAGTGACAACAAATCAACAGATAGTTGTACCTCCCCAATAACGATCTCATAAGCGGGATAAACAAATGTACACAACATAGAGCCCCCCGACGGTGAAGAAACACATAACACATAATGTAACGATTCCTTAGGCCAATTTACTAGCAAAGGTTTCCAATACAAAAGAATGGATAGAACCCGAATCAAATAATACATGAGCAAAGTGACCATTGATAGAAAATGTACCTGGCACCACAGTCTTCGTATTCTGCATATCATCAGGAATAAGAGCAAATACTCTCCCTTGGCTAGCATTGTCTTTGGTATTGGTGGATTTTGTAGCAGTCTTTGGAGTTGGAGTTGGAGTTGGAGTGGAGCCGGTTGAACTTGTAGTAGTTCTATTTCCATTCTGCCGATCCCTCTGAGGTTAGTCTCTTGCTAAATGACCCGTCTTTCCACACTTGAAGGAAGCCCCCGTTACCCGATAACAAGTCCTGCGATGCCTTTTTCCACAATCTGGACAAGTGGGTGCTGATTCACGAGTAGAGGCGGAAGTACTAAAAGTTCCCAAGTTTGGTTTCTTGTTCTGTGATGCTACTGTTCCCCTTGGTGCTTGTGCATTCTGTATCTTCCCTCTCCACTCAGAAACTCGGCTTTGAGCAGCTATATTACCTTCAGCCACTATCGCCCTTTCCAATACATCGACAAGGATAGGCAATTTCAACACATTAATCTTATCTAGAATCGAGCTTCGAAGTCCTCCTTCGAACTTTCTAGCCTTCTTGTAGTCCGTATCCACTATATGGGGTGCGTAACGGGCTAACTCTAAAAATAGTGCTTCATACTCCGCCACTATCTTGTTTTCCTGTCTCAACGTCTCAAATTCTGTCACCTTCTTATCCCGCATGCACTGTGGGAAATACTTATCATAAAAGAGCTCCAAAAATCGAGCCTAAGTCAAACCTTGATGTTCATTTCGAGTGAGCATCCACCACCTTCATGCTTCATCTTCGAGGGTAAAGGCTGCAAGCTGTACCTTTTGTGCTTCCGTGCATGGAAAGACCTCAAACAACTTCTCTATCCCCAATACCCATGCCTCAGCTTTCATTGGCTCAATGCCCCCCTTGAATGATGGTGGCTTCATCTTCTTAAATTCTTTTGTCAGTGCAATGGTTCGGTCCTCAGCTTGATGGCCTTACACTACTGGTGGCGGTACAGGCACTAGTGGCGGCGATGGTTGCTACTGTTGTTGTTCCTGTTGTTGTCTCATAGCTTCTGCCATATCCGCAATCATTCTTTCTAACCGGTCTAGCCATGCAGAGGTAGAGTCTTCTATATCACCCATTCGTGTCCTCACCATGATCTACATATCAAAAGATTATAATACACACAAAAAAAAGACACAAGTGTATATAGACAAAGACCATTAGTCACCTTTCATATGGTATTCACGACGTAGGAAACATAATCCATGCAACCTAAGCCTTTTCTAGACTCCTTATAACCCAATGGACACGTGTGTGAGATATTTACTCGTGCTCTGATACCAATTGTCACAACCCGAACCAGCCCCTAAAAGTTTAGACATGATCGGCCTGGACTTAGGCCTCAAAACAAAGTAATCAATAAATAATTTATACGGTATCGAGGCCTAAAACGAAAGTAAGTATAATGACAAAAAGAAACATCCATTGAGCGGTGTCTAAATGCCACGATCTTAGCACACACATCACGTACATCCATATTTGCATATACCATTCAATAACAAAAGCAACAAATCCACAACATGCCAATTTAAACAAAAAGGCCAATGATCCATAATTTACATATTAGCAATGTATCTATATTCATAGCAAAATGGGACATACGAATGAAACCCAAAATGAAACAAAAAGGGTTTCGCTTGGGAGGCTTGACAGACTAGACCAACAAAAGACTTCTAGAGCTGGTCTAGGGCTGATCTCCGAGCTGACCACCTACAAAACATACATGAATACAAAATGAGCCAAGCTCAATGAATAATAATAATGTACTAAGGCATGTAAATGAATGTGTGACTTGCAAAATGTAAAGCATGTAGGTAATTCATGTATGTTCCTTTTTGATTAACAGGACAGCCTCGGGCCCAATAACAGCAGAACGGCCTCAAGCCCAATAATAACAAAATGGCCTCAAGCCCAATAATAACAGAACGGCGGGCCCAATAATAACACTATAAATAAGTCCCATCTCATCTTCACATTCCATTTTCCATTTCTTGTAGCTCATTCATATGAATAACACAATTTCAGAAATCCCGCATAAACTTATCATAATAAGTATAAGTGTTTTACACTACTATTACTCACAATGATATGGATGAACAACGGTTCCTTCTGGCACGTAACCTACACAAGGCACACACACACAACTTATAAGTTATTCACTTTTCTTAACCTTTTTTATATATCCAATTCGTTCAATTCTCATTCAGTTATAAGCATTTTAGAAGGATTAAATATGCACATTAACAATTTCAAAGGGTCAAATAGGGAAAGGAAGCTGACAGAATTTCTCTCCATTGGCCGCACGTGCGGGAGTCCCCTACCACACGTGCGGGAAGGTGCGCCGCACGTGCTTTTATTGCAGAATGCCCTAGTCTGTCTCCCCTATTTTCCACACGTGCGGCCATGGGCCTCGCACGTGCGGTCCTAGGCTCTGCTATCCAGTCCAAAACTTCAACAATTTTAAGCTTTCAAGGGATAGTCATACAACCAAAATCAAGTAAATTTACCTAAAAAATATAGCATACAAACACAATAAACATGAAATTCCAACCCATTAAGATCAATATTGATTTATTCAGGCCTTTACACCTCCAATCCATGATTCCTTGCTTTTGATCATATATACATACATATACATATATATATATATATATGTATATATATCCATATTTACATGAGCTCAAGCATGGAAAAGGGGTAAGACTATGCACAATTTCTCCTAAGCTAATGCAAATTAAACATAACATAGAAAAATCAACTTCTCCATTACACACATCCAAGAGATACATATTGTAACTCATAACCCTAATTTCCATGGATGACAAATTTCATTTCAAAGCTTGATTCAAAACAATTGAAGAAGGATTAAGAGTTTACTAGTGATTTACACTCATTCTTCAAATGTCCTTAACAAGTTCTTCAATCTCCCAACCTTGATTGATCTCCTTCTCTCTCTCTCTCTCTCTCTCTCTCTCTCTCTCTCTCTCTCCCTTCTTCAAAATCTCTCCTAGGAGATATTTTTTTTGAGTTCTTTTGATTAAGTCCTCTGAAGTTCATATGTATAACCCTTATATCTATCAAGGCTCACTAGTTAAGTCAATGGAGCTTAAATTACATCAATTAATTCATTACGAATCAGATTTTTACAAAAATTCACGTTATGTCCCAAAAATTATACTGATCATAACTGTGAAGTCAATTTTGGATTATTGCGCCTTTAAGGCTTTCAATTTCCAATCCAAAAGTCTCTATTTCAACTGATTTTTTCGTATCTGACAGATATAATGTCATAATCAAATAATTCACATATTTAAACACAATTTCACATGGAATTTCACATTAAGCATGTAATTACTCATATAATTAAAGATGTAAAGCATATAAGAGGGTCGGCCTATTACAAAATCATAAATCAAGACCTATGTAAACATAGGCTATACAAGCACTACTATTGTCATTATACGGAAATTTCATCCACGGGATTGGCACCCATGTATACGTGCAGTTTTCGGGATTTTCACTCAGGACACTCAGGCCAACTTCGTTCAACAACACAATTCATGTTTTTTGAATTCACCATTTTTTTTCTCAAACTCGATAACATTTTCAATGTATAAGTGTGAAATAATATTCAATGCAAATGAATGAGAAAATAGTTTCCTAATTCACATGCAAATTCTATAACAATCATAACTATCCTCCACCGATAATCTAAAACATATATTTTTAAATAGATAGTTTATATGCCATAAAGGTAAACTTTCCAAATCTCAAGAGGTGAGTGATAATACATATCCAACTCTACTATCCTCATCAATACCAATCCAATTTCATTGTTCCAACATCAATTTCATTTATTTATACAAAATAAATGTTTGAGACATTTAAGGCAAAATTCTTACTCTTTTCAAAATCAAACCCAAGTATTCAAAATCAACCATTTCCACCCAACTCCTCATCATTTTCAACATCAAAACCATTCCCAAGAGACTATTCGAAAAGCCCCTCTTTTGATTTTTCTATTCAAAACCCTAGATTTGTTCCAAACCTTCCAAATCCGCAATATAATTTAAAACAATAAATAACTAAGTAAAAACTCATAAAAATTGTGAAAAGTATCCCTACCTCAAGCTAGAGCATGAGTGAGAGAGTGAGGGAAAATAGGTTTTGGAAATGTCTACAGAGAGAGTGATATGAAAAAGTGATATAAAAAGTAATTTTTACAGATTGATATATGCACAGTCTGCTCGAGTGCAAGAATGACGCTCGAGCGTCCAAACACAAAAATGATTACCACTTGAGTGCAAGAAGTGACGCTCAAGCGTAGAATACACACTTCCAGTAGTTTTGCAGATAGAAGACTATCACTCAAGCGCAAAAATGGCCGCTCGAGCGCATGACCGCTCGAGCGTAGGAAACACTGCTCGAGCGTAGAATACACTCTCCCAGCAGTTTTGTAGGCCTGCAAAAGTACTGAGAGTTTACAAATCTCGCTCGAGCGCAAGAAGTGACGCTCGAGCGAAGAAGTAAAATCCTAGGCAACAAAATTTTGAAAACTAAGCTACCAACCTGTTTCAAACGCAACCAATACAACCCAATAGCCAAACTCAAGGGGAAAAAGGGAATAAGACAAGAACAACAATACAGAACCATGAAACCCGAGTACAGAATATCAAATGGGTCGGGTCCAAAACCAGAATCGTTATATTTTATATTTATATTTAAAATTATTACATGAATAGTTAGGTATATTTATGTGTGAAAAAATTATTCAAGGCCAACCTAAAATATGGACATTGTTCTAACTATACTTTGGACCTAATTTAAAATTTTAATCAGTTAATTAATAGAAATAGTTGGTAATAATCAATTTAAATTAATGCTTAAATTATATTATAATTTTTCAAGTTTGAATAGTATGAACTAATTTGAGTGATAGTTCTTGAACATTAAAACTAGTTTAAAATTTAGATTAAGATCAATTTTTATGCCAACAATTAAATTCTTGAAGAATTATCTTCATTTATACCCAATTCATTATCACTTAATCCACTTATTTTTTTATTTTTAAAATTGATAAATATATTATGATTAATTTTTATAACCAAAATAAGAAAATGTATATATATTTTTGGCATATTTATTTATTTATTGTAAAAAATTTATATATTTATATTAAAAATTCTTACACAAATAATTAAGTATATTTATGTATGAAAAAATTATATAATACTGGGTTGACCTAAAATATGGAGCTTGTTCTAGTCCTATGTTGGGCTCGATTTAAAAATTGATTGGTCAATTAGTGAAAACTGTTAATAATAATCAATTTAAGTTTATGTTTAATAATTTGTTAAGTTATGATCGGTATTAGCTAATACTGGATCAAATAATAAAAGTAGTGTAGAAGCTAGATTTGATTTATTTTTTTGCTAGATATCAATCTAATTTTTAGATAATTGTTTTGGTTCATACCCAACCATCACATTGCCCACTTATTTATTTTTTAAAATGGTAAAAATATTGTAAAAATTTTTATACCAAGACAAAAGAATATGAATATATATTTGGCATATATATTAATATTCTAAAACTTCAATTAAAGAAATTATATATTTATTATGGCTAATATTAAATATATTTACATCTAAAAGAATTATTTAAAATCACATTAAGCTAGTTCATAGATTTTATTTTTAGCATAAAACTTGATCAAAAAATTGAAGTCTTGAAACAAATCATAATTTTCAATTTGAATTTTATTAAATTTTTATTTAATACATTTTTTCACGTAAAATGTTTTAATATTTTAAAAATAATTAATTATTTGTGAAATGAAGTTACCATTATAAAAAACACTAAAAAGATTGTCTTTTAGTAGTGTGAAAATCTATTAATTAAAGAATTAAATTGATAGGCTAATTTTTTTTTGGTAATCAAAATCAATGAATGAGACTAATATGAAGGGTGTTTATAATCATACACACTTAATTATATGAAGGGTGTTTATAATCATACACACTTAATTTCTTTTCACACGCATCATATGTATTATAAATATTAGTACATATGAAAACAAATAAAATAAAAAAGTGTACAAAAGAAATTAAATGTGTGTAATTACATCAAAATATTTTGAATGTTCCTAATTTTTAACATAAATTTTAAAGATTTGAGAGTAGTTATATATGGTATAAATAATATAGTAATATAATAAGAAGCAAGTTTTAATTTTTTTTTTTTTTTTTTTAAGGAAATAAAAATCCGTGAAAGAGGATTAGGTTGAAAATATATGGAATAGTTTTTTTTATCTTTCCTTTTGAAAACTATAAATTATGAAATTATTAATATTTTGAAAACTATTACTCTAATGGATTAGCCAATACTAGTTTTTAAATTAATTTTTTAATTCAATAAATTTATAAATTTGTTATGAAATTTTGAAATTCCCACAACACTCCTCACCAAAATCTTTTTTTACTTATATAATAGATAAATAAATAGATAGATAGATAAAAGATATAATAATACTATTTTTTTTATTCATGCCATTAATGAATGTTTTATGAGAAAAAAAGATATTTTAAAAATCAAAATTTTAATTATGGTAAACTTGTGATATTTATCGAATTTTTTTCAAACCTTCGCTATGTTTGTTTGAGGAATTTGGAAAAAAAAAATAAAAAAGATAATTGAAATGTAAATAAAATATACCTACGTTTCACCTAATTTCATACACTTTTTTCATTTCTTTTTTCAAATTTGTCCTTAAATTTTCTAATTAAACACAACGTAAAAGAAGTATATGTGATTTACCGATTATATATTTATTTATGATTTTACACATCCATTAAAAATCAAATTAACATATTTTTTTTATACATTAAAAATCAAAATAATACTATAAATTTCATACTTTAAAGACCAAAAATCCAATCCGCTATTTTAACTTTTCAAAGTTGGTGGTGAGAGATCTTTCTTTCTTTCCCTGGCTTCAGTTTTACAGTAGTACTCAAGCACCTCTCTCTCTCTCTCTCTCTCTCTCTCTATCTATATCTTTCTCTCTCTCTATACAGGCATGCAAGCACAGGCTCTTCCTCAACTAAATTCCACTTTTGACCATCCCACCTCACCCCAATCCCATGAATTCCTCTTCCTCTTCTTCTTCTTCTACTCTTCAGGTCTCGCTTTTCTTCTGAATTCTCTCTCGCATGTCGGTCTCCGGCATCGAATCCGTGTTAGATTTCCTCAGAAAGAATGGCTTCTCCGACTCCGAATCGGCTCTCATGGAGGACCTCCTTGAGCAGTCCGAATTCCGCTCCTTCGATTTCGAGAAGTTCATATTCCCTATGCTCCCGCCTCCCCCTCCGGCGATCCGCCAGGCGGACGACGGAGGAGATGATTCTTCTGAGGAACTCGTCAGCTTCTGTTCTTGCACCACCGATTTATGTTCTTCTGGTACAGAGCTCTTTACTTTTGATTAAATTGCTTCGTCGTATGATTGATTTCTACTTTTTGAATTTTTGTTAGATTTCATTTCTATTTGCTATCTATGAATTTCAAATTTTTGTTTGCTTTTATCATTTATTTATTTTTTAAAATTAAATGTCTTTTTATGTATTTTTTTGTATAAATTTAATATCTTTCGTTCTAGTCTGTCTTTGATTGTATCGACTGTGTTCCAGAACTACTCTCTGTTGTTCCCAAAATGCATTATAATTGTGATTAATTTGAATAAAACCATCATTAAGTTGGATTTTTAACTTGCCATTTTGATCGATTTGCTTGATTCTTGCATTTCTTTTTCTTTTTCTTTTTTTTCTTCCACTATTCCATTCAATACTTGAATCTGAAGCCATTTGCAACCATAGCTCACACAATTGCAGCACCGATTTCTTAATACTATACATTCAGAGAGTTCTTGAGATTGTGCACCTTTTAATTCGACCAATTACTTTTTGAGCTATGCTATGGCAATTCTTTTTGGTTTTAATTGGGTTGGTTAGGGATTATGGTTTTTGAATACTACTATATTTCCACTTTTGCAGAGTTCACAAATCCATATGGACTTCACATTACGACCGGGGTAAGCTCCCAAGCTTCCTCAGATAGATTATCTCAATTTGGTACTGCTTGTGATTACCAGGATTTTG